>CM045445.1:5457486-6657486 GCA_024666655.1 Dascyllus trimaculatus | reverse complement strand
CAATGAAGCCTTAAATGTGATTTGCACACCTTATAATTCTTCCCTCCTGTAACGTTTGTCCCCACTCCGAAGGAGAAATTAAATGAAGTCAAAAGAATTGCAATTTTAATGAGCCTGACTTCCATACAGTTCTGAATTACGAGTTGTGAATAATATGAAGCTCAGCTGTCTTTAAGTCAGCAGATGTACTTGCAGAATGTGCTTTTTTTCCCCTCAGTGGGGCGACGGTAATGCAGCAGTTCCAATCAGCTGTCAGTACAGTAAGTGTGACCTTTTGAGCATGTGTTTACTATTCATTCATTCATGTCATTTTTAAAAAAAAATGCAATGGAAAACCCCATATATATCTCAATCTACATCTACGTGCACATTTCGATGATAAAGAATAAAAGAATGAACAGAAGAAATCACAGATGCATACATGAAGCATTGTGAAATCCTCTGGCATCTAAAACCTCATGTACATAGGACTATGGACTGTATATATTTTCTAGATGAATATTTTGGGAAATTTTCACCTAAAAACACAGTCAAAACTTTCCTCAATCTGCCTATTTAACAGACAACAGTTAGTAGCTTCAGCAAAAACACAAATGTCAATAGGAACAGTTTCCATTCCCTTTTTAGAAACAGGAACCATGGTTCTGGAAATGAAATTCTATAAAATATGTTGGTAATATATTGTGATAGCCTGAAGCAAAGAACTAAGTCAAATGCAGGGATCAGACAAGACATGGAGTGAAAGTCAAAAATCCAAGTCTCAATAAACAAATCAGAGGTCAAACACATGCAGACAGTCAGCAAGGCAATTAGTACAAACAAGTACAAAGGTTAAAACCAAACACATTTCAAAAATACCAAAATCCACAATGTTATTATCAAGATTTATAGAGACTCATGTGAAACAGGAGTCAGGACAAGGCAGTGGTCATACAGAATCACACAAACAACAGAAAGAACTGCCAGAATGACTGCAGAGAGCAAAAAGACATTCAAGGCATTGGGAGACGATCTGCGATGGAGTCCGGTATCAGTTGGCATGCCTCTTGTGCAGTTTAGAGATTCTTAGCAAAGCAGCATGAGCCTTCCTACGTGTAGGGTGACACTGGCAGGGGCCTTGGTAAAGGAGACTATGACCTCTCCCGCCACGTCCTGGAAAGGTGGGAGTTAGTTAGCTATACATACACTGAAAAGGGAAGACATGTGACAGAAACAGGTAGAGAGTTACTTTATGTCTAGGTGGTTGGGCTCTGGGAAGCCAGACAACCTATCTTCATCTCCAAATTATATGCCTCTGTCTCACCACTGGATTAAAGGTGATAGCTAAAAGACAGACTGACCGTGGCCACTGTAAGTGTACTTGACTCTGTTCAGAAACAAGATGTGAACTGTGGGCCTTTCTTCCTGAAAGAGACAATGGAGCCAAGACACTTGAGTTTACAAGATGTCCAACTAGGTAACTTGGGCAGACCAACAAAGTGAAGCCATCTTGGAAAAACCAAACTTGGGCCAAGCATCAAAGTGAGCCATCTTGGAAAATCAGTCAATGCCACAAAGAATACCTAAATTATCTTAAGAGATGGGGGAACCAGTCACAAAGACTTTAGAGATGTAGACCACAGTTGTTGAGGAACTGATGACAGAGGCTGAAGCAAGCCCACAGGGGAGTGAGAGTAGGACTTATTCCAGGAGTATATTGGTCAGGCAGTAATGCAGTCTCTCACAACCTTCCGACCTTCCAATGCCTGGGTTTTATGTTAGCTTGAAATCATGCCCCAAATGGATGACCTAGGACAGGAGGGGGCATGGAACAAAGATACAGTAAGGTGGACAACCCTCTGGAACCTTCACTTCTTCCAGTGTGCATCTCACCACACTATCAGTCTCACAAATGACTGCCACTGATCACACAGTTGGCAGGTAAGATTATGGCAGGAGTCCAAAATTGACAATAAACTGCGGCTTGTGGTCCAGAGGAGGCGACTCAGAGACTACACAAACCTTATCAGGGTCCATCTGTGTGATCTCAGCCAGACAATGAACCCACAAATTACACTGTAGGAGTGTTGAGTTTAGACTTCTCTGTCTTTACAAACAGCTAATTCTCTAGAAGTCTCTACTAAACTGGACATGTAGAATGTGTTTCTTTGCTCAGACATGAAGAAAATCAAAATGTCCTCCGCTCATCTCCTTGCATAATTCTGATCAGAAGGTAAGCATTTCTGGGATCCAGTTTTTTGAAGATGGTGGCATATTGTAACAGTACCATTTAGTACCTGCACCCACTGGGGAGGCAGACAGTTGGATAATTATAGCAGGTATGGGTGTGGTCATCTGCAACCTTTCGCTTCAGAGCTGGGAGAAAGTTGGGACACTCCTTGAGCAGAGTGGCTCTTCTTCAGGCTTGATGGTGCAGTCATAGAGCCAATGACGGGAACCTCTTAGATCCAGGTAGATGTTAGGCATGGCAGAGACATCTGGACACTCTGAGAGAGGTTCAGGAAACCTATGAGAGGCTAAGGAAGAAGCAACATATAGACAAGTGGAGTCAGTCCACTCCAGGAAAAGATCCAAGGACCCATCCATGTGTGTATTGTGCTTTTTGTTGTTGTTGTTGTTGTTTTTTTTACCAAGAGTGACCCAGAATGGGAACTATTTGAGTGGATGAGATAAAATAAGAGGACTTCAGAGTGGCTACCTGATGGAAGTAGACCCACAGGTTGCTGTAATGAATAACATGACACAGCAGCCTACCATCCAAGGCATGGGTGCAAAGAAAGATGCTCAGTCTCAAGCAGGAAAATCATAGTCCATTAAACTGATATCTGCTCCAGAGCTGATGAAAACAAACAGTTAAGTGGAGTAAATGACAAGCTGAGTGTGGATCAGAGGACAGAGGCCTTGAGCATCTTAGAGAGCTTGGCTCACCAGTAACCTCCACCTTAATGGTGACCCCTGTCTTTTAACATGTAGTCAGTCAGGAATTGTTCCAAGTGTGGAACATTTCCTCACAGTAGATGCATCTCAATTATGAGATAGAACACTGGCATTCTCTGGAGTGAGATGGGTGCCTCCCATGTGCATCGAGTCCATCTGTAAGTCGAAGCTAATGGTTCTTGGGGGGTCCCACTCTCAGAGCAGTGCAACCTCTGGACAGAGGAAGGTAGTGGTCTCTGGGACTGTTCTCTCCATCTCTCGAAGAGAGGATTATCAACTTTGATGACCATGATGAAATCCAAGTTGGTGGGAATTTTGAGAGGATCCAGCTGATCTTATATATCCTCAGCCAACCAAGTATTGGCAAGGAAGCAGTTATTCCATCCAGGGTCTGCTGCTAGAATGCAGAACCTGGCAGCATGGTCCGCTACTCTGCCCTGTTCATGGTGAAGGTCCAGGATGCCCAGGGTCTACTGATCTCGAGAATTCATGAGGGCATAAGAGAAGACAAACATGGTGTCAAGAGAGTCTGAATGCACTTACACTAGGTTACATTTGTTAATTGTATGACAATGGGTATTGTTATGTAAGTCTGCCATGGATTTTTGAGTTTGTTGCTGCAAGGAAATGTGGGAAGGCATTATCTACCTTCCTTTGGTAAAATATGGACCAGTGTGTCTTATGCTAAAGAAGATAAAATGGGCATTTAAAGAGCTCAGTCAGCTCTTATCATGACTTCCACATATATACCTGTAGGTCATTTCACTTAAGATCTCAGCAATTTCAATCAATCAATTAGACTTTATTTATATAGCACTTTTCATACAAACAAAATGCATCACCAACAGTTTTACAGATAACAGAAATAAAAATGCAATAAAACAGTACAAACAATCCCACCCCTACCCCCACTCCCACCCCACCCTTCAAGTTATCAATAAAGGACTCTAAAAGGACAATAAGGCTATTTCAACAACCCAGAAACACCTTAAGGGAAGTTGTATTTATATCTCGTGAATTTCTGGTCAAATGCCTACCCAGGCAATTCACTTAACTGAATTGCTTGTTTACTGCAGATCAACCCATTGGCATTGTAGGTGCAGTAGTTTGCTTGCTAAGCAGGTTCACCTTTGTTAACTGGTTTCCAGTCTAACCTGATGCTTTGGAAAATTAAAGGTCAAGAAAAAGTCTCAATCCTTTTGATAGACAAAATATCACATAGCTGATGTGTTTACACTCTACGGTTAAAGCTTGTACCTCTATGGCAAGTGTTAATAGACATTCAGAGTAACGCCAGGGTTCAATCCACTTTAGGTAGCAGCACTGTGTGAATGGCACAGTCATTCACACTTTTGCATGCAATAATGTGACAGTGTTGATGTAATGCAAAGTATTTAAAATATGTTACTCATTTACAATAATTTAAAAGAATGTGTTACAAATAAATGAATGGCCAGAGAATTTTTTTTGTTTTTAAACTAACCCTCCCGACACTGCCCAGAAGCTATACAACATTTTTGTTTGTATGTGTATGTGCCAGGCAAGCTATTCTGATTCAAGTTAGCAGGTGCCATCTTTGAGTCGAGTATCCAGTTGTCCTGTAGCCATTAACTTGTCAACTACTGTAGTTCATCAGCTTGCCCTGTGAGTATATCATCAAGCATGCAGCAATGCCTAACTCACAAGGATACATACTTGCTGTTGCTATTTGCTGTTCTGATCATGTGTTAACAGAATACTGCCTACATCTGTCATGACTGAAAGAAGATAACTGTGCATCGAGAGGAAACAAGGTAAACACAAATAAGCCTGGCAAAGGCTTAATATTATCTGGGAAGTTTTCAGGCACTAAATCAACAGCAGTCATAAAAATAATTACAAAGCACTGGCTGTCCACAGTTAATGTCAGTATCATGTAAATAAGGACTTAATGTGCATTTATGTGAGCACTCATTTTGACTTCACACTTGGATGAGACTTGGGGCCATTTAGCCATGGCCATCGGATAACATACTGGTGATATGAGCAAAGTGGATTTGCGATGATGGATGTGAGAACAATGGAATGATGGTGGGGACTTTTTAACAAAAACATTTATAAACAACAGTATTCATGCAAGCGCCTCTCTGAGCACACATATATATCCTCATCGAGACTGATGGCAAGTAAAAACTTTACAGCAGGCTTAGGGCAGATGTTCAGTGATGCTAAGTTACATACATGCCTACATTTTTGTCCTGTGCAATAAGGGGCTGATTGTAAAGAAAACGCAGATGCTGTGTGAGAAAGTGTGAGACAGGCAGAGTTCACTCTACACAAGATACTTACTCGCCCAACCCTGAATCCCCTCTAGAGAACAAAAAAAAAAACATCACTGATGGATATAATTTTAGAGGAAAAATGAGTCAAAGAGGCAGAGAGAGGACATAAAAGCAGATTATATTTAAGCAGTAATCAGGACAGTGAAGAGCTTGGGAGATTTTAATATGTTTAAATGTTCTTAATTGGGCTCAGAGTGGAGTGGGGCCCCCTGAAAGCATCCACCCAAAACAGTGCTCTAAAGGTAAAAGCAGATTGCCTTTTATTGAATTGTAATGAGAAGTGGGAAATTGGATGTTAATTCTGTCCCTGGAGTAAGTGTGCTCCCTCTGCTCAGTGCGAGGTGTAGCTATAACGGGGTCGTGCGATTGAAGTTGTGTTGCATCTCATTCAGTTATTTAAGGTAAGGGGGAGGGCGTTGCTAAAACTTAATAGATTTTGTGCTTGGTGATATATGTGCCAAATAACGTGTGCCAGTATTTGTGTGTATGCTGGCACATATTCACTGGCATACACATTACTACCAAACACACACCCCTGTGTGTAACTCATGATGTCTATAGACGGTGTGATCACGTTTAGCGCTGACACTGTTGTCACCTTATTGAGGCCTTGTAGGAATTAGACCCCAGAAGATCTGCTCCAAGCACACTCCAAACACACTCTAAGCCGTGTTTCGCTGCAACTCCGGATATTATCGAGATTTCACACTGGGAAGGGAAATATTAGTGTGACAAACATATCTGCCAATACAAACTTGCATCTAAAAAGGCATAGCGACGATGCAGCTCAAAAACAGCATTTCCATGCACTCTGTCCCTTTGAATTATAAAATCAGCTTGGCAAAAGAAGCGGCACCATAAAATTCAGCTGTGGTTTTCTTTCAGCCAAAGCGCTTTTCTTTTGTAGGGAGGGGGAGAAAAAAAGGAGGGAGAAAAGCCTAGGTCTTAGCTGTGAGAGCAAGAGTGTGGGGAAAAGCATGGGTCCATCTGGCAGGGGGAGAGGCAGCTTTGTGGAGATTGGGCCCAAGACACACTGCTACAGAAGGGTCCTTCTCTGTCTCTCTCGACACCTGCAGAATACCTCAGAGCTTCCACTGCCTGCCTGCTTGCATTGTTCTACACAAAGTACAGGCATACGCCGGCACAACCTCTGGTCACCCTCGCCCAAACCTGGGAACAGAGGATAGGCCTCTCAGATTACATTATATCCCTGCACACACATGCACAATGTGTGCACATGCAAAGACTGGAGTCAGCAGCGTCCTGTCGCCTGATATTAACATGCATAAATGTATCGATACGGGGAGAGGTAGAAAAGACAGCGTCTAATGAAACAAACAGATAACACGAAAAGGGAGCAACAGAGCAGCTAGAAGAATGAGAGTGTGTATAAGAGAGAAAATGTAAGAAAGATAGAAAGAGAGAGATGTCTCTTTTATTTACCCTCATGCTTCAGTGCTTCTCGTTAAGAAGAGGGAGGACAGGGGGGCCTTATCACCCAATTTGTTGCCCGTGTCTGTGTTTCTCAATTGATTTCTCTGACAAAGTCCGGAATCATTTTTCAACTCTCCTTCATCCCCTCCTTCTCCCTTCCCTGTCTGTCTCTTTCTTTATGTCTTTCTCTCTGTCTGCATTTCTCTCATATATCAGGGCACACTCTGCCTCTCTGTCATCGATGTATGAAAAGGGTGCTTGAGCTCCTCAGCAGTGCTGATGCTACACATACAACGCATGAAGATGTCCATGAGACAAGCATACAAAGTACATAAAATATCCATCATATGTGTTAAATATAGACTATTTCACAGATGTTTTATGAAAATGAGAATTAGGACATGCTTGAAGCACACTGATGACAAATCCTCTCTAAGCTTTAATTAGGAACGTTGGGGGAAAAAAAACAGCCAGTCTACCGGCACGTACAACTTTTAAAGTGTATTAAATGCTGCAATCATATTTAAAAACGTTATAATCTCTCTATATAATTAGAATTTTATGCGTAATTGAGAGTGCGAGTCACAGGTCAAGGTGAGTGTTAATTCTCACACAAAACCTCATCTGCAATACAATGACAACACTACCACAGTCAGAGATTAATGAAAACTGCTAAAAAAATATATTATTATTATTAGGCTTAAGATGTTCCCCTGCAAAAAAACAGGACGGCTGAAACCAAATCTCCTTATATGTTGGTTTTCTTTTCAGGGCTTTATTCTCACATTCACCCCTCTGCTAATGGCCCTAAACATCCATTTTACACAGCTGCTTTATTGATCAAAAGAGCTCTAAAAATATGAAATCGAGAAAATGTATAATACCTTCTAAAGAGAAGGAATAATGCAAAACACTTTTTGCTAGTTATTTTTCAATAATGTTGTTACACAGCCCTTTCCAAACAGTCGTAACAAATGCTTTTGGCTACCAAACGGTAAGGTGAGAATAGATGACCATCCTTAACATTGTACTGTGTTACAGTTTGTACTTGCCATACTCTCAACTACCTTAGAGATTTGCAAATATTTATTTTTTAAACACTCCTTAATTTAATTTACTTAATTTATTTACTTGTTTCAACATGACACCTCTTCATGCAAACCCACACCCCAACAGTAAGGCCACTTCAACATTTATCACACCTCCAGATCCATCAGATTACAAGCAGGGGAGCCAAATTTGTTGACAGGTAGATCGTGTCTTATTTAAACCTCTAAAATGTTGGGTCTTCTGTTGAAATGTGCAGTTTAGTCATGCCGAGATCTAAGGAGCTCCCAGAGGCCTTCAGAAAAAAAAGACAGGTTGTGGATACATATCAGCCGAGCAAGGATTTAAAAAAATATATCCCCATACTATTTGAAATAAATGATTTGATTGTGAGGAAAATCTTTTACAATGGCATAAATTACAAATTACTGCCAATTTACCCAGGACTACCCAGAGAAATACTAATACTAGAGAAAGACTACCCAGCAAAATCAGCCCAAGAGCTGAGAATCAGATACAAAAAGAAGTCTTCAAGAAACACAAATCTTGTCACAGGATCTGCAGGTAAGTCTGCAGCTGTTAGAGTCAAAGTGTTGTGTCTACAATCAGGAAGACTTTGCTCAATTTGTCCTGCTTTAAACAGAGCAAAACTACAGTCTTCAGTGAACATACAGGCAAAGAGCAGGCCTTTTGGAATAGTGTGCTCAGCGTAGACAAATCAAAGATAAAATATTTGGCCTCACTAAAAATAGATATATTAATACGAGAAAAAACACGGCCTTTAGGAGAAGAACCTCATACCAAATGTGAAGCCAGGTGGTGGAAATGTTCAGGTTTAAGGTTGCCTCACTGCAACAGGGCGGCTTGCAGTCATTGATTCACCTATGAATTCTGCCTCACATCAAGGAGTGCTTGAAGATAATAGGAGGCCAGCTGTCCAAAAGTTGAAGCTGAACTGGAGTTGGACCTTTCAACAGGATAATGGTCCCCAGCTTACAGCAAATCCATCAAGGAATGGGAGAAACAACAAAGGGTCATAAAATGGCCTAGTCAGAGTCCCCATTTGAATTCCTTTAAAATATTATGAGGGGATTAGAAATGGGCAGTAACTGCAAGAAACACTTAAATGTCTTGCATGTTGAAGAACTTTGTCCAAAGAGTGGCTGGAAAACATCAGAGACTCGAGAAGGGAGTGGTACTAGCTGCTGAAAAAAGGAAATACACACCATTTCATTAGAGGATTATCACATCTATTGATATTTAAAAAAAACTATTGTCCTTGTGGTGTTGTTGAAGTAAATTATCTTTATCTGTATTCACCATCTCAAAGGGGGTCAAGAGTTTGCTTGCTCACATATTTAGAAAAGTCTGCATATATGCAGTAAGTTCATGTTCAACAGCTTTGTTAACATTAGGATTTCATTGTTGGCCACATTGCTATGCTCATTTCCTCCATTTTGATGTGAAAATATGTAGTCAACGTAAATGATGCCACATTTATTTCACCAAACATTACAGTTGCATCATGAATATATAGAAATCTTGCTCATTCTTTCGTCGATCCTAAAGGCATTCATCTTGGGACCCACTACACAATGCAGTCAGCCTTTTATATCTCCGGTGATATCTTATCATATACATCAGCAGAGTGTTCCAGTATCTAAGGAAGGATTAGAATAAAATGATTTGCTGCGCATTGTCTAAAGCTCTAAGAGACTAAAGAGACCTGCGGGGCTGAAAGGGAGGAGGCCTAAAGCACAGCACTGGCTATCAGGTGATCACTTGACAAGGGTCAAGTTGTTAGGCTGATCCCATGAAGAGGCAGGGGGCCACTGCTAACAAGACCTCTTATGGCGGTGGCGGCTTTAAGTATAGCAAGCCATTAGAGGATCATTGCTCACATTGACTCGAGTGTGAAATGATATGTGTGGAGAGATAGCAAGAGGTAATCTTACCATTATCACAGGGTCATCTCAGGAAGACACTGATCTAGAGGATTCTTGTTAACACAAAGTAGGAAACTCTGACTTGTAATAATACTTGTGCTTGTTAATGCTGCTATTGTCTGACTAAGAGAAGCTCTTGCATGTTAACCCTCTGGGGTCTGAGCCATTTCCTTCCTATTGCTGGAGGCTCGGATCCCTTAATGTATAAAAATGTGTATAAATCCAGAGCTGTAATTGATATCACTTTTTTCAGCACACCATAGGCTATTTGAATATGTATGCTGCAGCGAGATCACACGACATTATAGAAAGACCAAGAAATTTAACAAAAAAGTAAAACAGAATTTGAATGTTTCAACAATGCATTCATTATCCCCAACAAACAGCTATGCACAAAAGTTCGCTATCTTCGTATTTGTAGCCCAAGGCCTCAGGTGTCTATTACATTGTTGTTTTTCACAACAAACAGCTATGTGCAAAAATTGCTGTTGTTTTTTTTTTTTCAGCCCAAGGCCTCGGCTGAAAAAACAAAACAAAAAAGTGATAAAATCGTTGATCATAAAGTCTCTATTACACAAAAAACAAAGTATTTACATTTTTATTAAAACTGCCATATGAATATGAAGTAGCAACATATCTTTGCTCAGTACACTTCATATAACTATCTTGACACTTTATTTACCTTCTGAAGGTTGCTTCTATGCTTCCAGGACACCTCCAGGCCTCTCCAATCACCTCTGCAAATCGGTGATCATCACTGGTTCACTACCTGATTACAGGGTTTGCCATTGAAGAGGAGAAAGTCAACATGTCTGCCAACAACAAAGAGCTTTTTGTACAGTCAGCATTTAATAAATAAGTGCATAAACCATTAGATTATCACTTTTATAATTTTCCGAAAGTGTCTAAAAATAACAGTGTTTCCTTGATGGATTGCCAAGCCCCTGAATGGATTATAAGAACAAGTTATGACTTGTTGTAACCGTCGAATGTCGCGCAGCAGGACAGTTTTTGAACTAACATACTATTTACGTCACTTGCAGAGATATCCCTTTAAAGTATGAAGTGCCTTTTGTAATTGTAGATGTCTGATGTGAAACCGGAGGGTTACAAAGCAGCGGAAATCCCTGAATGTGAGAGGTCTGAGCATCACTAGCGCGTATGCTATTTAGCAATCAAACATTACTCAAAGTGAAAGATGCGTCGCTGTCCAGAATGATGGGATTTAGGTCTGAAATGTGACGATTTCAAGTGTCAGATTATTGGCAATAGCCCCTCAGAGCCACCACTGACACTCTTCTGGCCTCTGTGTTGGGTTTCCACTGATACTGATGGCCCCTATTGATCTGAGTACAGCTCATCCCACCCACCCCCTTCCCCCCTCACATCATGCACGGAGAGATAAAGGCTCGCCAGGCATGAAAAGTTGCAAGCCAAAAGTTTGAGCTGAAGAAAAGAGAAAAAGAAAAGAGGAAAAATTGAGGAAGTTTAAGCTGTGGAGCCCTTCCCCTGAAGGCAAGCTGGCCTGCCATCTGTGCAGGCTCTCTAGCCATGGCCACCACCCCTGGAAGAGAGAGAGGAGAAAGGCAGCAGGGTAGAGGCAGCCAGGGAAGGAGGGAGGGAGTGAAGAATGGAGGAAAAGAAGGAAAAACAGACTGGGAACATGGGAGAGGTAGGAGTGGGTGAGAAATGGAGGAAGCAATAAATGGACAAAGAAAGGGGAGGAAAAAGAAGAGCTACATAAACTAAGGTAGTATCACTCTTGACTTCCTTGTCCAAGATCAACCTTTGGAGCAGCAAACTAACCCCGACCAGTTCTGAAGACGACGACATAACCTCTCCTTCATCGCGAGAAGAGAGAACCCACTACAGCCTTGAGCATGAAAGGCAGCGCTTGACAAGAAGACATGAGCTTTGCTCGCCTGCCACTGACACTGAGTCCACTTTTTAACCAAAAAGGATCCCAGTTTTGTTGCCTTTTTTTCATTTACTCCCCTTTCCTGGGAAAATCTGCCAGAGCTTATCCATCGAAGCCAACACATGAACTTTCAATCAGGGATTAGCCGGATTTTCCAATGTGGATCTTCTTTTGTGAATTTGGCCAGCGTTGCCTGTGTCGTTGGCAAAGGGAACGTAAATAGAATATGATCCCTGGGCCAAGGGATTGCCTTGCTTATTTCAAAGAAAGACTTCAAAAACAGGGCCCACTTAGCCTGCTCCATGAGTGTGATGTTTCTGTGGTTTTGAAGTGTGTCCTCCACATCAGACCACCAAAAAAGTCCAAGAAGGCATGGACATATGCTGCTCCCATGCATTTTGTCCACAGGGACAAAAGAAATGAAAGAAAAAGGAACAACATGGCTTGAAAGAGCAGGAAAAGAAAACAACTGCTCACAGCAGTAAGTGGGGGGTGGCAGAAATTTTCTTTACTCTTCTAGTGAGTATAACATCCTCTATCTGCTTGAACCCTCCCCTTCCATCCGCCCCCTCTATCTCCATCTTTTCATCCTGCACCCTCCTCTCTTCTGTCGCCATTGTCCCCTGTGCTGACGTCCAGTCTTCGCAGATCTAGATGCTAATCCTAGCTTACCGTGCTGGCGGCTCCGATAAGAGAGGCCCCGCCATAGAACAGCAGTGTGTGTGACTCCTGTAGACTCCAGTGCTCTATCAGACCACTCCATGTGGCCGCGGGCCACCGCCGAAGTTGGACCGAGGTCTATCCGAATGAGGGCTTATATGCAGGAACACACATGGGCATGCACGCATGTACAGCCATGAAGAACTATATAGAAACACATGCATGCAAACAGAGGCACTGAGCCACCGAGACATAAAGAAAAACACTCAGATACAACAGCTACCCGAGACGATTTAAACTTCCACATGGACAGAAGTTTTATCTTAAAAAGGAACAATAGGCAAATATGCCACCCAACTGAGCACTGTGTTTGTTCTTTAAATGTCAGAATGAAAATCCCCCCTACTTTGAAAAAGATAGGGCTTTAATCAGCCAGCTAACGCTGTTGCATCCGTCATTCACTGCTTGGCTCGGCCATGGCAACAGACTTAACAAACACTCAATGTTTACTCAACAGCAAGTAAAAAGATTATCTATAACTTCATTCTGCCTTTGCTTCACTCTTCCTCCCTGTTCATCTGCTGGAGATGGTTGATCTCCTCATCTCGCTGTGCCTCCTATTGTGAGGTCCTTCTCATCAGGTACACAGCCTCCCACTGGGTAGCGCTCAGGTGTGTGTGTGTGTGTGTGTGTGTGTGTGTGTGATTGGAGGGGGGTAGCATCTTGTCATGCAACTGATGCATGTAAGGGGCTATAATCAGACAGGTTTGGCTTCGTGATTACACATATGCACATTTGGAGTGGGAGTTTTTTTTTGTGATTTCAAATGACACATTCTTTCCCCGGCTTCTGTGTAATCTTTCCTTTTTAAAAGAACAAGAGAAAAAGCCAGCGAATTCAGATGAGCAATCATTTCTTAAGGTCACACAAACCAATGTCTCCAGCTGAATGCCACGCAGAGTGACTGACAGCAAGCACAGGGTTAAAGACTTGCACATGGCTCTGGGGCATGGCACAGCAGCGCTCCATCTTCCTCCCTCACCTATTCTTGTCCCCTGTTCCTTCCTTTTTTAATGTATTTTACGGCATGGAGATCCTTGTCAAAAAGAAGAAGAAAAAAAAGAAGAAATCCTTTTGTTTGCGTGTAAGAGTTGCTTGTTTCCCAATTTCTCCACGGTGGTGTGTGGCAGAGTTGCGTGTGTTTGTGTGTGTGTGGTGTGTGTGTGTCAGTGTGTGAGAACCTTCCTCTTGGCCCACCTATCTCTCCCTAGATGAGAACCCCTCCCCCGGGGAAAATCCACAACTTCCAGCACACAGTGATGACGACTGGGGTGGGGGATTAGGTGCCATGGCTGAAAACCACACTAAATTGAGCCCTCAATGTTTATTTTTACACTTTGCATTGTAAATTAAAAAGATGAAGCAAAAAGGATGGAATTTGAGGTATTGTCGCAGCTACATCTCCCCCCCTTTTTTTTCTTATTTGTTTCCCCGCAAATGAGATTGTTCTCCTTGACTAAGAAAGCAAATGTTACAGCCCAGGGCACAGAGGAAGAAATCTGCACAATATGTGTAAGAGCCTGTGTATGTGTGTGTGTGTGTGTGTGTGTGTGATGGAAAATTTCAACTGCACTTGATCTTTTATTTGGAAGCAGTTTTTTTTGGATCACACATTTATTGTAAGGCCCTATAAGCACTTTCTAAATGGATTATGAGTAAATTGTAATCATGATCATCTGTACATAATATAAACTATTTTACACAGTGAGCAATGAAGAACTACCGGGTGATGTTTTGTAGGAAAACGTTAGCAGTAATAAAGAGCACAGTAATGTTCCACTACAATGCATGTCATACTACATTTAAAATATTTATTTTTTCTTTCAGGGGGAAGATTTAGGGGAAATTTAATGTAATAAAAAAACCACATGATCCAAACTAATGTGTCTTTCATGTATGAAATGTGACATTTTTAATGCTTCTCTCAACATTTCCCTAAAGTAGTGTACAAGTGAACTTGGAAGATGACATGGAAAAAGAAATACGAGTTCAGAAAATCCAGTTTTACAGATTAATATATCCACCAGAGCAATAACAGAGCAAAACTTATTTTAGTAACAACTGCCACATTAAAACCTTCTTATCACCATTAGTAATATTAAATAATATGTAATATTAGTACACATTCAGATGCAAAATAGGTACATACTACTTCAAGGGCATTTTGCTGCTGACACTGCAGTGACACTGATCGCTGGACTGTTTTCATAGTGCAGCCTTTATTTAAACCACCGAATAAAGAGTTTATTGTCTTGCGACTTTATCAATGCTGATTATAGAAACAGATCCTCATATATAGACTATTACATATGCATGTTCATATCAGTCTGTTAAGATCCTAAACAATGGATAAGGGGGGGGGGGGGAACAGAGCAATCCAGAAAACAAAACATAAAGTCGTGATTGAAAGCTGATTCGTCGCTAATATGTATGTGTCTAGCATGAAAGATCACCATTATATCTCTTGCTCCCCCTCACTCAGTTTTGTGTATGCAAGCATATTTGCAAATGTGGCGTGATATCAATGCCAGCTCTCAAGTATCAGATTTTTTCCCCCCTTTTAAATTACCAACAACCACTTAAATGCAGTACATCCCCCCAAAGAGTTGATTAAGCAATTCATACATACAAAAGGCTGCCTGTCACTATTTAAGATATGGGCCAAGATGTCTCCACATTTATTTTCTAGACAGTAACATGTTATGAGGCTTCTCCAAATATGATACGGCTTATATTCTGTTCTATTACTCTAAATGCTTTCATCAGTCTCTGAATGGTGGAAAAAAATATGCAGTTTCATTATCTTTCAATCGGGGGTGATGAATCTATGCCAGAGGCCTGTAAGCCATACATGCGATTGAGATTTGCATGCGTGTGTGTTTCGGTGTAGGTTTTTCACATGTGAATTCTTTACAAAAAAAACAACTCATGTATACATGTTCTTGCATGTGTGTGTTGTAATCCGTGTGTGTGTCTGTGAGAGGATGAGTAAAAAAGGAAAGGAGGTGCAATCTTCTCCCCCTCTGTCTTTCCTCAGTTATTTGTATCAGTGCTGCGCATCTCTAAAGTCTCTATTAATCAATCTCCCCTCCTTTTTATTGTATCACCATGCACTGTGCGGAGATTGCTAAATAAAAAGACATTTCTGTATGGGGAGGAAGGGGGAGAGAGAGGAGAAAAAAATGCAACTGTATTCATTGGACCTTAAAATGTTTTGATGGCTTCTGGGAGCCACATTATATTTACATAGGAATGTGTCATTAACGTCAATAGTGCAGCAGAAACTATTAAACTAATACAATGCTAAAGCCAACAACCTTGAGAATTTGATTAAAGGCCTTTGTTGAGTTTTAAAAACCTTCCATTCTCCAGTTAAAACAAAAGACTGATGGATTCGGCTGCGGTTATAATTCAGCTGTCAACTTCCATTGACGCTTCTGACTGTCACAACTAGACGACATTTACATACTTTATATATAGACCAAAACGAGGGGTCTGTACGCCTGCAATCATAATAGGAGAAATTGGTGGAAACACACACACACACACACACACGCACGCACGCAGCCACTGTTTGTCCTTCATTTCAAATTAGCCCGCTGTAATTTTGAAAGAGGCTGCAGGCGTTGTTTCCTTGGCAAAGTGTTGCTGTTTTAGTGCATCTTTAATTCTGCTTTAATTGTAAAAGCGTCTACCCCCTCTCACTCTGCCAAGTGCTCCTTAGTTCTTTGCTAATCGGAGGCCTTAGCTCATCTTTGTGTGGATATTACGGTGCCCATGACCTTCTAGGCCTGTTAATTAGCTCACATGTCTTGTGTGTGTCTGTGAGAGTGTGTGACAGGAGACCAAACACAGCATCTTAAGGGAGACTTCTACTATGAATCTGCTTTCCTTCTGCCCCGCTCAGTGCATGATATGGTCGACTCTCCCTTGTAATTTACTCTTATAGTAATATGATGATAATGTATGCCTGTGAATAGGTGGGGGACAGGCTGCATCCTATTTAGCACCTAGCTGTGTTATCCCCTGATCATATTTTCAATATAATTATGAAATTTCAGAAAATGCATGTGGGGATGTTTCGACAAATAGGAGCCATGGCAAAGCGAGACCCTATTTGTGTTTCATTATCTCTTGGAACATATTTTACAGTCATTGTGAGATATTTAACATTGTTTTATCATACCCCCGAGATATCTTACACACTGATCTAATTAAAGTCACCATTTTGCCCAGTATCCTATTTAAAAAATCTATATATTCTATATAATTATGAAATTATGCATTATTTAATATATAAACCCCAAAGCTCCTTGCAAGTGGCAATAATTTTAATCAAAAGAAAATGAATAGATTCCCCCTCTCTTGGTCCTGTTTAGAAGCTTAATTGGAGAATGGAGTAATTCTTGATTGTTCTCAGAGTTTTTCCTGCCAAAATGAAAAATACAAGCGAGTGAATTAGTATGAAAGCATGCATGAAATCTAGTTTTAAATCATTTACGAGCCATGTAACAAAGTGAATGTGATTACATCGACTTAGGCCACCACTTAACAAACTGTCTGTGTGTGCACACACCTCATAGTGCGTGTGCGTGTGTGTGTGTGTGTGTGTGCGCGCGCGTGTGTGTGTACATTAGGTAGATACTGTATGCATGCGAGAGGAGAACAAGTGAGGCCGTGCGGTGCCTTAACGTGAAAGAGGCTGTGTCATCATTTTTTTTTTTACGGGAATATTACACAGAAACACATTGTTGTCCCCAGTATTGTTGTGAAAGTAGCCCATTAAAATGCAAGCATGTATATTAAAGAGCAGCGCAGCCTTTTGATGGATAGTCGTCTGCCTATGAATAAGTGTGCATATTGATTGGCAAAAAAGGTGAAAAGCAGTTTGACACAATTATTTCTGAAAGGCCCTGGTTATCCCGCATGATTTAAAAACCATTTTAAATGCCTGTCACTTACATTCCCTTCTATGAGACCCCAGTGACTCCTGAAAATAATAATTATGTAAAATGTCCAGGAGATATTGGATGTGGCAGGCTCTATGCAGACGCGACGATATGTATTGATATGCATCTATAAGAAAAGATAGGGAGAATAAGAAAGCCATTACCAGGGACGACTGTCCTCCCTGTCTGTCTCTGTTTCTCTTTCGCTCTGTCTCTCCAGCAGATTTGTTAAGCCGCTATACACGGAACATCATCTGCTAATAAGGTAGACACCATTAAACTACTTAAAAAAGAATTGCGTGAAAGTAAGCAACTGTAGATGCTTACTTGCAAAAAAAGAGGATCTCATCGATGGGCTGATTTAGTAGCCTACTAGAGACTGGATTTACAATACAGTGGCTCCACTGCAATGCAATCATCTGTACTTCTGCAACACAGACTAAAGAATGACAGGTAGGGATTTTCTACTCTGAAAAGGTATTGAATTGAAAGCCATTGTCAACCATTCATCCCCTTTCTCTTCAGTCTCTCTTATTTGCTGGATTAGAGTGTAGAAGTGGAGATTTTTCTTTAGGTTTTCAAATTTAATCAGCGGGACACACCGTGAGCAGATAAAGCCAATGAAGCAGGCTACCTGAATTCTATTTTCTGTTCTGTAGTCCTGAAAAGAAATAAGGTCCCCAATTTATGGCCAGTAGGACATTACTAAAACACGTTGTGAGTGTTACTATTTGAATGCGCGAGCAGACAGCCATCTGACAGCAGTGAATATGCATCCTAATAAACAATCTTTCTGCATGAAGATGAATTTCTAAGTAGTCAGTGTCTCGTGTAATATAAACAGCCTAGCATGATGTGTTGTTAGCAAGTTCAGGAGGTGACAAAGACGCTGCACATTATGTGTGTGTGTGTGTGTGACGACTGAGTGTGTGTTTTTGTGTCCACGTTTTGGTTGTTATTGTCTTCCTCACCCATCGTCATCATCGCCACTGCTCTATCCTATGAAGGTCTTCATAGAAACACCCCCTCACCCCCGTCTTTGACTTTCATAAACACACCAGCTGTTCATCAAATCTGACTATCTCAGGCTTTGCTGATAATCACCGACTTTAAAACTTCGCCGCGCCGAGGTTTTTAAAGCACATCTTTCCCTTGAAAATGACGCACTGGGAAACTTTTCTGAGCAACACCACTCCGTGTATTTATCTCACTGAGCAATCTTAGAATCTAGTTCTAATCAAAAAATAGATTATATTAGAATAATTATCTGCCTTCCAATATTTTTTATTTATTTCATTTTATTAAATAATTACTTTCTAGAGCCCAAGGTGACATATTCAGATTGCTTGTTTTGCCCGGCCAACCGTCCAAAACTCCGATTGCATTCACAAAGATCTAAAGCAGATCTAATTATCAAATTAGAGAATCTTGAACCAGCATTTTTTTTTCTCCTTTGCATGGTAAATGACTTTAAATATTTAATCAGTGACACTTTGTTTTTTTTTTAGCATTGTTGAATTTAGTTTTTACCTGATACAGCCATGCATTCGTCTTTTACTGCTGTCTAAAATGCCTCTTTATTTATTGTAGGTGTTGCCACCATTGGAAACGAGGGTTGACCCTCTATGAGTTTTAAGTACAATAACTGAAGACGCTGCAAAAAAAAAAATCAGATTTGTTTGATTTATTATTTTATCAACAAAGGAATCATTCCAACAACAGATCATACAATTTGATTTCACTGAAAAGAACGAATTGTAATCGATCATTATCACTCTTATCTTCATCCTTTAATCCTAATTTTACACATTATTTGTCTTTCATTTACAAAAAAAAATCCTTGACATTGCATTATGTAAGTTTTCCCAACAAACTGGTGCATGCTTCATTAAATGAGTACTATGCCGTATGCACTAATACCAGTAACTAATGAGGAACTGTTTAATTTCTCATCCGTCTCAATAGTTGCTTATTGTTTAGTAAACATCAACTATTCACTATCATTGTTTTCATAATGACCTTCATCGTAAATCCGCAATTAATGTGTCTCAACACTGAATCAGGCACTTCATGGTGACGTCACTCCCTTCGAGAGGTTGAAAGAAAGATAAAAGGAAAATAATATCAAGACCCGCCACCTCACCACCCTACACCTGAAAAACTGTTTTCATGGGATTTGAAAAATGGGCCGTGTGCACCAGACAGAAAGTGTGTGTGTGTGTGTGTGTCTGTGTCTGCATCGGAGTGCAAGGTGTATAAGAGTGCATGAGTGCATATGTTAAGTGTGTGTGTGCGCTTTTGTGTTTTTTAGTGTACTGTAGTTTCCACTAGCATCAATCATTCCATACAATTAGCCCAATTCCCACTCAATTTTCTGCTTTCTGAGGAGAGCAGCATTGCTGACTGCACAGGCAGCTGTCTCTGACCAAACACACACATATACTGTAAGTACCAACACTGTCTCCTCTCATGCTTATAACAGATCACACACAGCCCTCTGAAAATGTATGGTGCACAGAGGACAGCAGGTGTCTTCTCAGAGCAGTGTGTGTGTGTGTGTGTGTGTGAGTGTGTGCGCACTCCTTCCCCCCTTCCTTCTTCGCTGCCATCAGCCTCAAGTGTCATTTGTTTACCATAGCAACCGGATTAAATTAGGGGAAGTGATCACGGCTTATTAACAACCAAACGCTGTCAGTATATCCTTATAATTTGGTATGTAAACACTTTGCCCTCGTCGCGCTCTCTACTAGAAATTGCTTTGTACAGTGTGTGTGTGTGTGTGTGTGTATGACGATGGTGGTGGGTGGTGGGGGCATATGGGGGGGGGAGTTCAGTCATAATAAAAATATAATTATGAATCAGACAATAGCCCCGCTTAGTGCCCCCCTCTTCCAGCCAACCCACCCACTGCCTCTTTATCCCCTACACCCAGCCATGCCCTAACAGCAAGCCCCCACCTCCACCCCCCCGCCCCCCACCTCCGAAAATTCCCAGGTACCACCAGAGAGCCACTTGTAATGAACAATAAAAAAGCTAACCTCTTCTCAGTTTTTTTTTCCCTCCTTGATTCTAACTAATAAACCCACTAGAATTAACATTCACACTTCATGTAATGAGGTGGGGGAGGGGGGGAGGAGGGGGTGGGGGGTGGGGGGGGGGCAGACTTTAGTTCTCCATATTGACTGCTCTCGCCCCTAGCCCCGCTTTGCATTTAATACAGTACTCGGAGCCAAAGTGATTGTCAAATTATTTCCTTGTTGTGTGGAGAGATATTTGTAATTAATATTAAAATTAAGCATTGCGTTGATGCCGGGTGGTGTATTATTACAAAAGCTGCTACCAAAAGGTTGCTGCGCTTGCCCACTGCTCTCATCTCATTTTAGCTTTATCTTTCCCCCCCTCCCTCTCTCCCTCTCTCGCTCTTTCTGTCTCTCTCATGTTATGCATCAAAATATTTCTCTCTGCTCACCTTCTGCTCAATCTCGAACTTGCCTCTTCCTTGCTGATATTTTTCCTCCCTTTCATTTACAGTAAACCTCTCTCGCTCCCCCCCCCACCCTTCTCTTTTACTTACCCTTTTTCTTATCCTAATAATATTTTCTCTCCGTGCCCTCCCCTCTCCTTTAAGACATCAATTATACACCCACAGATTATGTTTTCATGGGGTGTCCCACCGGTTTTGGCCGAGTGCTTTAGAAATGCAGGATCATTTTAAATAAGCACCTACTCAGAGAAAAAGAAAAGGTGGGTGAGGGTGGGGGTGGGGGGGGGGGTGAGAGAAGAAGAAAAAGAAAGATGAAGGAGTATGAGAGATGGAGAGAGAAAATAGAAAAAGAGAGAGGGGGCTGCTCTAGGCCAAGAGAATATGAGCAGGTGCAGCAGGGAAAATGAGTGCTATAAACAAGCCTAGGTCCTTGTAATTTATCATTAATCTGGGTGCCTGTGCTCGCAGTGCCGGGCTTATTCTGCATACTGATAGCCATGTCATATTTCTTATCGCAGATTTGTTTATGCTTTTATCCTTGTTTCTCAGGCTTTACACTTACTGCTATGGCCTCAGCTATTACCACGCTGGCATTTGGAGAAGGGAGATGGTAAGTTGTGTATGTATGATGAGCCACAAACAAGAATGATCCATGAGTGTGTCACTTTGACTTTAATGGATAAGAACCAAGAGAGACGCGCGGCGGTCTTGAATCCCGTGCAGGGACAAATATACGCCTTGCGAGCACAGCGTTTGATAGACGCGACGAAAAGTCAATCAAGCCGTCTTTGCGCTAATCAGAAACACGGTAGCAGTTGTGCCCGGGCTCGCTGTGGAAGTCCCTCCTTTGTACTGCAGTATCTGAGTTCCTCAAACTAGAGACAGATTGCCACGGAAATCAGTTCAACTTTAAAGAGGCTCAGATGGGCATCAAATCTGTCCAAATGTTCTGTACATTGACAAGACACACCAGATTTATCATGAATTTCTCATATTGGACTACTTCATTAAAAATGTTCCAACCATGTTTACTTGAATAATCAACCAACTAACTGTATCTAAAGCAACAACATGATCTACTTTGGAAAATTGTAGCAGAGGCCTTAGTGTTTGAGTGACTGTCTTGAATGTTTATTTTTCATCAAAGTTAGGACGATTAGAATGCCC
Organism: Dascyllus trimaculatus; assembly: GCA_024666655.1. Classification (NCBI taxonomy): domain Eukaryota; kingdom Metazoa; phylum Chordata; class Actinopteri; family Pomacentridae; genus Dascyllus; species Dascyllus trimaculatus. Next base: position 6,635,563 of record CM045445.1, on the reverse strand, counting down.
CCCCTCCCTCATTCGCATTTGAATTGGTAATACTGCTTCTTTGTTTACTCTGTGCAATTTACTAATGAAAAATATGTGCAGAAGTTATTGATTCATGACCGTAATTGTTTAATTATTAATCAGTTTAGTCTTATATTAGCATTTTAAATGTAGCAGAGAGCTTGAGAAAACTGAGACGCAGGTTCAAGTTTATTTTCTTTCGGGTTTTTTTCCTAATGTGTCATCAGAGATGGCAGGAAACATCAAAGACAAACATTCATGTGCTAAAAACTGTGATATGTAAAACTCCAGTCTTCGACTAGGTTGTACTGCATGAGTCAAACTCATGTTGAAAACTGACATTTAAGAGAGTGTGGGGATGATAAGAGGCAGCAGAGAGGCCTGGAGTGGACGTGCGGATCTGTAAAGACGGTTATTATTCAACAAAGGTATGGTTATAAAATGTTGTGTGATCAAAAAACAAGACATTCTGTGCCCCAAGCAAGCAATTACTAAAACCTAACCATTTGCCATTAATGTATTACATAAATAACTAAATTCATAGCTAAATGTCTGACTCCATGTATTTAAATATCACCTGGGGATGTTCATTTGTTAAGGAAAAAGCACAGAGAAGTATTTCTGACTTAAACTGTGGTCATAACTCTATTTTTTAATTACTTTGAGAAACTGCTGTTCTCTTTTTTTGGTGAGTGTGTTTAGGGTTATTTTCCCCACCCCATTCTCTTTTTTTTTCTACATTCTTTTCCTAGACACAGAAGAGGATTCGGAGAAAGATGTCAAATGCACTTTCAATAAAAACCTGGCTCCCCCCCGGTGGTGAGAGGGCTGTGCCAAGTGTGAGAAGCCTACGTGATCTGTTGGGATTGCGTATAAATAACGTGTCGCTTCAAGAATATTTTGGGTGTCATGTAGATGCATTTTGAACTTTACGTTTAGTCCTAATAGACCTGCACTGTTAAGAGACGGAGTGTCATTTTATGAGCAACATGTTACCGACAACACAGCCTGGTGAGACAGGAAGCAGGTACAAAAGACGAAAGCCCTGTCCACAGTGAGGACTACGTGATAATCCTTGGAGACATAAGGATGAGACAGCTCGCCGATTGTAACGATAGTAAGCAGATTAATAATAGAGTGAGGGTTAGGTTGCCTCTCCAATATAAAGAACTAATACAGTCTACACCCTCCAACAACCATGCAAACACCTACAACATCTGATCCGACTCATGAGCTGTCTGCTCCCACGATGTCAAACTGGACCGACATGGCAGCTCGTTCGTAACTTTCGCTTATATTTCGAAAACAATTCACCGAAATTTCTGAAAGTAGGTGAGAAATTAGCCATGCAGCTGCTGAATCTGTCTTCAGTTTAGATCAACATGAGCCACTTTTTGGGAGAATTTCCAGAGGGACGGCCCAGATATGCACGAAGTAGCCAACTTTATGGAAATGAGGAGCGGCCAACGTGACGCCCCATCTCTCGAAACGCAGCGCGCCACTACTAAACCACAGTGTAGAAATGACGGATCATGTAGACACGGATCATTGGGGTTAGGTTGTCAGTCATCTCTGAACAGCATGAGTCATCAGAGATTACATGGTGTCAAATCACATGGGAGAAGCAAAAAAAAAAAATCAGTGGTGACAATACACAAAGTGACTTCAGGAAATTGCTGTATTATTTATACGCCATTTCATGATACGTGGCTGAAGATCTCCAGCTAACTGGTTTGTGTCTCTTACACAGAGCTGTGCTAACATCACACATGAATCTGCTGTATTGCCGCAATAAACCATAAAGCTCCAGCCATGGCCTGACGTTCCTCCACAGAGCGAATCGAGTGGTGCAGACACCAGCTCTGCTACAGTACAGGTACCCACTCAGAGGTCTCTCCAAGGTCCATAAGTGTGCTTCTAGTGACTTTCAAAGCTCTACATAACTCCTTGTCTTTACAGTGTAAACAAAGCGAGTCTTTCAGAAGCTTCTCCAACTACAGCAGCTGTATCTCTCTGCTCGTGCTACACCGACCAGCAGTCAGTCAATCTCCCTCACGTCTCCTGACATTCCGCGTCACGCAATGCAAACTCATGATTTCCCGTAGCTTTTGCAGGGGTCGCTTGCCTCCGATCCATTTTTCATCTCACTTTATGTGATGATTTTTGCCTCTTTCAACTCGTGCTTCTCTAAAAATCGGTGCAGCTTTAACATTTGTCTTGCTAAATCAGAAACTGGGGATTTTAATTCCCCTTGTTAGTCAAACTGCACGTAATAATTTCCTGTAGTCTCCAAATTGTAGAAATTCACTGAGAAGTGACATGTGACAAGTTCACATTGTTTTTGTCTTTACAGTTCCTGATTTAAAGCTGTTGTCTTCGATGAACAGCATCAGTGTAGTGTCCCTAATAACACTATTAAAGGCAAAGAAAATCAGATAACTATCCAACACACAGGCTGGGATTTGAAGTCATACCTCACTAATTATTGTGTGTTTGTTATTTTGGAGCCTCTTGCCTTCTGTTCACACAACAGCAGTCCTTAAATAAAATCATTATTATACAAAAAAGTCACATTCAACTTGCATCAAAGGTGCAAATACAAAAAAAGTGAAAAAAAACTGGCATACTGGCACCAGTTTCAGTGCATGAACAGTGCAACTCCATTGCTTTTAACTGTCAAGCTGTTCCAAAAGTTATTTCCATATGACGTTAGTGCAACAATACACTCATTCTTCTTATGAACTAAAAAGCGAGGACAGGACAATAATGTTTCCAATTGTTGTGTGAATGCTGTATGTGGGCCCTTGTTCTCACAGAAAGGGAAAAAGGTCACTACAGGACTGTCACACCCCAAGGTCAGTTCAAGTGAAGTGCATAATTAATGATGTGGCTCTAAGGCACCAAACTCATTTTCAGCTATGAAAACAGAAAGGAAATGTTTTATACCCAAATGAGATATTTCTCTATTTGGAAAATGTGACATCTGAGCTAAATAAAAAAAATGATGGCATAGAAAGACACCTCTTGTTTTACCAGGATTATGCCATGACACCCTGAAATGTCTTTTGTTATTTGTACATGCCTTTCTGTATGTTTTCCTGCTTTAGCATAAACTAGCATATTTAATTCCTCTTGATAGCTGTGGTTGTTATTTTACTGGCTTGCTAAACTAGCAATCATTCTGAAATAAAAGCCTTCGGACATCAAAACTCAGAGCACACAGGCTTTTGGAAATGACATTGGTGGATTTTTACCTAAACATGGTCCCATCTGACAGAAACCCAGGTGGGGTAGCAGGTGTCTTCATTCTGTGACCAATCCCAGCGATTAATGGATCAATTAAGTTCCTGGTAGATGAGAAACCAGCTGCACCCACACCCATCCACTGATAAGTGACCTATCTCTGAAGACCTATCTGTGAAGACTTTCATTTCACAATGATAAAATATATTAAAGGATGCCACACTGGGTTCTATGGTTGTCCAGAATAGGGTCATTTTAAATGTACGGTCATACATGCTGAGCAACACTTAAACATTTGCTTTTAGTCACAGTTCTAGAAAGTGGCAGCTTTTCATTCTTCATTTGGATCTTGCTTTACTATTTCTGTGTATTTAGAGAAATTACAAGAAATCAATCATTGAGAGTTTGAGAAAGAGTTGGATTTAATTAGAATTATGTACAGTCTGTAAAGAAAATGTAACCTTTTGTGTGGCCACATGAGGCAGTAACAGGGTGACAGCAGGTGGAATTGTCCTCATATTCCCAATATTCTTACCTCAGTTAACCTACCTGTGGAGTTTTCTGGAAGACAGAAGTTCTGTTTACATTCAGCGTGTCTCACCAAAAGATACCGTGAATCCTTGAAGTCACTCAAATGTATTATTTGCGTTTTATTTCTCAGCAGTCATTTGCAGAGCCAAGTGTTCTAAATTTTGCACTGGGTACGTCCTTGTTTGTAGTCTTCTTCACTGCATTCTACTGGCAGATTGTTACATTTCTTGATGTGATGGGGCATCATGCCATCTGCAGGAGTTTGTAGTGCAACATCCTTGCACTTTGTGGCGTGGATACAAACAAATTAGGCAAAAGCATTACTCCAGAGCCCTACTAATTTTCAAAAACTCCACAGGGGGGCTTCAAATACATCATTAGTACGGTGGTACAACTGCACGCATGATGTAAGTTATACAATTATGAAAGGTAATGTGTTTGCTGCTCTGAGAGGCGCGGTGAAAACATAACAACATATGCTGATGATTCAACTTGAGCAAATAAAGGCAACTGCAAAAGCAACCCACTGGTCAGTTGACCCGGCACTTTTATTAAACAACAGTCACGTGTCTTCTTGAAGTACAGTGGGGATTACATCTTGTTTTACTGATGTGATAAAGCTTTTATACTTTATGTGTCTGCATAACCGTAACACCCAGCCCTTTCCCAGGGCATCAGATACTGCTGTTTGTCAAAGTCGCTCATGTGTCATACATGCAAAGTGTCCACTGGCATCAGTGCCACCCTTGTTGATATTCAACACTGACAGACATATAGGAGTTTTTTGAGTTTAAAACAGCATCACAAGGGGGACGGCAGGACTGGTTGGTGTCAGTGTAAGTCATAGGACTTCCACTGGGAAGAATGGAGTTTGTGTGCCTTTTATTTTGGACCATTATTTTTCACTTAGGTTTGTTATATTTTGTGACTTAAGTGTTGTTTTCATACACCAGAACTACTTGGTTCATGTTAGCTCATTTATTTGTGACATTTGTAGACTTTTAAAACCCTACTGGATGATCCGGCACATTGAAATTGAAGGTATCCAGTGTATTCAAATATGTCGCCAAAAGGTCACGACAAAGCCACTGTATGTGTCAAGTTGGGAGTGAGACCGGACTCGAACATCCAGTATGACATAAATTTGACAGCTGGCTCCATACGTCCAAGATTCTTTGGACTTTGACAAATAATCATACACAGCAATGAAGTTTGTTAACATTAGCTAACACTGTTCTTACCAAAACAGATAGCAGCAAAGCCCCAAGAGAACTGAACTAAGCAGGTGCTCCTTTTATTTCTTAAGAATGTTTTTCAAGAGTAGAGTGCTACTTCTTTTTCTGTCCAGCATCATAGTCTCACTTTGAAGACACACACACACACAAATTGTGACTCCGTTCATTTCAAAAATGCTATTTTAACCCCCTTGTTGTGTAATTCAGTGTTCCCGGTCCAAAGTGGCGGTCCCATTTCAAGTTTTTAAATAGTGGCACAAAATAGCATCTGCTGCGTTCCGGGTCAAAAGTGACAGGTGTGATTTTAAAGATGAGGTATAAGCTGTATCTCCCTTCTATCATCATGAACAAGGTGAGACCACTGGACCATAAGATGGATGAGCCGACAGCCCTGGCGAGGAATCAAAGGGACGCCTGCGAGTGTAGTGTTATGCGGTGCACAGAGACACGGCAACAGGAATTACTCCGGACCCGATCGTTACTATCGACAGCTCTCAAACTGGTCGAGTAGACAGGAATAAATCTCAAAGTGGGAAGCAAAGAGGAGGAGGGCTGTCGGCCTTCATTAGCAACAAATGGTGCTCCTTGGCGTTGAGTAAAGCAGAAGGCAACTAGTGTTTGTTCCTTCTGACCTTCCCGACCATGACCATGTTTTGGACCAGCTCCTGACCAGGAGTGTGTTAAGTAAAGAAACTGTTGTGCTCCTGGAGACCCGCAGTCATTCTTGGACCACCCACTTCCACTGATTTCTTTCAGGAGCACTATCATCAAGTGGTGAAACTGCATGTTCCAGGATTACTGTGTCTTGGCATGACATGCTGCCCATGTCTTTACTTCGCATTTAGCCAGTTTGCTTGGTATGTACTCTTTGAATGGGCAGTGTTCCCTAAAAGTGACCAGATGCTCACCCACTATGACGTCTGGACACGGGTTATGAAGAGTGGTCTGTGCTCCACCCACTTGTCCCAAATCTCTCCTCTTGCTGCCAGCTTGTCTTGTTGACAGCAGCCTGGTCTTGTATCACTGTTGACATAGTGACATAATGACATAGTGGCACAAGATATCGCCCACTCAGATTTGGTGGGCGATGTCTTGTATCGCCAGTTCACACCATGAAGTGGTGGTAGATTATTTATTGGATCTGTACACACCAAAAATAAAATTATAAAGGGGCTTATATGTGCTTGGATGTACAGTATAACAGGTCTATCTCCCTCAGCTGTCTTTGAAAACACGTCTCTCTTCCAAGTTGATTATGTCAACTGCTATTGTTTCAACTGACTCTGTGAGGAACACTTCGAAGAAAGATTTTATGTCATCAACCCATTATATGGCGTATCTTGTTGGCCCTGGAGTCATCCTCATACCATTTTCACCTGACAGCTATCCTCTGTTCTCAGGTGGGGATCAAGACAAACTCCCAACCTTCGACCAGAATGTAAAAAATAATCTCAGCAGTTCCCTCTCCTCATCCCTGGATTGTCTCTTGGTCTGGATCATGTTCTGTGTTATCTGCAACCACTGACACTTCCTTCTCTAATGCAGCTTCACTGTCGGTTTCCTGTCTTCCACCCCCCCCGCCACCAGTGTCATGATCAAAGATATGATCAAGTGCCTCTCATGCAGCAGATCGTTTGGTCATTGTGCCGCCACAGAATGAACTGCAAGCAAAAAAACAGCTTCATATACCGTGAGAAAACTTTATTCTATTAAAACAATGTTGTGATTGTCTGAGAGAATGTCAACAGGTGTGGTTCCCGTGGGGGAAAAGATTCGTTTGAGGAAGGGTCCCTGTGGGGATTGCCGTGGAAGCTATAAAGGAAGTGAAGTGGGTGTGAGTGTGTGTGTGTTTGTGGATGTGAAGCTTGTCTTGGAAGTTTTCTGAGAAGTGTGTCCATCTGGTGGGTGGACATGAACCTGAATTCGATTTAATACACTAATTCTATTCTCACCCCTTCATTTCTACTGTTAACAGCGCGTGTGTAAAGGAGTACACTCATATTTCAGTTTGTGTGTTCAGATGCCCTCATGATAATCAGCTTAAATGAACTATATTTTTTTTAGAGAAAACAATAGGAGAACAAAAGCAGAGTTAATAGAACATGAGCATATGTATATATATATTATTACTTACAGTTATCAACAACACTGAGCTTACTCTGTATTGAATATTCAAAATGCGGGCATATTTAATTCTAAAGGATTATCTAGGACTGTGTTTGGTTTGCTACTTAATGACCTAGTTAGAGATTGGGTTAAACTAAGAGCTACAAAATAGACATTAGAAAGACAAACATATTACTTATTTCTTATTGCTGCTGCTCTCTGTCTCTTTCATCCGTCTATGTTTATGTCAAAGGTTTAGTTCTAAGGTTAAGTAACTCTTGTCATCTCTCTGTGCGTCTCTATCTCTCTTCCTCTCTCTCTCTCTGGAGTGGAGAGTCAGATTTTAAGAACAAATTCTCATTTTTTTTCTCCCCCTCTGTAGGAGTTCCTCTTTGAACTTTACATCCAATCTATGTATAATGGCCCTTAACTGGTACCTACTTAAATGTTACACTGTGATGAAAGGAGGAGCTTTCAGAGAGCACATTGAGTTTCAATACTGTTCTGTCCCACTTTCCACATGGGCTCAATCACACAAACACACGCATGTGGCCTGTGCAAGCACCCACATTCACACTTCCAGATATTCATACCAACACAAACAAACCGATGCAGTGATGTATGCTTACCTGAGCTTTCATGGGTGCAGTGTTGTGAATGACAGGGCTGATTCTTGGGCACCAAGTTCATTTACATATTTTTTACTTTTCTCACAGCATCAGCACACTTAATTTTTCCCCCCCTTACAAATTTCCCTGTGCTGAATGCGTGCGTGTGTGTGAGTGCACACCTCACCGCTGACTGTGTGTGTCATAGTGTGTTATTACAGGGGAGAGAGGGAGAAGCTTGTCTTTTTCAAGGAACACCCCCAGAACTAATGTTCCACACCTGTGCACAGTGCGGCACTCTTTATCGAGCATCACAGGTGCACTGCATTAATTGTGGGAGAAACCATTTCATTGGAGGGGTGGGAGAGCGAGGCGGCGGCGGCGGTGGTGTGGGGGTCCGCCTGCACCACCTCCTCCTCCTCTTCTCTGGCATGCATTCAATCACTCAATATTCACATCTAAATTGCTTTTAGCATTGAGGGCTTGAAGGTTTTGAAGCATCTGCATGGATGATATCAAAAGAGGTGCACCACCTATTTTTAAGTAGTGACTTTTCATTTGTTAGTTTTGGAAAAAAAAAAGCGTGGGCTGTGTGTCTTTTTATGTGCATGTGTGCCAGAGATGGCCTGACTGCAGCGCCTTATAACGGGCGTGAAAGTCTTGCTAAATGCATGTAGTGTTTGTAATGCTCTATTGTGGTGAGGAGAGCAGACAGTAATGTGTGTGTGTCTAAATGTGTGTGTGTGTAGGGCATAAACACCTGCAGGACCCGGAGGTCAATTGTATGAGACTGCCCCCTCTGGTGACGCAATTACCATGCGTAAATACCTTCCCCGCACTCATTTTTTCCCCTCCTCCTTCCCCTCCTTTTCCTCTCTTTCCCGTTTCTTCTTTTTTTTTCCCTCCAACTTCCAAACCATTCCTCTACATCACCTTGTGCCACTTCCTCAACCCATTTCCACCTCCTTTAAATTTTACCCTTCTACAACCTTATCCTCCGCTCCCTTTCCCCATAACCGTCCTCTTTTTTTTCCCCCCTCGTCTTTTCCTGCAGACCAGATTATGACTGTCTGTCAATCAGTCCATTTAACATCTGCTCTGAGTAAGGCGAGGCAGACAATAACACATCATGGTCACTGAACTGAATATCCCTAAAGATTTCAGAGGAGGCCTGTTTTTTTGCATTTTCCCTTACTTTTTTCCCCCTCTCTCTCCCTCTCTCTCTCTCCCTCTCTCTCCTATTTCGCTTCTTTTTTGGAGGTCCAGTAATGAGTTACAAAAGGTCATTGGAGCATTGCAGCTGCTCATCCACTCGTTCCATAATCCACGGCACTCATGCCTGATTACCTCTCCAATGGTCAAAGGTAGGGGAGGGAGTAAAAACAATGGGTGCAAAGCATAAGGCTCCTCCAAGAAATATGGGCCAGGGGTGTTATTTTGGGCGGTGCCAGTCATAGAGAAATAACCCTGAGCAGATCCATTTATTCTTTTAAATCAAAATGCCTCGGCAGCAGCATGCAGTGAGGGGGAAAAACATGACACATTTTCTCCCTTCCCCTCCATCAACAGCCATTTTGATCTCCACAATTGACCTTCCATGGCATCATTTACAATGAGTCATATCACAGCCACAAAGTGTTAAAGCCGCAGCGCACTTGCTTGTGTGTGCACACAGACACATGCTCAAACACATGGATAATCACTCTTTCCTCTTGCCCACACAAGCTCGCAGGCATCGACGCACACACAAAGTTGCGCTCGCCGCCGTGTGCACACGCACACACCTCGACATTATCACACGCGCACTTGTAGGCATAATAGCTTTAACTAGACCAAATTGTCCGCCCTTCATTTGTATGTCTATGGCGACCCACATTCTCCATGACTCGCCCTTTGACAAAGAGGGGTCATTCCCCCAGCAAAGAAAATGAAGCCCAGTAGATATTGTTTGATTGGATTTTGCCTTTTCAAGGTTTCAGGATCATTACAGGAATTCATTTGAAGTGTTGCTGAAAATGAAACTGCGACCCTCTTCCAGCGTTTAATTATTCTAATACCACTTTCTTTTTTGCTCTCATTCTCTTTTTTTTTGGTCTGTCTGCAAAGTGTGCCATTTCGAGAAATTAAAACCATCAGGCTAGACCTTAAAATGAGACCAGGGTGGACTAATTTTCACCCAGGAAGTTATTTTGTTTCTTCTCAGCCATCTCATCTCTGTCCTTTGCTTGTACACCACCGCCTCCAATTTTTCATTTTTTTCTTTATCATTTTGTTCTCCTCTTTCCTGAAATTCATCCCTTCTCTGTACCCACTCCTGTTTTTTTCCCGCTCTATCCTCGTCTAACTTCCTCTGTCTGTTCTCTCTCTCCCCCCCCCCTCGCTTTTACAGTGTTTCCATCACTTTTGTCTCATCCCTCCAAACCCGCTACCCCCACCCGTCCACATTTTTAAACACAAGCCAGTGCATTGGTTCCAAACCAAATGTGTTCATTCCAACATTTCAATAAATTGAGTAGGGGAGGCATTAACGTTAATCACAGCGACCACATTGTGCTTTAGACACGTTGGTGGGATTATGGATTACTATTAGCTGGATGGAAACCGATTCTTTCATTTGAATTCCGACTTCCTCGTCTTGCTAAAATTAAAAAGAGAACTAATACTTCTTGGACAATAATACTTCTTCTTGGACAGGGCTTTGCTCTCTCACTCTCTCTCTCTCCCTGTCTCTCTCTCGCTCTTCCCTTTCCTGATCTGCAGGAACACCCAAGGAGCAGCTAATGACAGACAACAGACAGTTCACATCTCCATTCAAATTGCAACCACATGAAGCTCATTGTTTCATTTAGCCATCTGATACCTCTGTAGCTGATAATGATAATTCCCCATACTGAGGCTGATTACTAGTCTGTCTTATTTGATATTATGACAGTTGGTGACACTGGCCATGTTACAGTAGTGCCAGATTGCATCTGGGCCACATGAGTGTTTTTGAGATAAATCTCAATAAGTTATCTAATGAGAAGTTTAACTTTGTACCAGGGCATTTATGAGCTATTCTCAGATGCAATGTTTACTCTTTCTGTAGCATTTTAATAACTTGCATGGGATTTTTTTTAACATGGTACACAGCAATCATGTTGTTTTTTCCCACAAATGAAAAGAATGACTTCAATAATTAAGGCCAGATGGGTGACGTTAATGTTTTCTGTCGGTTAGTTGTGATGCTGGTGGATATAAATGCCAGCTTATGAATTTATAAGCTTAGTATAGCAGATATAAACAGTATCAACCTCAACTAAACTTTTAAAGGTGTGTTTAGTGAGAGTGCCAGGCGATTTTGTTTGAGGTGGCACCATCGCCTACATAATAAAAGCTGAACAAAAGTGGACAGCAAAGGGTGTCACCCTGCAAAGTCAGCCGAAAACGTGTCCTTGCAAACGTGAGGACGTTGCATTTAACAAACCACAGCTAACATCTTTACGGTCGTACGCGAGTCAACACATGCCGCAAAACCACTGAAGCATCAGAGCATGAACTGCAAGCAAAAAATTCGCTTTGGCACCTGTTGGAACACACCTCTCGCCTAATTATAATCAAGGTGCTACAGAGCCTTGAGAGCTCCCACTTCCAAGTAAAAAAAAAAAAACCTGTTTCTACGAACGAGCATCACTAAACTGAGCTCTAGTAAACACTGCCCCATTACTGCCATCACCTCATCATCTTCATAGTTCACATCACAGGACTGACTGTTTATCTGCAAACACCTTAAAGTGTGCAGTAACCTGTGGGGCATTATGCACAATATTCCTATTTATAATGTTCAATACACTGTGTTTACCATGATGTCACGTCTTTCTGATGCTTTTTTTAAAAATTCTAGTTATTTACGTAGACTGATTTATAATGGGTTCCTCAAAACTGTATAAATCATGTTGCTGTTGAGGTTGCAGGACGCTTTTTTCTCTGTTTTGGTCTCCACCAACTGCACTAAGGTACTGAAAAGTGGGTGAAAAGTGAGCCTTTACAATTCGTGCAGCTGCCTAAACAAAGGGGTTGGGGGATGAGGCGGTTGATGAAAGACGTGACATAGAACTATACAGCGTGTTGTTTGACAGTAAAAACAAAACAAAGGTTGAGATTTCGGTTTTAATTCGATATTATTACTAAAAAATGGTTTGCGGTTTTTAAATTGTCACACAACATTTGAAATCCCTTTTATAGATTGCAAACAAAACACGCCTTTTTTTTGCTGCTATAATTTTAAGATGTATTGATTTAAGCCCAAAAAAAAGTATTGGAGAAATAACCAAGCACAATGGAAAACACACACCTTAGTTTTCTTGTCTGTGTGTGTGTGTGTGTGTGTGTGTGTGTGTGTGTGCGCACATATAAACTACTGAGCTCCTGCGGGGCTGCAGCCCACTTGCATGCTGTATCATGAGCTCCGTGGTGTATATGCGGTCATACTGTAGACATGTGTAACAGATGGCCGGAGTTGTGGCATCTATATCGTCATTTTTATCTTGTCTTTAGCAAAGGAATGTCTTACTCCTCTGCCTTCAACGCTGCTGATCAGATATAACCTCTTGTTGGAAAGGGACTGTTTATGCATACAGGTCCTATTAGAATATCACGAATTTGAAAACAGATTAACTGTGTCAGGAGGATGTGGAATCTTTGGACATGATTAGATACAGTAAATTATCCGGTAATATGCAAACTTAATTAGTGAAATTTACTATTTCTAGACACAACAATTGATTTAGTTTTTGGACCTTAATATTCTAAATCAGACTTGTTAGATATGCTTTGCCAAGGACACTATTGAAAGGGAAAAAAAATCAAGTGAAAATACCCTCCCAACCCCCTTCTTCATCTCAAACAAGCCTGTTGGGACTATTTTCAGAGAGCCAAGAAGCTCTGTAATTCACACAGTCACATATTTAACAGAAATGATCATTTGAAACCACCTCTTCTGTCTCCTCTGATTCCCTCTTTCAAAATGTCTGTATTATCTGCTGTTAGGGTCTGAGTGTGGGAAAAAGTGATTTTTTTTTAACATACCAGAGCTTCTCAGTTTAAAACCTTCACGATATATCTTTAACACATGTACACACACACCATCAGCAACTGTTTACCAAATACGTTTTCAAAGAGATGATGCTCCAGTACTGTATATGAGACATAGGGCGACATTTAGGCATGCAAAGCACAGCGTTTTTACACTGGAGACTGGGTCTTCTTTTCCCTGCAGCTGGTTAACTTAGCATAGGACTAATGTCTGTAAATAGTGGTAAACTACAGTGGCCCCTGAGGACAAAGTGCATACAAGAGAGGAGGCTTAGACGTTATGGAAAAACATGCTCGAAATGCGGGAATGCAACAAATACCAAAATGCGTACAAAATGGGGAAACACATGCAGCAATGATGGGCGGGTCAACGAAACAGCAAAGGCGATTTCAAAATAGGCATTATTTGCATCAACTGACCACATATTCATAATCTAGATCAATATTTCATCACGTAAAAATGTATAAAGTGGCACAATAGCAGTTTTAGGATGAAAACTATAGCTTTGAGTTCGGCCCGGCAACCTTGCTGCTTCACATCTCCTCTAGCTTCCAAAACACTTCCACTGCAGAAATTCGTAGCATCTTTCTTCTTTCGTGTGTTTATTTATGGATTTGCTGCGTGTTTCCCTTAATGCTTTCACTCGTGCGCCTTTTTGCATTTGTTGCATCTGTGGATTTGAAGCATGTTTCCCTTAATGGTTCTAATCTGACTCATATATGTTTTGTTAGAAAACATGCAGGCCTTGCTCTGTTAAACAGCAAGTGCACTTTTTAGCACCTAGTCGAAATTACACAGCCTGTTTCTTGTGATAAATTCACACAAAAAGAAACAAAAAAAAATAAGAGAAGTTTAGTGGTGGGGGGTTATGTGCGGGATGTTTCTCGTCTCTGCTGATTTTCTGGCAAATTTCATGATTCCAAGAGCGAGCGATTGCACCCGGCCAAGAAAAATGCTATCCGTCTTCTTCCAAAATATCAGCGTATTCCTTTAAGGTTAGGACGGTTTCGGTCGAATCTTAAAAAAGTGCATCCCGTCTTATGCTTCGAGTAAGTGGTGGCTTTTCATATTCCAAGACCAGCATCTTTTCCTGATCTTAGCCAGGAGTTTGAGTTACCTAACCATGACCCTGAAAGCATTACTCATGCTTTGGTAGCCAGGGGAGGACACTGGGAAAATGAGTGTGATACTATGAAAGGTGTTGCATACAGTGCTTTCAAATATATGTAATATATGTAAAAATTCTAATCAAACCGGCATTACGGTTTCTGCAAAAAACAGATGTCCTACTTCAAATTAGTTTAGAACTGTACAAATATTTTATATTACTGAATAAAATGACTGTATGAAGACAGTTTTAGGAATCAGGGTTACATGCATAGACTAATTTACTGATGCATACATTTAAAAACAAGGAGACAATTTGATTTTAAATTTACTGAAGCTGCAGTATGCCCGGTTAAGGCAGGATGATACAAAATGAGGAAATTAACCAAGAACTTAAACCCTGCATGCACAGAGAGCTACCAGGCAGCATAATACTGTATCAGCCTGGATAATTAAAACTTTACAATTTATTTAACATTTATTCTCATTATTCGAGGAACAGGAAGCCACAACATTTATAATTTGCTGTTTAACAGAGTCTTTGAAGGATATACCAGCTTTAGTTGAAATAAGCTTAGGAGATATGGTTCCTTAAACCTCTGCTTGATTGGACGGTTTAAATGAACCTGAAAGCAACCTGCCCCCACTTATTTCAACATTTTAACACCTTTTGGCCTGTTTTTGATAAATATAAGCCGAGCTTCTGCAGAAGACATATTTTAGTATTTGCTGTGCTTCTCACAGAGGTAGGTGTTAATGTCTGAGTGTGAATGACTTGGAGTGTGTGTGCGTGTGTGTGTGTGTGTGTGTATCCCTGATGCTGCTGTCACCAGTGGATGGTATATGTCAGCCTTGACTACATGCTGGCTCCACTTCATCACCAGCTGCAGCCCGGCTCAGCTCCAGAAAAACTGGCAAACTGTTTGTCTGCCTGCCTGCTTGATGCACAATAAAACTGTGTCTCCATTAGACAGGCCTCTGCAGGCCTCACAGATACACACACACACACACACACACACGACACACACACGACACATACACGACACACACACGCAAGTATAAAATTTAAACACAAACATGCAGCCACGTGGGCACACGACTATAGTCAGACACATTCGCTGATAAACGTGCAAACTGACACACATTCATACAATGTCCTTGCAGAAAAGTGCGTTTGTGTGTGTGTGTGTGTGTGTGTGTGTGTGTGTGTGTGTGTGCGTGTGTGTGCATGTGTGTCTTTTGTACCTTTTCTAGAGACAACTGCAGCCTGTGCCAGATACCATCATAATGTTGGACAGGTGTACAACATGGTAATCAGGGATTTACGAGAGAGAGGGAGTGTGTGTGTCGGTGTCGGTGTGTGTATGTACGTGTGCATGTGCATGAAAAACGAGGGAGGACAGACAGAAGGAAATAATGACAGAAAAGCAAAGAGAGAAAGATGGCCAAGTGTCCAGTTCTTTACCTCTGTTTTTTACCCAGAAACCTGTACCTGTGTGTCTGTGTCTATGTGTGTGCCTGTGTCTGAGTGGACTGTCTGGACAAGGTCAGCCTCCACCGTCCTCATTGCCCCTTAACGCCATCCTCATTACCCCCATAACAGTCGATCACACTCTTCCTCTTCACCCTCTCTTTCTTTCTCTCCTCATCTTTCTCTTTTACATGTTAATCCCCACCCATCCATCCCCTGTTTTCCCTCCCCTCCCTCCTATTTTCTGCCGCTCTCTGGCTGTGGAGCCTAAATGACAGGCTGTCAGCGGACAGTCGGTGCTCTGGCCAGGTTAGTTAATGTGTTAGTTACAGACGCACCTGCCAGTAAAAGAAAGTACCATCAGGGATCTTTAGATAACAGAGGGCAGCTGAATGAACAAATCGATCAGTCAGTCAATCAGTGAACAAAGTCATCAAATTTGCACTTGCTTAACAGCCAGCAAGGATCCACGCCTTATATTGTCATATTTATTTCTCCATTCACCACCACTGTGCATATTGCACTGCCCTCATAGATGCACACACATTAGCACATAGCGCTGTCAACCTAAATGATACTTTTCAACATCTTTCCATTTGCACCTCCTCCTCCTCCTCTCGCCTTCCTGTGCCTTAAATTATTCAGATCTCTCTACATTTGATTTAGCATGCCTCCTGTCTGCCATTTCCCCCTCTTTTTTATACATTTCATTATGTTGTATGACTTTAGACCCACTGGCTGGAAAATGACAATTATTTTGCTCCAGCAGCCAGCTATTAACAGAGCTGAAGAATACATGGAGTGGCGTGCAGAGTGGGGACTGCAGAGTAAGACGAAGGCACATGCATGCTTTACATAGAACCGTGCATGCATACAGGTAAATACTGCATACACATACACTGCAAACCAAATTATGTGCTAACGCGTGCATGTGTACAGCTACTGTATGGCATTCTTTAATGTGTTCTTCTCTCTTGCTTTTTTCCCCCCTCACTCACACTCACATCTATGCATCCACTTATTGTACTATAAAGCAACAAAAAGCTTGGCTTGTGGCCGAGCCTGCATGAGGAATGATCCCATGGAAAGGGGAGAACAAAGAGAGAGATCTGTCACTGCGAAGTAATGCCTTTTAGATGTACCTTTAGCGTGGCTGGGCTAGTGAATTCAACCCATATCTAATGGTAGCTTGTTTGGCCTTTTCATCAATTCTGCATAAATATATATGAGCCACAGGGAAACATACAAGGGACCTAATAGAAATGAATGAACTACTCAACCATATATTTGCCGTGAGAGATATGCAGCTTGTGATTGGAAAGGGCATCCACTATCTGCAATATTGATAATACTTTTCAAATTTCATCTGCTTTTGTTTGCGTTCTGCGGCCGCCTGTTTAAACATGGTGAGAATTATAATGAGGCCAAACATTATCTCCACCAGTTGTTCTAGGCTGAACATATAACTTTATCACTGAAATGATTCCCGTACTTTGGCTGCATTGTAGCGTTTCCATTAGAGCTTGGCTATCTGACAGAACTCCAACCAATCGGCAGCAACAGTGGCCCACGTCTGGTGGCCAAGCGGTGCCTGAGTTTGTGACACTGTGCGTGTGTGTGTGTGTGCATGTGTGTGAAATGTGCCAGGATGTATAATTGTAACCATCTCTGATCAAATATGCTAGAGGACAATGTGAACTCACTCTGTTTTACCTTGGATGGTATTTATTTAACATCAAGCATTTTTGTGTGTGGTAACATCACTTGGCATTTCAAGGTAATTTTTTAGATTCGGATCTGAAACTTTTTTTTTTTTTATCTTTCTGTGGCTGTATTTTTTTTTCTGCACAGCCTTTGTCCTGCTCTGCCTGTTCATCTCTGTGGTGCCAATCATGTCTTGACAACATATAAACGTCTCATCACTACCAAAGGCCGACCTTTGCGGTAGGGCCGTGAGTACAGCCCTTTAATGATACACTTTCACACTCGGTCACACAGTGAAGCCAGGTGAGCCAAAGTGAGTTTAAAAATCTTTCCCAAGCTTACGTTTGTTCATTACATGACTATCTCCGTCACTCTTTATGGCACGCCACTGCAGTATGAATCGCTTCCAAAAGAAACTTTCTGCACATGTGCACCTTTATCTCCATATTTAAACAATGATCACATTCCATCCTCTGTGTGATGGCTGGTTTTTTACTACGCCTTTTGGTTTGACCATTCGGAGCACTTTTACCAACATATCAAACAAACTATGTTCGAGCCTAACCTTGCTTTTTCTGATTTGTCAGGTTATCGCTTGGATATGGATCCACACTGGTCACTGCTGCAATTATTGCAATGTAAAGTTGACCTTTTAGTGGGAAGATATAAAATATTTAGGTTTATGTGAAATGGGTGTCATATGGATCAAACAAGCTCAAACAAGAGCCAACATGCAAGTTTTTAAAACTACAACAGCGCGGCCCAGCATGTCAACCAAGCTGAATGGTTGGTCTGACTTCTTGGAATGCAAGTTCAATGTGGAAAACAGTAAAAAATATATTTTTATATTAACAGAAAAAAGAAAAATCTCAAGACTTAAAACGTAACATTTTTTTCTATTATCAGTATCAAGTGTAAAAATGCAGTTTTCTCTTTTTACATAGACATGCACAGATTAAAACAGAAGCACATAAAAAATTACAGCTTGGTAAAGACTGTATTATTAATATAACGATAACACAGTAATTATGCAGTGCTAACACAAAAGTAAATTTCAACCAAAAGGATTACAGAACAAAAAAAAAACTACACCTGATTGCTATTTAAAAACTAAGAATTACAAAATAAAACCATGAAACATAAATGTACATTCAGATTTTTAAAAAAAAAATGACATTAGTATGAACTGCAGAAGCTTTCTCAATAAATAATTTAGGGAAAATCATTTCAATGTGCAGTGGGGGTTTTTTGTGCATTTTTTTCACAATTCACTGAACAACTGCTCCAATGATTAACCATTTTGTTTTCATGTAGTGCAAAGTTCCTAGCCAGACACACAGTATATGTCTGACTCGTACAAGTACAGTACCGATCAGTTGCATTCATTTCCTTTTTGTAGAACCCCAACCAACTAGACCCACCTTCAGACATCACCTGAACCCATATCATAAATCAGGCCCAGGCAAAAAAAGGGAGGAGATAAGGCTCACTGGTGATCCAAATCATCAGCCTCCTCCCCGACTTAAGAAAGTTAAGACTGGTAATAGGCCATCCTAGCTGATGTGTACATCAGTTCAGCTGTTATATCCTGGCAAAAATTACTAGAACGTCTACTACAATGGGACATTTTTCAATGCAGGAAGTTGCAAATGCAACCTTTGTGCATGTTCTGACTGCAGGAACCTCTTTCATGGCCTTCTGTGGGGGATGAAACGGAAACCCACTTCAGGGTAGGTAGGTACCTCTGAGCAGCTCTGAAACGCTCAAACATTAAGATTAACAGTGTAAGATTTGCCCCATAAGCTAACATAACAAATCCTCCATTATTGTTGTTCCTATGTGATCATAGAATTGCAGTTAACCAGTGATTACTATTTTTGTTGTTTTGCTGCACTCTGAATTAACATCATAGTCAAAGCTGTTGGATCTTAAACCGCAATGGAAACAGGAGGGCTGAAAGGGTATCTGTAAACGTTAACCTTATGCCTACCCGCTCCAAGTTCCTGCAGTGGAAAACCACCTAATGGTAAATATTACAGCAGACCATTAATAGACCAGTGATGTCTGGCCTGGCTTTGACTGTTTAATCTAATTTGTGTCTCTATTACAGCAGTGCTACAGGTACGTGTAAAAGATGAGCAGTAGATATGAAAGTAAACCTTTATTCTTTTCTATTCTAGCATTTGCAGTGTCTAGAATATTCCTTTTTTCCCTCGATTTTCTTCTATTCTATTACACATAGTCGTCCTTAGTGGCTGCATTGAAGAATATATTCAAAAGGTTCTCAGCAGCAGAAGGATGCAGAGGTGAACTGTATAATATATCCTCTTAAGAAAGCACAGGAATCAGTTTTGCATGATTGCTTCTCATAGTGGCTCACAGAGAGGGAGAGAGAGCAGGTTATCCATGTAGAAATTGCGCAGCAGATATCATACACCAAGCTCTGTCATGCACAAAGACACTGGAAGAAGAACCAAGACGATTTTTCATCCCGTCGCTGAAATCCCCAACACACACCCTTCGAAGAGCAGCTCAGACCCCACACAGGGACTAAGGGTTATTTGAACTAAAGCTTTGTATGGGGTTACAGGCAGCGTTCAAGCTCTAAGACTAGGGTTGGTCCGATGCCTACCGTGGACTTATGGTGATCTTGGTGACTTGGCCAAATGTTGCAGCCCAGATCGAGCTGTGTCACCAGGGATAGACATATCAGAGGAGCTCAGTGAAGCTGGCAGATCATGATAGTCATCTTAGGGAGAAGGGTCCCAGTGATTAAATCCAGGCTGTTGGATCCCACCCTCTGGCACTTGACCACACACACGCATGCACACACACACACATATAAACTCACACACACTTGCACACAAAGATGTATGCGTGTCCAGAGTCCCAAACCCAGGATCATTAATATTTGCACATTATAACCCTCCTCTTTTCTCACACTGCTGCCACCAGATATACCAGCTGGGCCCGCCTATCCATTGCCATAATGCCATCAGTGTGTGTGTTTCTATGGCTATATCTGGCTACATGTAGTTGTTTTTTGTGTGTGTGTGTGTGCGTGTATGTGTGTGAGAGATTTTGTTGTGTGTCTCTATGTATGTTCGCACTTGCTGGTACTGTTCCGCATGTCGGTGTATGTATTTATGCATGTGTCTTTTCTCATGCCCGCCTCCTACAGTGGGCACGCATATTCAAAATGGATTTAAGGGCTAAATTGTATAATGATTTCTGGGAAAACAATAAATTGAGGTTCCAAATAAAGGCCATTATGGAAATGAGATTATGGAGCAATTGAATTAGGCTAATCACCGTTTCTATATGTCATTACAATGCAACTTTATACAGCATTACTCTGTGCCTGGGGCTATAAATGACAAACACTGTTTCTTTGAGGAGTATTTCAGTAAATCCACAAGGGGAGGGTTTAATTCAGATCCACTGAATGCATCTCCACCTCCGCCACTTTATTTCTGAATTCACATTATTCCCATTGGGTCCGACACATAGTTGCAAATTTAACAGTTCACCCTCATTCTGCAGACAAAAATATGCTTAGAGACAAAATAAAGCATGAATGTATCAATATTTTCTCCATATTTTCACATAATGTAATCAGTGCCTAACCCTTGTTTTTATGAATAGATTTTGTAGACTAACTCCTCTCGGGTCCACATAGACAGTAGGGAGATACTGAACACAATTTTAAAGATGTAATGTGTGTATATAGTAATAAACTCAATCTGTTGTTCTATTTGATCATTTTAGTTTTGATAATTTTGTTTTTAAATATAGTTTGCCCAAGTATTGAACACACGGTCACAGGTTAGGACATGTTGAGTAGCAAAATATCATTTGACACCTTTGATTATCATTAGCAGGGATGTATATAGGTAGAAGATGCATTCAGGGCACAATATCAGACAGACTGATAAATCTGCTGGGTCAATATATTAGTCATATCTGCTCCCTGCAGTGTGTTGGCATATACATCCAGAAAAACAAAACTGTATGTTGAACACCACTCTTAAAAAACAAATTTAGTAAGTCTCACGGTTCGCTGATTTGTATGATTGTTGTCATGGATTAATTCAATAAGGAAGGACTATCAGCCTATATGTTGCTATAGAGTTCTTAAACTCTCCAGCATCAGTCAGACTCTAGCAGCGCAGATTGTTCCAGTATGGGGAGATAATTTGATGAAATTGCTGCTTTTCTGAGGCAATGATGCGTTAACCTGCTATGACGCATGTCAATGCATCAAGACCCCACCTGTGTGGGGTTAGACAGAAAAAAAATAGACACAGTTGTCTTGATGTTTTTTTTTTCTAAAGGTAGAAAGTTTCATCTGAAGCAGGTACGCTGAATCTGTAACCATGTGTCCCTTAAACATCGCTGATCACATACACATATGAAGTTAATTTAAATTCCTGTAACAGGGATTATTAATCTTACCCTCATCTTGCTAACAATAGTCACATACACCGCTCTCAGCACACACACACACACCCACCCATACGCAAACACACACACAGTCCATCATCACCAATGAGAGTCCTCTCCTCCTGTTTTCTGTGGTCCATGGGGATTTGTCAGTGCTCGTCAACCAACCGTGTCAACCGTGACAGTCGTCCAGATGTCTCCTGCTGCCACAAAGATGACAGGAAGGACAGGAAGAGAGGAGGAGTGAAGGGATGGAGAGAGAGGAATATCCCTCATCTGACAAACACTACAGTGGGACATCCACGAGCAATCAAAGTCAGAGCACAAAGAACTAGCCACGTTGACAAGCACTAATAAAGTGGATTCATGCCTGTGGTACTTCAGGGAATACACAAAGTTTGTGAGAGAGTGGCCTGTTGGTCATCTTATCCAATGAAGCATAACTCAGGCGTTTTCAGCACATCCACCTTGTTTTATGATATTTTCAGTTCTGACCGAGTTTTCAGCTGCTGCTTTCGTACTCAACTATTTGCAGTTCTCCTGTGAGCAGCTCTACAGAGCTCCTCTGGAACCAATCAGCACTGGCAAACAAGACGTGTTTGATTTATTTGATACAGATATACATACCAAACACTGTAATTTTGTATCTTTGAAAAAATCCAAGCTTAGCCTTTTAAGACCTGCTGTTCTGATCGTGGGATGCCAGCACTATGTAGAACTCTCATGGACTGCTCGTATGAAACGTTAGATATGTAATAGATGTCATAAGAGACTAGACTCTTATATGTTTGATGATTATCTCCAGTTGGTGGGTGTTAATGGCTTACTTATTGATAGTATGTGGAGTACGATGGAGTACAATGGGAAAACAAGGAGCCCAGTGTCATAGTTTTTCTGTTTTGATTTTTGTTTTGGCAAGGTTGATAGACATATAAAAATCTGTGAGCAGAAATACACACCATGAGTCCAAAGCCAAGTGATCTCAATCTAAACTTCACCAAACAGCAAGTTCAAACAAGACTTCAGTAACAAAATAAGGCAAAACAAAGTAAAAAAATAATGGATTAACATGAAACATGAACCTTAGACTTCTGGGTGGATGTCCTGTGACTTATCCCACCACTTCAATTTAATCATGAGGCCCTTTTAAACTGGAAAATTCCTCTACATCTATTGGTATCAACTATTAGGCCATTTTCAGCTGCAGGAACTTGTGGGTTGTTTTAGGCAGCTAAAATCTTAGTGAGTGTTCAAACCAAAAGAACTCCCCTATAGAACTTTTATCAGGACCATTTTGCGGGGAAATAGTACCGACTCCAAAGTAGGTATTTGTAATTGACCCTTGGCTTTAAACACAGAAAAGACAAATGCTGATTGGTTAAACTCAAACAAGACAACCACATGATATCTGTCCTCTCTATGTTGTCATCGAGTGGCAGTAGTCTTTCTAACACGGCCATATAGACTACCATAACAAACCTTCATTGGTCAACATGCTCGTAGAAGTGGAGTTATGTCCAGTAAGTACTATTTGTTGTTGTTTTGGCACACTTAGAGTTAACATCACGGTCGAAACTTTTGCACCACCTTGCACCTTTCTCAAGTTCCTCCAGTTGTAACATGCCTACTGATAGATGGCGCCGATGCCAAAGGACATTTTGTGTGTGTCTCTTAGAAGCCAGCGACTTTGACAGAATTGCAGTATACGAAGCCCTACTAGTGAGAATGGGTTGGAAAGTGAGGGAAAAAAGACCATAATGAACCATGGAAATTGTGGACGTAAAAGTGTCCTTCATGATTAGGTTTACTAGCCATCTCATAGCTTGTTGGTTTAAGCCTTCACTCAGCTGTTCAACTCTGAAAAATCACAATTTGATAACACATTAATAATAGAACTTACATTTACTGAAAGTGCAGTGTTCCAGTTAAAAGTCTTGCATAAGGTGCCACCAAGGCCAGAACTAACGCTGGTCTAAATACTCCAGTTTACCAGTGAAAGAAAACATAACCTAACACAAGTACAGTCACTTACAACAGTGAATGTAAAATAACAAGTAGAAAAATGCCTGCAATGAGTTTATGTGGTGGCCAAGCACTAAAAACTTGCCATTGTGTAATCACTGGTCATTTCTGCAATCAAGCAGTAGATGAAAAGTTGCAAAACTGCTTAACTATTTCTAACAATCTAAGTAATGTATACATTCTTTACAGATAGATAAATTCTTTATCTTATTTTCTATTGTGTAAGATTGAAACAAACCCAAAACACAGCTCTTTGGGAACAAAACTGGCAAAGTTTTTAGGTGTTTGCATGTACATTGTAACTTTCCTGATGTTCAAATAAGAAGTTAATACAAGACGAAAAAAATCAAGACTAAAAACAAAAGCAGCTGGAAGCAAAATGATCAGATTCACAAGGTGCTGTGGGCTTGTTTTTTATGTGCCTGGTCACCTGAAAAAGCTGCTAACGAAACATGTTAAAGAACAAATATTTGCAGCTAAACAAGTGCGACCCTTACAGTTTCACCATCAAACATTCACCATCCACCTCTTGTCTATAATATGACACATTAAGCTCATACAGAGGGCATGGCAGGGCAGAGATCCAGCAGGCTGGTGGCCTGTGCCAGGAAGTGCTCTATGAAGCACATGGTGAGAGCCTGCAGCACCAATCAGCCTGTACTGAGGTTGTCAATGGGCTCATTAGTGCTCATTACAGCGACCTCTTGGGCACCTGGGTGCCCTTCAGAGCTCTTAGGGCAGGGGGGTGGGGGCAGATTGTGGGTAGGGTGAGGGGCAAAGCAAGGAAAAGCCACGAGTAAAAAGGGAACAACAAAAGATATATCCCATGGTTTTTGTCTTGTAGGAGATGACAGCAGAGACTGATGAATAGGAGGAAGAAACAGCAAGAAAATGAGGTGAGGATAATGGTGTTAGACTACTAACACACAATAAAGTAATTGGGAGAGAACATGCAGATAACACTGATTTGTTGTTCTATCATGTACTCCACTGATGAAAAGGACCTTTTTTATTATTAAGATGGTAAAAAATAGCTGGCATTAGTTGTTTTCTTGCAATGTGTTGCAGTTGTACACAAAATTAACTCATATATTTGGGATTCATGGACACTGATTTGAACACTGTGGTGTTTCTTCTGTCTGTTTTCAATATGTAACAACTCATGTTCCAAAAGTAGAGACACTGTATCTGTAGCCAGAATCATGGTTAGCAATTATTCGACCTGCTATTTCAACGAACCAAAAACTTCACTTTCTCTAATTTTATCTTATTTTTTCTACTGTGTCTATATGTTTATAAAGTCACACTGATGTATGTCACACTGAAGATATAAAATATGAAACCTTTCATAAAGTTAACTTGTGATGTGAGTCCAGCTCAAGGCTTTATTCCCCTAATCTTTTTCTTAGTTTTCTGTCTGACACTGCTGTGAGTGTGTGTTTGAATGTACACTGTAAAGTGCTTTTTTAGAACCCAACTCTGAAATTGTTAACTATTCAGCATAATTTTTCAATGTGCTACGCAGAATGTCTGATTTTTTTTTTCTTTTTTTAGCTGGAGTCATCACAACTGTTCCTTTTAATGCCCCGTTTACACAAAGCCAAAAAGCGAATAATTTCCAAAAAAAAAAAAGTTCTTCATAAAGACGGAGCTGTTTCAGTAAATGTGTCCGTCCACACGAATTCACTTGATACGCCTGAAAAACATGAACAAGCGGAAACTGGCGGCGGGACTTTAGGCATGCGCAGAAATCTGTATACGATGTAGACATAGAACTGGCGGTGGCAAATACTTACAAATACTTGGACGAGCTGGTAGGACTCTAGTCTGGACGGACGATGAGGTGGAACTATTAGTAGTACATAGACAACACTAAACGGTGCCATTGTTGTCGTCGTTTTCTGAGTTTGGTGCATTTATTGAGAGGTGGAGCTATGACGCAAGCATGTCAGAACAAGAAGTGGATAGGGCGTAAAAACGGTGCCGCGTAAATGCCGTTTTCAGATCTTTGCAGTCTGGGACCTAGGTTCAGAAATGATCATTTTCAGACCCCCAAAATGCTGGCTTGGTGTGGACGATACACAGGTTGGATGAACTATTTGTGCGTTTAGGCCTGGGCTCGTCTTCGTGTGGACAGGGCCTAAGACGGCAAGAAATTTCATGTGTTTAATTTTGGGACAGGGTGTGTTTTAGCCCACATATGATCTTTCCTATCCTAAACTGTAATCAAACAGCAAGTTAAAATAAAAGTAAACTGGTTCATTCGTGAAACAGTCAAAAAAAGGAAAGGAAAACAAAACCAAGTTATAAAAAAACAGTTAAATGTTAAAAAATTGGATGCAAATAGATGAAGGTGCTGTGACTTACACCACCACCAGCCCTCTAATATTGATATGTTGCTCTTTCAAACTAGAAAAACTCCTATATATCAACCAGCCTCAAATATTGATGCAGGTGGCTCCGACCCCAAAGGACGCTTGGTGCGTATCTGACAATACAGCCGTTTTTGACACCCTGGGAATGAGAACAGGTTGAATATTTTGTAATTATTTCTGTATTGTGTAGTTCGATTTCTCCAAATTATTTGTGTTTATTACATGCATGTCTAGACTGTGTTTAATTTAATGGCGTCTTCAGAGAGCAACAAGTTCGGCATCAATAGTAACAGGTTGAATAAAGCTCACACAACCATGAAATCAACTCAAAAAGCCCCATCTATTTGACATCCTCTTAACTTACTCCCTCTGCTTTCTTTTTCAGCTTCCACACGATTATACTTACCTGACAGCTTTTCTTTGTGATGCTGCAGCTTTGAGACTCTTACGCTTAGTTCAAGTGTAACCGTTTTTGTTCAGGCTAAAAGTGCTTTACTTCCAGTGCCCTGTGTGCCGAGCGCTAAAAATATTACCAATTTTACGCAGTCGATAATGTAACTTTTCTGCTTTGCACATGTCTAAAAGAAGACAGTGTAAAGAGAAGAAGGCACCCTTGTAACAAATCATCTAAAGCACCTCTTTATAAGCAGCTCTGCAGATAGAGCAGAGCCAAGGGACACAGATGCATCGTTTGAACAGAGGAGTTCTCATTTTGACACCAATAAAAGTAGACAGAACTGAGTATTTACATAGAACTTAGAGAAACAGATTATGAGAAGAAATCCTTGTCAAATAATACATGGAAGAATTCAGAGGACTAAATAATGGTCTGAGTGCTGAGTCTGCCTGCTCGGTGTGTCAACCTGCTTTATGTGTTCTTTAAAGTGTTCCTTGCATATAACTACCTATATACACAGTTTGAGTCCACAGTTTATAGATGGATGGATGGATGGATGGATGGATGGATGGATGGATGGATGGATGGACGGACAGACAGACGGACAGACGGAGGGACAGACAGATAGACAGACAGACAGACAGACAGATAGATAGATATGTGTGAATAACACTGATCATATTGGTACTGTGTGGTGTTCTGCTGGAAAACCTTGGATTTTAACATCCGTGTTGGTCAGACTTAGACACCCAAATAAACATTGTCCCAGAACAAACACACTCCCTTATGCAAATGGAAATCCCAAATGTCACTGGTCTACCCCTGCAGGAAAATGCACCCCACCACATGGAAACAACATCAAACAATCAGGAACATGTTGAGGAACATGGCAATGGCCCAACATGTTGATTTGACCTCCAAACTTCCTAGACCTCATTCTGATCAAACATCAACAGGATGCAGTGGAACAATATTGATCGACAGAGGCCCCACTGCACAAGGTAGGGTACCCAAAGATCCACTGCCAACATCCTGGTTCCAGACCCCGTAGGACACCCTGAGGTCTTCTTGTCCATGCCCAATGGTTCAGAGCATTTTGCAATTTTTCAGAGCAAAGTGTGGCTGACAATATTCAATATATATGATCATGTCAACAACAAACAGAAATAAGACCAGAAACAACAACACAGAGTTCTGAGCTCTGCCAGAATCCCCCTCATTTCTACTGAAGATGTTCAAAAGGTGACAAAAAAAAAAAACTTTTTCTGTCTTCGTTAAATTTGTTGGCAGCTTTCCACTCCAGGAACCCAGAAAACACGCAGTGTGTCACAAATTTACACAGGAGCGGCCCATAATCAGCCCTTTAAAGCTTTCTGTTTACATTCCTGTGTAGGATGCGACAGCTTCGACCACAAGAGTCAACTCTGAGTGCACCAAAACAACAACTAATAATAGAGGGTGTATGAAACTCTAGTTCTAGGAGCAGATAGGAAATAGAACAATAGAGGGTTCGTTGTATTCGCTTCTTTGGAGAATTTTATGTTGTTGATGTTGGTGTTTAAGAAGAGAAATCAGGGCCAGCACATCAAGAGAGCAGAAAACGTTGTGCTCGTTGTCATATCTGAGATTGGTCAATCAGCATAGGGCCGCCCAGAAGCAGCTATCTTGGAGTAGGAACTATTTCTCCCCTGAAAGCAAACCTGAAAGACGCTCTGCAGGGACGGTTCTTGCAGTCAGAACAGACACAAAGGTCCAGGCCCCTTTAAAATGGTCTGCAAGTTCCTGCAGTGGAAAACAGGTTTAAGCTGCAATCTGCCTGAGCCAAAGGAAACAAGAGTTGTATAGACATTCAGTTTTAGTCATATTAATAATAACATGAAAAAACAAACATTTTAATAGCACCTTTCAAAACTAGAGTTACAAGTGTTGTACCAAAGAGACCAAAGCAGAAGACAGTCTGCTGCCAAAGTAGTCAGTTCAAGGACTGTTTCAAGAGGCTTTATAAGTTGCTAAAATGTATTTAAAAAAAGGCTGCTTGTCCTGCTGAGAAGGGAGGATGAAGGAAAACAACACAGAGGATGCAGTACAGTGTGGCACCCAGGGATGAGCAGCAAAGTAAGAACCACTACAAACAAAATACCACAGCACTCAAGTTACCACCACACACCACTCTACTGCAAAGCTTGGTGCCACACCAAATGAAAACCTTCCCCTGTGCACCGGCTGCCACCAAGAGAAACCAGCACACACACACACACAATTAGCAAACACCACTAAAACCTATTGGATAATAATCTTGACTGGAATTTTTTAAAAAAGAAAAACAATGAGATGATTAAATTGGAGTACTACATCAATGTAAATAAATTTTAATTTCACATGCTCTGGCTTAGACACAGCTCAATAAATATCAAGTGGCAGAAACCAAGGCTTCCAAGGTTTGTGTGTCCTCCAGGAACCGCTTCGTGCTTCTCATGATGCAAAAAAAATACTAATACCATAAATTACTTCAACTGTATGTTTGGAAACTAGTAAATCAGCAAAAAGAGAGTTCATGATCCGCACCTCTGAATGCTTCACACTGTGATCTGACACAGATGACTATATTTACATGACCCTGGATCTCAGTGTGCATAGGGGAGAATGGCAAGGAGGCCCGCTATATGGAAGTGTGCCGACTCCACGAAAGAAACAAATTTGGACCTTGTAATTATAGCTTGCTATTTTATAATTATGAGAAAAAATCTTGTAATTACAAGAAAAGATCTCATTATTAAGAGAGAAGGTTAAGGTGGGCATAATCACCATTTGAAAGAACAGGGGCAGTGGCGCTACCCGATTTAACTGTATGTCCTATAAAAACTTTAGGTAATGATTATGAACTTAAATATCAGTGTAGGAATATGTTCTTTATTAACAATGTACTTTGTAAATGTCACACCTATAGTCCTTACTTGTGCGACTAGATATAAACGTTTTTTTAAAAGAAAGTGAAAGTGTAGCGTTGCCATGGATAAAGTCTAAATCAAGTCCAGATAAATGACTCATAATGTTGAGATAAGGTTTCCATTTTTTTTTCCTTTTCAGCATCATGAAAAACCAAACATACTGGTACATACAAACATAAGTCTGAGGTGTAGCGGTATGACATACTGCCATACCGCTACACCTCAGACTTAGCCTATTATTACTTTCTGTTTAGCACCACCCACCTGGTTCTTATTCACTTTACATCCATGACAAACACAATGAATGTCCTGGATCCAAAGGTTCCACACAGTACAGTCATAACATCATCCAGTCCAACAATGTCACTGATGTGTTTTTAATCACTAACTTTAGTCTTACTAGTGGTCTTTTCATGAGATCGGCAGATTTATCCTTTGAGTTCTTGGGTAATAAGGTTTGGCTTTTGTAATTAATTCAAGCTGATATAACAAGTGGTGATATACTGAGCATTAGATGTGGATGTTCTCCTTTATCCAGTTGTCAACGTTTTGAAAGACTTTCCAACGTTATTCATGCTTATTTTACCCCTCGGTTAGACTATTGTAATTCCTTCTATGTTGGCGTAAAGCAGTCGTGTCAAAATGCTGCTGCTCCTCTTCTAACAGGACAAAGAAACTGTGATCACATAACAGCATTACTGTCCTACCTCCACTGACTTCCTGTCTCTTTTAGGGTTGATTTTCGGATTTCATTGTTTGTTTTTAAATGGGCTGGCACCACCGTATTTAGCAGAACTCTTACAATATTATCATAGAGCTCAGAGGTCGACCAACCAGATGCTCTTGGAAGATCTTTTCCTATAAGAACTGAGTCGCTGCTAAAGACTCCCCTCCCCTTGTTGGCATTCAACTCAAGTAGATCGTGACACCCTGACTTCCATCTATTATTGTGTTGTAACTTTTTATTCTTCTTTTATTGTCTTTTTTATTCAGATTTGTCTCTTAGTCATTGTGTTTTATGACCTTCTATTATAATTGTACAGCACTTTGCATCAACTCTTGTTGTTTTTAAATGCGCTCTATAAATAAATTTGACTTTGACTGCGATTTGACTTTGACTATCTTCTGGTCGACATCGTGGTTGGACAGTGGGACTGGTTCTATTGAGTGTGCTAGCACAGATCCTAATGCTTTGAATGGAGTTGCAGATATCCTCATGGATGATCCATAAAGCTCTTCCCTTGGGTAAGTTTGCTGGTAAACAGTATTATGTATCCTAATGGTTAAGTTCATTGATCTGGATCACATGCATGTCAGTGATGATTTTAAGACATAAATGAATGCCTACTTATAGACAACAAGTAATTGGATGACTAAAAAACTCTAATTCCCTTAAAAACGAAGAAAACCTCAAACAAAAACGTTTGATGGACTGAGCTAAACTCACAAGACCTCCCACATGAGCAGGGACATTACTGAATGAGGAATTCAGCTGACACTAACCCTAACCCTAACCCTAAGCAGCAAAGATCATCCGCAGCTAAAGCAAAATACCATGGTGTTAGAACCCTATTAAGCTTGACACTGATCTTATTTCCTGTTCTTTTTTGTCCAGAAATTTTCTGTGAAAGATGTGGTTAAGAGGTAGAGCAGGGTTAAAGGTAGAGTAGATTGGCTCCTTGGGGAAAACAGGGGCATTACAAAGTAGTGCTGAAGTGAGGAAGGTAGGTAAGTAGGACAGTGTCCTTTTAAAATGCAGTAAGGGGAGCAAGAAGTGTGGGGCATAAATTTTTAGTGCCTTTACAGAAGACGAGTACAGACCTACTGAGATAGGCAATGATATAAGAGGGTAAGGGTTTAAAGCAGTGTAAAGGCAGCTCAGTGGAACATAATCCAAGAAGGCCTTTTGTTCTCTTTGCAATGCGATACTGTTGGTTCATAAAAAAGCACTTCAATTGAGCGAGTGTATTGAGTGGGTGCGTGAATTTGATTTCATTCCAAACAGCATTTCTAATCCATATTCTGCTCAGGTGTCACCAAAGATGAAATGCAATTAATGGACCTCATCAATCTGTTGTAACATCCCGGACAGAGAAAACTGGTAAAAAGGGCTGAAAACACTACAGCTGAAAATGAGGCCACCGAGAAGAATACTTACAATAAAGCGGCCGATTCACAATATTTGCTCATACAACAGATTCCCACCTGGGAGCGCGTTTGCCTTTTAACAGGAGATGTTAATGAATGCCTGCACCTGACATGACACAGATTTCCCTCTTCCAAACGCTTAAATCACCCCTCACCCCTTTACTGCACCTCAGATAGCATCATAATGTTTTAGAACCAGCAGTACAATATGGAAACAAAGAAAGGATAAATACTCAACTCCCTGCAATGGGAATAAGGCCCCAAAATATGTTTTGGAAACATAATCAGCATCATAGCAGCTCTGTGTGTCTGTTTACATTGTGGCCGCCATCGCTCCCCTCTCCTCCAACAAACAAGAGAACGGGGGTATGGAGGAGAGGAATAATAATAAAAATAGAAGAAGAAGGAATTATATTTTGCATATTATTTTAAGTAACTGTTCAAACTTCATTTCAGAATGGTAATCCACAAAACAAATATGTAGCCGCATATTTTAAAAGGGAGGCTCCGCTCGCTTCAATTTCCTATTGTGATGTTACGCCGTGTGTTTGCTCTTTGTGTCTGTTTGAATTGATTTGCGCAGCTCGGCAGACAAGGGCTGAATGCTCAGACCAAGAATCCATAATTTCATATGATCTGATAGTTCTGCAGTATTACATTGATTTTTTCCCTCTCCCTCTCCCTCTCTTTGGTGCTGGTGTTAACAAACAAGCTGGGGTACCTGCGCTCAAGGATCCAGAGGAGAACAAAAAGAGGTGTTTTGTTCGGGCTAAGGTGATAATGTGGAGACAGGGACATGTTTGTTTGGGGAAGGGGATATGTTTGTTATGTGTCGTTTTATGAGGAGCTACTTCCCCTCTAGCCTATTAAGCCTGTGGCATCTGCAGCCACCCAAAACCCGGGATTTAAGACTTAACACTCTGCTTATCTGCAGCTGGTTACGTATAGGCAGAACGCCCATACAGCTATTATACAGTAGTTTTGATGCCTCACAATAGATTGGAACATTAGATATTGGCTGTCATGTAAATAAGTCACCCACCCACTATACTTTGCGTATGTAACACTGATGGAGGAAGAAAAGAGTGACGTACTGTCCTAGTTAAATCTTAAATAACCATTTATCCATTATTTATCAGGATTTGTGCCTAAGTCATCCAAATTCAAGTGGCAGCGGACAACTTTTCAGGTTTGTTTCAACTTTTCAAGCTGTCCCAAAGAGCAGGTCGCTTTCTATTTACCCCAAAAAGTCCTAACTACCAACAACATTCGGCACTAGATGATCAGCACCACTTAGAGAGTAAGAGAGACCAAAGAAGCATGTTCATTAAAAGGTAAAGTGAAATAGTCATCATTTTATATGAAGTAAAGCTTAAGTATTGCTATTGGTGAGGAGAAGAGGGATACAGAAGAAGTACACAGCCCCAACACTTGGCTTCCCCATTACTCTATGAGCATATGCAAGTGAAATGGAAATCCATTCATTTCTATGTGAGCATCTGTGATCTACAATGTGTTTGCAAAACTCCTCCTTTCATTCGTTTCCAGTCTAACATTTGCTACAAGTATGTTGAAAGTGTTTATATTTTGCAGTGGATTTCAAAGAGATCACAGTGTTCAAGGCCATTGGAAAAACAAACTAGCTAGTAGGCTATCCAGTTTTTTGACTACAGTAGTATAGTAGTAGAGTAGCTTAAACCTTAAAAGATGAATAAAATCGCATACTCACTCCACACCTGGCAGGCAGCTGGAACCTTATTTCTCACCATTCATTGTTGGTCCTGTTTTTTTTGCGGTAAAGCTCCATCCCATAAAATCAGCTGTAAAAAAACTGTGAAAATGATCCTCCCTCCCATGGCTGTAGGGAAGTGTCCATACATCCGTAAATACAAAATGCATTCCTCATTGGTGAAGACCAGGGACCACACTGCATTAAGGATTTCTGATGCCAAAGGAAGCTGTGTGAAAATGAGATGCAAGTCCCAACTTAAAATCGAAAGCCAGATCTCAGTGCTGTGATGAGGTAAACATCGAGTTGTATTATTAAGTTAAGTTACGCAGGTTTCTTAACTTACTGATCTATTAGACATAATGTCAACTTAGTGTCATTTTTGAGCCATCTCCAGTCGACATCTGAGGTTTACCAGTTTCAATCTTTCTTTGCCTAATCCAACAGCACAGCTCTTTTTCTTCTACAGAAAGACAGCTTTCACAATAATTCTGCTGAGCGCCAACTTAAGCTACCTCAGGAAAGCTAATGATAGCTACAAGGGACAACAAGGGCGCTTCTCTCTTCCCATCTTAGTTACGTAATCGCGGACACAATGTATTTAGGCCATAAATTCACCATTCATTTTCCCAGGAGATTTCGTACCCTATGGCAGACACAGCTGCATAGGGAAAACAGGCTTTAAGGAATCAATCTAAATGTGGATGGTGTCATTAATCTTTAGCCATTACATTTTGCAAACAGCATTTACTTAATAATGATAAGTTAATGCAAAATTTTTCTAAAATGGCCATACCGCCTTGTGGATGCCCGATCCCATCAGATCTTGGAAGCTAAGTGAGGTTGGGCCTGGTCAGTACCTGGATGGGAGACCGTGAGGGAACACCAGGAAGCCTGGGTGGATGCAGTGTGAGAGTGAGTGGTTGGTGGTGGTTGGAGGGGCCGATGGTGCAGCCTGGCCTCCGTCAGTCTACCCCTGGGCAGCTGTGGCTACATATGTAGATTACCACCATTGAGTATGGAGTGAATGAATAATGCAATGTGAAGCGTCTTTAAATGTGTCTAGAAAAGTGCTATATAAAACCAATGTATTATTATTATTATTATTAAAAAAAATGCAACAAAAAAAGCCAAACTTTGTGGTTCAGTAAAAATGCCAAACTACTGACAACTTAAAACAAAAGTGGTATATCTTACGGACACTAAGGGGCTTTTATTAAATGTAACAGTCATACTTTTTTGATTCAAATGTGAATTAATCATAATAATGTTCAGTTTTAGTTCAGCATCTATGTGAAAACTGCTCTTCATTGGTACAAAATTTAGGGAATCCAAATAGACACGTGCCACGTAGGCCTATGGATAATTTGAGCTGATTCAAAATGCAGTTGACCCAAACGCACTTCAGTAACTCTGAAATCTTTCATTTTTCTCTGCAGGTCACAGTTCATAGTCCTGGTATCCCCTCCACATGATCAGAGCCGACAGTGAGTCTATTTGGAACCACTTGCAGGCATTAACTCACACAACCTACGGCAATAGAGTGGGACACTAAATCGAGTGTTGGATTGGGTCTGAAATACTGCGAACTAAGTGGACTCGTGAAGGCACCTCCCTCTGTTCACAGTAAGGCCAAAGTGCACAGTCAAATGCTAAAATACAAAACACAAATGTTCATGTAACTATTATTATCACAATGTGTCTATTGCTTTTACCATTCTTGAGTATATAAAGTCTGTCTGAATTGACGTGGAAGCAGGAATAAAGTATATTTTAAACTAAACTGAGCTGAACTGAGGAACACAGCATTACCTCAACATAGAACAACAAAGATATCTGGTACCTGAGAAGCTGTAGTCAAGAGATGAAAAAAGACCGAGATCTTTTACAGCCAAGACAAACAGTGCCTTATCAAAAAAGCTGAACAGCAGGAAAAATGCATGTTGCATGATTTATATGAAGCAAAACAAGAATAAAACATATTTGCACTGTGCACTGAAACAAATGAGGTTTCACTCTATATCAGGAAAATCAATACAATAACAGGCTCTGTGCGCTACGCACCCCGTGTGCATGCTTAATAAGTACTACTCTCCTGCACTGTTACGCTGAGGATACAGCCGGCAAAGTTACATATTATGATATCAAGAACCTTTTTTTTTCACTTTCTAAACTCCATTCTCGAGCCCCTCACTTGGGATTTGGTTTGAAGAGTGGGGTGTTAAGTACTAAAACCACAGTTCAGAAGAGGCTTATGTTAAAAGAGTCATCCTGAGACACTCACCCACCGCCTTAAAAAGAAGGGGGGTAGAAAGAGAACAGTGATGCTATCACCTCCCGTAACTCCTGCACTCCCCCCACCCCGCTCCCCGCAATCCATTTCCACCTGCCGACAACTTGCGCGCACCTGTCACCGACTTATACAAATACTTATCTCCAGCTAGCCGGGCAAGCAAACACCTCAGAGGGGAGACTGTAGGTAGGCATGTGTGAAGATGTGTTCTAAAAGAGACAGAAAGAAAGAGATGGGGAGACAATCAAAGAGAGCAGCTCGGCAGAGAAAGAAAGTAAGTCAACGATAAAGAGAGAGATGGGGATAGAAAAGAGCGATTGGGTTGAAAAGCGGTAATATCCTCTGAGCACTCTCCTATCAGTGGGGCGACAAAGCGGAGTGAAGCCCAGGTATTAGCCTTCCCTCTCTCTGTCTCACTCACTCTCCCTCTCATTCTCCCACCGCGTACCTCTTCTGCCGCGTACCGCCGTCTATTTTAAGCCATTCCTTCAACATGCCGTGTCAAACAAGCCTGAAATCCCTGCTAATACTAGTTACCCCTGAAACACTGATCTTACTGCTTTCGTTAGACAAGTCACTCCCCACCCCCGCTCCCCACCACACACACACACTTTCAAGAGGAAAAAAGTTGAAGAGGGAAAAAAAAAAGTGTTTTGACATTGCCTTTACATTTTGAGCCCATTAAATCCCAGGATCTGTCTCACTTCTACCTGGATTTTTTTTTTTATTCTCAGAGATAAGCCAAATTAATATGAACTCACCAGGGCCGGTTTTAAATGCTTTGTGTTATCCAAAGCCCTGCGCTCCATCTCCCTCTCGCTCGCACTCTCTCAAAGTTATCACGAGGCCCGTGATAGCCTTTAAACAAGCAAGGTGAAGTGCTTTAATTAAAACTAGCAGCATTCCATGGGAAAAAGGAAAGGGAAACGAAGAGGGGGAAGACTTCATAATTTATCATAC
Organism: Dascyllus trimaculatus; assembly: GCA_024666655.1. Taxonomy (NCBI): domain Eukaryota; kingdom Metazoa; phylum Chordata; class Actinopteri; family Pomacentridae; genus Dascyllus; species Dascyllus trimaculatus. The sequence goes on along the minus strand of CM045445.1, from coordinate 6,599,169 downwards.
CAAAGGGCTTTCCCACTGGTGGCTAAAGGAAGAGGAAAAGGAGCTACCCATCTCTTAAGTAGAGGCATAAAAGATGGCCACTTTAAAGAGATGCACAGCTTCCCATGCAGAGAGCACTCACCTTGGAGACAACAATGAAAGGCTTTTGATGTATGGCTGCACACAGGACACAATATATTTCCAGTGCAGAATGCTCTCATATGGCTGGTCTCACTCTCAAAAGTAGTGACACAAAATCAAGATTCAAAATGGGTCTGTGTGCTTCTTCTGATGTTAAGTGCAATGGTGCACTTAACATCAGGGAGAAACCCCTATGCAAGCCATGTAAATCAATCTGAGTTATATTGCACTAAACTTTATGCAATATACCCTCAGCTTTCATTGCTTCTATAATGCACATTTACATACAGTCTACACAAACATGCATGCATAGCAGCATACACACACACATGCAGTACACACATGAACTCCCTCAGACGCGCGCGCACACACACACACACACACGCACATATAAAAAATCTATTGAGTGTATTTCTCCTTGCCAAGGATTTTTTTTTCTGAGTCAAAGATAATACAATTCCTTTTTTTCTTATTTCCTTACAATACATCTTTCAGTTCTGCCTTTTCCGCGCATGAAATTCATTTTCTAATGGAAATATTTGTTTTGTAAATCAAATATGTATTATGCACAGAATGCAAAGCACAAATTAAATTATGTTAATGAAATGAAAGAGATATGAAATGCATATTTCATGGACAAAACATAACCCTGCCGAACAGCCATTTCTTGATAAAATCTTTAAACACAATCTCATTCGGAGAAAGACATATTGCCGTGGCAGATAGCACCTCATTAAAATGGTCTCCTTTAATATCAGTGCTTAGTATATATGGGATTGTAAATAACCACTGGGGAAGAGGAACCAATAATGAAATACTGTCTTTAATAGCTTGCCATTGATGTCAGCATAAAAAGTCTACTAGAGGAATATTGGAAATTGGGTGTGCACACACATAGTCAAAAGCTGTAAATGATTGCATATTTAAATAGAGCTGACTAAGGAAAAGATGATATAGATATTAGTAATAGGCAGAAAATTATGCTGACCTTACATAATTCCACAAAAAAGCCCAGACTGTTTTAAATTTTATATTGGTTACACTTAATGAATAATAGATTCTGTAGCTGTTGTTGTGCAGTCCATGATGTTAATAAAAGCCTAAGAATAGGAGCCCTGCTCTGCCCAGCCGACTAGCAAATGAACTAGACTGGCTTTTCAGCAGAAATAAATACAGCAATAAATACAAAAGGAGGGGGACGGGGTGGTAGGAAGTTGGGGGCGAGGGCAAAGAAAACAAGAGAAAAACAGGGGAATGATAGCAGGAGAAGAGGGAGGGAGGGAAGATACAGTAATCGAGAGAGCAAAAGTGTAAACAGACATCTGGGGAGCAAAGCAGGAAAGAAGAGCAGCGAGAAAAGGAGCTGGACTTGGTGGAGGTCAGACAAAAAAAGAAAAAAAAACACTTATTTTGTTGAAAAGTAGCGTAGAGGCAATTCAAATGCATTAGATCTATTGCCAAACTGAGTGAAAATCTTCTCACTGTTCGTACACACCCCTGGCTCTGTAAATGGGAAGCAAACAGTGAATGGGACCGACCAACACAGAACTCTTCCAGCGTGTCCTGTACGTGTACAAGCTCCTACATTCTTTCTCTAGAACTGCAGACTCTAAAGAAGGGTTTAGGAAATACAGTAGTCCGTCGCCATATTGCGGTTCACTTTTTGCGGTCTCACTGTATCGCGGATTTTTAAATTGTATATAAAATACGTAGCGTACAGCAGATGAGTATACGCAAGTGTGGAAAGCGGTGATCGAAGCCAGCCAGAACCTTTGGTCCCACACGGTGAGTGTTTTCTGGAAATGACCGTCAGAGAACCGGTGACAGTCTGTAGGATTACCCGTAACATCATTTTAGTTTCCCGGTAGGTAGGCAGCTGGACGTCTTCAGTGTTGGTGTTTAAAATACGGCACAGTTTTTCCCAAGTGGGCGTTTCAAGTGGATCGCTGCGTCGCTAGTTCCATTATCGGACGCGGCTGTAGAAGCTCCTCTTGATGGAAGGTTTAAGAGTGTAGGAAGGGTTTACGAGCATAGGGAGTGTTTAGAAGAGTGTCAGAAAGGTTAATAGCAGTGTGGGGAGGGTTTGTAAAGCCTTAAAATACATATAAATAATAAAATAAATATAAGGTCGCTACTTCGCTGATTTCGTCTATTGTGGAGCGGTTCTGGAACGTAACCCCCGCCATAGACGAGGGATTACTGTACAGTTAAATGACAAGGAGGGATAAAGCACTGAATCAGAAGATCAGGTCAACGTCACATAAAAACAGCGACTCTTGTCCTGATCTGATTAACAGATTGCTTACAGTGCATGAGTGAGCACTTTCTCAAGCGTCTTACTTTAAATAAATCAGGTTTTCTCACCACATAGAGGTAATCTATGTCCACGACAAACCAACTGAGCATCTTGTTTCCACTAAGTCAGGGTAACTTTTAAAATCAAACACTTGATTGCTGAGACATTTTAGATCATGCTTGTGGGAGATAAAAGAGAGCTAATCGGAATCAATCTTTCATGAAACAAAAGGCACATTTGTTGAAATGTTTGGTGTGTTGTGGGAAGCACAACAAATCGAGACATATGGAAAATGTGGAGTTTCAAAAGAATAATGGCAGGGACTCATAGGGATTTTGAAAATCTTTTATCCTACATGAAATCCACGACAGTTGTGTACCAAATTCACACTGGGCTCCTCTCTCGAAGCACTGACACCACAGAGTTTTTTAATCGACGTTGTAACAAGGGTGTGCATAGCCAGCTTGAAATACTTTTCAGCGTAATTCGAGTGCTTCGATGAGAAAACAAAACAAAAAAAGCGATCAGATTAACAGTTTTTAATTGTGCTTAAGATAAATGCCATTCTGCTCTGGCTGCGAGGGGAGGGGAGGAAGGAAAGGCTGGATGATAATGTTCTAAGAGAAGGGGATTAGAGAGGAAACAGATTGACGCTACTGCTGCAGTGTAAAAAACACAGAGAAGTCAACAAGATGTGAGATAAATACTGAGAGATGAAGAGATAGTCTGTTATCTCGGTTCACAGCGCTGGACTGACTGTACAACATTTTGTTTCCATTTTTTGAGTTTGTGGAATTCACTGCCGAGCTATTCCTGCACTGCATTTCCCAAAAGTCACTTGTCAATCAAAGCATTCCAGTGATGTCTTCCTGAGGATGAGTTAGACTTTTGGTGGGCAGCTTCTTTTTTTCTACAGATGTTTAAAACTTCAAATGCTCATCCCTGCACTACAAAGGATCATGTGGTCAATTCATTTGAATGAATTACACCAAGTAGCAACAGCATCTTTATAACTGAAATCCTCTTCTTCTTGCTGTGCTGTTTTTTTTTTTTTTCTTATCAGTTTTAAGATAGTGGCAACAAACCTTAAAGAAAAAGTTAGGGGTTAGCTTTGCTTCATTCATATACCAGGCAAAGAGGAATTAAAGTTTTCAAATACCTTTTTGACAGTTTTGACGGATCACTTCCGTCTTCTTCAGAACGTCATCCAGATGTCAGGGATGACGTGCCTTATCAGTTGATGTTACTGAGGCGTGGTCGACCTGTCAAACTTGAATTGTTTACCACGCCTCCTGCTGTCAGATCGCCCCCCCTCCAAGACGGTACTCCAGGTGTGGGACAGGTTGTAGGCTCCCTCATCCCTGTTCATCGTCCTGGGGGCACGTTTTCTAATCTCCACCGCCTCCATTATCCAACGTCTGAGTCGGTCATCCCCGACGTCTGGATGACGTTCTGATGAAGACGGAAGTGATCCATCGAAACTGTCAAAAAGGTATTTGAAAACTTTAATTCCTCTTTGCCTGGTATATGAATGAAGCAAAGCTAATCTGCAAAATGAAAGGCAAAATGAACTTCTTTAAGCTAAAGTTAGGGGTTGTTTGACCTGCTGATGTGATGCACCTCCTGAATCTAAGATCCACAGAGTGGTCAGTGTGACATGAGTCTGTTTATATACTAATATATAACTCACATAAAATGTATGTCGCATTTTGTTGAATAAAAACTGGAAGTCAATTAAAAGCCAGGTCTCTGATAATGGCTGGAGGCGTGGATGACTGGAACAAATAAAGGCCGGTTCCCAAATACAGAACAGAGGAAAACAAGGGTGGATGAACTCTGGTCCCTGTCAAATAATGTCCATGAATGTTAGCTCAGTGTGCATTTGTACTGTTTTAATTTCATGAATTCAGCAATATAATCATACACATTAAGCATGATGCAGTAACTTTCAGGTAAATGGCAGCGGATCAAAGCAAGGATTCATACTACAATATGAACAATTATATTTATCCAACAAAGGGAATCGGAAGTGAAGGCCTCTCTCTAATACAAGCCTGCTTCAACTTAAGGCCTGTTACATTCAGCAGTCGCTATTTGAAAATACAGTACACTGAATTCATCAGGTGTTGACTTGGCATCAACAGCAGCAGATCAGAAAACCCAGACAGGCCAAGCTTTATCAGGTGAGGTAAAACTCACCTAAGTGCACCTCCAAACCATAAAAGATCCAATCATCAAGTGAGAGATGACTGGAGTCTGTTTTGCGGTAAATCCAATTTCACCGGGTTACAGCAGACATCTTTAAATGTAAGCTGTATTGTAAATGTAATCCAGATATAATCCTGACACAAGACAGGTTATTCTTGGATATAAAAGGCCACTGAGAAACAGCAGGAAGGAAATGACGGGGCTGTGTTTGTCCAAGCAGAGGTTGTATCTGGTGGACGGGATCATTGCAGGAGAACAAAGAGGAGAAGGTTTGCTTGAGTGTCAGTAAGGAGGAAGGTTTGTCGAAGAGCGGGCCGATTCCTGACAGGAGGTCACCACACTCAGTCACTTTATATCAACCTCACTTTACACGCCTAATTTACCTCCCGGTCCCTTCCCGCTTCTCCTTTCCCCATTGCCCCTGAAATTCCTTCTTTCTCTTCCTCTCTTCACCCATCTCCCCTCACCACTCTTCACCTCTTCATCTCCATGGCTGTCTTTCTGGCCAGACTGCCCTGAAAGTGGACAGTTCAGGGAGCATTCAGAGCTTTGAAACAAAAGATAAAGTGATCCTTGCAAGCTAGTCCAGACATCCCGCCTCGAGTCCACAGCTATACATACAAAACATGATTCTTCTCGCTGTACATACCCTTTTAATGACGGCAGCTGCTGGAAACAAACACACTCTGTAGAGTTAAGGCTGCGGCATGGTTCAAGACTGGTGTTCAAGTGTTTGTTCTCTGTTGAGATGTTGGAGATCACTACTCCTGTTTCCAAGTGATGCTTTTGGAGCTTGTATACATGCTTATATATATGCAAGAGGATGTTTAGTGCTTGATCAGGCCTGATAGCGAGTTCTCATATTGAAGTTGGCTAAATAATAAGTTTTGGTCGGTGCCACTGGTAACAAATCTGTTGTCATGTGTTCGCTTTCCCTACCTTTTCATTACCAGCCAAGATTGGTGTACACATTTATGCAGCAGGCGTCTCATTTTCAGTCATGCTGACCGCCATTTTTGCCACTAATGGTGACAAACCAGCTGTCGCTAATTAAAGTTAATTCCATGAGAAACTTGACAACATGCCAGAGAGAAACCAGTCTGTTTTGTTAAAGCAGCTCTCCGTAAGTTGCTTCGCTTTTTATCACAGTTGTTCTGTCGTGATTATCACGACACACTGTTTGCTCCCAGTGCTGCTCCAAACAAACTCCAACAGAGTGACGAGTCTTGTGCAGCTAAACGATCTAATGTCAGCTAATAGTGTCACGTCTGTTCAGGAGTTTGGCTCTCATACATCTATATTCAGAACTATCTGTAATTCAAATCTGTAACTTCCAGTATTTGAAGCATGTAGATTGTGAAATGTGGCACATCCATATATATTATACAACGCTTTGTGAACATATTTTCTAATCTATATTGGATTGAGATTCAAAGTTAGATCTGATACTGGAATCAGATTGGACAAAGTGCTATGGATCATTAAGTACTGAATAGATTTAGGAAAGCATTGATTATTACCCTGAGTGACAGATTAGTTGAGGAATAACACAGTTCTGAAACTAGAAAAGCAACCCCAGAAAATCCGCAGGCATTTCAAAATTCTTACCTCCATCCCAGCCAAGATGGGTGTACCTATTAACCTATATGCTTTAAGTCAAACTACCACATAAGAGTGAAGTCAGTGCTGATAATCCTCACTCTTTGCTAAATTGGGCTTGAGTCTCCTTGTGGGAAGTGGAAAGGTCACAAAGTCAGCTTATATATATATATAGTATTCATTTCCCATAACATATTTTTGACAGGATGTAGCTGACCTCTAGCTATCTTCTTATTTCTCTGCACATTGAAGTGATGTAATGCAGTAAGAATGACGCTCTGCAAGCGTTCAAAGGGTTGTGCCATTTTAATGCCTTTTCAAAGCTGAAAATACATTTGGTTAGAGCCAATTAAAATTACTTTGTCTCCAAAACATTGGCATGTCCACATAATTAGCTTACTTACTGTAAAAATGTTACTTCCGAAGCCAAGGAACAAGTTAATGTGGGATTACAGGTTATGTTACAGAATGCCCCATTTACTGACTGACACATTCAATGGGAGCACAAATGCGTCATTATTAGCAGCTCTGCTAGCAAAGCTTACTATCCAGCAACACAGGCCAAACCCTTAATCCTAGCTAGCTTCTTGTTTCCCAAGATCATCAAATACAGTTTAGACTTTTTTTCTCTTTTAAAACACAGACAGCAAAAGTGTTCCTTGTCCACAGAGGAGCATCCAAGTGGTGTGATATTAGAAGAAAATAAAAATTTTATAACAATTTTACCTATCATATCTTTATCTGACTGGGACCCGTTAGCTTTAGCCTCAGTCACTGAGTGTAATATCATTTGTATAGCTATCAAGTGTCTATCTAAGACCTATTTATATGGTTTATCTGTTAAAACAACTTGGCTAGAAGCTACAAATAAACTGTTTTCATTTTAAAATGTACATGTGCCATGCTAGAATGTATAACTAACCAGGTGTAGCTGCAGTAATTATTTACTAAAAAGGTAGCAGGGCCGAGATGGGTCTCCATTATGGGGCAAAATCTGTACCATTCTGTAATGGATAATCCTGATACCGTTAGATTACACATTTTTTGTGAGACGCAAAAAAAAAATCAGCTCAGTTTGCGCTTGGTGAAAGAAAACTCTCCAGCCTGAAGCAAGAGCATCTAACTTTTTAAACAGCCACGCCTTTCTGTTATGTAGAACTTTAGGGTTTCATACCATTTAAGCAGGTGAGTTCCATTAAAATTCACCCCCTCAACAGTTATCATGAATGGAGAAACAAGGTAAAGAGGCCAAAACTGGTCCAGACTAGGCTGTAAACACTGAACTGTTTAACATGGGGTGTATGGGGATAGACGCACTATTGGAACCAGTCTCAAGTGCCCATTAGTGTAGTCCCTACAGCTCATGTCAGCATCACACTGAAGACAAAAACCATGCACTACAAAGGGCTTTTTGGGGATTGAATGAAATGGGCAACTGTGACTCCAACGGTAGAGCAGGTTGTACAGTAATTGAATGGTTGGTGGTTCGATCCCTCGCCCCTCCATTGGGCAAGACACTGTAACCAAAGTTGTTCCCAATGGCAGGCAAGCACATTTCAGCAGAGCTGTCATGTGAGCATGAATCAGTAAATGGGAGTCATTTTAAAGTGCTTAGAGTAACACTAAGGTAGAAAAGTGCTATATAAGTGCAGACCATTCACATTTACATCCATTCTATTTGAAGAACTGCATCTTTGGCACTTTTTCTTTGGCTTCATTTTTCAGCCCCTGAGGTTGCCACTTGGTTTAAACCACCGGGCTAAGCTGTCTGTTGGTGTTAAGAAATTTCTGAGTGGATTTGAAAGGAGTTTCAGTAAAAGGCTGGCCAAGGAACAATGAAAAACTTGACTGCAGTGGTTATGGGTTCTCGCTGATTTGATTAAAGAGCACAATCAAACTTTGTGTGCTAATCAGAAATGAGAGGAGACAAACCCTCCATTATTGGCTCAACATGGGGACACTGGGGAGCTCATTTCAGTGTTAGATATTACCAACATGCCATATTTTTTGTAATTTTGATACAGATACAGTTGTAAGAGGGGCAGACCTATTAAGTAGTGCACAGCTGACTGACACACTTGGGGGGTGTGGATACTAGGCTAAGAAACTGTGTGGCCAGAATGTGAACAACATACAGTCAGCTGACAAATTACAGATAAACTATCATTTACCATCTAACAAATGTAGATGTTTGAGGCAGAGGAAATGGCCTCACTGATTAACCTATTAAAGTATGTTTCCTTTCATAGATTAAACCCGTAAAAACTCATCTCAGTGTATCAAAATAAGATTTTGAGATTTTTTTTTCATAAAAATACACTCCTTATGGTTTAAAGTGAGTTAGATGTGTCTCCACACATTGCTTTCTCTAGAATGTACAGTTGATGTCCTTCTACTGCTCACTGCAGCCCGTGAACACCAGATCACCTACAGCACTGCATTAACAAACTACTCTACACTACAAAATGATAAGTTGTAATATTGTAGTAATTTGTCCATACTTGTTTGCACCAGAAACCAACTCTGAATAAGAATAAAATCCACAGTATGCAAGGTGACACAATTGGTTATTTAGGCTTGTTGCATATAAAATTCTGGCATTCTGACTTTGTGTATTTGAAACAGTCACTGCTACGCTGCAACTTAAAGAAGGAAATGCTCAACTACAGTCATGAACAAAAGAATGTGGAGGTAATCCTCCTTATTCATTATTCCATTTACTTTGCAAAATTAAAAAAATCCATTTACCAGCAAAAAAGCCCCAGAGCATAATACTGCCACCACCATGCTTGACGGTAGGTTTGGTGTTCTTGGGGTTAAAGGCCTCACCTTCTGTCCTCCAAACATACACTATATTGCCAGAGGTATTAGGACACCCCTCCAAATAATTCAATTCAGGTGTTCCAATCACTTCCATGACCACAGGACAGGTGTATAAAATCAAGCACCAAGGCATGCAGACAGCTTCTGCAGACATTTGTGAAAGAATGGGTCGCTTTCAGGAGCTCGGTGAATTCAAGAGTCGTACAGTGATAGGTCGTCATCTGTGCAGTAAGTCCATTCATGAAATTTCCTCAATACTAAATATTTCCCGGTCACATAAAACTTCTAGCTTTTAAACTCATTCACTTTGAATTAGATGCATGGTAGTTTAGCTGTTGGTGGATCTCAAACTGGTCTTTCTCCTATGATATATCATGTCCTTCGGTTTATCTGTTTGACATTTTTATGAACTCATTTTACACATTTAATCTATTTCACAAAATAGATACACAGTAGATTTGAATTCATGACATTGTTTGGCATCATTATTTCTGTTATTTTAGGGTAATGTTTTTGTTTTTCTTTGAAGTTATTCTTTAACAGGATTAATTCATCTTAAGTAAGTCTTAGTTTAGTCTTAATCTTGGTGTTTTGTCATCAATAAATTTGCATACTTGAGGAAAAAAAGTTAATTTTAAAAACAGCAATCTGGAAAACCATATTTTGAAAAAAGTGCTCCAGGTTAAAACGTCAGTCTACCGTGAAGTAAAAATCACTCTGCAGCCCATCTCTGATCGATGCTCTTTCTTAACACAAACCATTGTCCCCATCAGTCTTCCTCTTTTCCACCATACAGAGTATGGAAAACTTGGTAAATGTAGACAAAGACCATATTGTGATGAGTTGACACATTGTTTCTGAGTGGAGCACAAGAGGGAACGGAACAATGGCACAATGAATCCCCATTTTCTCAAAGCTTAAAAAGACCCAAGGAAAGGAAAGACGTTCAAATTTAAAAATGGGACACTGCATGTAGGCAATTAACACCATTCTTCTGCTTTCCCTTTGAATCCTTGAAGAAAATACTGTTGAAGAAAGGATACCAATGGTAAATTTGGTGGTAGAGAGAGGTGACCTTGTTAGGTAATTAACATCTTATTCTGAGTTTAATTAGACAAACTAAATCAATTCAACCTAGGTATGAAAGGAGGGCGCCTCTGAAAACAGGAAAGGGAGAAGGAAGGTAAATTCTGTTTTAATTGTATGAAAGCATTAAAAATGCACCTGTTCGCCGGCAAATTGCCTGACTCATGGAAATCCACAGGGAGATGCAGCCCCTATTCAAAATAGCATCAAGTTGTTAAGATAGCTATTTATGTGCATGGAAAAGGAAAACAGAGGGGGGAGGAAATCCAAATTATGTTCCTTGTAGTTCACAGTCCCCCTTGTTAGGCATTCTAAGCAATGCCTCAGAAACTTTTTAGATGTAGTGCTTTGTGTCTCTGTTCGCTTGTCTTCACCAGCCAAACCCTGTCTTAACCCCCTTTGGTGTGCAGCAAATAGACTCAACCTCCCCGCAATCATTTCCTTGATGTTTTCATCCTCTATCCTCCGTCTTTTTTTTTCTCCCTCTCTCTCTCTCTCTACTCTCTTCTCTTGAATCCCTGAGCTATTGCTTTATTTGCATCTGGTCCAAAAATAAAATAAAAAGGGCCTGGTTTCCTGTCAGGATGTGTTGAATGACAGGCCAGTGAGGGGAGACTGTATATGAATCAGGGATTCATCAGAAATTTAATTGAGATTGGGTCCAGAGGTCATGAAGTTAACGTAGCGGGGAAGCACTGGCCTCGTAACCAAGATTGATAGCATGACAGTAACCACTCGACACCACACTGGCACTTCCACATGTGTGCATGCGTGTGTGTGTGTGCATGCGTGTGTGTGCTGGTGACAGTGTAGTACTGTGGATGACAGCTGCAGCTACAACAGTTGACACTTTTTACAGTATTTACTGCTCAGTACAAACTTTGTTTCCATAACTAACGCTAAAATAAACCAGAAGAGACATAAATGTTTTTTTCTAACCCTTTAAAAAGGTCCCTTTTAACAACAGAAGTCATTTTATAACAATTTTTATTTTATACACTGTGTAGTATTCTGACAAGTATACTAAATATTATTTGTAAATCAGGTGTGTTGTCTTTTAAGCTTTAAATCTCTTGAAGCCACGAGTGATTAATTATATAGATTCACACACACACACACACACACACAAACACATATATATATATGTATGCACTCTGAAAATTTAAATAATCTCAAAACATTTCAGGTAGTCGTATCCTCAGGTTCTGATGTAATTAACAAATGCAAGAGATCAGGTATCAAGTAAGAGTCCAGGTGAAACTTCCTTTGAGAAGTGCTGAAGTGCTGGTAGGATTGAAAGAAAGGCAAATAAAAACCTCTGTTGTGCTGCAAAAAAGCCTTAAGGAAGATCTTGCAGACTGTGGAGGAGTGGTGCTCTGTTATTCCGTGCAGCAACACCTGCACAAATATGACCTTCATGGAGAAATCATCGTAGGAAAACCCCTCCTGCATCCTTACCACAAAGTTCAGTGTCAGAGGCTTGCAAGTGGTCTTCTACAAGCCTGATGCATTTTGGAAACAAGCGCTGTGGATTGATGGAGTTAAAACCGAACTTTTTGGCTGCGAAGAGCAAAGTTATGTTGGTGCAGAATTCCATGAAGAGAACATGCCTTCAACTGTTGACAGATCGACCGTGCTTTACACTTGTGCTGCAGCCAATGGAGAATTGATTAAATATAGTATTAGCAAATTCTGGAAGCAAACATCACACCATCTGTAAAAAAGCTGAAGATTAAGAGGATGGTTTCCACAGGATAACAATCCTAAACGCACTTCAAAATTCACAACGGACAACCTCAAGAGGTGGCGGCTGAAGGTTTTGCCGTGACGGAAGAGTCATTGAAAATGTGTGGATAGACCTCCAAAGAGCAGTGAAGACACACACACAGCTCCAAAATCTCACAGAACTAGAAGCCTTTTGCAGGAAGAATGGGCGAAAATCCCCCAAACAAGAACTGAAAGACTCTTAGCTGGCAACAAAAGCGTTTACAAGCTGTGATACTTGGCAAAGGGGTGTGTTACTAAGTACTGACCAAGCAGGGTGCCCAAACTGTTGCTTAGAATATTAAAGAAATGTATCATCCTTAACTTTGTGCCTTTTGGAAATCAGGTCATCTTTTACTCGCTGAGCTACAAAAAATTTTGATCAGGGCTCGGAGAGAGAGAAAGAGAGAGAGAGCGAGCGAATTATTCTGCAGGGAAAACAAGTAGTTGCTAAAATGGTGAGGCCTGCTGGTGGTTGGAGCCCGCTGCTGGTCTCCAACAGTCACGCCACATGCAGCAGGTACTGAGCATGCTCTCACACAACTGTAATTGGCCACAACTGACGCTCTAATAACGCAACCCTCACCTCCTGGCCCTGTTGAGCAGAGCCTTTTCTCTGCTTTTCAGAAGAAAAAAAAATGGAGAAGCACAAAGCTACGAGAGAGCAGCGGAAGAGACAGACGGCGACAGAGAGAAAGAGAGAAATAAAGAGAGGCCAGGCCACCGTGAAAAGACAGCCAGTGAACAAAACCACTCCACCTTGCATGAGACGAGCGCCGATTGGCAGTGCTTCATCTGGCCTCAATTATACGGACAAATTAGAGTTTCACAATTTTCTTGTTTGAAGTATAAAGAAATGACAATGGAGGTCATGTGAAAAGCTCTAATGCAGAGCGTTATGGCGTAAAAAATCCAAGACCTTAATCCAACACTACCATGTGCCCTCTATGATAACACTGAAGACAGAGTGCAAAGAACAGAAGACAATGTAGTCGGGGGGGTGGATGAAAACGCAAAAAAAATATGTTGTCCTCTACTCCATCTCTCCCTCCTTAAGTCCTTTCCTCTCTTCATCCATGCTTTCCTCTCTTTTTTATTCCAGGCCTTTTTCTTTTTTCTTTTTCTTTTTTTTTTTTTTTTAAATTTTATGCCATCTGGCCCTCTCATCTTCCACCATAAAAAAAGAAAACTAATTCATGTTCCGAGTCATCCGCATGATGAATAGTGCAGGTCCAGGTGCTACTGGTGTAAAAAAAGAAAGAGAGGGGAAAGGGGGAGGGATGGTGAGAGAGAGACAGTGACAGATAGAAAAAGGGAAACAGAGTCAGAGAAAGGCAAAATTACATGTGTATACTAATCATGTATGCAAGCCATTATAAACAAGGCCTTTTTTAAAGGAAAACTCTTGTATTTTTTCAGGTTTATCTCATGAATACGACCCCCACATGCCCACACTTGTATAGTACACAAAGGTTATGAGAAGATCCCTTTCTGTTGTGGCTATTCTAAAACACAAGGAACAAATATGCATTTTGTTTCCCCCTTAAAAACCATTCATGGACCTTTGTTGTCGTCATGGCCCCTCTGTCTCTCCTGTTTCCTACTATCAGCTCTGTACGCTATCTGATACCGTAGAGGCAAAGATGCACAGAAGATGGTTAAAATGTTCAAGTCCGGCTGAAACTGCTGTAAACAAAATGACATTTAGTGTTAATGGCCCGGCGAAACTGTACTTGCATCTACCAGACACCCACTGGGGAAAGCCGCGCTGCTAATTTGCAGGTTAGATCGTACATTAACTAGTCAGTCCAATAAACAGCTTAACACATACCTACAAATGCTTCATCCATCAGTTTAGCTCGCTCGCTCAAAGGTGAACTTCTTGCTACTTCTTGAACACTGTGTTTTTGCCAGGATCTAACACCTGCAATCAAGCTGCACGAGACCTACCAGGACAAAGACACCTACACACAGACTGCAACTTCAGACTGTGGAATTGTTGTTGTAAGTTCACAAAAGAATCATTTGTTGACGAGTATGGAGAAGACAAATGGCAACAGGGACTAATACATGTTCAAATACAAGGCCTTTTGAGTAACCAGTTACGACAGCAAATGCAAAATCAGATTTGTTTGTACTGACTGCATCTGTGACTTCACATTTGAGTTACATTAACAGTACGCAGGAAGTGACATGAAAGCAGAAAGGGTTAAGAGAAAGGAAGAAGTAAAGTACTGCATTGTTGCTTCATAGCATCCGGACAACCTTTCACCCCTGTTGCCTTTCAGGTAAAGCAGACTGTTCACTCTCTATACTATTCCACTAATTGTCTCCCCCTCTCTTGTAGATGTATGTTTTTTTTTTATCCGTCATTCCCTCTTTCGCTTAGCTTCTTTCTCCTCATATCTCCCTCCCTCTCTCTCTCACTTTCTTGTGAAAAAGTTTCCTATTGAGCAGAATTCAATCACCGTAATGAATCGGAGTCCATGCAGCCATCTCCCTCGCATGCAGAAATTCTACGAGGTTGTGGAATTTATGAAATGAGTAGCTTCACGAGGTAAATGGCCACATGTGGCATGCACCGAGTTGTGGCAGTGGGAGTGCATTAACCTCGGTGTATGTAAGTGCATTTAGGAATGTTCAACACGTCTCTGTGTTAAATGTTTACTCTGGAGGAATGTGGGATTTTGTACCTCAGGAGACAAGGAAGCCGTAAGATTTAGGGAGCATCATTCACTGTGGTTGTGGGGGAGTTTGTGGAATTCTGCTGACTCTGGTCGGTCAGCATACTGTGTGCGATGGTGACAAAAGACCACTGTTAGAGGTGCTTTATCTGTTTCTCTGCTTCTCTTTTCCTCTATCATGTCATCCTCCCTCTCCTTTCCCCGTTCCGCCTGTTACCACACTGGTTCTCGATGTCGAGGTCAGGGCCCCCACAAGACGTCACGAGAAATATCTGAGGGGTGGTCGGATATTACAGCATTAAAAAGAAATCTGTTTTTATGTCCTAAACACACCCAGTCCTCTTCCTCTTTTTTCCTTTCCCTCTTCTTCGTAGACGTCTATAAATTCTTTAAATAAAACAATCTGAGAAGGAAAAAAAATCTACCTCCGGTTGAACTGGTTAGCCTGGTTGCTTATAGGCAATCCCAAGTTACATTTTCACAATATGAAAAATCCAATATCGTTTATAATTCTAAACCGCCATGACTTCACATTGCCTGCTAACATCACACTGTGTGCCATTATCCTTCAACAATAGCTGGCTCAGTACCACCTGAACATTCTGATCAATAAAACTACAGAGAGACTGTGGAGTTGCAATAAAGATGCCAGGACTGGCTGTGGCTGTAATGAACTCTTAAGACCAGGACGTCCTGGCTGGATGTGAGTGTATGTGCATGAGTGTGTGCGATCACGGACGTGTGTATGTATATAAGTGCATGAACATTCGACAGTGCAAGAGTATAGACACATATGTACATTTACTGGTATGCACACTGGTGATGGATAATGAGCATGCACTTCTGACAGTGTGTGTGTCTGTCTCTATGTGTGTGTGTGTGTGTGCGTGTGTGTGAGATCGAGCCCAGTAGCTCATCAGTGTCAGGGCTGAAAAGGTTGTGGGATGAATGAGAGCAGAGAATCAAAGAGAGATTACACGTCTGACCATGTATCATCCTCGATATATTGAACGCAGCCTTTGTGGAGATGGGGGCTGCTTATAAAAAGTGGCATTGTGTGGCGGCTGAAAGAGCGTGTGGGCTCAACTCCATGACTAATCTGTCCCCCCGCATTATTTTATTCAATCTTCCCCCGACTTTATGTCTTCGACATTTTGCTACACTCAGTAACTTTGAGTTGAATGGACAATTTTAAAGATTTTTAAAAGGCGTTTGCTCGGGCCCGTATGCTGAGAGAACAAAAAAAGAGACTATCTCTTTGTTTCAGTGCATAATTTATGACTAAAAACGGTCCTCCGACTAATTCTAGCGGGCAGGGTAAAGTCTTGAGCACATTCTTTTTAGACTCAATATTGAAAAGAGTGTTGAATTTCTAAAGGGAAACATTTGATAATACATAAAAGGATTTCCTTTCTCTTCCTAGCCTCTATAACCCACTTCACCCTACAAACTCACTTAGACAAAAAAAACTTATATTCATTGGCACGTTCACATATGCATATGAACACACATCCACTGATACAGTTCTTTTCCTCTCTCTGTCCACTATGTTTGATCCTAACTGGAAAAAAAATGTCACATACCCATGCAAATGTGAATCCTCCAGTGGCACAGCAAAGGATTATCTTCAACATTAGGAAAAGGTTTAACTGCTGTGACAACTTGTAAAACTTGTTGTTTTTTAAACATGACATACCTACCCTGTGCCATTCCCTGAGTCCATTTTTCAATCTGCTGACTTTTGGCTGCTTTGTTCAGTCATGGGATTTCCATCCTCACAAACAACCATGATACTGCATGATTTTATCCTTCTTTCCAGTATATATCAAATTTTAGTATGAAAAAAAATTAAAAGAGATTTCAGTGCAGATGCTGTTTTCGAAAACATTTTCACCTGCACAAAGAAAAAAATTATTGGACGGTCACAAGTTGTCATTGCATGGCCACCAGTAAGCCTTATTGACATGCGTTATTAAACTCATGGCCACAAATTTTTAAGGCATGAGATTGTACGAACCAAATTGTTCAATAATTTGTGGCCACAAAATATGAAACTTTTTGTTGACAGACATGATCAGACATTACACATGGATACATTTGATTAGAATTATTGATCTAATATCAATTATTGTAGTCTGTAATCTATTGTTTAACTGTTTTTTCAGAACCTTGGACAGCGCTGTTTGTTGTGAGGCGGTGCCACGCTGTGTTTGTACTTAGACGGCACTCAGGAGACCAATACAGTGTCTTGCCTTGCAAAAGTTTTTGCCCCCCTAAAAAATCTTCCATTTGGCGTATTTGTCACTTACATGTTTCAGACCATCAAATAAATTTTAATGTAAGACAAAGGTAACCCAAGAAAACACAGAATGCAGTATTTAAATGATTATTTCATTTGTTGAAAGAAAAATGCTGTCCAGCCCACATTGCCCTATGTGAAAAAGTAATTGCCCCCTTAGCTACCAATTGGGTTCAATTTCACCAGCCATTATCCACAAATGGTGAAAAAAGTGAACCTTCGTAGGAGCGGACGACCTTCCAACATTTCTCCAAGAGTGTGTGGACATCTAATCCAGGAGATCACAAAACAACCCAAACGGACATCAAAAGATCTGCAGGCCTCACTGGCCTCAGTTAAGGTCAGTCTACATGATTCCACAATAAGGAAGATACTGGGTGAAAATGGATCCATTGGAGAGTTCCAAGGCACAACCCACTATTGACCAAAAAGAACATAAAGGCTTGTCTAGCATTTGCAAAAATAAATATCAAGATGGGCCCTGAGACTTTTGGGATAACATAATGTGGACTGATGAGTCAAAGGTGGACCTTTTTAGAAGATATGGATCCCATTATATCTGGCGTAAAGCTAATACTGCATCCCACAAGAAGAACATCATACTAACAGTGAAACATGGTGGTGGTAGTGTGATGGTTTGGGGCTGCTTTGCTTCCACAGGACCTGGACGATTTGTCATAATTGATTGAGCCATGAATTCTGCTGTCTATCAGAAAATCTTCCTGGAGAATATCCACCATCAGTTCATGACCTAAAGCTCAACACAAATGAGTTCTGCAGTAAGACAATGACCCAAAGCACACAAGCAAGTCCACCTCTGTGTGGCTCAAAAAGAACAAACTTAAGGTTTTGGAGTGGCCGAGTCAAAGTCCAGACTTGAATCCAACTGAGATGCTGTGGCAAGACCTTAAAAGGGCAGTTCATGATTGTAAACTATCTCATGTGGCTGAATTAAAACTATTCTGCAGAGGAGAGTGGACCAAAGTTCCTCCATGGCCATGTAAAAGACTGATATTTCATGGACATTTAACTGCAGCTGTTGCTGCGAAGGGTGGACCAACCAGTTATTAGGTTCAGGGGGGGCAATCACTTTCTCATAGGGATGACATAGGTTTTCAATAACTCTTTAATGAACCATAATTTAAAAGCAGTATTTTGTGTTTTGTGGGGTTTTCTGCATAATATGTAATAAATATAAATATTAGTTCCACGAACTGGAACATTTAAGCGTGAGAAATATGCAAGAATAGAATAAATACTTTTGAAAGGCACTGTAGATGGCAGATAGACCATGTGGCTCACATGGATCCATTTGCTATATCAACTTTAGCCTGCAAATGGACACTGGTGCCCCATTGGGCAAGAGTCTGGACAGGTCATATGCTCAGACAAAAGTATGCTACGGCCAGTTTAGCATCACCAATTAAACCGTCAAACATATCTTTGGACTGTGGGAAGAAGCCATAGCACCTGGAGAAAACTCACAAAGACACAGTGAGAACTCCACACAGTTCCCCTTGTCGCCCTTCTTCTTTGTTGTGTTATCTACAATGCAATAGTGGCTGCTGCTCATAAAAAGCTAAAAAAGTGTCTCTTTTATTTAATATTTATATAAACATTATTAAAACTCTATTAAAATCAACCAACTCTGTATTTAACTGTCTTCACGTTTTACTGCTCTTGGATTAGTATCACCCCTCTAGAAGTCAGAGAAGAAGCTGTTGGTGAAAGTGAGGACCCTCTAACGATTGAGCAAGAAGCTGGCAGCAAAGGCAGACCCTCAGAGGAGGGCAAACTGTATACTGGAGTTGAGGGCATAATGCTGGACAGACAGGAGACTACAAACAAGAGCAGGGGGGCACCTGCCATTCATCAGCAGACAGAGTACATAGATGCTTTTTGTGGTGAGAGTTAATGGAGACAGCTGACCTTGGATCTGGTGGAAGGTCATCAAGGGAACTCAACCCGGAAACAGGCTGGTGGTCGACTGGAATGGACAACATGAGTCGACTTTGAGGCAGGGAAGCCATAGGGCAATTTAGGAACAGTCTTGACATTTGTCAACCCAGGAAAAATTATTCAGGAGTCTCTGCATGGGCAATTCACGAGAGTTAAAACATGGGAGCAAGGGAGATACCAGTCGACTCAGGATCAGGGAGGATATCAACCAAGTCAGATTTAGAAACACTGAAGACATCAGTCTACTCAGGCTTAGAAACTCAGGAGATGGAAATCAACCTAGGAGAAGGAGAGGAGTCAGCCAATTCAGACACAGAACAGAGGCTGCTATCAGAGACTCAGAAACAGGGAAGGCATCAGCTGACTCAGACTAAAGAACAAGGGAAGTGTCATTTGACTTAGGAGAGGTCTTTGTAGCAGCCATCTTGCATTAAAGACATGATGGTCAATGGAGTAGACTCTATGTAGGCTGACTCAGGAGCTGATTGGATTCAGATTCAGGAACAGAGGAAGCATCTGCTGACCGTCAGACCTAAAACGGGGGATTCTGCAACTGACTCAGATTCAGGAACAATCTCAAGAACAGAAGGTATGTCAGATTCATCAAACTCAAGAACAGGGGATTTGATAGTTGACTTAGACTTAGGAGCAGGTTAAGTACAGGAGTAATGCTGGCCAACTTAGGAACAGACTTTCTGTCGGTTGACAATGAGGCAGGAGGACTCTAGGCCAACACTGGAACAGTCTTAGCACTGTGGTTAGGTTGACATTGGATGACTAAAGACTGGGTATGGGTTTGGTGACCATGGAACTGCCTGTGTTGATCAATCATGCAAAAGGCTTGGCCTTAATCTTTGGTCAACCCACGAACAAACAAAAGACACAGACTCAGTCGACCAGCCCCATAAAAAGAGGGCAACAGCTAAACCTAAAAGTAGGTGGCAATCAGGTGAGACACAGAATCGGGAACAGGACGGCTGTTTTCCAACCTAGCAACAGATTTGGGAACAGAAGATGTGTCATTTGTCCCAGGAACAGGAATGGCATCAGGCAATGAAGGAGCAGGAGAGGTGTAGTTGATCTAGGAACAGGTGGGATGTCGACTGACACAGACTTGATGTTGGCTTACATAGAGATAGTGAGACCTCAACAGCATTAGGCAGTGGTGAAGCTGGTGTACTGGGCCATGGTGAGGACAAAGTGCTGGTCAGCTGAGAGGCACAATGACAGTGGGAGCTTCGCTTCCTTCCAGAAAATGACTCCATGGCAGGTTCAGACAGGGAACTGGTAGGCATAGTGCTATCCAAATGGATGACTGGCAGGAGGCTAGCAGACTTTACGCTAGCAATCTGGGGGGCAGCAGGCTGGAGGTTGTTACCTGACCCAAGAGCCGCTGCCCTCTAGCAATCTGGGGAATTGACTGAAGTCTATCCATCACAGGAACAGGATTGGGATTGAGTATAGCAGGCCACTGCCTAGCCTTCAGGGATACATTTTAGTATTGTTGATCTAAATATGATACATGCTGAAATGTGTTTATCAAAGAGGATAAACACATAATGCTCAATGCTTATTTCTGTTCAGACTCTTTAAAAGTTTTCTCAAAGAGCTGCATCTTTTCTGCAAAATCTAACTGTATAACTATTTGCTGTGCACTATTAATCCTTTCACTGACTTAAATTTCCCCTCTTAAGTATTTGACTAGCAGAAGGCAGTGGAGTAACGGTTTTGTGGGTCCCTTTTTGTGGGTGACGAACATGAAGAATAGCAATGACTCCACACAGTAGGAGAAACTTTCAAACCAATATGTTGGCAGGCTAAATCTTGTGACATTTGACGTTTATGGCCACAGTTATGTAGCCTACAGTGATTATTTGAGTTCAAACTGGCAATGTGCTGCCTCTGATTGAAACTACTCAGTTTATTTCACAAGAATGGAAGAAGAACTAAGAAATGCAGGCAAGAACTAGACAAAGGAAGATGGGAAAATCTGGATGGTATCGGTTCTGTTGTAGGTCAAAACCTAAAGATAAAAATCAATTAGTCAGTTTGTCTGTTTAAATGGCTGTAAAAGAATGACTTTATTTAATTTTTTTTTTAAAAATTAAATTTTTCTTTTCGACAGTTATCTGTACCTAAAACCCATTAGCTGCTTGGGTAACATCGGCAATTCTTTGACAACACCTGCTTGCTTTGGAGTTATTCTGCTGTCTAGTGGTCAAAAATCACTTAAGACACTTTAATACAATTTTATTTAATTCTAGTTCAGAAGTTTTTATAAACCCTGCAGTGTAATTATTGTTTAAATGTGTAAAACACCTGTAAAGCTATAAAAGTGGCATGGATATAACTAGATCCGACATCCTGGTTTAAATTTTTCTTTGTAAACAGTGTTTTAAAGATGCTGCTAAATGTGGAAAATGTGATTTAACTGAGTCATTATTATCGAATCAAACTGAGGAAAGGCACTCCTGCTAATCTGGTAGACAATATACCGCAGTAAAATCCATTTCTTTCCATTTCCAGCGCTACATTAACGTAGGTACGGGGTTAGGATTAGCATTTAAGCTACATGCCACTGATTAAATGGCAAAAACTTCACACCGCCACTGTCATCTTAGTCAAACGCCAGCTTTCTCTTTTTCTTCCTCCCTCTTTTTCTTCCTCTCTTATACCCATGCTAAGAGACAGACGCACACACACACAGACACACACACACACGCACAAAACACTCCTCTTTACCTTCAAAAAGCCAGGGGAAGACAGTCTGCATGAATAAACAGTCTAAGTGCTTATATTTCTATTCCTGCTTACCCAACTGCTAACAAGACCCAGTTCACAGTCAATGAGCTACTTCGGCATTCATGAGGATCACTGACAGTCACTTTGCATTCAACGCCAATCACAAACAGCAGAAAAAAGAGCACATACACACTAACACACATAAAGAAATCTGATTACAAGAGGCATTCTGTGGTGCTTCAGCATTCCCCAGTGTTTTACCAAAATAAAACAGGCATCCCATACCCATCCAGGCAGTTTGAAGCGTGCACATACATGAGTATTGCAAGCAGGAAAACATGATTACCCTCCACGCATTTAGAGGTCACTGGCATTAGGAGATTAGGAAAAGTAAGCAATCATCATTTGGATATTTGACGATGAAACTATCCTGTCAAATTGATTATAGTGGTGCACAGGGCAGGAGAGGGTGACAGCCACACCTGGCGACATATGGAGTGTGTGTGTGTGTGTGTGCATGCATTACTCATGTTGTGGGGACATAAGTGTGTTTACTCAGGCACATTGTGGGGACTTGCCTCCCTCTAAGAGACAAAATGTAAGTTATCATAGCATAAATCATGGATATTTTAGGTGGTAGGTTGGGATTAGGGTTGGGATTGCGCATATGTGTGCATGTGTGTACATGCGTGTTGGTGCGCGCCAGTGATTTCCTATCACATTATAATATGCCACACCTCTCCTGCACTGCTCTAATCCTCTGTACATGCTCTGTACGCATGAAGTTTTTCAGTCACAGGGTATGATACAGCCTGCGATTTACAGCGCCATTGCATCGTATGAATTGTGAATAAATAAACTGCTTACTGGTTGTTAACTAATACATACAGAGAAGCAACATTTTTGAGGAAAACATCAGTAATAACTGGACATTTTAAAGGAAATGAGAGTAGAGGGCATTGACCACTTTGTCATTACAGTGTACTCGAGCTATGAAGAAAGGAGAACAGATACAAGTATATGACAAATTAAAGAGGTAATTTAACCTATATTGATGCAATGGATTTTATAAGACTGTTATCAGTTTTTGTTGTGATATACTGCAATGGATAAACATATAGTAGCACAAAACAGTCAGTTCTAATATATAAAATAGTGTAAATAGTACTTCGGTACAGTAAGAGAATGAAGGTATTTAGTTAAATTTCCCCACTGTCGAGTTCCACCTCACAAAATATTAATGTAACTCCCTTTGTGTTGGCATCTTTTATTTCATACTGGACTGTTACTGACCCTCTGTGTGGTTTACATTTAATTCTCACTGAAACAAAACAGTGTGTGGTGTTAGAAAGGACTCTCTCACAATCCCTTTGCGTATGATTAATACTACAAGGTGTGAATTGTAATTCCGGGTAGCATCACGAAGCAAATTCAGTCACTGCATACAGACAAATAGTCCTTTTTCTGTTAGGTGTAGTTGTTGTTCATGCATTTAGTGAGATATTACATTTAGGAAATATCTATCCCGTAAATAAGAAGTTGAATTCATGGCTTTGTGGAATGTCAACGTCTTTCCACTTTAGCCAGCATTTACTGTGTGCACTCAAGTTAGTTTAAAGGTGGCAGGCTTTCTATTAAAAATCAAATTGTTAAGTGATGCTTTCTCTTTCTCACAAGAAATTAAAAGTCATCTGAAATGCAAATGAAAGAACAACATTTTCAAGTTGAAATCGTCCTATTGTTATTTTAAAGAGGCAGTCACATGAACCTTGTATTTTCTTGCTAATGGACTGAAAAGGGTGCACTATGTTAAAATGCCAAATGTGAATTTGAAATGCGTAGCAGTATTTGACTCTAAAATATAGTAAGATTCACATGTATAACATATAAATCATAAAATAGGATCATATGGTCCTTGAACCTACATATGTCCACATGAATTCTAATGAGCAGTGGAGCTCTTCTATTGTATTGTACTGAATGAAGGTTGGAGCTTTAATCAGCTGTAATCAGCTATTTTAGCCATTGTTTCTAGTGTATCTGTGTATTAAAGTTACATGAACCTGAGCTCCTCACAGCCAATATTTAGTCTACCGCACGTTACAAGACATTTAAAGCAACCTGATGAACACATTTTTAAACACTTTCATTGCCATGAGCATGAATACTTAGCAGTTATTAGCCTGACATTTGATACATATTTTGTTGCCAACACTTGCTCAGTTTCACTGCAGAAAATCTTTGAATGCAGACCTGTAATTAAGTATTTTAATTACTAGGGGGAAGATAAAACATCAAAACAAGCTAACAGACTCATGTTTTGACATATTAAATTACACGAACGTGTCTGCAAACAGTTGCCCACTTGCACACCCGGCGAACACAAAGCAACGTCAGGCTCATTTTTGTCTCCTGTGGTGGACGTAAGGCCGGTATTTGTGCCAATATTACACCATAACCGCACAGTAAACTTAAGATAAAATCAAAACAGGGCCATAAACAGGCATTGAAGCTGATTGATGAATTGAATGCTCCAAAGGTGTTTTATTGAGTACAGATGATTTGACTATTAGATATGCTGTCTTCCCATTGCACCTGATGCAATAAAGGAATGATTGTTCATGCACAGGCAGAAAAGACACAGTCCAAAAGATAATTAGAGCCTGGTTGCATGAAGGAGTTTATTGCATCTGACATGGAACCAGTACTCGGTAGACAGAAAATAATAATAATAATTATTTCAATAAGTTTTCTACAAACACATTGCTTTTGAAATAATTTAAAAGTTGCAGTTATGTGAAATAATTTTCTCTGTACAGCTTGTGACTCCTGTTTTGTCATTTACCCAAACTGATTTCTTTTTTCCCTTCTCCCAAAAATGCCTGCTTGAGATTTAGTGTTTTGAAAATTGTCAACTAATCTTTTATCAGTCTAAAAAACTAGAGCGAGTGATATTCTCCGACTGTGATATTACTGCTAAAACATGAAGGAGTGGTTGAAGTATACTTTCCCTGTGAAGAGTAATAAGACACTTTCACCTACACGTAGCGCCACACTCTCTCACAAACCTCGTGCTGCTATATCCGTCAGCAGCTTGAGATCGCAGTTAAAACCCAGGAGGAGGCAGAGAGAAAACATGCTGGAAATACCCTGAGTTTAAAGTGCTAAAGTGAAGACTAAAACACAGATTTATTCAGCAGAAGCCAAAGACCAAGGGAGAGTTTTAACACATTTACACCAGAGAGCCCTCTGAGGAGAGATGCACCAGTGGGTGGTTGTGTGAGAGCTTATTTGAGTATGTAGTGTATTTCTGCCTGTGTGTGTGCGCTTGCGTGCGCGCTGTGTGTGTGTGTGTGTGTGTGTGTGTGCGTACTCCCATCGGTGCGTTGATCGCTCTTATCCGTACACCCACCTTTTTCTTGGTTTTGAGACAATCTCCCAGGATGCCTATTCTACATTAAACAGTGCTTTGAAGACAATTGAGCTGAGACCCAGGCTGATCAAGGCTCCCTTATCCCTCCCAGCACATCTATTATCAAAGCCTTCGTACCATTACCGTCATTATACACTATGTATTATTATTATTATTTTGAAATGCAGCGCTGAGAGCAGGCGAGAGACGGGGGCCGCCGTAAACAAATCTATTATTGGTGATGAATTGCATAATAACACAGGCATAATGCCATTCTCTCACAAAACTGGTGAAGGTGCTGAACTGGAAAAAGTACCCCGTCTGTAAAATTTGAATAAACAATGGGTGAGAGAGGGAGAGAGACAAAGATGGAGTGGTCGTTATATGGTGTGTTTTTACTTGAAAGCTAAAGGCGGTGGTTTGCTCAGCACACGGTCCTTGTGCTGTCATCTCTCTGTTTGTTCTATTAACCACTGCTTATGGGCCTTTATGGATTAAAAAGGAGCCATCATTTAAAAGCAGTAATCTTTGAACTCTGGGCTCCTTTGATGACTGTTGTATTTGAAACGGTTTAGCTGCATAGCCTTTGTTAGAAATCGTGGAAAATAAGTAAGTATCGTTACTCAAGTTCTGTTCTTTGTAGTTTTTCGTCGAATATATTTATCTGATTCCTTGTAGCTTCTAAACGGCACTCAAGCTTGTTATTAGGAACACAGATAGGACAGCATTCCCAGCAGCAGCCTGACACGGCACACGTTTGGTCCACTGAATCATGTGTTTGTTAAAGAATCAACCAGCGGTGACCATCAGCTTCTTTAGATTGCAAATGATTTTTATAAAAGAAGTGTCTGACTGTGATTCCTTCACATATTTCAGATGATTTGTTAAGATTTTAAAAAAACAAAACAGACAATCCTCATCTTAACTTCTGTGATAGATGAAGTAATTCTATCATGTTTGTCTTTGGTATTGATTTAAATAATCATGCAAGACCCAAAAAGGTTGGAAATTATGCAATGTTTGCAAGTTTAAAGTAAAGTAAAAAAGAAAACAAAACCAGTACAGTGATATCTTGACCCCTGGTCACAAACAAATCGGCCCACAAACACAATTTTCGAACAAATTTTGACTCGACCCGCGAACGGTGCCTCGATGCATGAAGCCACCAGTTACTGAACCAGCCATGGAACCACTTCCCAGGATACAAACAAGAGAAAAAACACCAGAAACACCCTCACAGTTGCCTGACATTATTATGGAATAGGACTCTCAGTCGAAGGCCTCTCCTTCGAAGGAGTAGTCTTCCTCCTCCTCCTTCGCCATTCACCTGTGCCAGCAACTACAGTTATTATGTTTTATTTTAGTATTACTGTATTTTTCTATAATCTAGTTTATCTTTCTTCCTTTCTATTTTTTTGCCACACATAAACCCATAAAAAAGTTCTTTAAAAAAGTATGTTGCTGAGGCGGGCGAACAGATTAAATGGATTTACATTAATTTCAATGGGAAAAATTGTTTAAGTTCGCGAACATCTTGGTTCACAAATGGAGCCAAAAAAGAATTAAGTTCGAGACCCGAGGTACAACTGTACATTGTCATTGCTCAAGTAAATGTGCTGAGTAAATTCTTCCACCACTTTCTGTAATTTGGTCTCTATAACTGGCGTGTAGTTTGGGCCACATCAGCTCTTACTTAGTACAAGTGACAAAGTTTATGCTTCTGCAGATGTTCTCTTCTTCAGGTGCTTTGCAGATGGCTAAAAATGTTCATACTGAATAACCAGTTCAGGGTTGGGGTTAGGGTTAGGGTCCACACCACCTCTTGCTCTCAGAACTCAAAAGCAATCGTTGATTCAAAGACAGCGAATACATCTCTCATATTTACTTTCTTAGTATGTGATAGTTTCTGTCTATTAATTATGATGAGTACTGTGTAAAATTATTGTTAGAACACATTAAAACAGCCTGAGAAGTCCATTTTTGGTTTGTTTGTTTCTCTTACTATTCTTTATTTTGTCTCATAACATTTCAGGTGATCAGTTTGGATTTGACCTCCAAAAAAAGCCGATCAAACACAGCCTTTGGTTTGTTTTGCTTTGGTTTCTCTGAGTGCCTGTCCCATTACACTTTGTTGTGTCAGTGTCTCAACGGTCTACAGTTAATTGCAATATTCAGATCTCATAAGACGGATGGCCAAAACTGAATAAAGACCTAAACTGTAATAAACTGGAACTATTCTTTTAGCTGCCAGCAGTGTGACTCTGCTGGCAAGGCTGGTCGGTCAATTCCTTTACATGTTTTTTTTTTTTTTTCGGTTCAAAATATGGAGTGCTGCGAAATTCCTACATTAGATTGCCAGACAATGAATCGTCTAGTGTCAACATGAGATTTATACTTGTAGTACATTGAACAGATTGCCATAAAGTTCTGGTACACACATGTGCCTCTACACAGAAGGGGCAATATCAGTGGCAGTTGCTCCAGTGTTCCATGTGTCAGGCACAGAACTGAGCCCTCTGACCTGTGTTTTAGAAGCACTTCTATCTGTTGGTCTGGTTGTATCTCACAATTCAAACTGGTGGCTTGGATTTCAGGCCAATGAAGGTTACATCGTCATAAATAATGAATAATACTATATGTTACAGCTATCAGCTCATGAAGCTTATGTCTACACATCCCAACAGCAGAGTAGTCTGACAGTATACTCATGCCAGTGAAGCCTCTGTTTTGACCCAGCTCTGTTCCACACACAGAATAATGATAGCTGTTATACTGCATATTCTTTCTTTTCTGTTACCATTTTCTTCCCCCCTTTTTCTACCCTTCTTTCTCTCTCTTGTGGGTCACAGAAGAACAAGAGAGTGAACGAATGTGTCCATGTTCCTCTGCACACAGACACTGTTTAGCTATGCTAATTTGAATATATTTTTGGGTCAATTGTGTGCTCACCACAGACGGCTTCCACGCCTAGCCTTTGCCGAACAATTTAAATTTTTAATATTCCATTTAATTTATATGGGCCACCACTGAGGCAATCTGACAATGCCAAAAAGCCGTCTGATTTTTTTTTTCTTTTTGTAGAAAGAAAGAGACATTTCGTTCATAGAATTCCATTGCCCTGATTTCTGGCCTTCTTTCACCTGACTCCCTGTTCTTATCTATCTTAAAACCATTTCACCTTAAGAAATAATCAATAAAAACAATTATGAGATCCAAGTCTAGCACCAATGCTCTCTCCTCTTCCTCTCCTTTTCCTCATCTTTTGTTTTTTCTGTCCCCCCCCCCCCTCTCTATTTCTCTCCCCACTCCCTGCTTTTATCCTCTTGTCTTTTCTCCCACCATCCTCTCTCCTTGGTGATTCACCGGGTATAATATTTAATTATACTCTATAATTTATGCAGGGTATCAAACTCTGAGCGCATCATTTTATGTACATTGTGTAAATTGCTTTTTTCTCTCTCTCTCCCTGTCTCTCTGTCTCTTTCTGTCTTTTCTTTTCCAGGCTTTTTTTTTTTTACTCTTGGATGGGAGGAGGGTAAATTCTTTGCAGGCATAGACAGAGATATTGAAGCTGGGGTGCAAATGTGAAATGAATAAACAGGCTGGATCTCTTCTTCAAGGGCCTAAATGAGATCTGCACAAAATAATTTAAACTAGGACCATTCATCAAGCCCACCCAGGGAATGTGTGTGGCAGCGGCCTGTGAATGTTGTCCATACTGTATGTTTGTGTGTCTGTGTCTGTGTATCCTTGTGTAAAGAGACAAAATGACAGAGATTAAGAGTGATAGACAACCAAATAAATACTAAAATGAAGGTTTTATAGAAAAGTTTACAAAAATCTGGGAAATGAGTCACTCAGTGCATACATTTTTCTTGCTCTTGCTCGACTCGCAAAACATTCATTTGCTCTAAAATGTCCTTTCGCACCCAAAACACTAATACATAATCTATTTTTTATACTGTTCTGCAATTTGTGCAGACAAAATACTGCATATATAACTGAGGCATTTAATGTTATTGTCTCACGTACTGCCCAGTCTGGCGGGTGACCAGTATTGATTTATGCACCTACGATAAATTTCACCTGCATCCAGTGCTAGTTGGTGTTAATTACAGACCCAGGCAGCATGGCTGCATGGACTACATGCATGCTCTATAACTGATACGCAGCATAAGAAGACCCCTTCATAAGATCTGTTGTTTGATTTTCAGTCCTAAAATCCCTGTTTTAATCACTCATAGGAGGTTGCCAGAGTAACTAATGTCAGATTTTCCTCTGAACAACTGTCGGTACCAAAATGGGCAGAATTAGTCAGATCTCTGTACTAATTATGGAGAAAATAATACTTGAGCCAACAAACCCTTAAATCATGTTATTTACAGTCGAAAAAATAGTCGTTATCTCACAAGGACTAATACCAAAATAAATCACTTGATAAAATGTTCATGCAGGAAATGGTACAGAGGTAATCCAGTCCTTAGCAAATTCAAACGAACAGGATAATCAGATGACTGAAAAACAGTCAAATAGTAATTGAAAACATTTAAATATTGATGCACAAGTACTTAAAACAATATATTTTTCAAGTGGAAACACAAAGAAATGTCTGTAATTAGTGCTTCTGGTTCCTCTAAAAATCAAAGTATCATCTGAATAAGCACCATCCAGTCAAAAAATGAATTTTTCCAAAATTTTGGTTTAGAATTAGAATGCAGAAAAGTTGGATGAAATGTCACTTCATGTTTTTGACATCTCTGGGGCCACAGTGGTTATCCACGTGAACAGAATTTGTAACCAAACAGACTCTTTCTGCTATAAGGAGATTAACTTGCAATGCGTTAGAAAAGTAAAGCATAGTTCGGATGTTCTATGAGTGTTAAGACTCCATCCAGTGGAAATCGAGTTTCTTACCTCCGTATCAGGTCCATGTTGTTATGTTTTCTGTTAGGTTTGGTTTCTTTTCTACCTGCTCCTCTCCCCTCCTCCCTTTAGCCACAGACTAACTTCCGGTGTGTCACAGCTCAGTGGACATACGGACCATGTGGCTGCTTAACTCTCCAGCGCCTCCCCAATCAACTCACCTGTTGCAACTTCGGTTTCCACCTCCAGTCTCCCCCATGAGCTTTTCATCCCAACTCCAGTAACATACATAGGTGACTTAGGAACATGCAATCAATTTCTGCACCAGTGCAGTTGATAAAGCTGAAAATGCTTCCATCAAAGGTTTGGTAACTGGTAAAGCTTCCTCTTGGGTAGTAGCCATTTCTACTAGTAATTCTCCATTGTGTCATTCTCTAGAAACATTCACGGCTAAAATGCGGGAGTATTTTTGTTGACCCTGTTCAGATTAAGGAGGATGCTAAATGACTCCTACCCTTCCCCCAAGGCTCCACCTCTGTTGTCCATTACACAACTGACTTCCACATTTTTTGCAGAGTTCTAGCTGAAAAATATAACAGACAGATTTTCTGTATTAGATGAGACCCCTACTCCCGGACACTCTCTTATCTCCTGATTCAGTTTTTGCACCTCCATCTTCCCCAACCTGAGAAGAACCCATGCAATTGCTGCTGACTAATTTCGGCGGAAGATTCATTAAAAACTACAGCAAAATAGCAGCCCCACTCACTCAGCTCACATCTTCCAAGGTGCCTTTCACCTGGTCCCCCACAGCAGACTTTGCCTTCCTACTGCTAAATGAACTGTTCTCCACTGGTCTTGTCCTTTCTCACTCAGATCTAGCTGAACAGTTTGTAGTTTAGGTGGATCCCTCCGATTCTGGAGTTGGAGCAGTCCTCTTTCAACGATTCCCAGGCAATGGAAGCTGCATCCCTCCATCTTTTTCTCTTGTCAGCTGTTGCTGTCAGGGAAAAATTACAGCATCAGAGACCCAGTACTACAGGCTGTGGTTGTGGCCCACCAAGAACGGAGGCACTGGCTGGCTGGTCTCAACCAACCTGGGTGGTTATTGGTGGGCTTTGTTTCTACTGAGATTCAGCTTTACTCTCATCTACCTTCCCAGTTCCTGTAACAATTAGCCCGAAGCCTTCTCTCACCGTTTCGAGTCTCCTGAACAGGATTCGTCTGAGGAAACTATTCTCCTCTTTCCATGTGTGGTCAGAGCAGCCAGGTGGAAGATTGAGCAGGTGGTCAAAGAGGCACAGCAGAACCACCACCTCGAGCAGACTGTCCTCCCAATTGTCTGTTTGTTCCTGAATGAGTCAGATCCACTGTGCTGTTGTGGGGACACTCCTCCAACATCACCTGCCACCCTGAGATTCAAAGAAAACTTTTCCTGCTGGGACAGCAGTTCTAGTGGCCAATTATCTCCATCAACACTAAGGAATCTCTGCCTGTTCCATCTGTGCCCGCAGTAAGGTTTCACACCAAGCCCCATCCAGCCTTTTTCAGTCCCTCTTCAGCCACCATACCCCTGGTCCCATATTGCAGTAGATTTCTTCTCCGGTCTTCCTCTCTCAGAAGGTATCACTACCATGCTCGCCATCATAGACTGGTTTTCTGAAACAGAACACTTTGTTTCCCTGTCTAGACTGCCCTCTGTCTTAGAAACAGCCTATTTACTTGTGCAACATATGGCATACCCAAGGATATAGTTTGAGATTGTGGTCCTCAGTTTGCTTCCTCAGTGTGGAAGGCTTTCTGTCAGGCATTGGGAGTTCCGGCCAATCTTTCTTCTGGATACCACCAACAGAGTAACGACCAGATTGAACAGGCCAACCAAGATCTGGAGTCGGCTCTCCACTAGGTCACATTCTGTCACCATGCCTCTTGGTCCACCCACCTTCCATGGATGGAATGTGTTCATAACTACCTGGTCAAATACATGACAGGTATGTCACCATTCATGTCATCTAATTATTATGAGCCCCTACACTTTCCTGTTCAGGAGGTAGAGATTGCTATTCCCTCTGTGCAGCAACATCTCCATCGTGCCTGCTGGGTCTGGTAAGAGGCTCACTAACCCGCACTGCGGCCAGGAAACAACAGCTCACTGACCGACATCATACCCCTGCTTCTGATTGTCTGGGCAAAAGGTTTGGCTCTCCACTGAAGAACTCCATCTGACTCTCGTAAACTGATTCCTAGGTTCATTTGAAATAGAAAAAACAATTAATCCCAGTATAGTTCAGCTTTACCTTCCTCTTTCATTAATGTACACCCAACCTTCCATGTTTCTAAACTGGTTTATTTTTCATTATTCAGTGAATGTTTGCAGATCACTTAAACGCTGGTCACACCACTGTCACACCAGCTTAGACCATCTAGAGTAGTGGTTAAAATGACCACCTAAAGACAGGACGAGCTTGGTTCCAACTTCAGTAGGAGTTTAGACCCAATGAACAGCATGGCAAAATAATAAATTGCATGACAGTCTACTGCCATCTGTTATTGGGGCATGGTCTGCTGGCAAAGGGTGCAGTTTCTTTCTTTCAAAAGTGATGTAGTTATAACCAGTAAAACTTTACGTGTTATTTGACTATTTATTGAGATTGAGTTCTGGGATTTGAGCTCTGCTCTTCCAGGTCCCAGGTGCTAACTTTAACCCAACATTGCAGAGTCTAAGCTAGTGTGGCAGATATTTATGGCACTTTACACGGACAGGTTCAGCTTATTCAATTCCGTTTTATTTATTAAGCACCAAATCATAACATCAGTCATATCAAGGCACTCTAAGGTCAAGACCTTGCAATATTTCCAGAGACACCCAACAATCCCCCCTTGAGCAAGCACTTAGTGATAACAGGGACAGAAAACTCCCTTTTAACACGAAGAAGGTTCTGACAGAACCAGATTTAGAGAGGGTGGCCTACTGGGGCAGCCTCATATGATAAAGAAGTAGAGTTGTCCAGTCAACAGGAAATACATGCATGGACTAGATTTCAGTGCCACTCTTGGACAGAATGTTCCTAATTCTGACAATATTGTGGCTGATTGGTGTATATAAACAGATCAGGCACAACAAAACATCACCTGCCTGACATCATGTCATGGTCTGCAATAAGAATTAACTCAAGGTCTGTCCAGAGTCTCAAACTGCCTCTGCTTGCCTTCTTCCTACAGTGCATTGCATACGCATGGTGTAAAAGAAAACATGATTTATCATACTAGGGCACCTTCTCCCATTCATCCATTGTCCATTTTTGACACTCACATGCCCATTGTTGGCACTTTTGATGGTGGGGTAAGCATAGCCACTCTGACCGGTCTGCTTGGTCTGCTATAGCTAAGCATCCCCGTGCACCCTTTGTGTTCGACATCTTTCAATCACTGACAGCATTACAGTTTTCATCAGTTTGTGCTACAGCAGCTCTTCAGTGACTTTGGACCACATGGGCCAGCCTTCACTTTCCACACACATCAAGGAGCCATCAGTGGTGCCCATGATCCATCATTCGTTCACTGGTTGTTCTTTAATGGACCACGTTTAGTCGGTGTTAACAAGCCATCACAATTTGGCCTTTGTCAAAGTCACTCAGATCGTCATGCTGTCCATTTTTCCTCCTTCCAACATATCAACATTAAGAACTGACTATTCATTTTCAGCCTATATATCCGACCCCTTGACAGGTGCCAATCTAACAATATAACCAGTGCTATTCACGTTAGCTGTCCATGGTTTAAATGTTGTGGCTGATCGGTGTAGACAGCCATGAGTCACAAACTCAAGGATTTCTATATACAATAGGAAGCATATAGATAGCAACAATCTGCTGTACAGCTATTTCCATTTTGATCTTTGTCTCTCAGTTTAAACTTCTGCAAAATAATACCATCTGATATGTGCTTTGAATTGTGTGTGTGAAAGAGGAACTAAAATGATGAATCAGACAGCTCTTTCAGGTTAAGCAGGAAGGGACGAGACAGAGAGAAACTGTGGGTTTGCTGAGAAAACCTGCCAGTAAGCAAGTTGTGTTTACAGTGTCAGCTGCCACTGGTAACTGACTCTGGGTTTTCTGCTCCAGAAACAAAGATCCTTTTAGCTCAGAGTTTCTCTCTACTCAAATTTAACATGCCTGGATTTTCGCTAAACACACTTTCTGGAAGTCAGAATCATGTTAAACTAATACTACCATTGATTTTAAGGTATATAATAAAGGGGTTAAATAGAAGATAGAGAGGGGGAGTTAGGCTGCAACAAAAATCTTTTTTCTATTAACATAGTATAAACTGAAAAATAATGAAAATACATTATTCATAATTGTTTATAATATCAGATTATATTACGGTGGAAATAGAAATGACAGCACCAACACTGACACTAGCATCATTGCATTTACTTCACTGGGGTTTTTTTTGTTTTGTTTGTTTGTTTTTGTCATTTTTTAAATATCCCATTTAAAATGCCTCTAAGGTCAGAGTCTTCAGGATAGAAAAACTATGCAAACAGGTACACGTAAACAGCCCCTTATTCTTTCCCATATTATGAGACTGACTCCACGTATATATTAGAAGGATCATGACTCTGGCGTTGATAAGAAAATGGAAACAAGCAAACAAACATATGGGCATATGTGTGGTAGACCTGTTTGAAATAGCACCACTAGCTGCTGGCACACATGCTTGTGGTATTTTGACTGTTCTCACCTACTCACACCCTCTTAGAGCATCCCCAGCATGCCCCCAGCCTCCCTTAATAGCCACATGTCAAGTGCACGGAGTAGGGAGGTGGGCAGCTCCGAGCCTGTGTGCATAAGCAGCTGCACAAAGGTGACATGCATGGTAGCAAGTGGAATGTACAGTAGGGCTTTGAAAAGAGGAGAAGAGGGGAGAGGAGAGAAGAAGAGAGGAGAGGAAGCCAGCGTGTCGCTGCTCTGTTGGAAATGACATCATAGCAGGGGTTAAACAGCCACTGTTTACCTTGATTTATAATCCTCCTCCTCCCCCTCCCTTCGCCTCCCCTCCTCCCTTATTCCCCTCCATCCTCCCCACATGGAGGGGTGAGGCCTGCTGGGGAGGGGACAGAGCAAAAGGAGAGAGGATGGAAATCATGGAGCAACATAATGGAAATTAATTTGACCATGAAAAATAAAGCGTAATTTAAATCAATGCAGCAGTGTTTTCGTGTTGTCAAGTAGGAACCATGTGTTCCATGTTTGTGTTCACAGTAAAAACAGAAAAAAGTCCAAAACACCAAATGCATACTAATTACAGTTTTAGTAGTAGTGCTTGCTGTTAATGGACACTGTCCTAATAATGGCATTGCTAACAACAGTAAAAGTTAAAACAAATAATGGTAGAAGATGGTAACCCAAAAACGATGTTGGAAAATAGTTTGAAAAGGTAGAAAACCTTAGAACTAGCATTTCCTTTGTAAAGTTCAACTGACAGCGGATTTCCAAAGCAGTAACTGAATCAACATGAGTAACCTGGGGCGCTGTACATTGAATAATTTACTGTCAGTATAAAATAAGTAATAGTACAGAGTGTGACTTTGGGAAATAGCCGAAAATAAATATTTTACATTAAACTATGTAAGTGTTTAATAAACAATAAAAAAACGGTTATGGTTTCTATCATATAGCATACAAGAAAGATACAGATTTTAATACTGATGCATCTGGTAATAAAAAGTGTGACCTTAGGGTTTGTGGCAGGACAAGATTAAACTCCCCTGACTGACAACTTTCTGAAAACTACACCTGATTTAGACATCCATTGTGTACGCTAACCAAAGAGACAGACTGTCAAGCTTTAAGCCTTCAGCTAACCTCCATGACTGACCTTTGCCTGAGCCGCAGGACACCATCTGGGGACCACACAGTCATCCCGTCACCACCCTTCCCCACGTGCTACCATAGGTGCTGTGTATTCATCATGTACACGGGGCATGCCAAACTCTTGATTGACAGGCAGGAAATGTGGCGAAGAGATCAGAGGAATGACATGCAGTAAAGTTCTGAGCAGCCAGAAACTGAACCGGGGACACATGGTTGACAGCATTTGTGCCCATGTGGTATGCACCCTAACCACTGGGCTATTGGGTCGTCCCATCTGCACATAATTAAATGGCAATCCATCCAATAGTTGTTGAAATATTTCAGTTTGGATCAAAGTGGTGGCTTGACTGACCAACACAGCCACTCCTAGTGCTCCCTGCTAACAAGGACAACAGTCTTGGACCTAATGAGCAAATAAAACGATCAAGAATGCAAAAAATGTCAAGAAAGAAATCAGGTCTTTATTTGAGTTCCCGGCAAGCTGTTCACCAGTGGCCATTTAAATAAAGTAGTGGATGAATACATGGGTTATTGTTCTAAATCAGAAGTTTCAACGTTTGCGTGTCGCTGTGTGTGTATGTTTGTAGATAGAGAAGAGAGAAGGAGATCACAACGTGGTCCTGTTGCCTGAGGGCTGAATGAACCTCAAGCCTAAATTCCTCATGTCTACCACAAAACAGTCCAGCATTCCATTACTTTTTGACACACACACATAGAGATTCACACACATTCAGTCACACACCCTCCCTTCACAGTGGTGGCAGCACTTCACAAAGGAACCATTGAAGGGGCTCCTTCGGTTTAAAAGTTGAAAAGTATGTCTAATTTTGGTCAGAGTTCATTAGGCAACACAAAAGTGGGAGCTTGCAGAGAACATGAGGACAGTGGCAGAGGCGAGTGCTTCATGCCAGGACTGATAAGAGCAGACAGAAACTACAAAGGCGCCTCTCCTTCAGAAGGAAAGGATGAGGAAGGAAGAGAGGAAGGAGAGAATCAGGAGATAGAAAGAATGAAACCAAACAGCAAGCAAAAAGTCTTGGCCTAGAACGTTGTTTAGTCTTAATATATGCATGTCAGTGTTTGTTAATGTGACCCAGAGAGCCTGCAATATAGCAACATATAACTTAAATATTCAGCTGAGGGAAGAAAGAGCAGCACAAATGTAATGGGAAGCAAATGAAAATTAAATACTTTAAGTAGGACTACTATACTGAGGGTATTAAATTGTCATCACATCTAAGTGAAAGCCACGTCAGAAACAGGACTTTGTGTCAAAAGGAAATCCACACTTACAAGTCAAATTCCATCCCCCCTCTTTATAAGGAAGAAATTAAGAGCCTTATAAAATAAAAATATAAAAGCAACAACAGCAAAAGTAGAAAACTGCTTTAAGTACATGGTCTCAGAATCTCCAATACTGTTAAGGAAGGAGTGTAAAGATAAATGTGGACAATGATTTACCCATGAGATCTGTGTTTTTGCTGTAACTGAGATGCAGTGGTGCTGCTTTAGTGTAAGGCCCTGAGCTGTAAATGGATATTGGAGATTAGATCTTTCATCTGGAGAGAGCCATGTCATTTTCCTATTTTTCTCTCTTATTGATTCTGGCCACTCTCAGCTCCACATGAACAAAACCTTTCAGACTAGAAAAGGCCAATACAGAGATGTTCATATTCCTTACTTCCCTGCTATCTTGCAATATTATAAAAGATCTTACAGCAGATGGGGATAGGATTTGATAGATAAATGCATTGAGAGATAGATATGCATTACCACAGCTGGTGTTTTATTCTAAAACAAGACTCATATATTACCATCTATTCTATGCTGCATGTATCAAGAGTCTTAAGATGATGTGAATGAATGAACTACTTCACAGCCACAGCCTTGCACAGACTGCTGTGGTAGCAGGTACTTGTTAGCTGTAAGTAATGGATGGTTTTAAATCTCCCATCAATTTACCACTGGTGTATTATTGTGAGGTCATTATTTAACAAGCGTGCTGGTGCCACATTAAAGTATGCTGCAACAAGTCTTCCAACCTAATGTCAAAATTACTGGTTGAGTCATTAAAAAAACCCTCTTTTGAGTGTTGTCGGTGGTCCGTTAACAGGACCTTTAGGACTCATCCTTGGGGCACCATCTGGACAAAATCTACTGGCAAACCATCCAATAGTTGTAGAAATATTTCAGTCTGGATCAAACTGATGGATTACTGACCAATATTGTGATCTTTAGAGCCAAACCATGAGTGTGGCGCCAAAATATAAAGAGTGACCGCACCCAAGTGAACTACAGTTGTTGTTCAACCCTACAAAGGACAATCACATAAAATAGGATGATTTATAGAACAAAACAAAGGTATTTACCTCAAAAATGCCCTCATATCGGTTCAATATTCAAATATAACTAATAACAAAGGTAAATGTAATAGCGACTGCAATTTGAGTGTCCCTTGTGTCTCCACACACACCCTGCATCATGACACACCACATAGCCACAAGGCTAGCCAGATGCCCAAATGCCCCCCTGCTCTAAGGCATACAGAAGTAACTCTCTGACCTTTGGGGAAGACAGTGGTTTGGGTTACAAAACTGCTTAGCCGAGGGAAAGATTGTGGCCATGGCTAAAAGAGACCAGTCTTTACAGCTGGCACAAAAAAAGGGATTTAAAAGCAATCTGTGGTGTCAAACAGACACATGCCTTGTCCGGACCACCTCCCTAAGAGGCTTCTGTTGCACTGTAACACTGTCACACTCCTCTCTCCTTGCTTTTGAGAGAGAAGAGTCATAACTCGAAGAGCCACATGAGGTTTCTTGTCAGTGGCATGTAAGCATAGCTCATTTTAGGCAACTGAACAAACAGCCAGTGCTCCAGTTCTTCTGGCGAGGACAGTCTGGTTTGTGACATTGGTTTAGCAGTGACAGCCATGCTTTACCCATGTTCACGTCACTCATTTGTGGGCTGGAGCTCCACTAGGCTGCAGGTACAAGGACAATGTAGCACTGGGCTAATTTCTTTAGCTAGCAAGGTCCATCCTATAATGACTATCCTCGGCATAAGCTTCAGCCACCCACTCTCTGTCCCCACTGCTGACTTACCCTAGCATTGCGAGCTAATGAAAACAAATGGCTTTTCAATGGGCAGACAAACCTATTTCAGACATTCATCATCAGCCTCATAGATTTCTAAAATCCCATCAAGTCTGTCCCTGGCCTACACCTCACTTTGTCTCTGGCTTTCTCTCTTTGTTCATCTGTCTTTTCCCCCCCGCTATATCCCTACTCATAGGCTGCAATCACAAACTTTGTAACTTTTCAGCATCATTTATACAAGCTCCATGTAGAATAACCCACCTGACAGTTATTCACTCACCAAATCTCTGTTGACAAAAACAAGTGGACAGAACAGCATTATCTGGAGACGACAGAATGAATGGAAACTTGCTGCTAATTTCACTGAGGGGCGTGCAGCACACCTCTGAGCTTCGACAAAACTTCCACATTTTCCACAGCAAATAAACAAAAATTTGATTAGATAAGATCAGACTTTAATGATCCCTGTGAGGAAATTGGGTTGTTGCCGGAGAACAGAGAATAATCCACTGTAGATAAGAACAGAAAGACATAGATTACATGAAGAAAATACAACAAATATTAACATTGAGTAATAAAACAAATAGGAATAATGAAGGAGCACAGTGGCAACAGAGTACATAATAAAATATGGCGCAAAGTATTAAAGATATAGAGATCCTCATACGGGTCATGTGCATGACAGAAGATCAGATTGTGCATATAAGACAGAGGTGTGGAGCAGTGATGAGCACAGCGAATTCAATTTGGATACAAGCATTTTTATTAGTCTGAAAATAGCCCTTAAACTGTTTACCAGAAGCAGCGGGCATCACAGACAGATAAACAATGGAACTAAGTTACCAGGGCCCCAACATCTACAGGACCCTGGAAATAAAACATAGTTTTTCATTGTGTGCTTTACATTAATAGCACAATACAAAAGCTATTACTGCTGAGTGTCTTGTGTCTAATGCAATACAGGAGCTCCTGATTTCTTCCCGTTTTAAGAACAGTAAACCATTTGAAGTGTTACTGCAGGGTCAAATACATTGTTACTGTGTTAACACTCAAGGTTTTTGTTTAATATATTAACGGACTGAACTTTTAACATCCTTGATTTGTTTATGTGCTTGGGTTCTCCATATCCCACACACAGGTTGGCTGGGCTTGGAAGCACATCATTCACCACCCTAGAGGACCTTTATGGGGGTCTTTCTTCAGTTGTCTATATAGTCCTCATATTGAGGTTTCACACTTCAAATCTTGTCATTTGAATTCAGTTGTGGTAACTAAAATTCAATTCACTGTGACACGCATCTGAATCTAGGGCTGAGAGTAGTGATCAAATAGTTCTGATCTGTATATCTCAAACAGACTACTGACAAGATAAATTTACTTGAGGAACACACGATCAGGAACATGGCAGTCATAAAGTTTTTTCACCTTAGGCCTAAGCTGATACTAGACTCTCCTTGGCTGTTTCCTGTGCTTCACAGAGCCTGTATCTAAAACCTATGGCACCCCTTTCCATTCTCCAGTAACAAAGCCCCAACACCCCAGACAGTGTAACCAACACACACACATATATATATATATATATATATATATATATATATATATATATATATATATATATATATATGTATACAAAATATATAGAACCACCTCATCCTAATCATACAGACATGCAATGTATTTTTAAATCAAATTATTTAAATTGTGGAAATCATTTTTTCTTCTTTTATTTGTTGTGTTCCTGCTGTTTTTCTGATTGCTTTCATTGAATTGCAATGTGAACAAAGTGTCTTATACCTAATGGTAGGACTACATTCTAGTATATCAAAGCTTTGAACTTCCTCAACTTGCCTGAATTACAGAATTTCAGTCATCTAGCGCTGCACACAGGGCCTGAATGGATGCTGTATCTTTCAATGAACGGTTCAACTCTTTTTCAAGGTTTATTGCATGGCCTCTCCTCTCTCCACAGGCTGGTGGTAAAACAGAATGAACCTACAACTTTCCCTCTCTTCAGCACCAGAGATCTTGACTTTAATAGTTTTGGAGTTTGTTTGAAGCTCATTCTGGTCTTGTTCATTATTAGCCATTGAAGAATCCAGCAGCAGCACGATGCTGGATCTGTAGCGACTGTCAAATCATCCCCGTAAGCCCATTAATGAAATACTGATGCAAGTAAGATGCCATTTTAGGCCATGTTCACTCTGTCTCTGTAAATGTGACAGCCTGTACCTAGTCAGTAAAAACAAACCAACTGAAAAGATGCATGTAGTTTTTTTTTTACTGACTTCATGAGGATTGTTGAGAGATAAAGCCATAGGCACCAGACAGGTCAAGCCTTTGCATTGTCAGGTTGCTCTAGTTCTTCCTGGCCTCCTTGACCAACTGTGTCACTCCTGCAGAGACTGCAGGCACCCAGACATTTGCACAGTTCCACCTCTTCAGACTGAGGTGTCAATGCAGTTGTTGACTGGCAGATATTAACAGACTGTACACATCCTTGAAGGGCCACGTCAATAAGTTCATATGTAACGTTTAGCTCTGAAAAATAATCACTGATAATGTCCCCAGTCAAGTGGAGTTATTCGTTACTGACGGGCATTTTAGACCATATATATGGCAGGTGTTCAGATGTTTGATGCAATGGCAGACATGACCAAAACACATGCACTGTGTGGTTCAATATGTGAAAACCCCCACTGCCTAGCTGATTGAGTGGCGTACAGGGGGACACTCAGTGTAACAGCAGGGCTGACTGATGGGCAATGATGATGTCATCAACAAGTGCCAATCCTGATGAGGATAGTGGATCAGTGCCAAGCTGCGGGTGGCCTTGACAACCAGATGCCAAGGCAACAACACCGCTCAGCTAGTAAACGAGGGAATGCACAACGATGAAGCGTGCAAGGTCCATTGTGGAGGGAGCGGTGGAGTTAAAGTACCAGGAGCATATGCAGTCTTCTTAAACATCAAACATTTGTCTCATTATTATTCGTGTAATGCCTGGACACTTAAGAAAAATCCATCTTAAGGCACTCATACTGTTAGATATAATCAATTTGCCATGTTAAGTGTTGTGCATACAAACATCACTTAAGCAGATAAGTGCTAGTCCTTCACAATTCACATTAAGGGGATACAAGTAGTTGAGTTTTGAATTCATGATAAAATCACACATCTGCAAAATCATGAGGTCGCTCTGCTCTGCTTTCATGCAACAGCAGCAGCCTAAGACCCAATTGGTTCCAAACATGACCCTCCCGCTCTGAAACAGCTTTCATTCTGCTTCTTTTCTCTGTGCGCCTTCTTCTTTTCAGTGCTATGCTTTTCTGATGATCCGCAAAGTGGGATTTCACCCCTTTTTAATTATACAAAAGGGGTCCATGTGAAGTCAGGTTAGGAAAGTGATCCCCTTGAAATAGCAGATATCGAGAATGGATAGAAAAATTGGTAAATGAGCATGTAGATGGATAAAAAGTGGATAGACAGACCTATAGTTGAACATGTTTTTAAGAAATTGGGTCTGTGTGTGCAGCGACAAACTAAAGTGATCTGAAACATCTTTGCCATTAGTAAGTCAGAGTAAATACCTCATTCACTGCTTTCATTATTCTTGTAACTCATACTCCAACCCTGCAGTGCTAGTCCAATTCATCTATCTCCGTTAATCACACAATTGCCTATGCATTAGACATAATTATGTTGCTGAATTTTAATAACACATTTAAACCTCAACTTCAGCTGTGATTCTGACAACCATGCTTTTAAAAGAAGAACACACTTGTAAAGCCAAGCTGGTACACAAATTAAATATTTGTCTCCATGCGGTGTAATGTGCACCAGATCTTAGTGGAGGATTGTAACATGATAGTATGAAAATGCACAACAGAAAATATAACATCAAAATAGCAATTTTATACTTAAATTAATCATTTTTCTCTGTATCACAGTTATGATGTTTTCAATTTGCTGTTTTGTGTTCTCTCTCTCTCTCCCTCTCACTAGGTAGGAGCCCTCAGCAGCAGAAGCAGGAGTGGTGAACAGTTAATAGTGGCACTGCAATAACAATAAAATGTCATCAATCTGTGGGCGCCTCCTGCCTCTGTCACACCAAGTTTGTACACAGTAATGACATTAGGCCCGGAGTAGCAGGCACACTGCTGTCTTAAAGGCACCACACCACCCAAATAAACAAACATTACACCCAGAGAGAAAAAGGTGGGGATTGAAATAAAGAGGAAAATGACAGAGAGGAGGATGGAAGAAAGAGAGGGAGGAGGAAAGAACAGAAGAGAGAGAGAGAGATACTAATTCTTGCTGCAGCAATTTTGATTTTTTGTTCATCAAGCTGTACCAGAAAGTGCTTATACAGCTCAGTTACAGCTCCGTTTTACTGCTCTGTGTACACCATGCAAATGTCACTTATCTGATGTGAGATTCTTCACTGCTAAATATGTTATTTTGGAGGAAAGCTGATTTCAGCATATCAGTTGATGAATACACAGTCGATTCACATTTTAAGGTGATGTTGCGCTCGCTAATGTTAGTCAGTGCAAGAAATAGAATGCTGTATTGTTTTAATATAAAATCAGCAGTTTAATAGTCTACATACAAACTGATGTAACTATAACTAACCATAAACTTGGACTTCACTGGAAGTATACATCTGGGCCTATATACATACCTAGAAACCTTCTCTTAGTACATTTTACTGTGCATATGCTAAAACACAGCTAGTCAAATGACGGAACACTACAACAAAACAACCTTTAAAACCAGGCAGCCAGCCTCCCAGATTCTTATTTACACCAGCACATGTATGTCCAGTGTAAGTGAATTGTGTAATATGTGTTTTCAGGTATGTTAGTATGGATGGAGATTATTTCTGAAATGGTGATAATATGTTCATCTGGATGAAGATGTTTTAAAACGCTGTTTCAAAATTAGACATGCACTTCAGAACACAAACATAGACAAAGTTTCCTCAGTCGTTTATATCAAGGAACAGTTACTAACCCAAAGTAGCCTGACAGGTAGACACTATAGGCCTTTCCAGCTGACTGTGGTAAAGGGCTTTGTCAGGT
This sequence comes from Dascyllus trimaculatus, assembly GCA_024666655.1. Classification (NCBI taxonomy): domain Eukaryota; kingdom Metazoa; phylum Chordata; class Actinopteri; family Pomacentridae; genus Dascyllus; species Dascyllus trimaculatus. The sequence continues at coordinate 6,555,259 of CM045445.1, read as the reverse complement.
CAATGAATATATATATGTAGATAAGCATTTTTTCTTGGCATATCTCCTGTGACTGCAACTCCAGCAACACCGACTCACAGGCTGACTCTGGTCTATGTGGACAACTTGATGGTTCAAGGTTTCTTGGTAAATGGTCTGCATTTACGTAGCGCTTTTTTCTACCTTCTACCTATCCAACGTGCTTTACAATGCGTTTCTCATTCACCCATTCGCAAACACCAATAGCGACAGAGCTGCCATGCAAGGCTAGCCAGCCACTGGGAGCAACTTGGGGTTCAGTGTCTTGCCCAAGGACACTTCGACATGCGGAGGGGCCGGGGATCGAACCGCCAACCTTGCGATCAGTGGACAACCCGCTCTACCACCTGAGCCACAGCCGCCCACTTTTTTTTTGCAAAGGTTTTCCCATCGTGGACTGTATAAAGAAGCCTCTGTGGTTGTTTCATGTCTACTGGTTATCTTTTCTCTTGTAGAGATGGATTATATGGGAAAGGTTTCAAATTTCCACAGACACTGAAGAGGTTGGCCAGTTTGTTGAATGACCTTCTAGCATTGTAGGTTTTGGTTGGGATGGTATCAGAGCCTGGAGCTTTACGTGCTGAGAGGAGGCTTAAGGCTTCCTTGGTTTAATTATTGGAAGTTGGACCGGCAAGGTAATGTTTATTTCAGTTTGAGACAATCTTGCAATTGCCTCCTCATTCAAGTATGACGTCTACTTGTGTTGTAAGTGAGAGATGTTAAGACACTTGACATGCCTTTTTCTTTTGGGGAATCTGAAAGGGGGCATGGACATTTTTACTCTATAGATGGAGCCTTAGGATCATTAAACAGTTAACTACATCCTAAGATTTTGTGTAGGCTTGTCAGTTGGTTGGTTTTTATTGCAAAACCCACATCCACAACACATCTCTCCAGCTGCTGAAGAACCTGTAACCTGCACCTAATTCAGTCATCTCTCCAATGTTGGCCAACTGGATCTCAAGAAGTTATAGAAGCATCTTCACTAATGCTCTCAGACTTTTAGACCCCACTGTATATATTCAAATGGTACATATGCATATATCCTAAGTATATCACAGTTGGTTGACATTTGACTTTTCTTTACATAGTGTAAAATTCCAATGTGCTTCAGCATTCCTTAGATGTTAGGTGGTGACTTGAGTTGAGCTAGCTGCTGATGCATTAAATGCACTTTACTAAGGTCAGTACTGGTGCATGACGTGTGCCAATATCCTAATCTTACTGGAAAGCAGACTGATTCTGAACGCTGACAATGCTGTTCATCTTTGAAATTAAAACAGCATCATGCAGCAGTCATTCAGGATAGAGTGTAATAATTAAAACAGTTAAGTAAGTAACAAGTACCAACTATTGACAATGTCACTATCGATGCCAGTCCTATGAAGTCCAACTGTCATCAACCATAAAGCATCAAGTCACTATTTTTATTTGGGCATCATTTTACATGCATGCACATATTAGTATGTACTCCTGTTTTACATATGCATAGGTGTGCATGGGTTTCTGTACATGTGTGTGTGTGTGTATATGTGCATGCATGCTTTTGCACTGGTTCGTCTGTTTCCATGTGCCAACATTCTCTCATTGGGGTGTGTTGACTAGCATCCATCTGCATGCCCAATGGTGCCACATCAGCCAAGAGCCTCCATCAGTGACACACACACCTGGGGATGGGGGATGGACAGAGTGGGAGAGGGAGAGAAAAGTGTGTGTGTGTATGTGTGTGTGTTACTGTAAGAGAACAAGGAAAGCAGAAGAAAAGACAGACAGAGAGGAGGGTCTGACCAGGGGGGCATTAACCCAGAGTTGCCTGTGGCCATTGATCCTGTTACTAGCTCACCCCTGCTGGCAGTGTTTGTGTCACCCACTTCCAGTTTCAACACAATCTGTTCAGGAAGCTTTAAAGCCCTGCTCAGCCCCAAACCTCCAAATACAATATATACAATAAAATGTAGTAATATAATATATACAGTAGTCTAATGCAGGCTTTGCACAATGATTAGCATCTTGATCAGATTATAGAACTTCTCAGAGTGATAACACACACAACAACTACTGCTTTTACAACAAATAAGTTTAACCAGTGATAGCATGAAGTCAGCTTAACATTCATTTCATAATTTTCATAAGAAGACTGTAACATTTGTTCAAGTTCATACAGTTGATTTATATAAATAACTAAATACAAAAATAACTCTGCATCCGTTCTTAAATTTTTTTCATAGGTTATATTTCTTTTGTGTGTGTGTGTGTGTGTGTGTGTGTGTGTGTGTGTGTGTGTGTGTGTGTGTGTGTGTGTGTCTGTGTCTGTCTGTTTTTAGACAGTAACTCTTATCCAACCTCATAAAAATCCCCAAACCTTACCAGGATTCACTTCATTATTTGGTTTAAAAAGCAGTTTAAAAAAACAGTAAGCCTTCCCCATGTTTTGTAATTTTCTTTACATGCATGCCGCCCCCCCTCCAAAAATAAAAAATAAAAAAATTTAAAGCAACACTGGACATTCCAACAGAAATCAGGGAAGGACATACAGAGGATGCAAAGGATGAAAGCACTGAGGAAGAAAGAGATGAGTCCAGCCAAACAAAGGCTAATGGAGAACAGGAAACACATATAAGCTGTATCTCCCTTCTATCATAATGGGACCATTGAGGACATGAGATCACCAGATGATAAGCTGAACAAGCTAACAGCCTTAGTAAGGAACTGAGGGAACTTCTGTGATGGTCGTGTTATGTTTTTCACAGAGTCACGGCTACAGGAAGATAGTATTAATCCTGTTGCTGTCATTGATGGCTTTCAGACAGTTCAGGTGGGCAAGAAGAAAAAAAGAAGAGGAAGGTTTGCTGCTGGTCACATTGCTGTAGCTCAGATATTGAATTATTAGCTTTGGGGTAACGACCATACCACATACCACTACAAACCAGTTTTCAACCCTAATTAGCCCCATTCATAGGCCTGTGAGCCTCATCCACCTCCACTGCTATGGTAAATCCATGATCGCTAGTAAGAGGAGACTACATGACCCATAATGTTAACATCACCCACCACTCTTTACTGTCTACCTGGGTCAGAGCTCTCCATCTTAAGTACTAGAAATAAGAAGAAACAGGAAACCCAGGAGCATTGTTTATCCATGGTGGGACCAATAACTGGCGGTGAAGTAGTCAGAAAACACAAAAACAGCTGAGGCAAGCGTGAGTTTGCTAGAATGATTATTCGGCAATGGCAGAGGTAGCAGGAGACAGAGGTGAACTTGTGGTATTTGTGATCCTTGTATATCTGCGCAGTGTAGAGCAACACTTCTGAGTGGACAGACACGACAGGGTATTGGAAAAAAAGGGGTGAACTGAACCTAAAAGTTCAGTTCATAACACAAATAAAACCCTGAAGTGTAATTTTGTGTGTAATGGCCGCTTATTTCAATTTTTAAAAGTTCCAAACAGCACTGATGGCTCTCTGCATTTATTCAGAGAAGGTTTAATACACATATTTCCACCATATAAACTTGAAATCTGTGTGGAACAGCTGACATGTCAGGCGTGTAGAAGAACAAAGTACATTATTTACCGTCAGATCCTCTGTTCATGAAGTTGCTTCTGCTATGATACAAGCGTAAATGCACAGATCACTACCAATTTAAAGAAGCACTTATCATTTTTGCTGCTGTGTCAAAGTAAAAGGAAATAATCTGAGAAATAGAAGCACCAGTGAGCAACAAACAAGACATTAGTAGGTGTAAAAATTCATTAAGTACTATTGCAAGAATGAGACATTAATCTATGCATTTCAACTGCCAGCTGAGTCACATAAGGCAGATGTGTGCTCTTAAAAGCCCTGAAACACCCAGAGACCCCAGGAAACATCACTGATGAAGTGTCCGGGTGCTTTAACATGACGTACTGTGTGTTAAAGGAAGCGCAATAGAAACATGAGGGAGGCGTAAAAGAAGCAAAAGACATAAAAGTTGATTTGTGATCTCGCAGATCTCTATGTATGCATGGCTGCTGACTAAAGACATGCAGAACTGAGGCTTTTGAACTCTGCAGTTTTCATTCTGGAACAATTTACGAGCAAAACATGCGAGGAAAAGCCTGAAACACTGGAAACTGCTGTGCTCACTGTAAAAAGCAACTTTCCTCTCAAAAACAGGGTTGGCGCGTTAGTACAGATGTAGAGTCATGTAGAGAAATTCTTGAAATACTTGTCACTGTGATGAAAATGTGTGCGTGTATGTGTTGGGACGAACATGGGAATGTCTATAGAGTGAAGCTGGATTATTTTTTGTTCATGACCCTGCATACTGAAGTCTCTTTTCCACAAGTCAGACTTAGAAACAGTGGATATGTGTTGTTCCCATTTTTGTGATTCTAAACATATATTCATGTCGGATTTTTCATTCAGTTGTTGCTGTTAAGATGACGTTAATTAGTCCTGACCCTGTCCCTTTAACAGAAGAGTGTCTGTTATGATGGTCTATTTTTTAATGGACTGAAGATTAAACTTGCAGACGTTCTAGACAGGGTCTCCAGATGACACACTTCCGGACCAGGTGTGATAATAATTGATAATAGTAAGCTCATCCAGCACTGGAGGTCATCAGTTATTACTTTGAGTAAGGGAGTGAAGTCATGACTAAACAATTTAAACTGCCTGGGGGGAGTGTGGATGTCCAAATATGTGATGTAATCAGTGGGATAAGTGGTGTCCAAGCTGTCCAAAGCTGTCCAACTGTTAAGGTAGCGTGAAGATTTAGTCCAGTTAAAATTAGAGCTGGAAATTTGAGAGAAAAATGATTTGATGAGTTGGATGACCAGCCGTCTGCATGTTATTCATAGATGTCTCTGGATCTGGAGCTCAACGTCCCTTATCTGCAGCCGCTGGCCTCACCACCTCCCATCCCCACCCCAACCTCTCCTGCTATCCCTCCCTCCCTCCTCTTCCCGACTCCCAACCCAACCAGTTGAGGCAGATGGCCGCCCTCCCTGAGACTGGTTCTGTCGGAGTCCCCCTTTCCTACCGTAGAGGGATTTTGGTTCCTTCCCACTGTCGCTGACTGCTTGCTCATAGGGAATCCAAAAGCACCTTTGGATTGTTGGGTTTTCTGTTTCCTGTTTTTCTGTTTCCTGTTCTTTCTTACAATGTTTAGCACGATGTGACGACTTATGTTGTAAATATGCGCTATATAAATAAAACTGAATTGAATTGAACTGAATTATTTGCCAAGCTTTTCTTTTAGTGTATATGCTTGATGGATAGCTACTGCTAAGGGTTCATTGAAATGGTGAATGGAACAGGAGAGAGTGGGCACCTTTGCCCTGTGCAGTGTGAACTTTTATCAGAGCGGTGGTTAAAGGTGAGACGTAAGGGATATTTACCTTATTTATAAATGACTGTCAGCAGACACATTTCTCCAGTTTGTGCTTCTCTGTGTCCAGAGAGACAATGAGGATTTGTTTTCTGGAGAGACAAGTGATAGACTGCATTTAACAATCTGTACGTATGACATGATGACTGTCTGAATGAGTTATGGAAGGAATCGCTTTATGTATTCTGTCATACAGGGCTGTGGTAACACATTTTGCGAATTTTAAAATTTGATTCAGTGCCAGCTGTCAGTCTGGAAAGACATCAGGATGGTTGAAAAGCTTTTGCAGAACTCAGCAGGTGAGATATCAGGTCCTGGTTATTGTAAATCTAGTTAAGGACAAAGGTCAAGAGTTCCACCTTGTCCCCTAATTAGACATGTTGATTCAATTGAAAAACAACTTGATTTAATTTTAATTTAATTTTAATTTCTGAAGGTAATTTTTGGGCTTCTATTGAGTCCTCTCTTTATTGTATATATACATACATACAGTACGTACATATACAGTATGTCGTTGAACCAGGTAGGTTATCCCAGGAACTAAAACAAGTCTCAACCAGGCCCTCCAGACAGCAGTTCAACCAAACTGCAAAACTTGAGCAGTATTCTCTTCAACGTAAGGAAAATCCCCTGTATAGTGCTGTTGCATAACGTGAAGAGTAATAAGATGAAAGGGGAGTTTGTCAAAGTTTCTAGAGGAAACACAGTGAAGAGTTACATCTGAGCCGAGAAGGCAGGGAGGGATTACAGCCATGGACAAAACTTCAAATTACGTAACTTTGATCCACACAGATTAGCTTTTGGGGAATTAATCAATGACTTGAGAGGAACTTTAATAGTCTTTGGTGACCTAGGCAAGAACTAGTCTGATTCGCAGTATGTACACTTTGGGTATAGGCCCACCATTTCTGCCTCACATTTCATGCAGTTTTCCCCTCCCCTTCCACTATGCGCCTTTTACAGTGTTTAAAATCCTCTTCACTACAGGAAGCAACACAAACCTCCAATCAGTAACCTACAAAATGGCAAGTTTTGCCAAGGTTTTATATTTTGCATTCTGTTTGGTTCTTTTGGTGAATTAGACATTTAAATGACATGATCCACCAAAACAATTTCCCATCACTATTTTGCTTGGGGCACCATCACTGCATCCTGAGCTGAAGACCATCCAAGGCAACTGTGCTTGCTGTGGAGTGTTTTGTTCCCTCTGTAGCGGAACGATAACAAGGTGCAGCCAGACTATTCTCCAGCGCTGACACAGTGCTGTGGAGAATGATCTGGCTTGGCAAAAACAGAAAAGGAGCAAAGGTGCAGTCACACCACAGGCAGAAAACATGTTTGTAAATTGCTTTGTTTTCTTTGAATCCAGTAGCCGGCACTGTTGCACTGAGCACACGTTTGCACTTTTTGTTTCTTTTTATATGCACTTTATATTTGTGTACAGCAATGTAAATGTCATTTGTTGTGGATATTAGCAAAAGCATTTTGTTTTGAATAAATTAGCACTGTATGCTATTTTAGGTGCATTGTGGGTTTACCTATTTTTGTGGGTGCAATTTCAGCTTCCTGTCTGATGATATGCTCGCAGCAAACTCATACTTTGGAGCAGCCATGAAACGTTATAAAAGAGTTTCAGATAAGTTTGCCAACCAAGATGACGCAGATATAAGAAGAACAGACTCCTCAGCCCTATTGAAAGAGAGGCCAAAGTGGTATGTTTTATTTAATTTCTGCTATATTTCTGTGCTTGTTTCCTGTCAGTTCTATGTGTTTGGTGTTTGAAAGCACATTAAGTATCTCTCAAAAAAAAAAAAAGAAGAACTTTTGCCTTCGCGATGTGACTGAGGCTAGCATAATGCTAATCTGTTGCTGTAAATTAAAAACACATTAGCAGTGCACAAACCTGCTTTCATCAGTCTAACCTTCATCACTCTTAGCATAAACTTACAAGTTACTGTATCAACTGTAATTTAACATCATGATTAAGGCAATGTAAGACCATGGGAACAGGTTCTGTGTAACTTTGACAACTTCAGTGGCTGCTTTAACAATAGGGCAACTGAACACTGAGTGGTAAAGTGGTACGCAACTTTACTGTCTTGTATGTTTTAACCATGACAGCACAACCAAGGTTCACCATGTGAAGTTGTTGTCAATCTAAACAATAGACATAACACAAATATATGTATATACAGAGAAACTATTAATTATATTAGGCTCATCTCTCTCTCTCTCTCTCTCTCTCTCTCTCTCTCTCTCTCTGTCTCTCCCTCTCTCTCCCCCCTCACTGTCTCCACGCACACACCAGGCACCAAATATCAAGCATTTGTATCTCTTTCCATACTAAATGTCGTTCCATGTCTGAATACCAAAAAGTCATGACTTCAACAGATAGATGAGTTCGGCAGTGTTGCACATTCCATGTCTGAAAAGGCCTTTATAATTGTAGTTGTATGAGCACAGACGTAGCCCTTTAATTCTGCTCAATCCTGTTATCCTAACTTCAGTGGATGCAATGGTTGGTAAACGACCCCTTTTATGGGCTCATATTCACAGGTTTATTCCGGGTTGGCTGGCTGAGTATACATTATGCAAATTTTTCGTGCATGGTAGGCACAAGGATGAAAGGTTAATCCCATAGATTCGTTTTAGAGGGCTCTGCCTGTATTCATAGAACTAGAATTATAACACATAATCAATGTGCCCTCTACTTGCTTCCCTGTGTTAAACAGTGGTTTGGTAATTGGTAATTGTGTGTGACACTTTCAAGGGAATAAAGTCATATTTTTTTTTGTGAGAAATGGAAAGTTTAATGGAAGTTTCAGGCACTATTAAGGAAATAACAAAAATCTTTTTATTTAATCAGACCTTTACACAACACATGCAGGCGGGGTGATTGTTTTGCACATATTACAAATATTGAAATAGAAAGGTGAGATCTAACTGTACTTCAAAATCACTTTCCATAATTTTGTTCCTAGTCACTCAGTGAAGTGACTGGAGGATCAAATAATATTACAAACTACTGACTGTGATCTTAATCAAGCAGGTTTTTAAGTCAGGTATTACATAACTGTGGACGGGCAGGCCGCAGGAAAACCCGATTGAAAGTCAGTGCGTGCTTGTGTGCGGCTAAGAGCAAAGCTAAGTTGGTAGCAAGGTCCCGTGGCTCCCTCATCTCACCATGTCAAGCCATGCACACACATGCAGACACACAAAAACACATCCCCTGTCTCCATTTAAGGGGGGTGGTGGGTATGTTGGTTGCCTTGGAAACACTTCAGTCCAGATAATTATTACTGTAACTGTCTCTGCACACCCCACCTATAATGGAAATGGATCATAAATTATAATCACTAAGTGGCAGCCTTCTGTTAGGGCTTCCCGTTCGCTGCTGCCACCCACTGGGAGGCAGGGGAAATGCAGGACCCAACATGAGGCTGCGTGGAGCTGCTCGAGATGTGCAGCCTCACTTCTGTATCTCCTTTCACTGCTCTTACCTGAACCGACACAGAAAGAAACATACATCCACTTTCATGCTTTGTGTTCTTAATACATTTCTGCCGTGAAAATTAAACCCAGATGGCTGTAACAATAATTTAAAAACATTAATGGCAGAATGGAAATATGGCGTCATGCTGAATCTGTTTAAATATTTACAAAAGCCTATTCCCATGGTCCGTTCGTAAGTAATCAAAAAACAATTAATTATTCTTCCCGGTTGAAAGTTGTTTTTTTTTTTCGTTTGTTTGTTTTTAAAACAAAATAATTCAGCGCTTTATAAAGAAGTAGTCTGGGGTTGAGTGGTAATCGCAAAGTGAGTGCCCTACTTTTTCTCTCCCCCTTTGTGAGAACCGGGAAGGAACAACCAAAAAAATGAAAAACAAGGGGGAGGAAATGAATAAACAAACAAAAACATAGATTAAAGTAGCATTAGGAATATAAACTAACAGCCAAAGGAAATGCAATAATTGCCTGGCTGTGTATTTATCATGGCCTTTGTTTAACAATCATATTCCACAGGACAAGATGGATTTGTGGCCTTCAGTTTGATAGCTGTCGCATGCAGTTTTGTGCTGCAGAAGACTTTTATTAGCAGGAGACGCTGGCACTTTCTTTTCTCTGTCTCCCCTTTTCCATTTGAAACTTGAAGCTATTCATCACATTCATATCCCTATAACAGAAACCTGCCTTTACACTAGCTGCTAAACAGCTGATTTTAATTCAGCTTTTCCCTATGAAGTGTTTTCTGATAGGAGACGAGTCTGCAACAGAGGTCTTCACCACACTGCCAATTACTGGTGAGCTGCAACCGCCTTAAATCAGCTTCCATTTATAAACATAACTTCAACCACAGCGGTCAGATTACTGTAAGACAGCAGGTTTAAAAGCCAAACCTCAACAGAAATTCAGGTTTCATATCTGGTGTCAACTCTGCTCACCTCTTCTGTTTTAAAATGAGATGCCACAGCATTTTACTTCCTGCAGCCACTCGCGGCTGAGCGGCAAAGTTTCAGCCTGTTCAAATGACCTCAGCATTATGATTGTAACTCTGCAGAGAGCTTGGCAATAAAACCTTTTAATCATCAATTGTTGTTTCTGCCGAAAATCCCAATCCATTCCTTTTCAAAAGAAGTGTCGCACACAAACACGCGCACGCACGCAAACACGCAATCATACACAATGAAGCGCTTTCAGAAATAAAGAAAAAAGAAACATCTTCTATGCAGTTACTGAACAACTTTAAATTGCACCATCTCACAACTTCATTTCAAAAGGGAAGACGTGGCTGTTTCAGGAGGCAGGACCTTTGAAAAGTTGATAGCACCTCATGTTCGCAGTTTACGGCCAGGGGTTTTGCTCACTGCACAACGCAAATCACAGGTGGGTTTCCTCATTAGGCACTATTGACAGGCCACATAAAACGGAATCTATCGCTCCTCCAAAAGGCTCAGCAGCCACCATCTAGCGGGGCCTTTTGGTCTCTCCCCTTTCTCCCCCTCTCCTCCTCATCCTCTCGTCTCTCTTCTTTTCTCCGCCATGCATATTTCAGATCAGGAATGGATGTCAGGCAGTGCGTGGGAATTATTAATCTCGGGCTCTGTACTTGTGGTGAGCTGTTTAAGGATTCATACTAACAAAGGGCAGCAGAGTCACGCAACAGGGCTGACAAGGCCTGTCTTTCTACCTCCATACCTCTACCTGTCTTCTGCCTCTCCCGCCCTCTGCAGCGGCCACACACACACATTGACATACTTTTTTTTTTTGGTCTGTTTCTCTCTCACTCCTTGCCTCTGTCTCTCTCTCCGCCTGACCTTTGGAGCCACTTAGGTTCACAAAACACCTCCAAACAGTTCCTCTCTAATGGCCCACTACTCAAACAATCGGTAGAACGACCTGAGGAAGATGATTGATCTCTGACAAGCGGCTCGATGCATTCCTATGAGTCATTAGATCAGGCTGGATGGAGAGAGAGAGAGACAGAGATATAGAAAGAGAGAGAGAGACCTATCGGAGAATTGGTACAGCTGTGTGTACAACCAGACCAGGCATTTATCTAATGTCAAGACTTGCAGACAACCTTTAGTCTGAGTTTGATGTTGGAGGAGCTTTGGAATGACAACAGCATTCAGGTTCTCGCTGCCGTGCACAGGCTCAGGCCTTAAACACACACACACACACTCATTTCTAACAGAATAAAGGCACTCACATGTGCTCAAATGAAATTAATCTGCAGCAAGAGAAAAGACCTAGCACACACTCACATACACAAACACATAAGCACAAGCAGTCAGCACTAAAACAGTATCACTAGAGCAGCTCGGCACTGTGAAAAAGAGAAATGTCTTCTTTAAAGATCCTCTTGTTGTGTTGTCGCACTGGGAGATAAGGACGGATTAGGCTGAGAGACGCTCTGAGCTGAGACACGCAAACATGCTGTTGAACATGGAAGTGAAGCACCAGAACCCCAGCAAATCAACACACACACACACACACACACACACACACACACACACGCACAGAGAACAGAATGCTCTACAGTATAGGAGCTGACTTTTAGATGTGTGAGCACCAAAAGTGCTTACACACAGTCGCCTCGCTTAAAAGACGGTGATGCGCAGGGCTGCTTTAGATGTAAATACAGATGTGAGGTCTGGAGGTTTGTAAAGCTCTGCGGTGTAGTATGAACTGTAAATATACATTTCATTCAAATGTTGATAATCAGGAAAGCAAAGAAACTGAGGGCCAGATGATGAAAACATCCCAAGTTTTTTTTAATCGTGCGAGGAGTCACTTTTCTGAGGATTTCCATTGTGCCTTCTGTTGTTGGTAGTAATGCTCTTCTTATACCTCATAATCAGTGCAGCAACTGTGTTTTGGTTTATGTTAAGTAGCCTGATGCTCCTGTAGCCTCTCTCAGCTTTATGAGGTCTCACAATCTGGTTCCAGGCAGTTCCTTACCATGTGGAGCCATGCTGCATCAGACGAGAGAACTGTGGAGCTCACAGGTTCTCTAGTAACCCTATTCATGCGCTTAGGTCTAGTTGGACATTAGATGTGTAATCATTTCTGTTTCAGTGGTCACAAGTGAACTGACTTTGGTTTAAATAAAGTTAGAATTTGGGGGGTGTACTTGCAATGAAGTTAAGGTTGTTTTATTTCAATCATGTTTGACTATTGCTGGTGTATAGATCACTGAGTTAAGGTGTTACTACATGGGCGCAGGTCGCTAGCAGTGGTCGTGAGTTCGAGTCCAGCTCACGATCCTTTGCTGCATGTCTCTCTCTTCTCTTTACCCCGTTTCACACTGTCTATCAATAAAAATGGAAAAACTCCCCCCAAAAAATATATATTTAAAAAAATCATGTTTGAATATTTCAGAATTATAGAATTATTCTAAGGCTATGCAATATGTGACATTGTACAGAGGTACACTGTATGTGACTCGCTTGTCAAAAGTCAAAATGGCGGCATTTATGATAATGATGTATTCATGCAGCACTACAAAAATGCACCATTAGCTTGGTTGCCAACAATGCAGTAAAATTAGAGCCGAACATTTCTTAAAGTCAAGCCTCGGTTCAGTACTCACTCTGTAACACATTAAACCAGGGGTGGGCAATCCTGGTCCTCGAGGGCCCCTATCCTGCATGTTTTAGATGTTTCCCTCTTCATCAAGCTCTGCAGAAGCCTGATAACGATCCTGATCATTTAATCAGGTGTGTTGGAAGAGGGAAACATCCAAAACATGCTGGATAGGGGCCCTCGAGGACCAGGATTGGACACCCCTGCATTAAACCATGAGAGACCATCCAAAATGTGACTGTCACATAAGGAGGACTGAATGAATTCACAAATTCAACCACTGACACAACAGTTTCAACCCTGGTTCAGTCGTGCTGCTTAAGGCCTGTCCTAAATTACAGCCTTCACCATTTACTAAATTGATCAATTGTTCAACCCTTAAAAAAAAAGTCACACAGTACGTTCAAAACACATACTTGTCTTATCTCCGCCTGTAGATCATCCATCTTACACTTCAACAGAGGAGGATAAATAAGAGGATGGTGCAACACAGCTAATAAGCCATGATGGCTGCCTTTGTTTTGCATACTTCAGCACTCCATTGGCTGAAAGGTCAGAGCTGTTGCTGCGGTCACCAGAAGCGTTTCCGTATTCGTCACAGCTGAATTTCCTTGTAACTAAAGCAACAAGCCCATTCAAGTGACTTGATTTTGTTGCAGAACTATGCTTTTGCAATTGACACTTTAGAACAACTTAAAAAAAAAAACGATCAATTTACGTTCTAGACTGTTTCAATGAGGCCACTTGTGCACTGTGAGACCCTTTGACTCTACTTCAGAGGACTGTTTGATGCCATCAGTATTGATCTTGATATGGTTTGGCTGTTTCACCATCAGTTTAGCTATTTTGGTACTGATCTCTCTCATACTCAGCACTGAAGCCAGGGGAAATTTATAACTGAGGTCTACAAGCATAAGTGGAGGAGGTTTATTTTAGATCTATACATTTGTGTTACGTTTTTCCCGGAAATGTTCTATCTTTAGACATTTTCTTGTTATTTTTTATTGCACGTGAACCACAATGTAACCTACAACTGAACTATTTTTTAAAGTAAATAAAGTAACTATTACATAATGTGACTGCTTATGATTATTTTAGAAGCACATGAGCCTTTTTCAAGTCTGTAAGTGTGAAATTTTGATCAGTAAACAAGCTGGCCAGTGCTACCGTTCGTAAATGCTTTTCTTAAGCCAGAAACCCAGCTACTGATCTACTGGACTGCTTTGAGATGATATACAAAATGTTAAGAGCATGTTAGAATGTAATTAATTTCTTTAAAGCGACATAATCCGTGTCAAAAGGATGTTTGAAAACTCATCAAGTTGACTTTTGATACTTTGAAGGGTGGGGACAGTGGATGATATATGGTTGAATAGCTACATCAGTTGTGTTGGTTGGTTGGTTGGTTGGTTGGTTTTTGTTGCTACTGACTGATTAATCAACTGTTTTTGGTCACTGACAGCTGTTTGTTGCTACCATCTAGCCACTATGGCGGAGCACTGTAGGTCCCCACAGCTGGCCAGGGTAATAAAAGGTTCCTGCCTCAAGTGAAGGTATAGAATTCTAACTTAACATGTCTAGAGATAGTTCTCCACCACTGATAAAACACAAAAATAACAGCGACTAAACAAAAATGTCATAAATTTCTGCACTTATATGATGAAGCGGTCCCCCAATGTCATTGAACTGTCAAAACATGCTCTGTGATTTATACACATAGGTCCGAAGGTGGCATGTGAAGTACATTTACTCAAGTATTGTGCTTAAGTACAACTTTGGGGTGCTTATACCATAATGGATTATTTTCATTGTCTGCTTCTTTATATTTCTCTCCACTACAATTCAAATGCAAATATTGCATTTTTTACTCCATGGTTATAGATTGATTTAACTTGATTTACTTTGCATTGTCTGACTAATGATACAAAGTATAATCAGAAAAGATGTGACTTGTTACTGTTGTAATCACTGTAATTCAGTAATATAATATAAAACATTCTTGCACAAAGAGTAACATTACTTGAGTATGTTTAGTATATTTTGCTCAAAATCTTTTGTAATTTCACCAAAGTAAGAATTTGAATGCACAACTTCTACTTGTAACACAGTATTTCTAAACTTCAGTATTCGTTCTTTTGCTTACACAGCCTGAGTGTTTGTTCCATCACTTTTAGGAAATGACCAATTATTAAAGGAGCAGAGTTATCAGCGACTGTCCCCGCCTCCCAAATCTCAGAAGTCTACTTAACAAGCGAGTGAGTGTCGAGCAGTTGTGAGCACGTAGGGATGAGGGTTGAGCTCGCGCTCATCACAGCAGGATCACAGTTTTGCATGCGTAGCAGAAATGCTCCCTCGTGAAGATGTTTTTTCTGCCCACAGTTACTGTTCTGTGAGCTCGTATCACATGCTCGTGCCTGGTTATCGTGTGCACAGGTTCTGAGACTAATTACACACCAGAACACAGTCGGCAAATTCTCTGAAGCCGACTGAGCTTTGGTTAACTGAAGGAAATGGCCAGTCAGTGTCGTGTTAATGACTTGTTTTTGTAGCACACAAGTGGCCAAAAAATCTGATAGAATTAAGTTCTGTTCAGGGTCGGAGTGAGGAATTTAGTGGTTAAAATGATGAAGGTTACAGTCAGTGAATGTATTATTACAGTGATGGTCCTCACGTGTATAGAAGGACAAACATGTGTGTGTGCGTGTGTGTGTGAACTTATGTAGACATTACCCAGAGGAGCTGTATGTGAGAATGCAAATGTCCGAATCAGTTGGACTGGACATTAAACAGACTTCACGCTGCCAACTCCCTGTACTACGTCCATGTAATGTCCACTTGAGCTCATGTGTGAGGAGAGCAGGTCACTGTCCAGAGCGAGTGAGTGGCTGTGTTCATGACATGACGTGAAATATGTGACAGTGAAGAAGAAGGCTCACTTACACAAAGCCGCCAACGATAATGTCTAACTAGGGAGATGAGTGTGGGAAGCTTATGTCGATAAGGTCCAATGCCACACTTGTCACACAGATTTGGGGGATGGTAAGAGACTCTGGGGTTGTATCTGATCAAATTATGAACCGGCTACATGCTGTAAACAAAACGCTGCAACTTCCGCAGCATCCTATTTACGTCATGTCCTGCCTCCTGCGTGCTCTACCCAGGCCCCACCCCTCACCCAAACCATACAGATTATTTCTAGTAGTGAAAACGTGTCGGACACGGACAATCTGCTGCTATGTGCTACATGTGTGAAAGGGCAATTCCAGGCAATCACATGAGGACATTGTCTGGAGAAGGTGAGGTTTTGTTAAGAGGTGAAAAGCGGCGGCCCTCAGCCCCCTTCAACACACAAACCCCTGCACACACACGCGCGCACACACATGCACACACACTCCTCGACCGCCCCCGCCCAACCACCCACCCAGCCACCCACCTCCCCTCCATCCATCTCCATCCACCACAACCCCAATCCAGTCCAGTGCCAAGGCAGCACAGATGCAAACTCCCCCCTGACCGGGCGACTGCCAAGGCGCCGCTTCCGAAGCCTCTCCACCAGCTGGAGACTCTGATGAGGCCAACACATCCATTTCCCTGGTAACCGAAGGGCCCAGGCACACACAGAGGGACGCACTTGCATATAAACATGTATATGCACCCATGTGAATATGTATATGCCACACACGCGCAGTGTCCCATCAACGCCTCCCCCCCCCCTTTATACAAAACCCTCCTTTCCTCCCCTCCTTGCCCTGTTTGCTGCCAGGTCTATTATCACACTGGATGCATTGCAGGGCCACAACACAACAGCTAGATACATTTACACCCAGTAACCAGACATATGCAGTGAACAGCCCACTGTTCTGTGTAGCAGGACCCAAGATGTCACCTTTGTTTTTGCATGGAGGCACTGAGATGCGCCTCAAAAAGTCAGATTCAACTGAGACACATATAAGGCAATCAAGATATGCATATGAACTCTAATGTGACAAATATGGAAAGTCGACGTGGGGAAATAAGATGACTTGGAACGTGATGGTGTTCAATCTAAAATATCAGATCATCTTGCCCAAATATATTGCAAGCAAATGTATCATACTACATCGTTTTTATCAGTATATGATCGTAAACTCATTGACCAAGGTTAATTCAACTCTCTGTTCTATATCCTAAGACACTCTCCTGGGCTGGTTTGTACATTACCTTCCATTTCATTAGCAGTTTATGTTTTTTAAATCAGGACATACTTCTTTGTCTGCATCCCCACAGCTGCACATCCTGTCTAAACTATCTGTACAAGTGTCTCCAAATACTTGTACTTTACCTGAGTATTTCCAGTTTGTTCAGCGCCATGTCACGCCATTAGCTACACCCGCTTTCCTTTAGAGGGTCGCAGGAGGCTGGAGCTTTTCCCAGCTGACACTGGGCAAATAAGAGGTCACCAGTTAATCACAGGTCTAACACAGAGAGACAGACAACCATTCGCGCTCACGTTGACACCTGTGGTTAATGAGGAATCACCAGTTAACCAGGCATATCTCTGAACCATGGCTGGAAACTGGAGCATCTGGAGGAAACCCAGACAGGCGCGTGGAGAACGTGAAAATCCACCCAGATTCCATCCTGAATCTTCTTGCTGTGAGGGGATGGACTGCATCGCTGTGCCCCATAGCACTACTATTTTTACCCTTTCACACAATCGGAGGACAGATGAAAAGAAGAAAGTAGAGAGAAGAGAGGAAATAGAAACATTATTTGTCAGCAACAAAGGTGAAAGCTGCTAAATATATCGTCTTTGGAAGAGTCAAGGTGAGAGAAACGGCGTCTGTTTGTGTCAGGCTGACAGCTAAGGAATAGTATGGCATGGCTTGACATGGACTGACAGAAAATGACATGAGGAAGAGGAATCAGAGGAGGAATGTGGCTGCTGGAATGGGATCAGTGGCTGAGCTTTAACCTTAAGGCTCTTTGTGTTGGAAAAGGAGAAGGCCCTTAGCCTCCTCAGTCGCGTTTACACACAAAAGGCCAAAGGGGGTCTGTGGGTTCCACCACCCCCCTCGCTGGTCCTTACATACAGCGAATCCACTCTGCGTCTATGAGACAAGGAAGGTTCGGCAATGTTCATGTCGACAGAGCCCTGCGAAAGCCTTTTGATGTCCCTCTTCTTTTTGAGGGGACCGCAGAAAGGCTGCAAGACTTTTGGATGTGGTGCCAAGAACAACAAGCGAGGAGGCAGCTGTGTGCAAGAGGAGGCAGATCAGCCCAGGAATCAAAGATGGCTGGTGAAGAAAGGAAAACAGCGTATCAAAGGAGGTGTCCGACGTAATTGGAGTTAGTCAGTGTCTTTAAATAAATTGACTTGGGCGGAGGCCACCAAAAGAATATACACACAAGCAAAGCATGTGCCACGAGCAGAAGCGAACAATCAGAAACTTTCACTTTTCAGGAAAGCTTTGACAGTGTTTACAGCCACTGAAAATTAATGAACTCTATTGCTGGAAAAAGAACAAATTTTAACTCCAGCCTCTTAAAGGAGAAGTCTGCCTGATGAAACAGTTTAGAAGTCATTAAACCTGCTGTCTGCAATATTTGTAACATTAAAAATGGGTCCGATTACTGCATTATCATGTAAAATGTGTCACTTTTAGCATCATTCAGGTTGTTTTAGCTTTACAGAACACAGCTTTACTATTTGGCTGAGTTCATGAACTAGTCATTGCCTAAGTTAAGTTAGTCAAAGTGCCAAATGGCAGCTGTTTGTTAAAATATCGTGACCAAAATAATGTAATGTCACTTTAAAATGGTGCAATTCAGTGTAGTTAAGCGTTTTTTTTAATGCCTCCTGTGACTCTAACAAGATTTGGCAAGTGCAGGAAAGTAACTCTAATGCTGTCATCAGCAGCTTTGTTAGACTATAGAAACCCTGCATTGTGAACTGGAGGTTTGGATTCAAAAGAAACAAGCAGGTTTGGTGTGGAAATAATACTGGCTGCATTATGAGAAGTGTACAATCCACTGGTTTTGGGTTCATGTTTGAAGAGCATGGTGTCAATAAAATGTGTGTCAATAACATGTCAGGTTACGTTGTATGTTATCAGAATCCATTTTTGTGCATTTGCCATGTCATTGCAGACCATTTTGTTCTTTTGTTAAACATATACACAAAAACCTTAAAATGCTAAGACATGAAATGTGACATGGTGTGTTATTTATTATCCAATGATATCATATAAGTTTGAATACTGCTTAAGTGTCAAGTGTCCATTAACTGATTAGTTGACAGTTTCAACAACTGATTTATTAGTGTCATCAAGCAAATAACTACGCACCATAACGAATTCGATTATAACACTTACGTAATATGATTGACCGTTGCTATTATTTACTCAAAATGTGAATTATTTCCTGGAGTAAACAATTAGGGTAAGTGAAATATGAAGTGAAAATATGAATTTAGAGATTAAAATCAGTAGCTGCAGTTGTAATTATACATGTATCATGTCATCCTTTGATTATGATGGTTATAATTGACTCACTGTGTGCTTATGTTTCGCTTTTGAGGCCATAAAATGCCTTAAAAGCATTACATCAAGCTCAGTGTGTGAACACAGTCTCAGTATCTTCCCTCTGCCTCGGTCTGTCCTGATCTACACAGTTAAGTGATCATGAAGTGAACTTTATGCTACAAATACAGTTTTTCTATCTTCCACACTCCATTACAGCTGGGGGGAAACAGCCTCTTAAGAGATATCCAGACATTTCCTGAGGCTTTGTGCCCCTAGGGCTTCCCCTTCTCTTCGCCCTGAGCAGGAAGAAATCAACAGCTAAAGCAACAGCATCTCCTTTCCCTGCGGCTACTCCAACCATACACATGTACCGCTAATGCCTGGAAATCACATTTCCCCATCACTTTACCACCATCACTTTTTAAAAGCATGCCATTTCCCACCAGTTTAAGACGAGTAAAGAGATAAAAAGGATAACACATTGGCTGTACATAAAGATGGACGTAGCGACGCGTGACGTCACCCTTTAGTTTCCATTGGAGCAAGTTGGAGGTGAACAATCGCAGCTTGTGTTTGGTGTGGGCTTTTCTGTTTTTGGAGCTGATTACTCTTTGAAATAAATTATTGACTCACTGAAATAAAATCCTCCTGTTACGTTTCAATAGAAAGAAGCTTTAAATGGGAGTCCTGCAGACTTCAGCCTCAACATGTGACTGTTGCAACCCAGCAGAGATGTTTAGTCACGACATTTTTTTTTTTTTTTAAAGGAGCGCCTTCGAGAAAAGAAGTGCAATGGCCACACCGCTGAAAAAGAGGGAGAAATAATTACACGCTTTGCTTCACTCAACAAAAACCTCCCTTAACTTACTCAAAATGTTACTAATCACTCTCTTGACACTCTAAAAACGTGTGTGAATAATTAGGTCTTCTTTAACAGTGTTAAACAGCTGATTGAGGTGAGGGAGTTATTGTCATATTTTATCTGGTGAAGACGAAAAGTAATATTAACAGTAAGTCGAATTCGTTATTCAGTCAGAGAACATTTATTTTCTCACCAAAACGTTGAAATATTTCACGTTTCTACATCAGTTTTATATGCCTTTACAATTAAAATAATAATAAAATGAAGTGGGCCACTGCACACCAGATTATAAAGAATACTTTTTTAGTTTAAGCCCTTTTTGTTTAAGCTAATTCACTATGAAAATTGGTGCCGATACATAAGCATAAAAATATACCCATCACACAGCATTAAACCAGTCGATTTCAAATATCTGAGCACCCATAGATATTATTTAGATTCAATTTTGGCTGTCATGTGTGGTGATACTTCCATCCACAGAAAATGGCAAAACAGAATTTAAACCTCAAAGGCACAGAGTGGCTTTAGTTTAAACCATCACAGAGCAGCCTGGTTTGTAATTACAGTATTTCACAAAAAATCAGGCTGCAGTTGTGTGGAGCAGAGTTTAGACTATTAACTGTCTCTGCCACTTGGTGATGAGGGCGAAGAAAAGGCAAAATAAGATGAGATGTCTCGTCACAACGCGCAGATCTTTCAGTAGATATGGCGCGGTAAAGCCGCTGAAAGGTTGAAGGTGTGTGAAGGATGATTCTGAGCATGCAATATTTGAGGTGTGGAAGAAGGATGCAAGGGGGGGTTAGAAAAAGGAGGGAGGAGTTGCTGAAAAGAGGATATAAAGGGAAAGGATGAAAGTAAAATGGGAGGCAGGGGAGGAGATCGGACAAGACATCCGCCCCACAGCCACGTGTTGTGATCACCTGTCAAGTACGCACCTCCTCATCTCACATCCGTGGATCTGCCGTCTACGTTACCAAACTGTCGTCTGTTTTCCCTCACCTTTCTTTGATGTTTAGTCTCAACTCCTCCACTTTGTTCTCCGCTCTCGTTGCCCTGCGTCTCCTCTTCATATCCCCTTATCCGAGACCATTTCGCTGTGAATTGCTTCCCAAAATAAAAGGCGCGGGCTCCAGTGGCAGGATTTTCGGTGATTCAATAAGAGAAGAAGAAATTAACCAGATGCTATTGGTGCAGTGCTTTGTGTTTATGGTTTGTGTGTCTGACACAACGAAATAGCGATCAATTGTATTTTCACTCAGACGCAAAAAAAAGAAAGAAAGAAGTGAATGCTGTCACAATCCCAACATGTTATTGTGTTAAGACGTTTACTTTCGGCAGTGTCTCCACTTGCTCATCACATAAGTAACTCCTGACTGATTTACAAATGAGGAGAATTGGGCAACAAAAAAAATTGCTTTAGCACTTTTTGTGCTTACAAAGCCTGGTGAAGAATTGAATGGAGAGAGTATACAAAAGTGATAATGAGTCCCCTTTTCAGTGATGAGAAACTCATTTGAAACTGCCCAGATTTCTCCTACAAAGAGACACAACACCAAGGCTGGATGTTCACACTGTCTCCTCAGAATGCGCTTTGACAGCCTCAAAACGATTCCCACAGAAAAAAAAAAAAAAAGTGATTTTCTCCTCTGCCTCTCTGTGGGTAATTCTTGCTGCTGTGTCCATCCACCGGCATCCGTCTCCAACTGAATCATCTTCAGTCATCTCCTGGATGCCTTCATGGAGGATCTCTCAGAATTACAAACACACACTAATACAAATGCATGTCTGTTCGCGCAACAGTCAGCATACTTGGGGTGGTGCTCCATTGCATTTTCATAAAGAAATCATATTTGAAATGAATTCTGTCGAGGACTGCTTGTGGTAAACACTGTCATTTCAGGGAGACAGCTAAGCCCTACAAGGCTTTTCCGCCTAAACGGTCCACTTAAAGCAAATTATCATTTACCTTTTGACGTGTGCCAGATCATTAGGCAGGGACATTAAAACCAGCCACCACAGCACCAGAGGGGGCCTGAGTGAACCGCTGCCCGGTACATAGCTGTATGAGAGTGTGCATGTGTGTGTGTGTGTGTGTGTGTGTGTCGGTGGGAGTATGTGGAAGGGTGTGTGGGCACATGCAGAAGTGCTTGTATTGGGTATTTTCAAGAAAGTGTGTGCGTGTGCATGCTCTGTGACATCAAAGGGGCCAGCAGCCCTGGGTGTCACCATGTGCCCAGAATCATTTGACACAAGCAGATGCATCATTAAAACACTGCCACACTTGCTGGCCAGGCAAGAGACCAGACAGTCTCTCGTACACACATTAGCATTTTTTGCCCCCATTCATTGAAACGCCCCCAAATTCCACAAAGACATGCAGAAAGGTTGCAGAAATGCATAAAGGTTGACACATCCAGGATGGGCCTTATTTTTTCCCATTCTCATATTTTCCCCGTGACTTTCCGGGAGAGCTGTGTGAGTTTTGACAAGTGTGTGTGATTTTGGAGGGGACTGACTTGGCGGTGGGGAATAGGCTGGGCATGTTTGGTAGTGCGTGTGTGTTAGTGTGTGTGTGTGGAAGAGACAGTGCCTGCCCTAGCCGTGGCAACCCAGCCCTTCTCATTAAATCAGGCAGAACAGCTCGTGTCTGGGGTCGACGCTGGCCACATAATGCGCATATACACCAGCGTACGAGCACACACACTCGCACACAGAGTGACAGCGGGGCCAGTGGTAGACCTGTGATGTGCAGCCAGAGGATAGATGCGGACAGACTTCACCTTCTTCTACTGCTACGGCTGGGGAACACACAACAGATGGCTGAAACACAACTGTCTTTCTCCTCACCCCTTTCTCACTTTCTTCTCTTTCTCTTTTGCTCTGCGCTCAAATTCATCCTTCCTTTCCCATCCTTCCGTTCTCCCACTCTCAGTCATCCTTCCCCATCTATCTTGACCGGCACAGGGGGTGTAGCTATTGAATGTTGGACGTTAACCAAAATAAAAGGCAAATATATTCAGAATATGGACACTGAAGCAAACAAGCAGGATAAATCACTTACTGACTTAAAAACAGCATAAGCAGGCAAACACTGTGGTTTTCTCAACTTCTTTTTTGGTACTGTGCTTACAGGGGGTTTCCGTGGCATTGCCTTAAATTATGTCTTTAAAAAACACAACTGCCAGCGATCTCATTGTGTCTCCAGCTGTTCAAAAACTGAATTTAAATCAAAGTCGCAAAAGCTGGCCTCCACCAATCCAGCTACAACAGTGCAGCCTCTTAGTGTGTGACAGCATGAGCATCACACACACTTTATGTGTGTCTGTAAGCCTAATTAAAACGTAGACCAGTCTTTTACCTTCACAAACGCTCGTGTTAAGATGGATTTTTTACGCCAATGTTTTCTTTTCTGTCATAACAATGGAAAACTTGATGATTCACTCTATCTTAATGTGTCGTATACTTTGGCTGATGGCTGCTAATCACAAGTACATCATAGGCTCAGCAGCTTTTACATTTGCTGACATTTGTGTGGCTCCCTCAAACCACGAGCACAACTTGTTCTCTGGCTTGGCACGCAGTTTATTTCTAAGATCACAGATTAAGGACCACCCACGATTGGCCCATTGTTAGAACTATAAAAGAAACAGAAATAAAACAAAAATGAAAGCAATACATTTGTTTTACTTTTGGCTTTTAAATTACAAAAGAATGGCTTAAGTATTGTACCTGTACTACATATATGCATCAATCCCTATTCTAACCATATGCTGCATATAACAGATGGATGGTCTGAAAATTAAGCCATCATTGAACCACTTTAAACCTGCATTCTTTCTAACAGCCAGCAGGGGGCGACTCCTATGAGTTGTTTGATTGTATAGAATTTACATTTATGAGAAAATGACCCTACTTCTTCCTTGATCAGTTTTCCTCCTAAGCTTATGATCTTAATCACAAGTTTCCTTACTTCCGGTTTCAAAACACCAAGATGGTGATGCCCAAATGCCAAACTCAAAATGCTTAAAAATGGCAGTCCTCAAACCAGTGAGTTCTGCCATGGAGGTTACATTCATCTGTTATATACAATCTATGATCCCAAATGTGGTGCATGACAGAAGTAGGAGCAAACTAATATCAATCAGGTACTAAAGTGTTAAATAAGTGCAAACATTCTATACACTATAATTTAGTGTGTGGGCATATTGTAGGAAAGCATGTCTGCTACATGTCTGCTGTTCATTCAATATTGATTCAAGTAAATTAACTCAAGCCAGTACAACTGCTCACTTTTTTAACCAAACTTTAAATCTGTGTACTACATTACAAGTAATGGTAACCAGCCTGCTTAATGAGGTCAGTATGGAGGGCGACCAGGGCGAAGCTGCTCCACCATGGTGAGGTTAAGGTTGAGGAGTAGCTGGTTGGGCTGGGTATCACTGGACAGGGACTCTGCGTAGGCCTCTGAACACACCCATGTCCAGCCTTTGTGGCTGTCATCGCCCTACAGGCCCAGGTGGCTGTAGGCTAAATAGTAAATAGTCTGCCCTTCTATAGTGCCTTCCTACCTTAGCGGTACTCAAAGCGCTTTACAGTATTTTGTATTCACCTATTCACACACACATTTACAAACCACTGGCAACAGAGCTTCCATGCAAGGTGCTTACCTGCCATCAGACGCAACTGGGGACAGGGGTCAACCTTGCGATCAGTGGACTACCTGCTCTTCCACCTGAGCCACAGCTGTGCCACAGACTGGAGCTCCTCTAAAGGCTGGAAACCAATGGGAGAGCAATGTAGGGTTTCTGGAATTAAAATTAGATTGTGTATCATGAGCTTAAAGCTGAACATTGACTGAATGTTAGTGTCATTTGAGAAATGTAAACTCCTTTGCACAGTAGGCTGCGTCAGACAGGACACCATCCCTGGTGTTTGCAAAACGGCCAAAATGTGTACCCCTTGTTAACCTGCAATCCCCTGCAGAGAGTGCAGGGCAGAGGGGCTGATTAGTTGAATATATTAGTTTCATCAGCCTGACTCATTGATCCTGTTTCTGACTATGCAAGTTCTAATCCATGGCTCAACCATGGCACTAAAATATCAGTAGCTTCAATTCCAATTCATGGGTTCAGTAGCAGACAGTGGATACGCACTGTTCATACTACAGTAGGTACAAACTAGTCTGACATTAAACACAGAAAAAAACACTGGGCTCCTGTTGATGGTTCTGAAAGACTATGACTTTGCACTTGTGTGAGTGATTTTTTGGAGGCACGTCGAGCACAGTGAGCAGGACTTCTGGAGAGTTTAGAACTTCCCACTGTGTTTGGGCATCAGTGGAAAGCTCCAAAGTGTAACCCTTTTAATGATAAATTATCAAGCGGCATTTGTTTCCCTGACAGATGTGACAGTCAGCATGCTTGCAGTGCAGATAGTTCATGCGCTTATAAATTTTGGGCTGCACACGAACTCGGGTGAATGACGAAATTTACACCACGCAAGCCCTTGTAGACACAAGCTCGAACTGCTTAACTGTGATATGTATTGATATATTAGTGGCTCTATCCATGGTCCTGAAGTAGGTTTCTGATCAGAACGACAAGTACACCCATCAGGCATAACATTATGACCACGTCTAATATTGTGTTGGTCCCCTTTATGGGCTCAAAAATGCTCTGAACCATTGGGTATGGACTAGAGGACCTCTCAGGGTGTCCTATGGGGTCTGGAACCAGGACGTTGGCAGTGGATCCTTTCAGTACTCTGGCTTGAGCAGTGGAGCCTCTGTCAATCTAACAAGTTCCACTGCATCCCGTTGATGCTTGATCACAATGGGGTGTAGGAAGTCTGGAGGTCAGATCAACATGTTGGACCATTGTCATGTTCCTCAACATGTTCCTGATTGTTTGATGTTTTTTCCATGTGGTGGGGTGCATTTTCCTGCAGGGGTAGGCCAGTGACATTTGGGATTTCCATTTGCATGAGGGAGTGTGTTTGTTGTGGGACAATGTTTATTTGGGTGTCTAAGTCTCATCAACATGGATGCCAGAGTCCAAGATTTTCCAGCAGAACACCACATAGTACCAGTATGATCAATGTTATTCACTTCACCTGTCAGTGGTCCTAGTGTTGTGGCTGATCCGTCTAGCAATGTGTTGTCAAGGAAGACCAAGAGGATCACAGACACACCTCTCTGTTGTATTCGCATTATAGTCCTTCTATATTCATTCAGTAATATTTTTTCTGCTGAAAACACACCCCAGACAAAACCTCCTTCATAAAATATTTTAGAGAAGACATGACAACATATATTTTAACTCTCGATGCTAGGTGTGACCTGGGAGTGAAGTATCTATGATTAAGTACATTAATCTGCACCTGTTAAGTCATTCAAGATAAAGTTTCTACCATTGAAATGATGGCCCGCATTACAATGCTTTATGTAAATCCAGTAAAACAATAAGCCTACACAAAATATGTATTTATCCTAATAGCAGTTCTATTAAATTGAAATTAAAATCACCAGCAATGATTGGAGCCACAATCTCACAACAGTTTTCAGAGAGAGCCTGTTCTTTATTCATAGACTCCCCTCCCTTTGTTGGTTATTTCAGGACTGCAGATATTTCATATTTATGTTCAGTCATGTTCAGGTTTCTGCTGAGATTGACTAAGTTTAGCTGTCTATAAAGCTTTCCCTTGCTGACTTGCACAAAGTTCACTGCAGGTCCAACAAGGAACTCAGATGCTAAAAATTCCAAAGATCATGTAACTTAAAATAACACTGCTTGTAATGTCTGCTGAGAAACATGAGAACCCCTGTCTAAATAAACTCAGTCTGCAGCATTAAAGATGTATTTATTTATTCATTGCTTTAATGCAATTATGGACGGCTGTTCTACAGAGAGAAGTAAGATAACTTTAAAAAATGAAGGCGTTGAAGTAGAAATGTCCCATTTATGGTTGGGGTGCCCTGCAATGACATCCATGGGTGTGTGTTGGTTGGTGGTTTGGGACCAGGTGGTTGCTTCTGCTGCTTATACAGGATGGAGTAGCATCAGATTTGTATATATATCCTTCATTTATGGTTGTAAACTTAAAAAGCAGAGTCCGTACAGACTGTTTACCTTAAGAAAAGGTCTGAATATTGTAACTGTGCAATGCCATTTGGTGGAATTACAGTTAAAACATTTATGTTGTTGTACAAGATTGACAAATTGTGAGATTGTGTGTTTTTAATAATAATAGTAATATAAAAGGCTGCACAATTTGTTGTTCTATCTCTCATAAAAATGCAAAAACCAAAACTGTGTTAAGAAGAGACACAAGACATCTTAGAGTCAACATTTTGCTTTTCCTGTCTCTGCAATTTCCAGAGAGGAAGAGGATGTTTGGTCTTGGGTCTCATGTCTGCTGTCTAAGGAACTATAAATACACACCTAGACACTTCCAGGTGAAAGGACGGGGCAATGCAAACACACAAACACGTCTAGCCAGACAGAGAGGGTATGGGAGTGTGAGTGAGGGAGGGAGGGAGCCAAATAAAAATCTATTGAGCTTAACAATAGTGTTATAAAAACGTACAGAGGTAGTGTTTAACAATGTGGTAGGAAGAGACGGGGGTAAATACCTCTGGGAACGAGGGGGCTTGGCTCAGCATCAAAGCCCTGCCAAATACACAGCATTGTCTTTAAATTCACACCATTGTCTTCTTTAAACACACACACACACACATACACACACAGCTCTATACATCTAAAATGATGATGTAGGGGGGATATTTTGGGGGGCTAAAACCCTTTTTGTTCTGCAACTGTGGATTATGAGTCAGAGACGCCGCTGTGAAACCCGAGTAAAAAGGTAAGAGTTGATATTGGACACATGTAAACTAAGTGGTATTAAGTTTTAGCACAGGCTGTCAGTGCAATCGGATTGAATGTGGAGGTCAAGGCATCTATATTTTAACTTCCCTACTAAGAGTTAGATGACAAGATTGATACCAGTCTTCTACTCTTCTGCCCTGTTCATTAAATATGAAACCGGGCTAGCCGTTTCCTTTATGCTGAGCTAGGCTAACCATCTTTTGTCACTGCATATGCGGCATGCGGACGTGAGAGTGTTATCTCTTCTCCTCTATATCTTGAAAAGAAAGTGAACAAGCATGCAATACACAATAGAAGTAAGCACACAATGACGCCATATTATCTCAATGTCAAATGATTTTAAAACTGTGTCACCTCTTAATCATTTCATTATTTTACGTCGACAGTATTTCCTCCCGTGAACAAGCAAAGAATAAAAAATAAACACTTTAGAACGACTATTGTAAAAATATCAGAGACACACATGTTTGAAAACCTGTAGTCATTGAAAAAAAAAGACCTGTGATTTCCAATTAGCCTAAAAGCAGGAACACGGTTATAAAAAGAACCGTGAATGTCAGGACTTTATT
This sequence comes from Dascyllus trimaculatus, assembly GCA_024666655.1. Taxonomy (NCBI): domain Eukaryota; kingdom Metazoa; phylum Chordata; class Actinopteri; family Pomacentridae; genus Dascyllus; species Dascyllus trimaculatus. The sequence goes on along the minus strand of CM045445.1, from coordinate 6,526,967 downwards.
CAGTGTCTGTGTCTACCTGCATGTCTACATCATGGCCGCACATAGAAAAGAACTGCCAGGGGCCGCCGTATAGCTCACTGAGTTAAGGTGTTACCATATAGGTGCAGGTCGCCAGCAGTGGTTGTGAGTTCAAGTCTGGCTCACGACCCTTTGCTGCACGTCTCTCCTCCTCTCTATACCGCCTTTCACACTGTCTCTCTCCCACATCATTTAAAAAAATTGGAAAAACTCCCCCCGAGAATATCTAAAAAACAAACAAAGAACTGCCAGAGAAACTGAAAAATCTGAGTGTGAGACCTCACAGAGTCGAAATGATACAAAAAGGTCGGTAAACAAAGAGTCAGATCAGAGAACAACTGCAGCAACAATCAGGAGGCACAGAACAAGTGCCACTAATCAGAACCACAGTGGCCATCCACCTTAAATTGATGACAGTGTGATTTTGCAAATTCTACGTCTGAAAAAGCAGGTGGGCAAGTGCCTCAGACTTGGCAGGGGTTATCAGTGGAAACTGGAGTCTGTGACAGCTCAGACAGTGTGAAGTGCAGTGCATAATGTCAATCCCAATGGATGACACCCAAGAAAGAAGACCTTGCTTGCTGCTTAGAGCAAACTGCCAGAAAAAACTTTTCTGAAGAAGATGAAAAGGAGCCTGGTGAATGCTGGAAGCACATTCTTTAGTCAGATGAGACTAAAATAAAGATGGGGTCCAGTATGTTTGGTGAGAACTTAGTCAGTGCTGCCACAGTGAATGCATCTTCCTGACGGTGGGTCCTGACAAGCATGGAGGTGGGTTGTGATGATGTAGCGCTGCATGAGTGCAAAAGATGTTGGTGAAATTAGATTTATAGATGGCACCATGGATGCCAGTGGATATACCAAAATACTGGCTGAGACGATGACTCCCAGTCTGCAGAAGCTTGGCAGAAGAGGAATATTCCAGTATGATAATGATCTAAAGCACGCTGCCAAAATCACACAATAGTTTATAAGGAAGAAAAAGGGAAAACCATGAACTGCACAAGTATGTCACCAGACTTGAGTGCAATAAAACATGTTTTGGTGTATATTAAAGAGAAAAGTAGAGCAATACAACCCCTACAATAAAGACCAGCTGAAAAAAAAACCTTTATCCAGGAGGATTCAGTCTGTCATCAAAAATAAAGGACAACATATGAAGTACTGAAAAAATAAAAGATTTAAATCTCTGTCATTAGAGGTGAGTGTACGGCCTTTAGTTGCATTGAGCTCCTACTGCGGGGCCTGTATTTTTCATACAGTATATCCAGTCTGCCATTTTTAGATTCACATAAGTGTAAATATCCTACTGTTCAACTTAGTTCAGTGTAAACACACGAAGTTTGTGCTCAAAGAAAGGATTTGCAACCAGTAAAGACCCTCCTAAGCCTAATGCCACACTGTTATGGCACAACTTGACTGTCTAAACCAGTGAGCAGTGATAGCTAACATGTCTCTGGGGTCATCAGGTGGGAACCTCCTTTCATAGGTGTTTAGTGTGGTCCCATTAAACCTCCAGGAGGCTAGACAGTGATCTCTGGCGTCCCAGAGACACTCCCCTAATGCCGGTCATCACTGCTCCTCACACCAACACCGCTACTTCCCTTACCTACCACATGACTATCACAGCCCAAACAGCACTGCCACCTTCAACAGACCCAGGCTCCGTACATGCCAGCTCTAGGCAGTGGCAATGCTGATACTACCTTCTCTAACACATGTCCTCTACAGGACTACAATCTGCTTCCTAGCTTGAAATTAACTGAGGATATATTGCTACAAAAACAACTAAAGCAGACTACAGGTCATCATATGGCAAAAAACAATCAGTCAGTCAATTAATTAATCTTACTAAAGAGCAGATGACAAATGTAAACTGTCAGAAACAACAAGCAAACTTACCTGGGTGGCTGCATGGTCCCAGACAATCAGATTCAAATAGGCCACTCCCAACTCTTAAATAAGCTTCCTCTTCCTGGAGCTCCACCTCAGGGCAGTGATTGGCTAATCATCTCCACCTGATCTGTCTGTAGAAGTAAGGCTGTACAGTTTAGAATTATTTCACAATTAAGTGATATTGTACAGTGATATACTACTTTCTGTTGTATACTATCTGTTCTCATCTATACCTTGGCACGTACATGAATAGGCGTAGTTCCTATAATAGAAAACTACAGTGCTCTATCTGGGAATCTGCAATTTCACAGTATGTGGGGATTAAAAAGCAGGTGAGCACCTGAAAAACCAGATGCAGTTCATCGAGTAAGTAGCCATGGTCCCAAAAGCCTCAGTGAAAGAGGATTACAGTCTAACAACCACAACACCCTCACGTCTGTGATTGTCGAGCTGACTTACCACCATCAGACTTTGCAGAGATGAGCTTTCAGCTTAAATAAAATTGATAAGTACACAAATATTCCCTGCATAAAAAGACATTCAGTAGTAAATAAGACACATGAATATTTTCTCTCAGCCATTTTGCAAACCATACAGTGCTCACAACATACTCACCAAGAAAGACGAGGTGTTGTCACGAATCCTTCGATAATAAGCAATAAAGTGCAGATTTATGGCAAATGTTTTCATCGTTTTGCCTCTATCAGTGCCCCTGCTTCAAAATTAATTATTGATTAATCACTCCGCTTTTTAAGCAAAAATGCAGACCAGCAATATCAAACTATCACAAAAAAATGATTATGCCCCCAAATCACATTTATCTGGCCCATTCATTACTATTGTATTGACAAGGCCCAAGCTGCTAATCGCCAAATCCAAAGAAATAAGGGCTGTCAGCATTTCCGTTGATCGTGCTAAACCAGATATATAGAACAAGATGTAAGTTAATGGATTGATCAGAGCAGGAGGCAGGAATGGCAAGGCTAACCATGCAAAGGAAGGTGCATATACATAATCATCAGTTTGCTTTGGTCTTAAGTCTACAGCGAAACAGCACTGAGACATGATGACACAGAGAGTGTGTGAGTGTGTGTTTGTGGGCATGTGCATGTGTGCCTACATATTGAAACTGCAGCTCAATTGCGAGTGCAGGCGGCCAGCAGTAAAAGGTCAAGGCAAAGTTTAGATGGTGTGTACCAGGGGCCTTAAGATATTCATAGCCAGCATTTTAGCCTGGAACATAATGAGATGGAACTGGTAAATATTTGCTGATGGCCTGAAAAATTCCAACCATGCTGGGAAGCTATTTTGAATACAAAAGATGTCGGGGGAGGATGATAAGTGAGGATGGGGGTGGGGGTGGGTGCGGGGGGGTGGGGTCACCTGATAGCTAATTAGTACATTTGCCCAAATAATTAGAATGAGCGCTCATGGCTGATATCACACAAGAGAGCGGTGTGTGTAGCATTCTGAATGGGAGAATCTGCATTTCATAGGCCGCCGGCCGCTTATAATCCCGCCCCTGAGGGCCTTTAATGGACATATTTGCCTTTGCTGCATATTGGTTATCTGTGATTAAGATTGGCAGGTTGATGCACCAATGAGTGGGCACTTCCTAACCCCGATGCTTCCCCAACCAGAGCAGTTTCCTCCGTGATCTGCTCCAAAATTCCTACAACTGTGAGTAGGAGATCCTCTGACTGTGTAGTGAAAGTGAATGAGGGAACGGGATGATTAAAAAAAAAAACAGGCTGTATAATTCTCCACCCTCCCATCCACCTCTAACCAGGGCTGAAAGAGAGAGGTCCACGTGTCTTAACAGCGTCTGGAGGCACACACATTACACTGTGCAAATAGATACTCCGTCTCATTATCCTGTCCTTTAAGTAAAAGCTGAACACGGCTGTTTGTGGTGCCCCTATTATTATTACTCCTTTACTTATAACTCAAATACAGACAGTGAGGAAATAGAGGCAGAGACGTGAAGATTGAGGGAAGGAAAATGAGGACTGGACAGATAGATGAAGGGGAATCAGAGGCACTTAATTTAGGATAATTGTACAGGTTTGTCTTGGTGGTATTAATGCAGACGTACCAGCTTGACAGCATATACAGACACCTTACAGAAACAACTGGGCTTCATGTTATTGTGGACTAGAGTTTTTCTACTGCCCCCCATCAATCTTGAGGTTAGAGGTCAGAGGTCAGGGTGGTGATTCATTTCCTGGCTCAGTGACAGAGTAGATGCTCAGCAACATTAGAAACTGAACAGGAATGCCAAAAGAACACGTTTTATTCTATCTAAAACTGCGTATACATAGGAAGGGAATATTGGAAAATGTGAGTAAATAATAAATATTTAGAAAGAAATTAATCAAACTGAACTGAATTGAAGGTACACAAGTCACTAAACTAACTAAACTATCTGCTGCTCGCTGCTGTTTAGGACAGTTTCAATTCATTCAGTCTTCTAAGAAATTTTGCTGAAAAGAAAGAAAAAAAATGTAATCACGACTGCCTGATCTTTATTGTGCTCTTTAACTGTTGTGTTTAATGTGAAAAGTAAAGGTCAGTTCAAGCTGTCGGTGTCTGAATGTCCACAGACGTGTGTGTGTCCAGCCCAAAATATGTGACTGTGATGCACTGCAAGAGCACCTTGGAAAAAAAGGGTGCTTTAAACAAAAGCTCGGTATAAAGAGAGACTGTGTGAGGAGACCCTAAATCATCCACACCTTCATCATTCATCATTTGAAGAGTTGTAACTGAAGTAGTCGCTGATGAACTTTGGAAGTGCTTTGATTGGGACATGCTTCCCATCAAACACAGTAGAAGTTCTAAATTCTCCAGATATCCTGTCCCGTGTCCGACCACTGAGCCCAGTGCACATCAGGAATCATCACACCGACAAGGTGCCGATGTATCTAACACCTCAGAAACATCCACAGGAGCCTCATGTGTTTTTCTGTGTTCGGAATGAAGGCAGTGCAGCTGTCTGTGTGGCAGACCGGCGTACACCTACTGTGGTGTTAAGAGAACTGCGTGCACGTCCGCTTTTCACTTTCAGAGTCTGGATCAGTCATGCAGAAACCATGAAATGGCCTTTAAAGGTGAGCACAGATTTTGTGATTGCGGCCACACCCACTGGAAGGGCTTAACTATTTAGTTATTGAGAGGCAACACAACCGGCCAGCGGTGCCCATTGTAGTACAGCAGTGTCTGCTTTCAGCGTCTGTATAGGTCAGCACACACAAACCATGAATTGGCCTTAAAGGATTTACATCCTCCTGCTGCTGCTGTAATACTACAAAGGGTGATCCGACTACTTAGAAAGCAACTGACAACGGTATGCTCCATATTATTTGGTGTTAAGTTATTTTGTTTGCCCCTTCATACCACAGAAAGATGCAGAGGAAGATGAACGAAGTCTTGCATGCCAAATATAAATGGTGCGTCTGTGAAGAAGAGCAACAGAGAGAACCAGAGATGTGTGGCGAGAAGATGAGAAGGAGAGAAAAGTGAGAAGCAGGAAGAAGGGGAGAGTGCTGCATGAAAGGGTTCTTATTGGGTTACTAGAACTTAGACCTGCAAAGTTTTTCAAGGTCCCGTGCAAATCTACTTCTAAGTCATCAGGCGCAAATTTCTCCACCTCCGCTCATCTGTTGAAGGCAGGAGCACAAGAGACGCACGAGGAGGAGAGGAGGAGTCAACAGAACTGAAATAGAAATCTGAATTGGAGGCAGGGATACAGATCTAAATGTAATCCTGCTTATGGCTCGGTCAAGCCAAGGAGAGAGGGAGAAACCACGACAGAGGGAGAGAGATTATGTGATACCTTACCCTATCTTTACAATTAGTTTCCTACTGGCTCAGCACGCTCCAAAATCACATTGAACAACTTGTCTAACAGGGTCAAGGAAAAGATGATTTAAGCCACTACTATATTTACGTGCAGAGCTGCTACAGCATGCTGCAATTTGTCTCTGTCTCTCTGTGTTTTTGCAACATCTGGCACCCAGAGATTTAGGTTAGACAGGTAATTAGTGGCACATATTTGTCCTAAAGACAGGTGTATTTTCATTTAAGAAACACTCCATCACTTCTCCGGATGAGAGCCTGTTTGTTTCGCTCCATGTGAAGGATTCACTCATGGCTCTACAGTCCAAACAACATGTATCTGGATGCTCTATTTTATTTCCATGTAGATGGTTTTTTTTAATGTTTTGAATGAATCTGAGGATGGAGGAGACATTTAAAAAGCCACCCATGTGCTGGCAAAGCCCTACTTTCATTACACAACCCTTGCATGATTGCAAGGTTTGGCACAGCCTGTTCCAAAATGTTTTCTTGCTTATGAATGTGGCATTACTCTATGTTAACAAGGATTAAATATCTAATATCAGTGTCCCCTCTAAAAACATCTTCCTCCATCTATAAAACCCTTCCTCCCTTTTTTTTAACCAACAACCATAATCCACTCCATGTTAGGTTTAGGGGAGTAAAATAATATCTTATTTAGCAGATCTAAATGTCTTTATAATACGTCTGAATTTTAAAAAACGGCCTTTCTGCTGTATCTATTTTCTCTGCTCTCCTCTCCAGTCATCTCTGTCTTTGTGATTACTGCAGCTCAGCAGTCTGCTTCGCTCTCATCATCAGCTCATTCCCTCCGTGTTTGTCTGTTCTTTAACTTTCTTCTTCCCCCTCCAGATGAAGCCGTATAGTATTTTAAAATGGAAATCTACTCCATCATGGTCACTTGGCTCATGGTTCTAATAAATCAAGGGCCGTCCGCCATTACTGCTCCTCTCTGGAAAACAAACTGCCCCTGGATGGATCTCCTCAGCTGCTCCTAATGGAGGTCACATTCACAGACACACGTTTACTCAAATGCCTCTAAAAAAAACACACACAGGCTCGAACGCAAAGTCTTGGTATCTTAGCGTTAGTTAGAGGAAGAGTTGTTTTAATGATCGCACCTGAAGTAAATCCCTTAACATGTAGTTTAATGCACTAAAAATTCAACTGTTACTTTAATATTTTTTTAAAAAGTCTATTTCTATATTGTGAACTACATCAGCATCATCCTCTTCTACGTAACTGTGGTAGAGCTACTGTCAGTTTGCCTGCATGTAATTGTGCAAATGCAGATTCTCCATGTGTGCAGTATTCAAACATGCAGGCAGCATAGTTGCTTGCATGTATGCATGTATGTGATGCACGTTATTTAGTTTTTCAGAGACATATTCTGTGCTTATTTTTAGCATATCCTTAAACACTTTGGGGGTGCTGTATAGCTCGCTGAGTTAAGGCGTCACTATGTGGGCGCAGCGGTCGTGAGTTCGAGTCCGGCTCACGACCCTTGGCTGCATGTCTCTGTCTCTTAACTTTCACCCTGTCTCTCTCCAGCTGTCAGTAAAATGGGGAAAAAAATCCTCCAAAAAATATATTTTAACAATCTGTTTTTCATACAACTCATTTAAAGCCTTGTCTGCCAATGTGTTTTTCAACCTGAACTGAAGCTGTCAGTCAGTATCTCTGAATATATATATATCATTTTTGAGCTCCTTTATCGGACAGTTACAGAGAAGACAGACAGGAATTGTGGGTAATGATGAACCAGGAACTCACTTCTTGAAGGCAGTTCGCAGCCATGTGGTATCCGTCCTAACGACTCGACTATCGAGCCGCCCCGATTATGAGCTTTTAATAATTAAACTTTTTGAATAATTGATTAATCGTTTGCTGTATAAAATGCTTGAAACTGTGAAAATTTACATCAGTTACATTTTCCTAAATACAAGATGGCATCTTCAAATTGCTAATTTTGCCTGACCTCAGTCTAAAATGATATCAGATCTCACCACTGACAAGATTTAAACAATGCAAATCTATTATCAAAGTCCGTAAATCATTATATTTCCTCTTTAATTTTAACAGCATCAATGATATTTAGATTTATGTTGTTATTTACAGATAAGTAATGATGTACACATGCCTGTAATACCCACATTTAAATTTGTGTTTGAAAGACAAATGTCAAAATGGAACTTGTGCTTTTGTCAGCCAGAAGCTTACATGTGTAAAGCAGCACAGAGTGTTACAGCGACATACTGTGTAACCTAATAGGAGATCTTATTTCATGAAATTAATTAGAAAGTGCTCCATCACAGTCCTCCCTTACAAGCTGATATAGGTCATTATGAGGCATTAAAGGTCATTACAGTAATCCTTGTGATATCATGAGTTAACTCAGGTTGCCTGTGTACCCCATCCTCTGTACGTACATATAGTGGCAGCTGGTTTAATGCCACTGTCTTCGTTATGGAGCTCTTTTTTCTCCCCAAGTCAAGCTGCCAAATGTGCTGTCCTGCACAAACCGATACCTTCTGTAGCCACTTTATCCATAGAAATATATTCCTGCTCATTTAATTGTAAGTGGGGGGAAAAGAAAACAATGAGATCAATTGTGATTCAACTCATTCCTCTGAATGGAATTATCTGCACACAAAAAGAAATTCAAAGTGTCTCTGCTGTACGGGCTCAATCAAAATATTCTGATCCTAGTTACAGAAACTGAATATGTATGAACAGCTCAAATATGCTGAATTTATTTTGAATATTTAATGAGATATAAAATATAAGTCTATTTCAGCAACTAATAAAATCAGTCTTGTATGAATGTGCCATAGATTGAAAATGAATGGTGAGAGAGGGCGAGACAAGAGGGAAGAGGAGGAGGGAGGAGAGATGAGGGAGAAAAACAAAGGGTGTCAGAGCTTCATCAACATGCTATAACTGAGTGGCACAGCCATATTTTCCAGCATCAAGCTCAGTCAAAATACCAATGTGCAAATCTGAGAACCTCTTCCCCTCCATCTTTCCATCTCTCCATATTCTTCCACCCCCTCCTCCACATCTCCTTCTTCCTCTTTCTCTCCCTCTATCTCTCCGTGTGTCCAATCACACGGCAGTCCTTCTCAATAAAACAAATTAACTGATTAGACATTTTAATCTCAGTTGTCTTTGACCTTGTAGAATATATTACTGATGTCTACATCGCTGAGAGCAGATAATGCGGCAGGCAGCTGCTTTTCTTAAAGACAAAACTGCCCTTTTTAAAGAGGCGCCAGACACACAAGCTAACAGGTTGGGGGCAGAAAACACCCCCCTCCTCCTCCTCCTCCTACCTCCTCCTCCTCTGCCTCCTCATCATCACCACCCTCCCACCACCCGACCCCCCCCCCACGCACACACACATGCACTTCGCCCCACACACACACACACGCACACACACACACACACACACATGCTCTCAGTCTCTCCTCCCCTCCCTGCAGGCAGCCAGCAGGGAAGGGGTTAAGGCAGAATGCATTAACAAAAGAAAATTATAGCGTAAACAGTTCATAAAATCTCACAGCCCCTGATGTCGGGGCTAGATCATTAAATTTCTGCAACAATTAGACCTTTTCTCATGGCGGCAAATTGGAGCCGTTGCCATGGCAAATCCGAGCCCTTAAGTCATATATCTTTGATTGCGGAAAGGTCAGGCGCAGACAGCCTAATAACTCAGGGAGCTGTTTGACAGATTTCATCCAAGCATGATCACATAACAGAGCCAAACTATGTCGGCAGTTGTTAAAAGCAAGGGAGGGGTCAGCGGGAAGGTTGGGGTTACGGAATGTTTCTGCTCGACTGGGCCCAGCCTGATAATGTTCCTGACTGCCTTTAAATCCACTGGAATAAAAAGGAAAAAGCTTATTTCTTTAACTGTAGATCAGTGGGGGTTGTTTTTTCACTTGACCAGACCCAGAATATCCCGTAAAGGGGGCTGATGTTGGGGATGCATGATTCAACGCCGAGGTGATAGAATTGTCTTTTTATATTAAAAAACAAAAAACAAAATAGAGAAAAGAAAGGAGCAGAATAGAAATGCAGGATGAGAAAGAGAAAAACAAAAAAATACATGATGAGCAGGAGTGACTGGCAGTGTTTTGAGACACCAATGATGAACCATGATTTATTTCCCATTCAAACACATATGTTGAGGGAATTGAGATAGATGTGAGCTCCTGGTACGGTGTGGGATCGAGCGGCAGGCTGCAGTAGAAATCCCTGTCATCGACTCGTTTAACGACCCTGGCATACAGAACTTTGAATAACAATCAGCTCTCCTGACTCTGTTAAGACTACATGTCTGATACTGCTGGGTCGTTTTGACACCCCCCCTCCCAACCCCCCGTCTCTGCCACCCCTCCTCTATCCTTCTGTCTCTGCAGGCAGCGCTGGCATTTCAGCTGTCTATCCCAAAAGGCCCCAGCTGAGAAACAAGTGCTAATACCACCCCCTGCTGGAGGAAATATGCTAATGGATGGTGCTCTGTCCCGGGCAGCGTAGACGGACAAGAACAGTGGGTGGACAAAATAACGAGAACACCTTAAAATATAAAAGATATCTTTAAAAAAAAAAACAACAAACTGAATCACTCTCACTCACAAAATAGAATTAAAAGCTTGACGATAATTAAATGTGTCACACTTTTTATTTAAACCAAAAAAAGCAAACCTGTAAATCTGCTATGGCCAATTAACCCACCACAGAGCCCTGGAGCAAAAACTAATTGTTCGACCGCACTGACGACCAATTTCTCACACTGCCTATGCATTGTGTACATGACCTATCACCTCCAGATTGGCAGCATGTAAGTACAATGTCCAATTCATGTCTTTAAAACGGTTCTGAATCTTTTTCAAGAAAAAAAATCTCAGGATGAGGAAAATCTAATGATTGATTTCAACTGATTTCCAAAGGTCTGAGGATTGAATTGTTGTAAAAAAAATTATAACTTTTCAATGTCATGACGACTGATACCAACTAACTTGGTACCAGCCTGAAGCCAAACGTGACAGTACATCTTTTTCTCTGGTATCAAAAGCACCAAAGGAATCATGGATGGCATAACAACTGGAAATAGCAGGCAACAACAGCAACATGTGGAAAGGCCTCGGCGAGTGCAGGTGCAGCAACGTGCAGCTGCGACGAGTAAATGTTAAAAAAAAAAACAAAAAGCTAATGTGGAGTATGGAGACATTTCTAATGTGAAGCGAACGGTGAGGGACAAGTTAGAGACAACCAGAAGCCAGTATGTAAACGGTGTCACAGAGCACTCCAAAATGAAAGCAGGGAACACCTCAAACTTATCGAAACACGGTGAAGAAGACAGATCTGTGCACTGAATTCCAGGTGAGCAGGTCTGAGTTGTTAAGTCTGTATTTAGAAGCCGTCATCAACATTTCTAAATGACTTGTATCAGTTTGTTTAGGCGAGCACAGCCATAGCACATGAGTTGAGTATGGCTCATAAGACAAGTAGCTACTACCAGTGTCATTCAAATGTCAAATAGAATGCATGTGTGAATTAGCAAACGGTGCGGTGTTTCTAAGTCTCACCTTCCTGTTTTAACAGATCTTCTATTTTTTTTTTAATCTAATCTTTTTTATCTCGAGGTTTAGAGTAGCTTTTATTGGGCTTTCAGGTACCTGCCAAAGGATTTGTGTGGGAATTGGAAACATGGTTACACACAGGTGCAGATCATTCTACAGACTAGGAGAGAAAAAATTATTTACCATGGACTTTTTTACTCTTGCCTCTGCCCAGACGAAAAATATCAGCTTTGCGTGCATCTGACTGTATGTACAATGGTCAACAGAAGTGAACGCACCAATGTGAATGTCACTTTAATGCCAAATGACTGAAAATCATATCATTTCTTAATAACTATTATTTTAATTTTCTGTCAAGTCGACAAATAGTGTGGTTGCTGATGTGACCAATCAAAAACAAATACTTTAAAAAGGCTGTACTGAAAACGCAGGCCCCAAAGTGGTAACTCCACAAAAATGAATACAGCTGAGATCACTGACACACTTGTGATCATTCAGACTAATGAAAGTACACCTGTGACTTCCAACCAACCTTGCATCAGTGTGATTATAAAATGACCTGTGAACATCAGAACTCTCTCAGTTTTGGACCTGTGGGCTGTGTAAGTCTGCATGTTTGCATCATGGCTCGAGATGGAAAAGAAGTACCACAGCATGAGAGCTGTGACAGTGTGACTTCACCAAACTGGAAAAGGATAAAGGAAGATCAGTGACCAACTAAAAAACAATTAAAGCAATAATCAGGAGGTATATAAGCAGCCTTAGCACCACTAATCAGAGCTGCAGTGCTGCCTACAATGGTGCCAACAGACAGTGCACCATTTGCACAATCTAGGCATGTGTTTCAGACCGGTCACAGGGGACATCTATGGAAATCAGTTTGTGTGACAGCTCAGACAGCAAGAAGGATCGCTTAATATCAATCTATGGACAGCATTTAAGAAAAATGCTTGCCGTTCAGTACAAAACTGCAAGATTAAACTTTGATCAAAGAATGTTCTATTATTCATTGACTTCTTTTCATGTTCTTTAGCAGATAAGATCAGCATAAATGAGTTTAGTTCAGATGGCCTCCAGTATGTTAGACATGAACCTGCTCAGGATCACAACAGTGAATACATCGTCCTGACAGTGAAGCACGGAGGTGGAGTGTGATGATATGGGGGCTGCAAGAGCTGGCCCAATGAAAGCCTTTGGAGATATCAAATACTTGCTGACAAGATGACTCTCAGTCAGCAGAAGATTTGCAAAAGAGGAATATTGTAACATAACAACAAAGGAAAGCACACTGCTAAAATCACATGAGCAGTATGCCGCCTGACTTGAATCCATTATAACACCTTTGGGATACTTTCACAATCCCAACAGGTGAAAAAACAATGCATCAAATAACAATAAATGCTTTGGAGGTCAGTGTTTGTGACATGCAATGGTGGCATACACCTGCATGTAAAGAAATAGAGAAGAGCTGCTTGGTGCATGGTCCTAATGAACCCTATTTTACGCCTATAGCAGCATAACTAAGGGATGGTTCAGGGTCTAATGTGCCAGCCCTAACTTAAAGCTTTATCGAAGGGGAAGATTTTAGGCCTAATCCTGAAAGTAGGTAGAATGTAGTTGTAGTTTACACAGCAAAAGACTCGCTTACCCGCTTACCTCGCTCAAAAATGAAAGTTTTGAAAGTAATGCCTGTAAGTTGAAGCAATTTATTTTTTTTTAAAAAGCAAAAATGCTTATTGCAAAATGCCAACAAGCTCAAAAAAGTATTTTGCCTGTTAGAGTGCAGTGACAAGCAACATAAGTGGACTGGGGTCCCAGACAGAGGTAGGAGATGACGACAGAACCCTTAACGTCTAGATGTTGGTAATGGTGGAGCAGAGTGGGCAGATGTCAGACGGCTGAGGTGCCCTGGACATCCTGATCAGGTGGAGATGGGGAGGAGAAGGGGTGTACGTTCAATGGCCTGAGGGGTGAATGTTAGAATTGCATGAATGAATGAATTTACAGGGCAGGGTTTACAGGCTGATTGGGCAGCAGACACGGGCAGATAGAACTAATGGCTGGAAGGAGTGACGAAAAAGAGCAGTGAGAATGGTCCATATTCACCAAGAGGGACAGAGGCAGCGTGAGTGAACAGATCTGCCTTACTGAATTTATGACTAAGCTTTATTTTTGAATCATGTAACATCTCTATGCTATTGCACAAGGTTTTACCACCTTCTGTTGTATGTTTTTAAGTGTTTCTGTTTTCTCTGTAGCTGAGCCCTTTGATGTCGACATTGCTATAGTCCAGCTCCATAACCACTGTCTAGTTCTAAATCGTGGCGCTGTGACTGTGTGAGATTCCATTACCTGGACCTACTGCCCTCATACACACAGGAGAAGCAAGGTAAACACTCTCCTGGCTAATCCCAGCTTTGGAGGAGACAGGAAAACAATCCTCTGTGGTTGAGCAGGACAACCAGTGCGCTACAAAAAAAGTTGAGAGGGATGACTTCTGTAGTGCGGCAGCAAACCTTTGTAGCTGTGTTCCTTTGGCCTCATCAGTGCACCACCATTTTAAATCACAATAGGACTACACAGCAGTTTTCCCTCCAAACACGCGGACTCTCCAGCTTTGCAAGCTCCAATATTTCTGATCATTGCGGATTTCATCATCAGCAGTGTAAACGAATACATCTTGCTTTACTGGGTTTACCTTCATGGATTTGGACCATGTTGAATTCTGACTGACCTTTAAACTTATTACACAGTTAGTCAAACGAAACTTCCCTTATAATATTTGTTCCTTGCATTATTTCCTGCCTGACTGTTGTCAGTTTAAATGACCAAAATTAATTTGGGGAGTGAAAAAACCTAATATGCAAACACCGACATTGCATGGCAGATGAGTTGCTAGCACTGACGCCTCAGGTAGAAGATCCCCGGTTCGCGTCCCGGCCTGGGCCTGGGATCTTTCTGTGTGGAGTTTGCATGTTCTTCCTGTGCAACGTGGGTTTTCACTGGGTTCTCCCACAGTCCAAAAACATGGTGATTCTAAATTGTCCGTAAGTGTGAATGAGAGTGTGCTTGGTTGTCTGTCTCTATGTGTAGCCCTGTGACAGACTGGTGACCTGCAGGGTGTCCTTCACCCTGAGTCAGCGGAGATAGGCTCCAGCCCACCCACAACCCCACAGAGGATTAAGCGGTGTATAGATAATGGCTGGATGGATGGATCCCCAACATGGAGACAGGATTGGTCATACACTAATGGGAAGTCACACTCTGTACTTTTCTTCATTTCAAACAAGTGGTTGTCACAATGTATAAGTTACACTTAAATCATTTGCTACATAGCAGGTTTAGATTTTGTCTTTTGTAAACTGACCTTAAAGATTTCAAATAAGTTTTATAATACCTCAGACAGGCTATTTAGCCACATGTTTTGATAAATGATAGACATAAGTCATAAACCACGAGAGTGAAAATTGAACTGAGAAGGTATGTAAAGTTGACATGAGTTGAGATACAGTTTTCACAAAAGAGTTTGTAAACCTTTCACTTAAACTTTCAGTCGTGTACAGCTTGAACTCAAAACTCGAGGAAGGTTATATCAATAAGTGTGTGTTTGTGTGTGTGTGTTAGAGACAAAGAAAAATAGTAGTGGAGATAGGATAGGGTATTGTGAGAGTATGAGAGGGAGTGTGTGTTGATCCATCACCTTCGATGAATGCTGCCAGAAGTTGGCCAGGCCTCCCGCTGCTCCCCGGCACTCCAGGCGTCGTTGAGCAGGGAGGTAATTTGCTGACACTGTGTCACTTGTGATAATTGGGTAACGTCAGTGCGTTCACTCACCTGTCTCCACACAGGTGCTGCCATATCATCGCCCAGTGGAGAAGAACCACTCCTCTTCCTCCTCGTCCTCCTCTGCCTCTTTTACTTCCAACCACCTAAACAGCTGCTGATGTAGTAACTGAGAAATGGTAAATGGTAAATGGTCTGCACTTATACAGCGCTTTTCTCTACCTTAGTGGTATCCAAAGCGCTTTACAATGTGTTTCTCATTCACCCATTCACACACACATTCACACAGCAACAGTGACAGAGCTGCCATGCAAGGTGCTAATCTACCATTGGGAGCAACTTGGGGTTCAGTGTCTTGCCCAAGGACACTTTGGCATCGGAGGGGCCGGGGATCGAACCACCAACCTTGCGATCAGTGGACAACCAGCTCTACCACCTGAGCCACAGTCGAGAAAAACATGATGGAAGAACTCTTGTCTAAAGTAATGTCTTCCAGCCGTGATATCAACGCTGGTTAAGTTTCCACACTGTGACTCTGTGTGTATGTGTGTGTCATAATGGCAAAATGTGGAGACACCTACTGTAGTGGGAACGACCACAGAGATGGTTTTGAGTACTTCCATGTTGGCGTCACTTACGAGACCTGGAGGCTTCACCCACCTTTTACCTATTCCTGAGCAATTTAAGGTTGATTCACTGATAAAGAGTAACAGCATAGTTCAGAGTTTGAACTGAATTTAATATTCCTCCAATACATCGGAAGGAGATATGCAAGAATGCAACGATAACAATAAGGTGAGTTTAGCAGATAAGCACAATAAATAAAGCGACATTATTCAATTTAACCCTGTATTGAGCAGTTTAGCTGGCATTTGTTAATTCCAGCTTTGCTTTGTTACCTGAATATTTTGGCAACTTGTTAACTGCCTTACCAGTACACTTAAGCTTAGTGCCAGAAAGAGTTGAAAGGAAGTAGATGAGCATCCACCCTGTTAAAAATTAAGTTGGTTGTGATAATGGTCACTAGCAAAAACTGTGAAATTAAGATTCAAGGTAAAAAATAAGAATTGCCATTTAAGTATTACTTTAATAAGTGATGATGTCTTTGTGAACAGTTTAGACCATTTTTAGCTGTAATTACAGCAGCTCTATTAGAAAATTTGTACACAGGTATCTGGATCTCAAAATTGGAACCGATCCACAACAGAACCTCAAGCTCAACTCGGGTTTGTTCACCGAGACACACACAGCTGCCTTCCACCATAACAACACGCAGCATAACATCAGTTTGATTTATTAAAATACATCCCTAACCTGTCATCGTAACCTGCAGTATCAGACAATGTTAATCGCTGACAATATAACAAAAAAGGAGGAAAAGGGATTCGAACTACAGTAAAATAAATAAATAAAAAAATAAAAATACATATAGATTTGTGTGATTTTCGATGTACGCAGTGAGCCACAGGTGATTACTGGGTTGTTGAACTACAATTGAATCTGAACGTGACAGCCACAGATATTCCACAGGTTAAGACGCGGAAGACTGTTTTTAGTGTTTTCTGGGTGAGTGTTTTGACGACGTGACGTGTTCCGATGTGTTTTATCAAATCAAACTGATGTGACGCTGCGTGTTGTTACGGTTAATGATCGCTGGATGTTAACAGCCATCCTGACATTTTAGCGGAAATGATGTCATGTTCCTGTGTGCATAGGGCCTATTGTACTACAGGGAACAAGACTATGCAACGGAATCTACAAAAGCCCAGGAGGGACACAAAGCTATAATGCAAACCACCAAATACAAAGCAGACTTAATTTTGAGAGACAGAATCTCCACAGAGCAGGGAACTAACCAGAACCGAGTAACACAAGGCTAGGAAAGTTTAACGGGAGTGGAATCCCAGAATAACCATTAAGCACATCGAACAGAGCAGAACACAGAAGCCAAACTACTAGGCCAAAAGGAGCACCAGCGGTGCATCCACCAGAGTTGACACTACTTTGGTCTAATATTCAAAAGTTACACTTAAGGCGTACATGCAAGATTGCAACGATAACAACAAGGCAAGTTTAGCAGATAAGTTCAAAAAACAAAGAGTTCGGCTGGAACGATAATATTCAGTTTAACCCCGAAAGTGAAACGAAGCAACTTATCTGACAGCAGCTTGGAGAGAGAGGTCAGGGGGGTGCAGACAGATGGATGTGTGGTGTGGCTTGTGGGAATCCAGCAATGAGTGTCTTCAGAGGTACAGCACGAAGAGTGGGCATGAATTATTGAATTGGTAGTTGAATATTTGTAAAATGAACTTCATCTCATCAAAACACTTAAACACAGAATTAGTGCTGATGTGCTTCTTGCTACTGATTTGAAAGAGATTTCCAAATTATTTATGACTGGCGTTGAATCAGATGCCATTTCACCACCATTCCTGTCCCACACGTAGCTGACCTGCAGTTACCAAAGTCAAAGCAAACTTTATTGTCAGTATATACAGAGAAAGTTAAATGCAGTTTCTAGAGTCCCACAGTGCGTACATTTGTATGTGTTAGTATTTAGAATGAGCAGAGCCCAGATATCCGAGAAAAAAAATGCCATCACTAATTTAATTCCAATCCGGAGAGCAGTCTCACCATGCTGGCTTCTAGACCCTGGTAAGTTTACCAAGTTGCAACTCTTAAAATCACTCTAATGCAGCTCTGGTATTCATATTGTCCACATTGTTTGTCTTGCTTTTCCAAAGGTTATTGCTCACCTTTAAAGCTCAGGGTCATGGTTAAAGAAATATGAATTCCTCTAATTTATAAAATTGGAAGTGGACCTTGAGCAATATCTGAGTATACCAACTATGTCTAGCTTGCACTGGCCCAATAATGAAACTGTCAAAACAGTACTATAATAATCAAACTTTCTTATTTGCTCTTTCTCCATGTTATAGAGATGAATTTGCAAAGATCATAGTCTGTCAGATAAATTCCCGAGTAAATTGTTCAGTCTGCATATAAGCATATTTGTACGCAATGTTCAAACTTGCTTTTTTTGACATTGTGATATTACTGCTGGATAAGGTCATCTGGACAGTTGGCTGTGGTGCATCATATGACCTGCCAGACCAATGTGTTCTGATGCATGTGGCTTCAAATCCTGCTATTTTCTAGAAGCCGCTGCAATCTCAGAGATATGTACAAGGTATGCTTTGAAAGTGGTGCCTTTCAAAAATAGTCAACACAAATAGAGGTCTATGAGTTCTGCCAGTGACTAGAAGGCTGGAGGGGCAGTGGTTGTGTAAGTCACTGGACTCTCACCAAGGAGAAAGAGGTTTGAGACCCACTCTGAATCAATATTTTTCTCACTTAGTTCTGATTTAGTTTGTGATTTCAGTTTCGTGTTCACTCCCTGCTTGAGTAGGCTTAGCCAACAAATTACTTAGGGTTGTAAAAGATCATGTTTTAGAATAAATACCCCCTTTCACAATGTCAAGCGCAGGTTGTAAGGCAGGCTTCTCTTTACCTGAAAAGGAGCAATGGTGCCAGCATTAGCAGAGAACATTTTGCTACAGTGTCAAGGCAACTCTGCACATTGAACAGTGATGCTAACGGGATCCCGTATGTTCAAATGTGGTGCGCAGCTGACCTGACAGAGCATCAGAGTGTATTCTTACATAGTCAGACCATTCGGCAGCACAGAATAGTCTGGCTGCATCTCATTATCATTCTGCTATAAGAGAGAGAAAAAAACTCTGGCATGTTTGTATTTGTTTAATCCCATCACAGTCCTAGCTGGGGGGTAATTTTGTATTCAGTATGTCGTGTATACCTGTGCATGATTGAACTACATCTGACAGCAGTTTCTTCTACATCAAGGCCTAAGTGTCAAAGTCTGCCTTTAATCATGTCCAACACATCCACAACTGTGAAGAACCTGTTTTCCCAAGAAAAGAAATGGTTAAACGCATGGCAGCTGTTTGGCTGCAGGTTAAAAACCTGTTTCACAGTTGCATTAATGGCTCAATCAAGGACTGGTCTGAACCTCCATGCACATTCCTTAAGCATCAGGGAATTCTGTCAACATCCATGGCACAGTGCAGGTGGGCAGTGAGATCTGTAATGGCTGAGGAAAGTGTACATGATATTTAGTCAACAGTAAACACCCATTCATGAAGTTTTGTTTTTTAAGTAGGTATATTTATTGCTATAACATTTTTTTACAATAAAAAATTAAGTTATATAAACTGCTTTGTGTGCATTCAGGGGTTGATATGCAACATATTAACTGGAGAATATAGCTTTCTATAATAGTTAAAAAAACAGTAAGAATTGTTAAATAGAGGGAACAGTAACTGTATTTTCCTCCTTACCATTGTACAACAACAACTCACCATTTATACACATAAGAAATAGTTGCTGCCCTCTTCCCCTTATATAGCCTTCCATAGTCCACTCTGTAAAAGTTGGCCTTTCTGGCCTGGTAAATCCTGCCAGAGGAGAAAAGATGTGGGGGAACCTGAAAAAGACATAAGGTTTGGACTAGTATTTAACTATAGCCTTTTTCATGATGTCTATTGTGCCTTGCTGCAACGACATTTCTTACTGGCTCACGGTAGATGATTGCCATGGGTTGTGACATACAGGGATATCTACCATCTCCAAGAACACAATGGCTGTCATGTGGCTACAATCTGCATATATATATATATATATATATAAAGGGCTATTTTTCAAAACTTTGGCATCATGGAATGGACCTGGGTCCAACCTACAAATAAGTCCAGAAACTTACATTAATGGTCACATACTGCTTGCATTTAAATACACCTATTTTCTTTTGAAATAACAATAAGCTTCTGAACTTAGCAGCTTGATGATCACATGACAGCCATCAGTGGTGCCCACAACCCTTCCAAAGGCTACTGATCCAGTCAGATGTTCAAAGCCAACACCAACTCTTTGAAGCTCATCAGGTGGTGGAAAGCAGATGATCCTGTTTTTGAGTCTGATTATTTGTCTGTGACCCTGTGAATTACATTATTCACAATGGAACATGGGATGCAAATGCTCTTGGCCCTCCATTGTAGGAGGCTGCACTTGCCAGCCAAAATGGCAACACCACAACCTTAAGTCCTGACCCCAGCCACGGTCGGATGGATGGTGGAGGATCTGAATAAGATGGACCACTGTGGATCTAAAGAGAAGTCTGGTCACAGGTCACATCAAAGTAAAAGGCCAAGACAGGAATTTGATGCTTCAGTTCACAGTATGAAGATGGTTTATCTGTAAATAAAGATATTCAAACTGATAAAAATGGTGCCAAGAAATTAAATCTATGAATAAAACCATGTGACTATTCAGTCACTCACTCTGTTGACATAGTTTACAGTACTGGTGTGGAAGTTGCGTCATGTCTAAGTTTTCCCAAGAGAGGTTTGAAACTGATTCACTACTTATGGCGCAAAAATCATGTCTCCTACTAATATGTCTAATTGAAGCCGAGCAATGTATCAAAACACAAACAACAACAACAAAAAACATTATTTGTATTTATTAATTTTGGAAAGTACGGTTAGTGTAATGTGTTTTTATCGCTAAAATGCCGGTTGGTTTACTGGCCAATCTGGTACGTTTAAAATGAAAGCAGTAATATAATTACAGGCAGCAAGAAATGGGCCCGAGTTGTGTCAGAAAGCGTTAATTCAATTTTACTGAGAAGCGCCCTGTAAAGCTCTTTATATAGGTCCTGGGATGGGGAGTAGAGAGTAGTGAATGAGTGAATGATTTCGGACAGTACACTACTATGGTAGCAATAGTCAGTGATGTCCAGTTAGCTACCATTAATCAGCTAAAAGCTAAGCTTAGGTTTACTCCTAACTTAACGCATCAAAACAGCACAGTTAATAGGACACAGACAACATACAGTCTATGATCAATACTTACACTTGAGTAATCTTGCAGGAATTTAAATTTCTTGCACTAAACAACATCCAATGCACCAAGCTGTTACTCCATTTAGCCATTAAGAACCCACCTACAAAAAACATCTCATCTATATCATTCACCATGAAAGGTGGTATGGCAAATGCCCTTGGCCCTCAATGGTAGGAGATGCACTTGACAGCCAAAATGACAACACCAAAACCTTTAAGATGCTCTCTCTAACACACCTGAATAGTTTGACATTTAATTCTCCTTACTACATTGTTCATACACTAGCTACTGGTGTGACACTCAACCCTTGCAGGTAGCAATCTAATCACAGTCGATGTGTAACAGTTAAACCTGTGGAATCACAGTGGGCAGGATTAGACTGGGCAAAAGTCTGATCAGTTTTGTTTGAGGTTTAATAAGTTTTGTTTCAGTATATTTGCACAAATCTGATTCCCTATTGTCTCAGGTCTGTCTCAATCAGCACCGTTGGCATAGATAGAACAGCTGTCAAATTTCCTAAAACAAATCCATACGTCACAAAATGCAAAGATAAATAGATGTAAGACGTGAAGGAACGTCAGTGCTTAATGAGACATTTTCATACCAATACTGAAATGAGCCCAGAGCAACCAGTTTATTTTTATCTATTGGCAAAGATTTGAAAGTTAGAACCAAAAAAAGATATAAAAAAGCTGAACAAAAGGGGAAAAAAATCCGATTAGGTGAGAAGTGAAACAGGAGGTGAGGGGGCCACCCGCGCAACGAGGCAAAAAGGAGCAGCAGCCAAACCACTTGGGAGTAATGGTCTGTGAGGCTAATATTTCTTCTGTCTCTGCTGAACCCTGAAGGAGAGGTGGGGTGGAGGGGGGCTCACTTGTTGTTGGTGTGATGTTCGGGGGAGGAGGGGGCAGGAGTGGGTCACCTGTAATGGTGGAGCGCTACATTGTGGCCGTTCCACACTCATTACACCATTTACAATTACTGCTACCTATCACCCAACTCCCCAAGAGGCCACCATTAGCACCACGACTCAAATGAAGTGGATAATTGTGTCTCTCTGTGGCCTATCATGAGACAAGAGAGTCAGACAAGAGGGGAGGAGGGAGAAGAGAACGGGACCAAAGGAGGGGGAGAGAGGAATGTTGAGACAGACGGATGTACAAAATTAAAAAAGAGAAACACGTTGCCACCACTATCCCTTAGAGTTCAGCAGCCGGTGGCGTTTATATAACACTGTAGATTGTAATATATGTGATAAACTGTGATAAAGGTAGAATGCTGTGAGGTACACTGCAATGGTAACAGCTCTAACTCTTTAAAGGCAGTGGCAATCTTTAGTCTTTGGACAAATGCACAATAAACAAACAGGTTTTACAATTAAAGCTACAGTAGACAGTAAAAGTCCTCCATGTGACTCATTGTATCACTGCATACTGCTGCCTTTATTTCTATTTCTACTATCTAAGATGATCAGTGAAATGCCCTGTGATTGGCTCAAATCACCCATCTCAGACTACAATTCCTAAACCCTGAAACCTCAGTCAGGAGGAGGTACTAAAATACTAAAATCTAGTTTCTTCTCAGACCACTTGAATTATAATATGCTTCAAGATTAGTATGGAATCCCCCCCCCCCAGTGACCCCAAAGGAATACTGCCTACTCCAGCTTTAATGGTGCTATCCTATACACTCAATTCAGAGATGCTGAACTATTGTATTGTATCTTATTGCATGCAATTCAGGTTTCATACCTTGATCCCTATCAGTCTGTATTTCCTGATCTTGTGACTTTTCAGTGACTTAACCAGAAGAGCTTTGATCCCCAGAAACTCAGATCATTAGGTAAGAGCAAAGAAATGACTCATTCTTTGCTTAGTTCTGCTTAGTAACTCGCTTAGCTTCCGAGATCTGACGGGATCGGGCATCCACAAGGCGGTAAGGCCACAAATTATAATGGTGGTGATATTTACTAAAAAACATAGTAACAACTGGCCAAAATGTCTGTCTTACACAGCAACACTTTTTATGTTCAGAACTCAGTACAACACCATGAAACACTTGGAGAAGAGCAGATGCCAAAAAGACTCCTGTTATCCCACGTTTGAGCCTTTCCCTTCAGAACATGGTCCCATTCAGTGTGGTTCCTTTTAAGTATACTCAGGACCTTAAAAGCAGTAATCAACTGATTATGGCTAAGACCAATTCTAACTTCTTTTATTAGCAGTGACAAGGTTGATATGATGTACTAGACAGCAATCACCGAGAAAGCAAAACCCATTCTTCTTAAGTAAAACATCTGTTTGATGCGGAGCTACAAAGAAACAGATGGAATCAAACGCACCAAACAGAATCAATAAGTGTTCTCTCAAAATGGTCAAACAGTGAACAAAACACTTAAATCTTTTTGTTTTTTATTCAGATGCAGAGCTGGAAAAAAGTCAATCCTTTCAGTTGTAATAGGAATTTACAACAGGTGAAGACTGGTCCCCTTAAAAGTCTTCTTTAGTAATAGGACGTGCAGAAAGAGTAAAACCTTTTAAAGCCCAAACTGGCTCTTTATCAGGTACAGAGCATCAGGGTTGACAGGTCTGTGTGACAAAACCAACACAATGGCAGCTTCAAAACAACCCAGTGCCTAAACTTAAAATGTGCCTCTGTCAAACTATATAAAGTACTCTGCTTTTAAAGTCTAACAGCATTCCTATCGTTGTCATTGTAATATATGCAAAGTAAAAAGTACTTTCCTCGGGCTGCCGTACAGCTCACTGAGTTAGGATGTAACCATGTGGGGGCAGGTCGCCAGCAGCGGTCGTGAGTTCGAGTCCAGCTCATGACCCTTTGTAGCATGTCTCTCTCTTCTCTAGTCCCTTTCACTCTGTCTCTCCCTCTATCAATAAAAAGTGGGGAGAAAATGCATATATATATATATATATAATAAAAGGTGCTTTCTGTCATGTCATTTTATCCTAAAATAATAATAAATATTTCTGAATAACTGGAAAAGGAAGCAGCACTTTAAAAAAGTTTTTGCATTTTCTTGTGGTTTTAGAGATCAATAGAATCTTGGCTTTACAGGACCAACAAAAAGCCTTGGTGTCATTGCCCAGTCACATGTTCCATCCATTCCTTTCCTTCTGTCTTCACCCTCTCGCTCTTTTGTATTCCCCATATTTTGCTCACTTGCTGGACATGAGAAAAAATAATCTGTAGAAAACTCTCTGACAATAAATAGATTATTCAGTTTTGTTGTTTACTCATTTTTAAGGGGAAAAAAATATCATGTATTTTCAGGATGGCAGTTTTTCCATGACCAGCATCATGTTTCTCAGTTTGTTAACTAGTTTCTTTGCTTTGCTTTGCTAATTAGCGTGGTTGAGATCACGTGGTGGGCGGGGAGCTGCAGAGAGCGTTATAGCATCTTGTGTGTGTGTAGGTAGCTGTTGCCATGCATGTACATGGAATCAGTTCTCTGATCTGCAGCCTCTGGCCTCATCTCCACTCCCACCCCAACCGGTCGAGGCAGATGGCCGCCTTCCCTGAGCCTGGTTCTGTCAGAGGTTTTGTTTCACCCTCCCTATCCTAGGGTTTTTTTAGTTCCTTCCTACCGTTGCTGACTGTTTGCTCAAAGGGAATCTAAAAGTAACTTTGGATTGTTGGCTTTTCTGTTTTCTGTGTATAACTTGTAAGGTCTGTACCTTACTATGTAGAGCGCTGTGAGATGATATATGTTGTGAATTTGCGTTATATAAATAAAATTTGAATTGAGTTGAATCAGTATCATTGGGTTTGTATGAAATAAGTCGTGATTGAAAATATAGTTTCCCATCTAGAGATGTTATTTATGTAATTTGCATGCTAAATCAGTTTAAACTCATCTAGACAGTATCACATATTGAAACAGCATTCTCCATATAGTTTATATGTAAAAATTCTCAAAATCTAAACTCATTTGGTCATTGATTTTGGGTGACAACATTAATTATTTGTTGCATTTATAAATGAAACTGGTCACAATTGAGATTACTCTCAAAAGTCGAGGAGGGAGCAGAGGGTTGATTGATATTCTACGATCATCCCTGGGGAAATTAATTAAACATAGGGACTTCACAACATATTAACAAATATTCAAGGAAATAAATCGGTATTAAAGCAGTTTATACCAGATGTAAACTGCAGTTATAAGTCTGCCATTTTCAGCATGTATTCTATGCTGCATTCTCCTCCCTTCCTGCTATCTGCGTGTTAACATTTTTAAAATCCCTTCACTATGTAAAACAACAACCTCCAAACAGCATTTTAATGACCGCGATTACCTCCCTGCATGCAACTGTTCCATCAAAACAAGTTTCCTTAATTCGCAGGGGAACATCTATGTATCTAGAGTAGCATAGTACCGTCCAAGACAGTTGTGATTGCTTTGAAGAAACACAGGTAAGCAAGAGCCCTTTTATTGTGCTATAGCAGTATGGTGATGAGGTGCAGCCAGACCATTCTCCAATGCTGGCACAGTACTGTGGAGATAAATCTGGCTACATGAGAAAGAAAAAAGAAAAAGCAACTTTCAGAAAAATGTAATACACTACAGTAAACTCACAGAACATTCTAGAAATACTTTCATCAATACTTTAAACAGCTGGTTACCTGGTTTGAGAGTGATAAATCCAATATGTCTCCCTGTAACAGAGCCATTTTTCAGCTTCACATTTTTGTCTGTAGATGTCTGAAGACATTCAATTCATAGACATTTTACAGTAGGCACAGAATGTTTGGCTTCACAACATTTCTAGGAAAAAGGCTTTTCAGATCGCTTGTGTCTGTTGCACCGTGGTGCTCAGGAATCCGAGGTTTCAAGGCTCTGTTTGTCTTTGCCACGTAAGCCAATCTGCAGGGCCGCTTCAGCTTATGAATAACATTTGTAACGGAACAGATAATCTTGACTCTTATCTTAATCATTAATAAATAAGGAATGGCTAAAATGGTGTATGTGTTCTTGTACTATTACATTGGCTACAAGTATTACTTATATTTCATTCAGGGAAGTAATTGGTTTGTGAGGTGCCTGATGTGATTTAACAATTCGGACCTTAATATCGTCTGTCTGAGGTCTTAAACTGAACTTGTCCAAACCAATGTGAGCCATTGTTTTCCAGTATGCCAGGACAGATTTTTTCTATTTGTGTGAAGAAAGTGTTTTGCTGTTAAAGTGTTCAAACCTTTATGGCAGCTTTCTTTTGAAAAATGTGATTTAAACATTTTTCTTTAGGACAGTTTCACTCAAATCTATAATAAAGGAGGTGTTGGGAGGTGAATCCTGTTCTCTCTGATCTAAAAAAATTCGATAACCGTCTCAGGCACAAAGCCGATGGATGACGCCACGTCTTTATTGAAATGCAACGATTAGATAATGCTACAAAGAAAGGAAAAGTTATTACGACTGGAGTTACTTCCAGATATGTTGATAGTGGAGTGTCCCTGAAGTGTCACAGAGGAAAGGTGGGTTGGCTGCCGGTTCTCTAGAGACGTGCAAGTGGCTGCAGGGTCTAAGTGTTAAGGACCGATGCGGATCACAAGAGCAGCCTCCATGTCCTGATAGGCAAATGACAGTTATCATTTCCAAACAGGAGGCCTGCCGCTGTGCATGCTCATTCAAAATAGAACACTTTGCACATAGGGGTGGGAAAGAAGAATTCATGAATAGGAAAGTGAACAAAAATAGAGATTCATCTCATGGCATCTCTTGAATGCTAAATATAAGATGAAGGCCAATAATTTTAGAGCAAGCCCAGAAAGACTTGTCAAACTTTGTGCCATTACTATCCTTTGTCTTAGCACAGTTGTCATGTAGGGCCTGTACCCGTATGAAATATTAATTCTGCATAATAACTTTCAAAGGGGAATAAAGCACAGAGTTAATTATTAATTGCATGTGTATTCAAGGCATCTTCCCTTTTTTTCAAACGCACCAAAATATTCCCAGACAGTTGCCACTCGAAGAAAAGAGAATCCCCATAATGCCGCGCTACAGCAGAAATGACAATCACTAAACACTGATGCAAGTTCCATGAAACATCTAACCTACATTTCACAGGTATCAATGAGAAATTCACCAGCACTCTGCACTTTCTTGTTTTTTCCTCAACTACAAAAGGTCTCACATGCTGTTCACTTTTAGGGGCGGCGTCAAACTGACACAAATGCAACAGTGTTGTTGGTACAGGCCAAATCACAGGACATGGAGTTTTGCTTGAAAATGATCCACAGAACACGTTTTGTCAGTTTCTAGCTTCGTGTGGTGTAACTTCACAGGTATAAATAGAATAAAACAGAACAGAAGTACAGTAGTCCCTCGCCATATCGTGGTTCACTTTTCATGGCCTCACTGTATTGTGAGTTTTTAAATTATATATAAAATACGTAAGTAAGACAGTCTGTAGGGTTACCCACAACATCAGCTTCCTGGTAGGCAGTCGGACGTCCTCGGTGTCGGTGTGTTTAAAATACGGCAAAGTTTTTCCCAAGTGGGCGTTTCAAGTGGATCGCTGCGTCGCTAGTTCCATTATCAGACATGGCTATAGAAGCTTCTCTTGATGGAGGGTTTAAGAGTGTAGAAAGGGTTTAAGAGAATAGGAAGTGTTTAGAAGAGTGTCAGAAAGGTTAATAGCAGTGTGGGAAGGGTTTGTAAAGCCTTAAAATAAATATATAAGTAATAAAATATATATAAGGTCGCTATTTCGGGCATTTTGTCTATCGCAGGCGGGCTTCTGGAACCTAACCCCCACAATAGATAAGGGATCCCTCTACTTTATTTATCCCAGATCTGGGGAATTATTCAAATGCCATGTTCTAAAATACAGCATTTCTTTTTTTGTTTGCTTTTTTGGGATCAGTGCGTCTTTAAAAAAGTTTAAAGACGCACTGATCCTTTTTGGAAAGCTGAACATCTATCCACCAGTTACAACTTTAAAACCACTGAGAAGTTAATTGACTAACACAACATCTCGTTGTAAAGAAATGTTCTGCTGGGAAATCTTGGGTCTTGGCATTCACGTGGATGTTACTCTGACAAGTACCACCTGCCTATACATTACCCACTCCTTTATGGCAGCGGCACTCCTCAACGCCATCAACCTCCTCCAGCGTAACAATGCGCACTGCCCCAAAAACTGCTCAGGGACAAATTGAGGAACACAACAGCCCAAGACAAAGCCTCCAAGATCCTCCTCGAACATCCGACGGCTGACAAGCCTGATCCATGAGGGTCTCACCCCACAACCCACAGGACCTAAGGGATCTTCTGCCAACATCCCGATGCCAAACTGGGCCAGCTGATCAGAGCAGTTTTGGCGGCAGAAGCGAGATCTACTCAGTATTAGACAGGTGTAATGTTAGGTCTGATCTAAAACACGACACTGACACTGTCAAAATACAGTTGTTATGCCTGCAAAGACAAGCAAAGGGGTTGCCTATTTACACATTCAGCAGACAGAGCAATAATAGCATTCATTTGGAGTTATGCGTCTAGCCACCTGATGGATGGAGGTTCTCGAGAATAAACATCTGGCTCTTTAAAAAAGCAAGTGAACACAATAAAGCATTGCTTTATCAAAATTCTCCACAGGGCTGATGGGATCACGGAGTTGGGTGAACACTCGCTCTCCTCTCTTTATTACTATGGCCTTCATTTAGAATATACATAGTCACTCCTGATGCGTTTACGATACAGTACTTGTCATTCAGAACAAATGCGACTATTTAGGTATTTGTCACTGTTTATCTAAATACAATGTAACAAGCAGTGACATCGTACAGGTTTGTGTGTGTGTGTGTGTAGACAGGTAGGCCAAGGTCAGTTAATTTGGGGTGTCTACGTCACACACCAATCAGGCGTCAATAGGGGAGGTAATCAAGCAAGCCACTCCAATGAGGAGAAATGCTATCTGCTAGACAATGGATATCTCATTTACTGCATTTCTGTCCCATTTCAGCGCGCTTTGCCCAGAGCCTCTTAATATGCATGTTATCCGACTGCACTGAGGGGGCGTATGGAGCCGAGGGTGGGCTGGCGGGCGGGGGAGGGGGTTAAAGGGGGGGGTGGCTGAGGCGAGACAGACCATTTCAGTGTCAATTTACAGAAATTCCCGCTGTCAAAAATGAGAGGAGGAAAAAATGAGAGTACTTCCCATTTTCTTCCCAGATCTTTTAGTTTAATTCAATTGGACCTTTCAATACCATATTTATGACACACAGGAAGCATTCGCCCTATTGCATTATGGGAAGAGGGGAGAGATAAAGACGCTGATTCTTTAAAGCTCTTCGGCACAAAAGGAGATAAAAGCAGATAAAAAGAGGAGTGTGTTTTTCATTGTGTTCTGTTCTGTGAGGGAGGAGAGGATTAAGTCGCTTCATATCGCTGCCTGTCTGCGTTCAGGAGACAAAACACAAGCTAACACATTTAACTAAACTCGGTCTGGAGCTGTATTTCACTTCTTTTCTCGCTCTCAAAGTGACGACATACCAAACTCGGACCTAGAAGTTGCCAGACTTTTTCGAGCAAAAGTTCTATATTAACGTCTTCTCTTACCATTTTGTGAAATCCTAGATCATATAATAGTCATGTTTAACCATGACTACGTTTATCAAAGTGATGATTTCAGTATAGTGACGAGAGGAAATCCCATAAAATGTGGAATTTAACAGCAGCTCTAGCCAGCCACACATGAATAATAGGTCATATGTGATCAAAACAGCTCCAACCCAGCGCATTCCCTTCATTTTTTTTCCAGGAATCTCGATCAATAAGCAGTCGATAATGTCTCCAACTGAGTGAAACCCGTGAAATTCCTATTTAAATAACAGGGGTGGGCCATTGTTGCACGTATCATCTCCCTCACGTTATATATGATTAGGCACGACAGCATTTACATTATTTCCGTCTAATTGTTCACCTTTTCCTCCGAGAATCATAATGACCGTGCGTCTCTAACCTCAGTCTTCCAGGATGAAAACAACCGTGCTCTCCCTACGCAGGCCTTCCTCACAGTACAGCACAGAGAGAGGTTGCCAGATGAAAGATAATAAAATGACACATTCCCTTACTTAGTAGCACCGCATGATGGCTCCAGGCGCTACCTTTGTCTCAATCACAGCGATGACTAAAATCAAGCATTGTAACGTTACACCCTTGATTTCATGCAATGTAGCGGATTATGGATATGAATTGAACGCTCGGCTCTTTTTTGTGTTCCAATTTCCCAATTAGGATTTTCTGCCTTCATAATGACACAAAGTATTCTCTTAGTCAAATCAGCGACAGCTATTTATACGAGCGGTAATCTCTCACCCGGCGCTGAACTGCCAGCAAAGAGCGATGGCTTTTGAAGTAATGCTGAAAAACAAAAGGAGACGCCGAACGAATGCAATTGGGCTTCTCTGTCTTTCTGAGTGTCCATCTCTAAGAGCGCGGTTCAGCCGGCCAGGAACAGGAGACAAAAGAGCTGTTTAAGACAGTTCATTTGGTAAATAACCCATAACACCATGTTCACTACCAGTTACGCTTAGAATGAAATGTTCAAATAACCACCCCTCCCCTCCACAAGCAGCAGCTCATTCCTCTCTGTCTTGCATTTCAACAGAACAGGACATGAATGTCTGACAAGTAGGCTATCATCCAAGAGATCATTAAGCACAAGGGTTGAAGTGCCATCTTCAGTGCCATGGCAACAGGGTTGCGAGATGAGATAAAAACAATGCAAGGCAGGAGGCAGGAGACAGGAGGCGGGACGGGGTCTCAACGATTGCCATTGATCGATGGATCTCTCTCTCCCTTTAGAGGCCAGGAACAGGAAGGGGAGGTTGGAACAGGGAGGGCAGCGAGGCAGAGGAGGGGGGGGAGCAGCAGCAGCTTTAGGGCTTCATAGGTGCACTAACAGTGGGAACGCGCTCTCTTCAGCGTGCTGATTGTTTTCTACACAAGGGTCTAATTGAACATGTCAAACAGTGCATTTGCATGGGAATGATTATTTTTACTTTGGTACAGATGCGAGGCCTTTGGCTCAGCCTCGCAACAAAGAGCAGCAGCTCGGCGTTCACACAGGGCAGCGTCGAGCAGAAAGTCTGGACACGCTCCTGAACGAAGTCACAGATTCAGCATCAAAACAATACGGCTGATTATTTTACAGGTGTTTTTAAAAATGGTTCATGACCTCACAAATCTCTTTGTGCTGAAATCAAAACACATCAGCCGCGCTTTACTGTAGGTTTGTGAAGCATAAGCACTTTCTTGTGAGTGTGTGTATGCACACAGTATCTATTTACCTCTTTTCTCCCTACATTACAGCTGTTTCAAGTATGATAGAGGTGAACTGAGAGGAGCGAGTGTATTATCTTTTGCAGCTGTCAGCAGTGTTTGTGGTTTTGTGCCAAAGCTCCACAGGGCTCCCACTAAATGCCATCAGGTTACGACTGTGGTTGTTTGCTTTTTTTTTAATTACAGCAGGAATGCTTTTTGAAGCATGCGATAAGCACTGCACAACTCCCCCACACTCTGAGGTTGCAGTGCACACAGAGCAGCACCACCGTGCACCCACAGACACACACGCAGACAGGCAAAACCTCCTCAAACCCAGTTTGGGAAGTTGTCTCTCTCACAACATGCACTAATCAATCTGTTGAGAGCAATCTGTCAGGAAATCTTTAGCTTTAAACAACCCAGTGCGAATGGGGATGAGGCCCTTTCTGTGGGGCAGGGCACTGCAGGGACTTACCAATAGCTGTCTTTACGCATCCCGGAGAGTCAATAAGGATTATGAGAGCGAGCTTTTATCTCTTCAAACACACAAACCAGTCACTCATTTAAATAGATGAACAATTCAGGTCTGCTCAATAAATAAAAAAGGAGTATACTTACATAAATACATTCAAATCCCAACTCTATTCAAATTCCAGTACCATATGCTTAATTTAAGATCTAATCTCCCTTTTTCTATTTCCACCAATTCACAGAAGGAAAATCTTTGTACACATAGTTGTTTAAGACCTCAAAGGATAAACACAGACTACCTATTGTTGCTGGCAATGCACCTCTATCCTCAACTTAAGACCCACAGTTCCTTTGAGAGCGCTCCTGGCAGATGCCGTATGCAAAGCAGGTGCACTCAGGGAAACATGCCTAACAAAAGAGACATTATTGCATTTCACCACCTCCCAAAAAGACGAGGAGAATATTAAAGGTGACACAACTGTATTTACACATCATTTCAACAGACCTAAAATAACCTCATTTCTATCTTGCTCTATCAAATAAAAGGAGGCAATAAAATCTGCCAAGAGAAGAACAAATAAAAGCAAATTTTGACATTTTGCTTTTTGACGCCTTCCATTTATAGGTCAGAGGAAACACCAGCCGACCTCTCATTGTTTTTTAAATGCCATTTTGTAAGGCTGGGAAGCAGGAATTAATTAATGCGTGGGTAGCTGCCACTGTCAAGAGGCAGCACATTAAAATCAATGATTAATAAATTCAAAACACACAACAAACTCAGCTGGGAGATGAAAATAGTATTGTGCGCTCCATAGGAAGCAGCCCCAGTGCGCGTCCTCCCACCGAACGAAGTGTCCACTCAGATGGCTAATGGAAAGTAGCCGGTGCCAGCTGTGTGCCTGTGAATAAAATCACTTTAATTAAAGGAATTACAATGGAAAAGGAACCGGGGATGTGTGGAGTGCTACCGACAGGAAACGGTGTCACACACACACATTATGAAATCCCATAAAGACTTAAAATGACAGTGCCTTTGTGCTTGCATTATTAAATAGGCCTAATCCACACATGCTCTATTGTACTAAACAGCTTTAAGATTTACAAATATGTCCCCCTCAGTGTACGTTAAAAGGGAAGATACAGATACTTGGGTAATGTCTGGAAGCGTGACACCCACTGAAGAACAAAGACAGTTGCGTCTTGAGCAAATAACAAATCCCTAAATGCAATTTATTTGTTTGCTTAGGCAAGGACACCATAATTAATGACGGGCAAAAATTAGATCCTGCTGGTCTGCTGGGGGGACAGGGTAATAACAGCAGTTTTATTTAACCTTTTACCAAGCAGGACGTGAGAACGATGATGCCAGTGATTTTAAGAAGTTCTGCTCAGACAGAGACTCACTACTGTGGAGCCAAATTAGGGCCGCATGTCGTACGCCAAAGTCAGAAAGTCGAAATTGAAAATTAATTGATACAATTCGAAGCTGAAAGCTGACCTCGATCCTTGGAAAAAAAAAACCAAGCGAACACCACCGAGGTGTAAGTATTTGAAACAGATTTCAATTCAAATGTAATTCTGATTAAATTTTGGAGGACTACATTTCATATGCTAATGTTCTGAATGCAGTTGAAACACTTTATCCCAATTTTTCTAAATGGCAATTTCTTTTTTTTCCATTTTCAGGTTTTAATAGACACTTTAAGTCATTATCCTGAATACCGCAGTGCTTGACATCATCAGTAATGTGTACAACTGGGGTGAACCGGGGTAAGTGTCCCCCTCAAACCGCCAGATATAGTCAGTTTTCATTCCAGGCCTTTTCCTGGGCGACAGCAGCATTTTACTGGTAGGAGGAAAGTGGATCTGAGGTGTGTTGATGTGACACTTTTACAACACACCGTACGCCTTTGGATGTGAGCTTTTACATGCATATATATGTACTTTTTTAACTGGTAGCCTTAAGTTTGAATGAAGAATAACAAATATATATATTTTTAAATATGAAAAACTGTAAAAAATAAGTACAAAAGTAGGACTAATATATGGAATAAGAAGCCTTTCATGTGGATAAATGATTTTCAATACTTGCTACTGTTAGATTTCTGATTAATTATGTACACCATCATCTGGTACGACAGTATAAGAGCTAGCCAGCAGTAAAAAGAAGTGTCTAGTGTCTGTTGTCTACCTGTTGATGTGACAGTATTTTTATGGCAGTCATTTTTTTATGTAATAAGGTGATGAAAATAATAGCTTTACTTGATTTGTCCAAGGTCCATCAATTCTAACTTAATTATCATTAATCAAACTGTTTTAGAAACAATCAAAAATAATGTCTGCATGTGTTACAGCTAACATTTATGTTGCTGGTAAAATAACAGAAACAACAGGGGGTGTCTTACCCCAGTTCATCCCATATAAAACAATTAAAACATCCTAAGGTAGGAAACTTTTCAGAGTTGGTATCAAAACATGGGGCTGACATTAGCTAACTGAGCTGCTTTCAGTCAATTACAGTTATGAAACAGGTGTAACTTGTCCGTGTTCTCTAGAAAAGCATTTATACACAGTGCATTTAACTCATAAATCTCCCCTTTTTGTCGCTTGTCCATCTCTGTATTTCAGTGCGCCATCTTCTCAGCCTCGTTATGGGGCAGCAAGCAGTGAAGGCTTCATTATTGCTTGGACATAATGCCTGACTTTGCTCATCTGCCTATGCAAGAAAGGCCAAAAAGTCTGAAACTGAAAAAAAAAATTAAATAGAGAGATTAAAAAGGGAAAAGATAAGAAAATAAATCTTTTACTCAAATAAAAAAAAAGTAAATTCAGAGTAAACACAGGAAAGCTGTGCTCCAGAATATGGACCAGACTCAGTATAGAACTCTTAAGCTTATTACCACATTTGCAGTCTTCCCTATGTAAACCAGTGAGTGATCATTGCTACCACATCTTTGGGGTCATCAGGTGGGAACCTCCCTTCAACGGTGTATAAATAAATATCATATATTGAAATATTATTTGAATCGAAAATTATTTCATACAATTTTTGATATAAGTTTGGTGACGTTGCTTTTCAGGACTCAGTATGTTCAGTTTCAAGCTTTGTCTTTATTACAATTTTGTCTTTAGACTAATAAAACATTTTGCACCGTTTGGCTCCAGACGCTTCCAGATCTAAGTGCAAAATTGGTTTTCGGTGAAGCAAAACATTTAGGTGCCCCTTAGCATCCTAGAGACAATAACATATGGTGTGTGTTTTTCTTGCTGTGGGCAGCAGTTATTGAGTGACCTGACAACAAAGTAGGTAAGTAAGTTGAACTTTGAGTTCTCAAAACGTGTGTATCCATTTTCCTTTGTTTATTGTGTGCTTAATGGAATCAATCAAACTGGTGTTTCTCGCTTTTGTTAAAGTAAAAATAATGGTTTATTTGTCTTTTTACAAAATCAGATACCCATAGGAAATCCCAGTCACACGACAAAACATCTGAACATGTCCCTGCCAGTGTTTTAAACTGCAGAGTTTTATAAGAAACCTCATCTGTCTTATTTAAAGCACAACGAGATAACCTCACTTTAAAGGTGATTCACATTGAGACTTCAGTCTTAATATTTTCTGTATAACTTATGGTTCGTCACTCAGCGTTCATCATTTGTAGTAATCAGAGTTATTCTGAATATTCAGTGTTCAAACTGACTTGTTCAGTCATCCATGTAACTCAGTGTCACTGTATTCAGTTTTAATCACTTCACAATTTTCACTACTTTTGAGTTTATCAGTATTTACTACTGTATTCAAGAGTACTGAATACCATTTGGTAAAGCCGGCTTCTGCCATTTAAATGGACCATTGCAGTAATGTGGAGAAGGAGGACCTGCTGTATCTACCTACCCAGGTTTTGCACTGTTCCACCATCAATAGCACAACTCCATAGTGTCCCATGACAGATGCTACATGCATCCATACCATATTTTTATAGGCCAGATCAACACTTTGAAGTCTTTGTCATGTGCCTCAAACAATCCTCATACCTGAACAATGTCTGCAGTGTGACAGGACACATTATCCTGCAGAAAAAGGCCACTGGAGTCAAGGAATACCATTGCCATGAAGGGGTTTACATGGTCTGCAATGGGCAGGTGGTACATGTCAAAGCAACATTAATTACATTAATGCCTCACTCAAGGTTTCCCAGGGTACATTGCACAGGGCATCACACTGCCTCTGCTGGCTTGACTTATCCTCCCATACTGCATCCTGTTAGCATACCTTCCCTTGGTAGACTGTGACTCATCAGACCAGACCACCTTCTTGACCATTGTAGACACTTCCAGGGGTAAACAGGGGTTGGAATGGGCACCCTGACTGCATTTGGCTATGCAGCCACAGGCACAGCAAGCTGCAATTCACCTTGTGTTCTGACATCTTTCTATTATACCAGCATTAAGGCTTTCAGCAATTAATAGTTTCCCTGTGGGATCTCATAAGCCATTACTTCCCAGGGGTATCAATGTAGTTTGGGTGTCTATGACCCTACATACCAGGAAAACCCCTCAAGACCTACTGATTTGAAGATGCTGTGCTCCAATCATCTGTCCCTCACAATTTGGTCCACATCAAGATCACTGAGATCCTTACACTGTCTTCCAGCTTCGAACACAAATGCTTCAACAACTGATGGTTGCTGATAACCATCGGACAAGATAACCAACAAGATAATGTTATTCACGTCACTTGTCAGTGGTTTTAATGTTGTGGCTGATTGGTGTAAAATGCCAACGTGAAATAGTCATCGCCCACCTGAACTTAATAAGTAGTTCTGCCACCACAGCCTGATAAATATGATTCTGCGGGGCATCAAAGAGAGCAAGAACAGACTAGGATTAGTAGAAAAAACAGCCTCAGCGACAAATTAATTTGTGGTGTGAGGAGTGACAGTGAAGAACTTGACAGGTGTCTTGGTGAATGACTGACATTAGATAACTATAGTTAATACTGTGTTACATCACAGTAGGCCTACTGTGAAGTTTGCTGTCAGATTTCAAAAAATACAACTTGTTGATGCTTGGATTTTTTTTTACACCAACTTTTGCATACACAGTATCTCTTGAGTCTTTGAGTGTGAACATATCAGAATCAACATATTAAGATATTTTTTCTGATAATCATTTTATAACAGCAGGCACATCCAGCAACACCTTTGATGGTTTCAGCTTTTGATAGAAGCAGTTACACCCAGACCAAGATGGATGTGAATCCTCCTCCCTCAGGATGTAAGGTCAATTTCAAATCACAAAATACAGACATATAGACTACAATAGAAAGTTCTGTTATTGTGATGCACTGAGCTTGTCTGCGGGTATATGTGTACATCTCTATCAATGAAGTCATAAATGACTGTTACTGGAAACCTCAGTCTTGTTCTTGGCACAAAACAAATAGAAGAGGTGTGCATGAGCAAACACATTGCTAAGCAACTCATTAAAGCTTACAATGCTTTCAGAATTCTGGGAGCAAAGAGAGTTTTCGGTTTAGGTGACAGCATGGCTGATATGGCACTCAGTATGGGGACTCTAGAGGAACCAGATGAATGGCCAGATGTGCAGAGCGTTAGGTGTGCTGGGTACACCTTGCAGCACTGTATTAATGCTGCACTCAAACAAGACTGGATTTGTTGCACCGTGGCTGCTGTACAGCATCTACTGGGACATTTAAGAAAGGGACAAAACAAAACTGGCTGGAAGAGAAGGAGGAGCAGCAATATGTTCATCAACCACGAACTGATTCAGTTGAAACTCAAAATATTCAATGCTGGCCTCACGCAGTGCTTTCTGACTCAAATTTGACAAAGAGGGACAAGTGCAGTACAGTAGACCGGTCTAAAGTTAGATCTTAACATGAAGGAGGGCAAGTGCAAACATGGGCAGAAGAAAAGAGGCAAGAATCAAAACCTGAAACATGATTGCCTACTAGAGAAAGACTATACGAGCCAATTACATGCTTGTAGGGGGTTCCCTATCCCTATTGTAGGGTTTTACAATAACAAAAGCCAAAGTCCAAGTCCAGGTTTTTCTACTGTTACTTAAATATTTTCTAGTCAACCTCAAATATAGATTCATGAATCTGTAAATGTGCATGATATGGGCTCTTGAACTCTATCTTGTCTAATACATGGTACTGAAAAATACCAAAGGACCATAAATGGTTTAGATACTGAAAGTAGTGGACAATGACAATGACATTGAAAGTGCGGATTCAACAATGCGCAGCAGTGGAGGAGGATAAAAAAAATCCTAGCCAGTATGGAGATATTTTGCACTGGAGTCAGATGATAAGAGACAAACGTCAGTGAGCATTTGGAACAAAAGAAGTAAACACCTTGAACTTATCAAGGCAAGATATCAAAGACAGGCATCCAGATGTGTACACAGACTTCAAGATGAGCAAGTTTCAGTTGTTCTGTTCTATTAGAAGCTGTAGTCAAAATGCTGAGATGTTACCATTATTGCTTGTGCATTCAGACAGGTGGCATCTTCTTACAAAGTCTAACAAATATAGAAATGTGTTAATGACAGTTGTGGAATTTCAGTGGTATTGATACAGAATACAACGATAACTCCACACAGATAAGATGGTCTGGAAACATACAGAAGTGTGGTTGAAGGTAAAATGATCTGTGAATATATGAACAGAGCTGTGAGGGCACCCGCTGAATGCTCTGGACTGCACTCTCACTTTCCAGTGCATTGTGGGAGGTGACTCTTCTCATCTGTCTCATTATAAATGTGCGGAAGGCCAACTGTTTCAAAGGGAGGGACTCACATGCACCAATATCAAGAACTTCGGATTATGCTGGGGACACTATTACTCCTCTACATCTTCACTAGGGATGATTCTAGCCTCTAACTCCTCTGTTGTTAAACCCATATTTAAAGTTAGACCGGTTGGCTAGTCCAAAAATCAGAAAACACTGGTTGTGCTCCAATCTGTATGTGATTACTTTGTCTCAGTATATTCCTTGGCCACAATGAGCTGTGTTATTTTGTCAGCCCAACTTGGATCACAGTGTTTGCTGGTAAATTCTTTTCTTGCAGGTTAATGTCGACATGCCTGTGCTGGATGTGGTCATGAATCGCTCCAGCAGAGCAGTTATGTGCCAGTTTTTTCTGACACAGCCTACATACAAACTTGTTTTTTTTTTGCCTTTCCATCATGATACTGGTTTAACCGATTTGTGATTCTGGTGCTGACTAGCAATAATCTTTACACAGCAAATAAGTTATTTACCACTATGTTGTATTAATGTTAAAATTCTCATGCATAGAACCACTAATATGAGACTTTACATGAATTGCAGATGATTTATTCATGATCTGAATCGGATACACAGGTAATGTTAATGGACACATTGTAGGTTTTGTTTCAACATGTTGATACTTATGAGATTATGTATGTATACATCAGTTCCACAGGTCTGTAATATTATATGTAGGTTGATAATGTTTGTATTTTACATACATATGATTTGATGTTTGGTCCGCATTATGTGTATGAATGATAAATTAATTGAACAAAAGTAAAGGATAATAGTGAGTATTCTCACTGATACATATCCTTTGAGTTGTAAAGTCCAATCATTTCTTCTATTTAAAGCATTTTACTAATATTAATCTTTCCCTGTGAATCAGAAAAGACTGTATAATACGTGATGAATACAAAGGAAAGCAAGCATGTTTCATGGAATCAGTGTCTCACCTCATGATGGCTATTGATAAACACATTTTATTCTTAAATAAAGAATTTGTAGTACACAAAGAAGTAATAATTCAATACACATACAAAGGGATGGGCCTTTTATACAGCAGATGTCCTGACTTGTCATAACAGGAAAAGCATAAGTGTTGATAATACCATTATTGATTACAGTATTTTATTTAGATGTGCCTGGCCAGTCCAGGGCACTGGTGCAGAGAGACTCACTAGCATGGCTCACTGGGCTATTAGTTGTACATCTGCTTTTCCTGCTATGAAGGTTAAAATATCTGCTATTAAACTGATCTATGCAGTGTGTTCATTCTCACAGAAAACAAGTCTCATCAGAAACCAAAGGCGATCCTTATCAGATCCTGATGCCTTCCTTATCAGTTTTATGTACTGCATCCATATTTTAAAGGTAAACAACTCTGGAGCGGTAAAATGTAAAGCTATGTACTTCAGTCTGCCTTTAAGGATGTATGAGTGTGTGTGCATTTGGCATGCCAACCAAATACCTGCATGTCTCATCCTAATAAAAAAACAGGTAAAATTCACCACCGATCAGCACACAACATTAAAATCACTGGAGTGAATAACACTGATTGTCTCATTACAGTGGAACCTGTCAGTGGGAGGGATATAATGGACAGCAAGTGAGCAGTCCGTTGTTGAAGCTGATGTGCAGGAAGCAGATAAAATGGGCAGCATGAGGATCTGAGCGACTGTGACAAGGGCAAAGGGCCACACGACTGGGTCAGAGCACCGCCAACACTGCAGGTGCTGTGGGCTGTTCCGGGTATGCAGTGATTAGTAGCTACCAAAAGTGATCTAAGGAAGGAAAACTGGTGAACCGGTGAGACAGGGTCATGGGTGCCCATGTGTATAAAGGGAAGGCTGGTTCATTTGATCTGCTGAACTACTGTGGTACAAATTGCTGGAAGCCTTAATGCTGTTATGATAGAGGAGTGTCAGGGTGTATCACAGCTTACTGCATATGGAGCTGTGTAGCCTCACACCAGTCAGAGAGCACATGCTGATCCCAGTCCACTGCTGGAAGCACCTACTATGGGTATGTGAGTGTTGGTCTGATGAATTAGGCGTTCTTTTACATCATGTGAATGGCGCTGCTTCTTGGGAAGAGATGTCAGCAGAATGCACTACAAGAGGAAGACAAGCGAGCAGATGCAAAGTGAAGCTTTGGACAATATTCTGCTGGGAAACCTCAAGTCCTGGCATTCACGTGGACGCTACTTTGACACATAGCGCCTGTCTAAACATTGCTGAAGACCATGCACACAACTTTCACGGCAACAGTGTTCGCTGGTGCTAGAGGCCTCTTTCAGTATGAGGCCCCCTGCAACACTGAAAAAATAAGACCAAGAGGTCAAGGTCTTGAACTGGCCTCCAAATCCCCCAATCTGACTGTGCATCTCTAGGATGTGCTGGAAAAACAAGTCTGATCCACGGAGGCCTCCGTTTACAACATCCAGGACTTCAAGGTTCTGCTGCTGATGTCTTGGTGTCTGATATCACAGGACACCTTCAGAGGCTTTATGGAGTTCCTGCCTCGGATCAGGATCATGGGTCAGACCCTACAGAATATTAGACAGGTGGTTTTAACGTTATGGCTGATTTATGTAAAAAGTAAAGGGAATTAAGAAAATGTGAATTTATGGTGCATGCCCACATTGCTCACGTTATTTGTAACCTCTGTCTGTAGATATTGAGCTCAACAGAGAACCAACTGGTCCTGCTTAGACCTGCTTACACTCGCCTTGCTTATAAACAGGCTCAATCCAGTGCTAATTAATTACACCAGTGATCATCCTGGACAGCATGTTTTACTCCAAAGTCCTTTTTTTTCTCCATGTGTCCTCCCAGAGGAGAGAACATGAGGCTCCGGTGAGGGAATCTGTGGTTCCTCAAGTGGCGCTGCATTTAATTAGAGTCGCCACAAGAGGGAGGCAGACACACATTTAAAAGAGCTTGACAGAGAGCCCAGCATGTACATCAGGAGTCCCTGCACATTTCAAAAACAGACAAGTTTCTCACAGTCTAAGGGCACTTCAGGGTTTCTGTAGGCCCCTACACAATCATTGGTCCTGTAGAAATTTAAATAGGATTTTCATGCAGTATGTGCCGCTGCCATGTTTGTGATCACCACACATAAACTTATCCCTTTGAGTTTTTGAAAAACAGCAATCGCGGCCCTTGTTATAGTAAATATCTCACTGCACTGTTGTGAATACGCCTAAATCAATAAAATATTTAAGAGTAAGAGAAGAGAAACTAAGTCAGCTGGTAACATCAAAGTGTCTGCAAATATACACTGGAGCAAGTTGTTTACATGGAATGGTGGCAAGGCCCTGAGGGAGGTCTGGCCTGGTTCTAACTCTGCTCAGCTAGAGCAAACAACACTGTTGGCAGTGTCAACATACAGAGAAGAAGCTAAACAATGGAGACAAAAAAGTCTGGATCTCTGCTGATGGTTAACAAGAACATCACTGTGGTAGCTGTCTACTCTCTGTGCGGCTATTCACAGGCTGCAGCGCTTGATGGCAAAGCTGCTCATTCTGTGGCGGCTGACAAAGACCAACAGGGTGTTTCATAAAGTTGGCTTGAGGAGGAAAAAGGAGCGATTATTATGAAAAGCTTGTCTTGATTTAGCCGAACAAACTGAACCATGATTGCTCTGTTTGATGAGGCCAACTCAGAGCTGATGCGAGTCAAGTCCGTTTTTTAAAAAAACAGACCAGGGACAAGGAGCTCTGATCACGTGGGTTCACAAAGAAGAAAAGTGGCATGTTAAGACAAAACTGTGATGTTTACAGCCACAGAACAGGCTGAACATTTTATATGAAGAACAGTTCATGAGGGAAACACGAACAAAACCACTAAAACAAACACTTCTGAGTCAGGTCAGTCTGTGGAGTACACTGTAAAATACAATCTCAGTCAGGTGAATGGGGTTGTGCTAATTGGGCTGCATTGGATTGGCTGTATCCCATTTGTATTGTTAAAAAACTAAAATAATGAGTGTATCTTTGATTTTCCTTGAGTGACATTTAAAGAGAGAACACACAGCACCAGTGTTTCTCACAGTGAGGCTACAGTTTAATTAAGGTTGTCAGGATTTTCAGTCGACTCAGAGTCGGAACCTCAGATTGGTGTGTCATCTCCGGTCAGAGGCTGGCATCAAAAATGTGCCTCTTTTTTTTGCTGGTAGGTCACACGCAGCCTGGTTTGTGTGTGTGCTGTGTGTGTATCATTGCTGATTATGTACATAGCTGTTTTTCTATAATCAGTAGTGCCTGCAGAAATTTCCCAGGGGTGGCCATTATGCAAACCTTGTCAAAATAAAAGTGAATGAAGCGCATGCTGATGCACTTTTTACAGTTTATGTCATTAATTATGTATAATATATATATCTGATGCGTATAGACTGATACTATAATGGTAAGCATTTTGGTATTTTGGGTGACCATCCTTCAAAACAACCCAAGAGAAGATGCTTTGATGATGAAGTTCACCCACAGGCAAAACATCCACCGTCTATTTATGACTTCAGCATCAACTTCTGTCCCCGTGTGATGATAATTTATCTAACAACAGCAACTAACGGTTCGGTAAAATGTGTTTTCGATGTTACTTGACTGCCACATTTTTTCACTGCGGTATTTACCATTAGATCTTGATGATGATTGTAAATAATTAATGATGCTGCTGCTGTGTTGTGTTGTGCAAAAAAATGCGTTCCCCTTTCTCCCTTCAGAGATGCTCATGTGGTTCCTGCTGCTGTTTGATGCTGCAGGTATTTAAGAAACTCCTATTAACAGCTGGAAGCAACAAACTAAACTTTAGCTCCCGTTAATGGTTTGAGATCTTTGTGTTTCCTCCTTCAACTAAAGGAATACAGACTGTGTATTTTGTGCTCTCTGAGATGTTTATGGATGGGTCACGCAGTCAACTGGCTGTTGGTATGCGAAGCTGCTACAGTCAACTAATGTTACTTTCACCTGTACATGGGCATTGTAGTTGCATTCACTGAAACTTGGATGTCAGAGTTTTATTGAATGAATCTGACCTATCAGAT
Organism: Dascyllus trimaculatus; assembly: GCA_024666655.1. Classification (NCBI taxonomy): domain Eukaryota; kingdom Metazoa; phylum Chordata; class Actinopteri; family Pomacentridae; genus Dascyllus; species Dascyllus trimaculatus. The sequence continues at coordinate 6,483,300 of CM045445.1, read as the reverse complement.
CTAGGGTCACCTCAGGGGTGGCCAATCAGATTTCAAGGTGGCCATACCCCTGCTCCCCTTAGACGCATCACTGTCTATGATACAGTGCATCACAGGTAGCATAAAAGGTGTAGGTACTGGAAATGCTGGACAATAACAACAACAACAACATAAAAGACCATGACAAGTGTAGGAGCAGCAACATGCAGCCACGATGTGTGGGGAACGCAGCAGCAGCAGTGGATGAAGATATTTCACTCTGGAGTCAGCTGATCAGGGAGAAAAGTTAGGGACAAGTAAGAGACGACCAAAAGCCATGATGCCAACGGTGTCACCAAGCATTCCACACTGAGTGCTGTGTACCATCCACATTTAACATGTATATGTGTAGCAGTTATTGAAGAGTCGATATTAAAATATATTCATTTGATTGACACTGTTTTTTAACACTATTTTTTTTAAATCTGGTATTGGCACTGACTATATCCTGAATGTTATCATCCATATTACAGATGAAAGCCAACTGAGAAACAAAGAGTTGAGCTGGAGTTCTTCTGACTGATGACTGAACCATAGTTCTAATTACCTTTATTTGTATTTCATGATATTTAAAATTACTTATTTCGCTAAAATACTACGCAGATGCTTGACTGAAAAAAGGCTTTGAAATTTAATTACACACTAAATGTAGCTCATGTCAAAATACGATATATTTAATATGAACTGTACACTGACTTGTGTACACAGTGCAACAGTAAAGAGAAGCTGCTGGGGCAGAACTGTGGAGAATATATAGTACTGGATTGGTTTCAGCAGGAATATTGTGATTCACATTCAAACACTGCAGAGCTATGGCAGAGCTTAGATAACTCAATTTAATGTCCTTATTAATTAATTCACCTCCTGTCCACTTCTGAATGTGTGTGTTTATGGTAATGTGAGTAACTGTATCACTGCATGGGTGGTACTTGTTTCAACAAATCATATGAGCTTGATTGTGTCATGGACAGTATTTTTATTCATGGGATGTCTTTATTACCCGAGTTTATACCTGTGAGGCCAAATGTAACCTACACAGACTAGTGGCTCTAATGGGCACATTAGTAAATACTAGCAAATGCTGCAAGTGTAGGTATTGGGATTGACCCCATCACCCACACTAGCAATACTGAGCCCTTCAGTGCATGTTCACACACCACCATGTAGTAGATAAGTGTGTCTTATATTTGAAAGTACTAACACACAGTACACTTAACCTGCACTTGATACATGCTGTTCTTTTTCTGAAGTGTAAGCTTGTGACATCCTCAGATCAGCAAGTATATAATGTTGGAGGCGGGCGGCTGTGGCTCAGGTTATAGAGCGGGTTGTCCACTGATTGCGAGGTTGGCGGTTTGATCCCCTGCCCCTCCACATGCAGAAGTGTCCTTAGACAAGACACTGAACCCCAAGTTGCTCCCAATGGAAGATTAGCACCTTGCATGGCAGCTCTTTCGCCACTGGTGTGTGAATGAGTGAATGCGAAACACATTGTAAAGCACTTTGGATACCACTAAGGTAGAGAAAAGTGTTACATAAGTGGAGACCATTTACCATTAGAGTTGTGGCAGAATTTTTAAAAAAAATGACGGCTTACAGTGTTCAACAGATGTAAAAACCCCTGTGCAATATGACTTAAAATGGCAAATAATTCAAAATTGTATCACCTCACAGTAGATGCATTTCTCCTAAGTTGATCAGTAGGGTGTTTGGCCTTATTTAAATGAAAAACAAACAGTTTAAATTTACTATTAAAGACATTTTTAAAAAGGTCATACAGTAGGTAACAGTGAAACAAAATTCAGTACATCTTCCATTACTAAGATTCAATTATTTTATTTTTTGAATACTTCATTTGTCCTTCCTAATTTCTGATGACAGACTCACTCCTCCTCAGGCTAGAGTATTTACGTCTATGAACAATGAAAATCCTACTTCAAAAAAACTATTGAAAATACGAGCTAAAGTAGAAGACTCAACATCCACGAGTACGCCTGTGATTACTGACAATTTAGCAAGCCTGTGATCATTATAACAAAGCTGAGTACACCTGTGATTTCCAATCAGCCTAATTACATGAACATGGATATAATGGGAGTCAGAGCAGAGCTGCTGTGACAGCTCAAACAGTATGAAGGATAGTTCATACTGTCAACCTCTATGAACGACATCTGAGAAAAAGAAACACCCTTTGATTTCTGTTTGGTACAAAACTGTACATTTGGTGTGAACCTGACCACAGTGATGGAATAGTCCTGACAGTGCAGCATAGAGGAGGGACTGTGATGATATGGGGCTGCAGGAGTGCAAGAGATGCTGAGGAGATGATATTTATAAATGGCACCATAGATACCTGTGGATATACCATAATACTTGCTGACAACATGACTCTCAGTCTACAGAAGCTTGAAAGAAAATGAATATTTCAGCGTGATAATGATCCAAAGTGCACTGCCAAAATCACACAAGAGTTTCTAAAGAAAACCAGCAAAAGTTATGACCTGGAAATGAACGTTCTCTGATCTGAGTCCAATCGAATGCCCCTGGGTATTTTAAAGAGAGAGGCAGGGCAACACAACCCCTCCAGCAAAGAGCAGGTAAATAAAAATTCTCCCTGAGGAATGGCAGAACATCTCTGCAGATATCTGGTATTCTTTATGCTGAGCAGGATTTAGTTTGAAATCAAAAATAAAGATGGACATACAAAGTATTGAGAAAAAAACAGAAAAGAAATGCTCTTCAGTAGGTCCTACTGAGCCTGATATCTCTGTATTTCTAGTGATCTGATTGGTTAGTATTGGTGTGACAATGTTTTGACTTGAGCCTCTAAAGAGTGTTCGAACATTGGTCACCCGGGATAACAGGTTCTGTTTACTCTGGATTTTAATTCAGCTACAAGTACACTGATAGGAAATGATGTAAATTTGGGTTAATTTAATTTGGGTTAATAGGGTTAATTTTGGTCCCTGACATTGATTTGGTTTTAGTTTTATAAAAATGTGTATTAGTTTTAAAGCCATCCATCCATCCACCATTCATTATCTATGCACTGCTTCATCCTGGAGCCTATCTAAGTTGACTTAGAGTGAAGAAAGGGTTCATCTGGACAGGTCACCAGACCAGTCTGTCGCAGAGCAACACAGAGAGACAAACAACCAAGCACACTCACATTCACACCTACAGACAGTTTAGATTCACCAGTTAACTTCAGAATGTCTTTGGACTGTGGGATGTCACGTCACACTTTGAGGCCACAACTGTTGATATCTTTGTGACTACAGGTCTTGTGTATGTCATGGGTTAATGAAATGGTTAATGCTTTAATGTCCATTTCCCTCCACAGTAAAATGGAGTGTGAGTGGAGCTGAGGCAGGCCACGCAATCACCTGGGGGTCACTCACTGCACTATGACAACACCCACCTGTCACACAGCAGCCACACCCTTAATTGTGCATTTTAAGGCGGAGTATATTTTAAGTGGGTGACTTGTATAAAAATCCTCCTCTGAGGCTCCATGACTTCAGCTATGAGGAGCACTGTGCCTAAGAAGGGCTGTGCCACAGTCTAGGATGAGTACAGGCTTACAGCACTAACCTCTCACACAGGCCAGAAGGACATTCAGGTGCATGGATTGAAGACTACCTAGCATGCAGACAACCACAGCTGATGAGGTTACAGAGCTTTGTGTGTGCATGTATGGTAAGTAACATCAGGGCCCCTTGGGGGACTGTCCTTTCTGTCTTCCTGTTCACATTCTACTGACTTCAGGTAGAGTCCCGTCATTCACAGGAATTCTCAGATGGCAGTGAGGGGTGTGGAGGATGGCCAGGAGGAGGAGTACAGGGGCCTGGTGGCTCACTTTGTGAACTAATGTGGGGAAAACACCTGCAGCTGACTGCTGAAGACAGGAGATAGAGGTAGACTACAGGAGGAAGGGCCCCACTTTGCTGGTCTGCATCAGTGGGAGTGATGTGAAGATCGACCTCTGATTATCTGGCCCTTCATCTGGACGCTAAGTTCAAAGCATTATTAAGATCAAATGGGCTTAGAGGTTAATCTATAAAATCTATTTAGTCTTTACTCAGCTTGGGCACGTATACATTTTTAAGAAACATGCCAGAGTAATTCTGGTCTGCCTCACAATTTGGAAGACATAAGCCCTTTAAGAATTCTTGTGTTATGAGTGTTTTTGACAGTTGATCCTGGGTTGAGCAAAGCTTAGGATTTTTAGTTCCAGAGAACGAGAACAGAGATCACTTCAACTCCATCAACCCCAAAACCTGCCCAGAGGTTTGAAAAGCAAAGAAAAAAAAAGCCAAACATAAACCATTTATCAAACTACAAACTATAAAAACAGAAAGAATCATCTGGTTTTCAATCCTCCAGCCAGAACCGGCCTCGCCCATTAGGCAATATAGGCAAATGCTAAGAGCGCTGTGGCCTCTAGGGGGCGCCACATAACCGGGAAAAAATTCACTTTCAATATAATTACATTAAAACTAGTTAATACTAATTATTCTTAAAATGGAAAAGCTCACATTGATTCAAATGTAATAATTAATATTACTACAAAACAATGCTATTTGATTTCTTTTGTAAATGTATGTAAATCGCCGATGGAGGGGGGTTCTATACAAAATCTTGTCTCTGGCACCACATTGGGTCGGGCCGGCTCTGCCTCCTTAAACTACTCATCTGCCCACCTGTGACTTGCTGTTCTGTTGGGAAATTGAATCCCATCCAAGCTAAAATCTATGATAATATAGAAAAACAATCTGTGCTCCCCAAGACAACTGAGAAGCAATGACTGACTCAGCTGTCAGCCAACAGTTATGTGGAAGAAAAAAGTTTTCAGATGAGCTGCAGGCTGTGAGAGACGGAGAGGAAAATCAAACGTACTTGATCAATAAAATAAATGGAGAATGATTCAAGAGAGATATACACTGGAGCAAGGTGTTGGAAGATACATTCAGCATAAAGAAATAAAAAATAAGAAATACTGTCGATGTTATGGGTCTGTTTGCCCTCACTTTTTCTGAAGTTTCCCTGTGGACACTTCGAAAAACGTTGGACATGTGGATTTCAGGTTTTTCATTTTTGTAAAATATCAGAGAAATTCAGCTTTCATTTTTTCCATCTCTTTTCTTTTTATAAAAATAATTTAAGGCATATCTGTGTCAAACTGCACGGAACGCATTTTTGAGTCCTCTCTACTTCTAGCCATGGCTGTGCTGTTTCCACCAAAGTGCAGGACTTTATATTGCAGTGAAAAATGAGCCCACAGTGACTATAAACTGGGACAAAAGCAAAAAAAGAACCACTCAAATTGCCTGAAGTTCAGAGGGTTAACACTGCTGGCCGACTGTCAGTGTCTCACCACCAGTTTCCTCACAGTACAGTGTTTACTGTAGTGTCACTGTACTGTACTGATTCCTGTTCAGATCAAAGCTGAAAAGACTTAGAAAATAATTTAAAACTGAACTAAAAGTGAGTTTTCGTATGGCTGCACAATCTTAACATGTTTCAGTATTGCAGTTCCTATTGCTATATACACTGAGAATGCAATCAAGCCGACAGCATCACACTGACACCTAGTGGAATACAGCCTTTGTGTATCTATGATTCCTTAAGGAGTACAACAGAACACAGTATGAGCTAGTTACACTCATGTTACATATCATCACCAACAGGATTTAATTAAAACATCTGTCAAAAGGGTCTTGTACACTTTCATTAAAAAAGGCTCGTTTATAAAAAGCCAAAATGCGATGGATTAAAACATTTTTCAAAACTTTCTTTAATGGAAAATATGTAGCAGCATTTTATTTAAAAAAAAAAAAAATCAGATAGAAATCTTACATTTTGGTGGTAGGCAAACAATCTGGGATAAAAATAAAAAGTTAAATACAATCAATATTTTAGCTTCTGAAGCCTGGCTGGTTCACTTGTCCATTGAGGTAGCCAAGCTACTGGTCCACAAGCAAAACATGGCCATGTTTCTGTCCAATAAAATGGCAAGAGTAGAACCACAAAACAAGAGCAACACACTATGACATGCACACCGACACACACACATACTTCCCATCATGCAAAGCCCACTTTATAGCAGCAAATAGAGCCAATGATGACCCTAGAAATAGTTTCTGGGCAAATGAGGCCACTAACAGATTAAAAAAAAACACCAATCACTGTTAAAACAAACACACACATGCTAGATCAAGTAGAGACTCCATCAAATGTCCACTTAGTTTGGTCTCTGCATAGAAAATAAAAATGGCAGCCACAAAATGCAGATGTGGTTGGTAATTAATTCAAGCATTTGGGTGCAATGTCTCGAAGGCCGCCCCATTCCAACAGCCCTTTGCTTGTGTGTTCATCCAAACCAGAAGGTTAAATATGTTGGATTCCTGTGAGGATGGGAGTGAAACCAATGTGTCTCAGTGTTTCCCAAGATTAAAGTCTGTATCTGCACCCAAAACAAAGACATTAAAACGCATCTGGATCCAAATAGTCAGCATGACTTTGAAAAGAGAAAACAACTTCCATCAATGTTTCCCCGCTGAAAATCCAACTTGTGCATGTGCACTGAAGGGGTGTCGCTGTTCTGAGTCAACACATCAGAGGTTCCTTTCTTCCGCACACAGCTAAAAGGCAAAAATCTAATTATGATCTGCCTTTGTCTCGTCAGTTTCAGTGTACTGCTACTGCGGAAGGTGCCTTTGTGGGGATGGAGTACGCATCCTCGGTCTGATTTTCAGTACTGCAGCATCCACTCGAACCAGCTCTTCAGTTTTCTCAATGCTCAGAGGGGGAGTCAGGACGCCTGAAGGGACAGGACAGTTGCCATGACGCTCCAACTCCACATCCTGGTAAGAGTAGGCCTTTTCCTGTGCACAGCAGAGACACACATTAAGCCGCCTGAAAGCGGAATTTTTTTAACGTCACAACTTGAAGCAAATCAGGTCCACTGTGGAAAATGCACCAGCATAGTTGGACTGCATTATATACCATCTCAGCACTGACAATGCCATGTGCAAATCTGGAGTAGTCATATTGCAAAAAGCTCTGTACGACATATGGAACGGCAGACCTGACTGTCATCCAGAGCAAAAATATACTGATCATAAAAACATCTATAAAAAAAAATATAAAGTCACTTGACACCATCACACACCAACTTTCGCCATCCTAGAATTGTAGGAAAAATGCAGGGCACAATCTGACACGGAGCTGTTCCAAGTCAAGTATTATGCAGCTAGAACATAACTACAGTCCAGTTGGACAACAGAGGCCCACATAAGTCTGACTGCCCACTTTATTAATGAGGACACCCAACTAAAAAAAGGCTGTTCGCAAACTGCTTTTCCCCCCAGATGTTCATACAAGTGAGAAAATAGCTGGAGGGATGAGAGAAGCTTCGGGTCTAGATGAGAGACGTTAGGTCTGTACAACATACAATGCAGTGAACATGGTGAAAGCTGCTGTCCTGAACAAGTGGATCAGGCCCCAGTGCTTTGGCCACACTACATCTTACAGTTGTCAAGTTGCTGTTTTTCACATCTCAATATATACTGCATTAACACAAATAATCGCAATGTCTGTTTTTTCTAATATCTTGCAGCCCTACAGCTCACTATGGACATCTAAAAGTTCCAATGTGAATGGATGACAGGCCTGATATTAGAACACATGAATATGCCTTTGCCTATTTTTGTTAGTAATAGATATTAATGAGGCTTTTCCAGGAGCTTATTTAACATTTATTGCAGAAAATATCCAAAGTTGAATATTTTTACACATCTTGTGTTGAAGGAAATCTCTGTATAACCTTTATCATTAGCCCTAAAAACAACATAGTGTTATATGTGGATGGGTTAAGTTGTAGGTTAGATGTACATTTTAAAACTTACTCTCTCAGATGGTAGAGCTCAGAGAATCTTAATCTGATTTCAAGTGGTTACTTTTAACAGTAGCAGATTTTTTCCCCAGGATTATTCCAAATTTTCATTTCTTCTCTTTACAATACTCTTACTTACCAGCCATGTAAGGTAGGTTGCATGGGTCTGGATGTTGTGCATGTCCTCTGCTGGGATTCCTGCGAATGTTTTCATAGAGGACCCGCCAACCTCTCGCAGCGCCATGGCAAATGGCACCATCCACCTGACACACTCCTCCACCTCCACCCTCTTCAGAGCTGCATGGACAGAGAGAATGGCGACACAATGGTCGGTCACGCTAGCAGGAACGAACACAGCCAAAATGAAAAGCAGCGCTGCTTTTTTATTGTTACTTACCCGAGACATTTTCCACCAGCTCCACCGAGGAGAAATGAAACAGCGCTGAAGCAGCAAGTATGCCGTTGGAAAACTCAAGACAGCGTATGTCTAGCATACACAGGTCCAACAACTAGAAAAGATGAAGAAAATCATCTAGTTTACCATCTTTCGTCACTTATGTCAGTTCCAGCCAGAAGAAACCTACTGGTCAAATAAATCAACTATAAACCCAAATTTGGCGTGTGCATGAATAATTCGGGGCTTCACTGCACAAGAATCAGTAATGAAAAAACACACACGCAACATACCTCTGCAATCTGTGTGAAGGTAGCCTGAGGGTATCTGGGGATGAGCAGCTCATCTGTCTCTTTCAGGTAGGCCACCTGCATGTAAACATTGAGCCAAGAGATGGGAGTCTGAGGGCTGAGGATCCACTTCAGCTCCTGTGTTAGAGGAGGGAGACGGAGCAGACGAGAGAAGTGTTGGAGAAGGAAAATCAACAGCGACTTAAAATTTAAATCTAACAATCGAAATTCCACAATTTGTACGGTTTTAAGGCTGTGACAATAGAACTGCAACTGTTTGGACATTTTAGGGAACAAAACAAACAGGAAATAAGATCGTCTACTAGTGATTTAGGTAACTAAAGGAACCACACAATTACAAATAACACTATTCATAGATCTACAATGGTAGCACTTGCATTCACTTTCATCACTGGAGTGAGGTTACAGAATCAAATTTGTAAGGTTAAGTTCTCATAGGCTTGAAGATACTTAATGAAAGTATGGATAACGTGGCGTCTCAGGTTGTGGAAATGTGAAACAGGCATAGTATAGAAAACAATGATCTGATAACTATGTACATGTTGGGATGGCCTTTTATCGGATATTAAACGATTTCCAGGCATGTTTATTTATTGTCTTTCTGTATTTACTGTATATTCTACGTCAGACTTCCCTTGAGGGATGAAAGTTAGAATTTTTTTCAGTAAGTATTCATCACAGTGGCCAACTCTGACCCCCTGCAGGAGGGAAATGAAGCCAAATCAGCTGCACTCAGAGGGCTTTTACTACACACTGCTGTGATGCTTTGACAGGGCTCTTTATACTTCTTATTTGTTATTAACATTTATCCGCACACTGTTTGCCACACCTGCAAGGAAGCTTTTTTTATATACAGTGTCATGACAAAGTACCTGGCCCTTTGATTTAGTTTATTTTTGTGTGTATCTCAGATCTTCTAACTACATTTACACATAAAACAAAGGCAATCTGAGTAAACACTAAACTTCATATGAGCACATGAGCTCCTTAGGAAAGAGTCAGGCCCTGTCATAGATGCTGTGTTTGATCTTCCCAACAGTTCATCTTTTGTCTCATCAGTCCACAGAACACCCCCTCCCCCTCTCCTCGAAGGTTTGTGGGTCATCAGTGTGTTGTGGCAAAATTCAGACGAGCCTTAACATTCTGATTTAGCAGTGGTTTTCGCCTCATGTGCGCTGACCTTTACTAAGATCAGAGAGGTCTGCAGTTCTTTGCGACTTCCTGAATGAGTCATTTTCATGCTCTTGAGGAGATTCTGAAAGAAAAATCTTCTCTACTTGCTGAGTGTGTCTCTCCACTGCGACTCCCAGAGCCTTTGAAATAGCTTTGTAACCGCTCCCAGACTGATGTATTTTAATTATCTTCTTTCTGGTCTCTTTTTGAGTTTCTTTTGATTTTGGCAGTGCGCTGCTGGTTTTAGCCAACTTCATGTTTCTGAAAATGGTCTCATTAAGTGATGATTTGATTTAATAAGGCGGGTAGTAATGAGGCCTGATTGTATCTCATCCAGCTGCAGCCAGTTATCAATTGTAGTTTGATAGTTTGCAGATCTATGAGCAGAGGGGCGAATACTTTTTGCACAAACGAGACTGTATTAGTTTACATTTTTGCTTAAATACATACGGTAATCATTTGAAACTTATTCTGTTTACTAAGGTTGCATTGTTTAATATTAAATTTTGCTAGAGTTTTAGTTATATTACATTCTGCTTGAAGATCTGACAGCGAGCGATACATGCCAAAGAAACAGCTGGGTGTCTGATAGTCGGTCACAGCGCCATCCATCAAAATAAAACTTTAAAATGTGCCATTTTAGTTGTCTACATCCATCTACTGTTGATAATGAATTATGTGTGCTGCTTTGTGAGTGCTGCCCGTCTCTAAGAGAACCATGCTGATGAGCCATCAGAGTGAACAATGGCATGAAGCCTATAGTAACTTGCTACTGTATAGTTTTTTTGGAGTTGGGCATTACAGTACCTACTGCCTCCAGATCCACAAAGAGCAAAAGCCGAGTGCCCACTGCTGACAGTCTACCGTAACACACGCTATGCCACAGCATGGGTATGTTTATAAATCAGACCAGTTCATACTGAGATGTTTACCTTCATAATAATAACTTCCATAGAGAGGATCTCATCTTCTGTGCAGACTTCATCAGTAACATAGGCAAACTGGTGGACCTTGGGAGGATACATCTCCTAGGGGGCGCAATGGCACAGGAGACAAGCATTTTAACACAAATCATACCTTGAATGATGAAATAGATGCAATTAAGACTAAACGTCTTAAACAAACCCACAACAAAGACAAAGATAGAATAAGACAGTTAGGTATTTTGATTCATTCACTTTTATGTCCTGTACAATCCAAACCGTCTCACCTCTACTTTAGCAGCAATGAAAAGACAGGTGATGCCTATAAGCTGAAGTGTAGATTTAAAGACGTTTCTCTGTGTTGCCATGAAGCGATCGAAGTAGTCCTGGGCGAGGTGGTACGTCTCCCTGTGCAGCTTGTACACCTCACTCACCTACAACACGCACACAAACAGAACATGTACATTACTAACAGTTTACCGATGCGAATGTGAACACCACAGATGATCAGGAAATTCACAGTAACGTTGAAACAATACTTATTCCTCAGGTTAAGTCGTCATGGCAATGCTTTGTTGCTTTCAGTTTAACAGATAGCTAGTTGAGCAGTCCTTTATCTTTGTCAGCCACTGTGCAGCTTACAAAAATGCACAGAGATAAAATTTCAATAAGAAATTACAATCTGGTGCACAAATGGCAACATGCACAGGTGTTTAACTGTTGAGAGAAGCTGAACCCAGAGATGGAGGGAGTGTCTGGTAAACTAGGTTAGCTATAACTGCATCTCAGAAGAAATATCAAGCATGACAGCATTTTGAACCCCTGAAGCACAACCCTAACAAAGCTAAATGCTAACTTTGTGTGAAATAGTCTGCTTAGCAAACATGCCAAACCACTTGAAACAGGTACATTTATGTCAGTTTTTTCATGGCGGGCAAAGCTGTGAATGTATTTTTAACGTTTCATTTGTTTAAAAATTAAGAACTAATTTGAAATGAGTGAAATAAAACAAGAGGCTATAAGAGGATGATTTAAACAGCAATAAATGTGCACTGCCCATCTCATTACTGCAACAAATGCAAATGGTAGTTTGGCTTTATATGCCGGCAATTCAGACAGGCTGTAATTCAAACTCGCATCATTTTTAAATGTTGAAAGATATGCTCTCATGACTACGTAGCATTTGGCTGTTAATGAGGTCAAAATTGCCACTGACATGCATGCCAATGGATTCTGTAATTTTCAGACAGCCTATGTTAAAAAAGGAACAAACAGTTAAATCTTCGTATTGAACTGCATCTAATGTGACTGATGAAACCTTGCTGGGTTCAGTCGAGCTGTGGGACCAACCATGTTTATGTCTATTTGCTGTGTGTATGGCACCTGTACGTGCATGTGTTTCTGCATGTGTGGTCGGTCCCTCTTTGCTTCATAGAGGCCCCAGTGTATAAAGTGCAAGTTGCGTGATTGCAGTGTTAATTAATAACCATGTGAAATTTCAGCAGCAGTGCTTGTAATTCAATGATGTTGGGATATATTAAGAATAAGCACAGTGGTTTAAACTCAAGTGTGCTCTATTGAAACCGACCTCAGAATGCTGATCATATGTCTGATAAGGTTCCTCATTACTGACATTATCTTGGTTAATGACAGATTTTTTTTTATATGAAGAGGAACTGAAATCAAAAGGCTAAAGCAGATAGGGCATTTATTGAATGTGATTATACACTATTATTTTATGATCAAACACCTTATGTCCATTTCAAAGATAGGAAAACTAACAGCAGCTCATTATTCACCTTCATGTTTTTTCACTGTCAAGATACCAAGTATCACTTCTTTCCTTGTGCACACTGATTGCTTCGCCTTTTTTTAACATCATCGTACAACTGCAATGATCACTCATTCTACAATGTGACCAAACATCTGTTAAGTGAGACTGAACATTTTTACTGGTCCCACTGGTGTGTCTAACATTGAGCAGGTCTGTCTCCTGTCTGTATCTGTGTAGTGTGTGAAGTCACTCCACCATCTCAGAATTTGAGGGTGATATTAGGGGACCAGATAATGTGAAAATATATATGGAGGTATCCACATAACCTTTTAAAATACAGTCTTTGGTCGAATATTTTTTGTCAGAATTGACATGGACTGACGCTGACACTGACTCCCATTCCATGTTACACTGCAAACTGACGACTGTCTGCCCTGTGGGATGCTTAATCGATTCCTGTGCTTCCTCCTCAACTGCTCTACTGTGCCCTAAGCTTTGACTCACAGGTGTTTCTGTAGTTTGTGGCTGGCCAGCAAGATTGAGTCACTGTGTTTGGTGTTATATTTTAGCTTCATGATATTTTGAGTACAAGCTGAATACTGCATATATCAGTGACATTTGTTCATGCTGGTTTATCAGTCATTTTTGTTTTTACCATTAGAGACAATAGTGAGTTTAAAAAGTGTGTCTGTTTGGATAAGTAAGAACCCAGAGATAGCCCTAAATAAATACATGGGTCTCAGAAGCATTGGTCTCCAACAAGCAGTTGAGTTCCCTAAAGCATTTGACATGTTTTTTTGGATGTTTTAATGTTCTTTACTGGGACTTTATTGACGTTGTTACATTCTGCTAACAGTGTTTTCTTTATGTGCTAACCTGCAATATTCTGACACATAGTAATATCCAGTCTTTAGACATGCCTGTTGTAAGCAGTGTAAAAGTTTAGACAATGTCTGGGCAAAATCATCTGGGCCACCAGGCCACATCTGGTTGGGGAGGGGTAAGCCACCAGCCCCAGTAATTATGAAGGCATTGTTGACTAGTCAGTAAGAAAACAACACCAGTGTGTGCTGTTAGCTCCACACCCACTGTCCATGCACATTCTCATCCTTTCTGTTCTATTCTTAGGTGGAAGAGCAGGAAACAAATTACAGGTGTTTTTCTTTACAATTTGTTTCTGTCAGACTAAACGGAGATCATGGTATCACAGTATCCTCTTCGTATCAGAAGAAGCTCACTGGTTACAAGTAATGTTGTCGCACTAAAAGGCAGCCCAGAATGGTGCTGGTGCATCTAAATGGAAAAGTCATGCCCACCAGTACAACCAGTGCAAAAAGTTAGACTGGAGCCCTGTTGCCCAAATGTCCAATCTAAGAAAAAAATCTTGATTAATTAATAAAAAAGTTTCCACATAGTTGCTGCTGCTGCTAACAGAGAGCAGAGGGGAATTTCACACGTAATTTGGAAGTCGCTGGACGGTTATTAATACAGCATTCACTTTTTCTGCAGAAATGCAGCTGAAATTATCAACATCATTTTAAGATTCGTTTAAGACACACTACAAACCTCCATGAGCCAGTCCAGGAGAATTGCTCTCATCTTGGGCTGCAGATGAGGATGCTTTTCCATCATGTGGACGTCCCTGGTGTAGGTCTTATCCTTCTCCAACATGTTGTTCCACACCACATCCTTGCTGGCCCAGCTGGCAGATAGACACATTGGTAAAAACGAAAGAATTCAACTCTTGACCGTCTCTCTTGTTGTGCAACATGTGCAAAACTAAATCACTTGAAAGTGAAGCATGATTTTCCTTGGACAAAATTAACACATAAACAAACTGTGAAAGAAAGAATATAAGCTAAGCCTTGTGTTGTTTTCTTAATAAGTATATGGGGGTGGCAAACTAAAGGAAAACCAATCTGACACATATTACTATGATTTCAACATAAGGGTGTATCACTGGTCTTTGTCACAGATTTTCCAGGTCTCTGGAATTCTGCTGGAAGGATAAACAGCATTCTTCCTTAAAATATGTCCTTATTTTGATGATTGCAGACAGAGTTGTCTAACATATCACCCCAAAATTCCTCATCACCGGTGAACTGCTTATTTAGTCTTAGCCTTTAAATTATCACTAGCCATTATGTGCTTTGATAAAGAGCAAGCACAGATGACAACAGGGTATGGAGCCTAAAAGTGAGAGAAATGAACCACACAGCAACAGTACTCACCACAGTGCAGGGAGTGGAGCACAGTGCACGGGGGTTACAAATATGTTCTTAAAGTTGTAGTGAGGGAAGCCAGCGTTCATGGGAGAAACTGGTCGGTACTCTTCCTGATCAGGTGTGGGGATCCACCTGTGTGGACTTGTGTAACCAGCATCAGGACTCCACCCCACCTTCACAGAAAAAAAGAGAGACAGCACAAATATGAGAAGAAAAATTCAAGACTGACAGTAAAGCAACATGTTAGGTTGAGGCCAACAGTCCGGTAAGATGACAGCAAACAAAGCCTGAAACAGATCAGCTAATGCATACTTGACAACTTATATACCAGCATTGTTGCATTTGATAGAACACAGATCAAGTGGTGAGATTCAGTGGAAACAACGGATCTATTAACAGAACTGAAACAGTGGAAGAGGCACATGTTTTGACGGCAGGGCAGTAGATGCTGACGCTCACCTCACAGTCGCGCTGCTTCTTCTTCGTCATCTCTGCTACCTCCTCATCCAGATCTTGTAAATGCTGGGGATCAAAGATGAGATAAAAATGTTATTCGCCACGTGAATCAATTTGCAAACAGCACAGGGTTGGCTCCATCAGATTGATTTCCACTTGTTTTTCTACAGCACATTAGAGCCTGTGAAAGGTAGAAGCTGAATCCAGTCTTGTGGGTGTTTTTCTTTGTAAGTACCAATAAAAAGTAAATGCAGCTATAGTCATATCCAGTGCAATACCAGCTGCATCTATCAGTAGTACTTGAATATAATTAAGCAAAACACACTGCTACTTGGCTTATTCATGGTTTAGAGCTGTCACAAGCTGGTCTGTCAGCCTTTTAGGCTACTTACAATGGCAACATCTGCCTTCCTCTTTCTGGGTCGTGCTGTGTTTTCCTTGGGCGCATCGGGAGCGACAGACTTCGGTTCCGTCTCTTCCCTGCAACGACACAGAACAAAGCGAAGCTGTAAGTCTGGGGTGTCAACACACAACATGCTAACAACCTCGGATGATCATGATACTGTGCTCTAACTTATTGTCCCACACCAACAAGCTAACTAGCCGGACGGCTAAAGCTCCATCAGCCCAAACTTTCCTTTCTGCCGTCACACACTTTGATTGACGTTTGCCAGAACCGTGAATACTGTGGATAAACTCACCGTTGTCCTCGCATTATACTCTTGAGAGGTGGCCGTCGCTTTGTGAGCAAACCTATGAATGAGAAATGTTACATTTGTGGAATTAAAATAACACATTCATACACTCCCAACCCCCACTCTCAACTCCCTCCTCCTGACAAAGCCCAGCTCAGCCTGGCGCGGGGAAATGGGTTCAGTACGCGATGTTAAAAGTCGCAGAAAAGTGCCTCATCATTCAGGGATAGTCATGAAAACAGGCAGGGACACACATCAGACACTGTATAATCTGATCAACGTCGTTACATTGCGTATTTATGAGGGGAACCTCGTTATTTCGATCCAGTAACTTTGGACAGCTGGCTTGCCACATAATGGCCGAACGACCCAGCAGGGACGCCTGATTTCTCAATTCACCGTTTAACACCGACAACACCGAGCACACAGGAGACATCTAACATCCAGACTTTACCTGCGTTAGCCGCAGCGCAACATGTTGCACTTTAGCTAGCATTAAGTCAGCTTAGCTAGGAGACAAAAGTTCAGACGAGCCGAACACGACTAACTCTGTACAAATGGTAAAGTTTCAACCACTCACCTCGAGATTCTGCTCCTGGAAGTTTACTTTTATCCACGTCTTGGAGATAAATGAGTGTTCAAACTGGACTGGCGGTGTCTGGGAGTCGCAGCTGCGGTGTGTGTGTGTGTGTCGAGGCCGGGCTAGTTCCTCTGAGCTGGCGCCTTCAACAGAACAGATGAGTGGAAGCATCAACGTCAGGGAGGAGTAGCTTTAACTTGGCGCTAAACCTCCGACCTCACCGCCTCTTTATGCGACAATTTAAACTCCCTTCACCGACAATATTAACACCCGTGGAATACACAGAGCACATGTATTTACTTTAGTTAATTACTTAGTTGAAACAGCGCTGAAGAATAGAAAAATGAAGTTTAGCCGGCAGACAGGAGGTGTGGCCGCGGCGGTGACAGCTGCGGGGGCGGAGCCTCCAACCGGGAAGGGACCGGGCACCGCGTGGCCTGTGTGTCAGATGTAAACAAAGCCGCGGAGCTGCAGAAAGAGCCCGAAATCAAACGAAGCACGGCCAAAATATCGTGAGGAAGATGAGTATTTCCGCTCTAGGAACTCCACGCATGCCTGTCACTCGCTGTCATAGTGGGCGCGAGTGTTTTTTAGCCACTAAAAGCTCCGAGCTAGCCCGCGGATGCTGCTGCCTGGGCGCCCATTTCACTCCGGGTTGCCAAACCTGCTTCTATCCTTCAGTCAGGAACCGCGAAACTCTTTCCGTTGCACTGTTGAATCCGTTTTTTTTTATTGCAAGTGTTTTCAAAACAGCTGTTGCCGGTTCAGACTGACTTCGGTTTGTTGTTTAATATTTTGTTTGCTTAAAAACGTTGCCCTTTGGCCAGTCACGTGACCCCCATGCTCAGGAGGAGTAAACGAGCAGTTTGTTCTCTGCTCTCTGCTCCACTGAAACCCCACGATGAAGTTTTTGGATCTTTTTGGGCGCATGAAATCTGTCGTTATCGGAATGATTCACGTTAAAGCGTTACCAGGTAAAGTGTGATTTCACTGTTCTCTTCCTCCACTGGTCAAATGCTGACCTGCAGGGCAAATGTTACTGTTGTAAAGGTGAACAAACATCAGCAAAATGTCCAGTAAACAACAGAAGTGAGTACAGTCCTGTGCAAAATCACTCTAAATTGTACGATCTTACAATAAAACAGCACAACATTTACTCTCATCAAAAGGCTTTATATGTATACGAATATTTTATTTCTTGAATTACTGCACACCTTTATTTTTGATGACAGACTCAATCCTTCTGAGCTTTTAGGATACAGAATTCCTGGAGATGCCGTCCTTTTTCAGCTGCTTTTTGTTGGGAGGGTTGTGTTGTTCTGCCTTTCTCTTTACAATGCCCAAAAGGAATCAAGTCAGGTGACGTACTTCTCCAGGCCATAGTTTTCACATCTTTAGAATATCATATGTGATTTTGCCAGTGTGCTTTGGATCATTACCATGCTGGAATTCTCCTCTTCTGCAAAGTTTCTGTAGACCGCGAGTCATCCTATCAGATGGTGTTTTTATACATCCACAAGCATTCGTGGTGTCATTTATAAATGTCCCCAACACTAATGCACCCTTGCAGCCCTATATCATCACACTCCCACCTCTGTGCTTCACTGTCAGGGCGATGCAATCACTGTGGTAGTCCTGACCAGTACTACACAACATGCTGGATCCCATCTGAATCATACAAATTAATCTATGTTCTGTAGAAGCAAAGAATTACTCCCAGTGTTTATTGTGCTTTGTTTCATGTCCGTCAGTTTTCTGCCAAAAGGCAAGAAGGGGTTTTTGATCTTGGACACTGTACGTAAAAGTTGGTACTATGCAGTGTTGGTTACTGCTATCTTTGGAATGTCTCATAATCAGATTTTTCAATTCCCCTGGTCAATCTTTTCCTCGTGGAGCCACAGATAGACACAGTCCACACATAGACACGGTCCTTAGGTCCAAAACTAAGAAAGTTCTGGTGTTCATAGGCCATTTTATGACCACGTTCATGTAGTCAGACTTACTGGAAATCACAGGTGTACTCAGTTTACTTGAAAAAACACAGGTTTTCTAACTTGTGTTTCGGTGATCGCAGTCGTATTCACTTTTGTTGTGTTGAGTTGCTGCTGTGAGGCCTGTTTTTCAGTGTAGTGTTTCTAAAGTGTTGTTTTTTTAATTGGGGAACTACTCTACTTTTCAGCTTAGGAATCAGAATCAACTTTATTGGCCAAGTTCATACACATAAACAAGGAATTTGACTCCGGTGTACATTTGCTCTCTATTGGACAAAAACAAAAAAGCTAAGTACTACAAATAAGATAAAAGAATAATAAAAATAAGAGCAATATAAATGTAAACATAACCATCCATACAATTGCAGCATTTACAGTGTGTGTGCAAGGTGGCAGGGTTCCTGAGGTAGGGTGGTACAAAATAGTGCAAAAATGCATCAGTATGGATTATTGCACAGTGGTTCCTGACTCTCTGTGACTAGTGAGAGTTCATCAGGGTAGTGGCCTGGGGGAAGAAACCGTCTCTGTGTCTGGTGGTTTTGGCGTACAGTGCTCTGTCAGGCCTACCGGATGGAAGGAGTTCAAAAAGTTTGAGTGCTGGGTGTGAGGGGTCTGCAGAGATGTCACCTGCCCTTCTCCTAACCCTGGAATATTGTAGTTATTGAGAGATGATGCAATTTAGAATCATTTAACACTGTATGTATAACGTGATCACATTATTTTTGCCCATTAGCATTTTGCTGTCGGTCTAGGTGAAGATAATTATAGCTACTCTACTGTTGGGTTGTTTTATGTCTAAAAATGCATCATATTTAAACAAACTTAGCATGATTTGTGCAGAAACATTGTAAGTTATAAAAAAACCTGGCTAGTTATTTACTTTTGGAATGATTGCTATAATTGTCTAACTAGCATTTTCAAGTAAACAATACAGTATTTTTCTCTGAACTGTAGTGGAGTAGAGGTGTTAAGAGGAATGACATAGAAATACTCCTATCAAGTGTTTGAAATGTACACTGAGTACAAACTAATACTACGTGTTCTCTAATCTCATTCTATATGTAACCACTCATCCACCTCAGGTACCCCCCTGGGTTGTTTGAACATGTCCCAAATCACTGAAGACGCAAGCCGGGAGGCAGAAATCTACCGCGATGCAGGGGTTGTAAGTTATTGCACATTATTTGAATTCCTTACTCAGCTGAAGTCCTTCCACACAAGCCAGTAATCATGACTTGTGAACCCCACTTTCAGGATGGCGTGATCATTGAAAACATGCATGATATCCCCTACTCGTTCAGCGTGGGTCCTGAGGTGTGTGCCTGTATGACGGCAGTCTGCACCGCTGTGAGAAGAGTCTGTCCGGTCCTGCCACTTGGAGTGCAAATACTGTCTTCAGCTAACCAGCAGGCGCTGGCAGTAGCTCTGGCTTCAGGTTCAATCAGTCATAAATTAAATGAATGTTGATCTGCATATAAAACAATACCTGCATCCAAAGTCTGTCATGCAGATAAGAAGCGAGGACTTGAGTCATGCTATTACGTCTAAAGCTTAAACAATGTCTTACCAAACACTACAGCAGCTGATTTCTCTTTTTGAGATAAGTTGTGTTTATCAGTGAAATAAGCAGTCATGTGTTTGGTCTTGAGGAACGGCTCCTTGTGTGTTAGTTACCGGTTAGTCAGCTATAACACTGTAATGTAACTGTATGATTGACAGGTCTGGATTTCATCAGGGCCGAGGGTTTTGTCTTTTCTCATGTGGCGGATGAGGGCCTCCTGAACGCCTGCGCCGGGGACTTACTGAGATATCGCAAGCAGATTGGAGCTGACCATGTGCAGATCTTTACCGACATCAAAAAGAAGCACAGGTAAGGTCACCGTCTGTACAATTTGATTTCTAAGTACAACCAGTAAGCCGCTGACATGCAAAAACGCCTGAAAGCATATTTTACACTGTGTGTCTCTGAATACAGCTATGGAGGTGCACATTTGCTCGACTAATATTAACATTTACCAGTGGCAGGACTAACTACTGATCAGTCCTTTGGTGAGCCTCTAAATATTTTGGTTAATCTTGATTGTCATTTTGGTATATTTGCAAATTTAAAAAACAGTGAGGCCTGCATTTACCAACCGAGAGAAAAGAACATCTCAGAATCTCTTGTCTGTCCAACCTGTGACTGGGCCCAGTTCAACATCAGTGTGAGATTTGAATTATTTTCTCACACTTCTTGAGTTAGATTCCCTAGAGATAGCCTTCCTGTTGTCTCAGCATGATCCTGTTTTTGGTTCCTAAAATGCTCTTTTTTCTTTCTCACTGCGCTGATCTTTTTTTGTCTGAAATAATCAGCCCTTGAGATGACAGTAAAATCCAACAGACAACTTGAGTGACTTGTTCATGAGCCTGCACGACATCAAAGCTGTGTTTCAGTGCTCAAGTTCAAATCTTGACTCGGTTTATTTTACCACTTGTTTCACTTCTACGATCTATATACTATCTTCAGTTTGTCATTGATTTAGCACAAATCAAACTACTAAATTAAGGAATCTGTGTGTGTCTGCCCTACACATATTTCACCAGCAGTCAGTCCAGTCTACTTTAAACATGGTAGGTGTGTTGTTTTGTTTTATTAGTTTAGTTTTATTAGGATCCCCATTAGCTGCCCATTTAATGGCCACTAGTCTTCCTGGGGTCCTTTGTTGTTGGAGATCCAAGGATTTCCATTGTTGAGTTTGAAGCCATTGGTAGGTGCACCTGACTGTGGGATCTACATTTGCTGATGCTAACATTCCTGTAACAGCGGGATCCTCCACTAGTTTCGTTAAGTTTCTTTCTAGCTTGGTGGTTTTCATGTAGCTGTGCTAATGTTCTTAATGTGAAGCTGTGTCACAGTAAATATGGATAATATAAAGAGAAAAAGAACATCCATCCATCCATTATCTACACACTGCTTAATCCTCTGTAGGGTCGCGGGGGGGCTGGAACCTATCCCAGTCCAGTCGACTTGGGCTAAGGCAGGCTATCACAAGGCTACACATAGAGACAGACAACCAAGCACACTCTCATTCACACCTACGGACAATTTAGAATCATCAGTTAACCTCAGCATGTTTTTGGACTGTGGGAGGAAGCCGGAGAACCCAGTGAAAACCCACACTGCACAGGGAGAACATGCAAACTCCACACAGAAAGATCCCAGGTGTCCTAACCGCGACGGATCTTCTAGCTGTGAGGCGACGCTGCTAACCAAGAAGAAAAGAAGATTGTTAAAAGAAAAGAAATATTTTCCTTGTGGCAGCACTCCATCACAGAGAAATTTAGAACTTAAGATCTTAGATTAAGTGGTGTGATAACATCAGTTAACATTCAATACTTACTCACACTTAAGAGGAAATTTTATTTACCAAATTTGTTTAGACTTAAAATATTATTTCTAAGCTGGAGTGCAAGACTTTTACATGTAAATGAGCATCAGTTACATTCAAACCAAAAAAATCTCACACAATTCTGATTTATCCTGTCAGCTCCAGTTAAATATCTCTGTGTTTTGCATTACTCTACTGTTTAAAATCTGGTGTCGAGATTCCATCACACCGGTAGAGATGTGTCAACCAGCAATGATTGGTTTGCAGACCCATTGAGGCAAACAACTATTGTGATGGAGGTGTAGTAGGCTGCAGCAGATAGGAGGAATAGAGGAGCATGCAGAGCAAAACCTATGGAGTATCCATGAAAAGTTTATGATGCTCCAGATGAAAACGAAACTCTGTGTTCAGAGCAGCAGTGATTGTGGAATTACTCTCACTGCCAGAAGGGGAAGACAGAAGTTCCACACTGAATAGTTAAGCAGCATCCTCTGCACCCTCAGCATCCCTGGTGTGATTCTAGTCGGGGAACTTTGATGCTTGTCATGCTGCTTTGTCCTAAACCACAGGTGTCAAACTCCGGTCCTCGAGGGCCACTATCCTGCATGTTTTAGATGTTTCCCTCTTCCAACACAGCTGATTGAAATGATCAGCTCATCATGAAGCTCTGCAGAAGCCTGATAACGATCCTGATCATTTGAATCAGGTATGGTGGAAGAGGGAAACATCTAAAACATGCAGGACAGTGGCCCTTGAGGACTGGAGTTTGACATGCCTGTCCTAAACAAAGCCTTTTTACAGCAACCATTTTACACTGTCGTAGCGGAACAAGCACAGGTGTGACTCGTAACATTAAAAATGGCTGCGTTCCATTCAGGTGGCAAAAGATCATAAAGATTACTCATTCACTTTGCTGTCAGAGAGAGAAGCTTGATAACATTTTAGAGTTTGATAAGTACAAAGTCAGAACTGCTCACCAATCAGTACTGATTATTAGACAAAGGTTACTAAATCATTTGTCATCCGTGATTGTTTGCAAAGCACTCCCACATTTTATTGTGATAAAAATGCATAAAGAGATCAACCTTCTGTTGTTCTTCATCCTGTTTTTAAGGCAAATTTCATCTCATCTATGGTTGAATTATTTAACACAGGCTGTCACAGGTTAGTCCTAATTGTGTCCACAGCTAGTCTTACTCAGTCTGTGCATGCTTGTGTGTGTAAACTGTATGTGGGTGTTCCCAGCTCCCACGCCCTGACATCAGACGTGAGCATCGAAGAGACGGCGCGTGCAGCCGAGTTCTTCCTCTCAGACGGACTCATCATCACAGGAGCAGCCACTGGAGTGCAGGCTGACCCACGGGAGCTCAGAGGTACGGCCACAAACTCGACACAATTCATGCAGCCCGGAGCCGTGGGGTCGCTTTGGCCGTGCAGGGCTGAAAACAGATTTACAGTCATTCATGTTCATTTTCAGTACTTCCTCATTTGTCCAGCAGAGGACACCCTTACTCTGGCAATATCCACTGATCTCTCTATTGGCCTGGACAGTGTCACTCAATAAGGCAGTGAGAGCGAATATCTAACACTGACTTTCTCCCTCTCTCTCTGTCATATGCGCTATATACAGTAAATTGTCAATGAGCATTCATTTCTCTAAGCTCTGAACTCCTCCAGGTGAGAATGTGTTGCTCTGTAAGTATAGAAATTGACTTGAGAATGCCAAGAGTGTGCAAAGCCGTCATCAAAGCAAAAGGGGCCTACTTTAAAGAGTCTAGAATATAAAACATATTCTGGTTTGTTTAACACTTTTTTAGTTTACTACATAATTCCATATGTGTTCTTTCATAGATCTGTTGTCTTCAGTATTAATCTACAATGTAGAAAATGATTAAAATAAATTAAAGAAGAAGGTGTATCCAAGCTTTTGACTGGTGCTGTACAATAGAGCTAACATTTGTGAAAGTAGCACTCAATCATGATGTGACATTTACAGCATTAATGGTGGTTGGATATGAGGTAAATGTAGTGGTGGAAAGAGACAAAGAGAGCCACACTGCATGCACAATTAAGTGTTGAAATCCTTGTGCAGGGACACAGCAGGCGCTACATACCCTACATATATATATTTACACACGCACACATTGTGCACCAACAGACTGTTTTTCAATAAAAATAAAAAATGTAATTAAATCAATCATTGCTAACATTGGCACCAAAAGTCACAGCACACATTCCATAAACATGCGTGACACTTCAGGGTTGACAGTATGTTTCGAACTCCAAGTATGTAGAACAATGTGTGCGACAAAAATTATGTAGACATTTAAGAAATATGCAACAGGACAGTAATGTGAATGCTGTCAGGCAGCTCTAAGGCCCAAAAAGTCAGAGAATTGAGATCAAAAGTCTGAGTAAGGGGCATGTGGATGATTTACAGCAGGGGTGTCCAATCCTGGTCCTCGAGGGCCACTATCCTGCATGTTTTAGGTGTTTCCCTCTTCCAACACACCTGATTCACATAAGCAGCTCATCATCAAGCTCTGCAGAAGCCTGATAATGATCCTGATCATTTGAATCAGGTGTGTTGGAAGAGGGAAACATCTAAAACATGCTGGATAGTGGCCCTCGAGGACCAGGATTGGACACCCCTGATTTACAGTAACATACAGGATTGATTTTTGTGTTTGGGTGTAATCATAAATCATGTAGTCAATCATAATCATTCAACGAATCATTTATTTACCAGGATTTAAACAAGAGTGATCTAATATTTTAAAATCCATATTTAATTGTCATGTTTTTTTCTTTTGTTGTAGGAGCACCATTCATTTTTATGAATAACTCCTCGTGATGATTGATTGGTTTAATTTATGCGGTCATGGAGCAGACACGGGCTCTGTGCAGTTTTGTTAGTTCTGGGAGGGTGAACGCTGTGAGGAAGCTGCAGACAAATGTGTAGAGCTGCTTTCACTTAGCTGATTAACTCGCATACTTTTCCAGATTCTCTTCGTTTACTGCAGTTGCAGCAGCTGTGAGAGTCGCATGTTTGCTTGGTGGCATTCGCTCGGTCAGTGAGAGATATCTGAGAAGCACAATAAAAAAGTGCTGAACTGAAAAGTTCATGCAACTGACCATATTGGAAGTTGTGTGTGTTTGAAGTGCTGTGATGAGGGAGTCCACAGTTTCAGTCCGCGGCTGGTTAGTTGATAGAAAAGTTCGAATCTTCCGATCTTCTTCTGCTTCTGTGGTTTTGAGAAATCTGAAGGTTCCAGGGGTTTGTGAGGAAAGTTGCCATTTGACTGCACAGATGTCCCTGAGCAAGCTGCCTAGACAATAAGCAGTCTTAGTGTCTCCTCTTTCTGTCCAGCAGCAGAAGTAACACCAGACTTAACTCCTTCCTGGCCTTTCTTGTTATCCACAGGTTGTAGACAGACAATTCATATTACATTACATAATAGCTCAAACGTCTGAAATAATATGCAGTGTGAATGGTGGGGGAGGATCATCAGCCAAACTTGCTGTTCATCTCAGCCCTACAGAGCTTTTTAGCCTCTTTCAAATCACGTTGCTTGTTTTGGTTTTATGGCTCATGACTTTTTTTGGTGCAGTCTCGCTGTCCTCATGTACTCTGTCTCCAAGAGCCACAACACACACAACATCTGACAGCACATCAAGTGATGTATCATACATAACAATGCAATAAAAAAGTGAAGGCCAAATCTAAGCCAATAGCAGCGTATTAGCAGGTCCCCATAAGGGTCTATGTTATTTATAATTTTCAAAACTTTGAAAAGTCTGTCCGTCTGTGATAATATTGGAACTGCTACTTAAACGACATGAAGATGAAAATAAAAATCCTGTTGTTGTCTGGGGGCTGCACAGGGGCTAGAAGATCCCCGGGTTGCATCCCCACCTTCCTGGGATCTCTTGTGTAGAGCTTGCATGTTCTCCCTTTACAGTGTGGGTTTTCATTGGTTTCTCTGGCTTCCTCCCACAGTCAAAAGACATGCTGAGGTTAATTGATGATTCTAAATTGTTCGTAGGTGTGAATGAGAGTGTGCTTGGTTTTCTGTCTCTATATGTAGCCCTGTGATAGACTGGTGACCTGTCCAGGGTGTCCCTTGCCTTTGCCCTGAGTTGGCTGGGATAGACCCCAGGACCCCCGCAACCCTACAGAGGATTAAGCGGTGTGTAGATAATGGATGGAT
Organism: Dascyllus trimaculatus; assembly: GCA_024666655.1. NCBI lineage: Eukaryota > Metazoa > Chordata > Actinopteri > Pomacentridae > Dascyllus > Dascyllus trimaculatus. The sequence goes on along the minus strand of CM045445.1, from coordinate 6,457,284 downwards.
GGATGGATGTTGTTATTTGATGCTGCGGTAACTTAATAAACTAAAAAAGTATTCCAAAAAATAGGAAAGAATCCTACAAACTAAACTCCAGCTGCTGTTAAGGTTTTGTCAAAACCCAGATTAGATTCATTATTGATGAGTGTCATTAATCTCACCTGTTCTGTCTTCATCACAGTGACGTTTTATTCATATGAACGATCCAGTTTGTAATAGATTTGAAACTGTAGAGCTGTGAATGAGAGAGATGGATGGTGATTGTAACAGCAAACTGTGTCTTTGGTGCTCTCTGTGATATTTTTGGACAAATGTTTCCCAAATCGCCTCACACAACTCAAAGTTCGTCGGAATCTTGTCTGTGCCTATCCATTATTGCATCTGCTCAGACTTGTGCTGTGTTGAAAATTATGAGGAAATGTTACAAGGTCCGTCCTGGTGCGAGTTCTGTTGCAACTCCTCCTGAAAAGTGAGAAGACAAGAAGCCAGCTCGTTCAGATGCCGTCAGATTAGCAGAAAGTACTTTACTTTGAGCTGGTGCTCATGTTAGAAAAAAATAAATGCTTGATTTTTACTGACTCAATCAGTGAGCAAGACTGCTGTCAATAAATTCACCCTGGTTTGTATGTGCTGAGGGTTATGAGGGTCAAGTCTGCACCGTGGCCCTCTCATAGCAACACCAGGGCTGCTATTTTAAGCACAGTCTCCAGCTTGACATACAATACTGCAAACACTTAGCTGGAAACTAAACAGTCACATAGTCCAGGTTTCAGACATGCGAGTGTGATGATACACAAGAACAAATACACACATGCTTGGCCCTGTGTCCCTCACACTCGTGTGTGTGAGGGACACATGCTGGCACTGGTCAGACGGAGTGATACTGGAGCTCACATGCCAGTGTGGAGGTCGGCCTTTACGCTGTCCAAAGTTCACTGGGTGTATCAAAGCCTCTCAACATTACAGAAGGGCATTCATTAATAGAAGGATTCATGACCAGGCCCTGCATGGATCTAACTATAACATCAGCTGGAGACTTTGTAAACGGAGATTTAAGATGCCCTCATTTACAGTTAAGCCCGACATTATTTATAGTTATGCTAAATTTTGATTTAAAGTGAACATTTATTTGATTTCCTTCAGCTGGAAATGACTCCAAGAAGTAAAAAAAAGGAAGATACTGTGTTAGACATGTCAAATCTGGCTATACACAATAATGGATAGTACATGTCAAGTCTCATCTTTAATTGGAGCAGTTTCATATCAGTATTGAAAGAACTGTGTAGAAGACGTAGAAGACTCAGTGTTAATTGTTATTTTATTCTTTTACTTCTGCAAAACACACAGACATTGACTGTTTTGTGGCAGGTTTGTGCCTTTTTGTAACACTACAGCACAATGAGTGAGCCGTGCCTTTGTTTACACCTGACAGAAGCACACACTGCAGGGTGAACTATACTCCCTCTTGTGACATAAGGGGGCAATGGCTGTTTATCTTCACAGGTATTATATATGAGTGGAGGGAACTGAAGCAGTAATTATTTTGTGAAGTGCATCACAACAAGAACAAATGCATGTTATAATGTAATGAAATGACCAATTATAGGGCAGTGGTGGCTTAGTGGTTTGTGAAGCCGGTGGGTCGCCGGTTCGAGTCCCCACACTGGCAAAAAGATGAGCTGGGAAAGTGAGAGCATCGGCTTGTCCCAGTCACCACTGCTGTGGGCCCTTGAGCAAGGCCTTTAACCCGGGCGCTGCACCGTGGCAGCCCACTGCCCCTAGGATGTATAGTTAAGGTTCAATAAAATAGGTCAAATGCAGAGAAGGAATTTCCCCAAGGGGATCAATAAAGGTTGGTTTAAGGTAATAATAATAATAATTTTATATATCCATCCATCCATTATCTGTACACCGCTTAATTCTCTGTGGGGTCACAGGGGGGCTGGAGCCTATCCCAGCCAACTTGGGCAAAGGCAGTGGACACCCTGGACCTAGACAGGTCACCAGTCTATCACAGGGCTACACATAGAGACAGACAATCAAGCACACTCTCATTCACACCTACAGACAATTTAGAATCATCAATTAACCTCAGTATGTTTTTTGGACTGTGGGAGGAAGCCGGAGTACGCGGTGAGAACCCACGCATGCACAGGGAGAACATGCAAACTCCACACAGAAAGATCCCAGGCGTCCTAACCGGGAATCTTCTAGCTGTGAAGCGACGCTGCTAGCCACCGAGTCACCGTGTAGCCCTGTATATATACACATACATATATATGTGTGTGTTTACGTATGTATATATGTACATGTAGTGGTGGGTTCAATTAATTTATTGTGCTCCCATATCTGTCTACAATAAACAAAGATAAAGATAGTAATGTAACTCCTATTTGTCTAATAAAGCAACAACAGACAGACCAATACCACTGCTATTTCAGCTGCAGATTTAAAGGGGGAAATGGAAATTGATTTCTGTTTTTTATTTTATTTGTTTCGTTTTTTAAGTCATATATTACAAGTATTGCATTGAATGTTTGTTTACTCTGTTATCAAACAACATCAACACAGCTTTGTACAGAGCGTATGGATCGTAGTGGTATACAAGCTGTGTTTTCTCAAAAACAGTTCCAATTTCAACGCATATGAATAATTGAAGATGCTGCATTCTTGGTAACGGTTTGTCATTAACTTCTCTAACACAATGTCTTACCTTGTTAGTTTAATTTCCAGCCAGGGGAAATCTTTGGATAAAATATAAGTTCACTAGAGATCAGAACTGGACTGGATATGAATTCTTTGGGCTTATCTGTACATGTGCTGCTAAGAGCTGCAAAGAAAATAACGATTTAGATTTTCTACCAACTCACGTACATTTTTAGATATTGTTCCAAATTCAGATTTGTTATAAAATATGTCATTCATTTGTAAAGCATTGAACTGAGCGTTTTTAAAAGCTCTGGTTTTCCCTCTTGTGCTGCTTATTATTTATATTATTTTATTTTTGCTTTTTCAGATGTCTCCCAGTCTGTGAGAATCCCAGTGCTTATAGGTTCAGGAGTGACCTATGACAACATTGAACGCTACCTCGAGGCAAACGGAATGATCATCGGTTCTCACTTTAAGTACGGTGGCCACTGGGCCAATGAGGTAGACCCGGACCGGGTGAAGAGGTTCATGGAGAAGATGCGGGACCTTCGAAAATGAAAGTGAAGGATTTCCAGTTGCTGTTTGTTCTGCCACATTAAAGACACGAAGCCACCAGCTTAAGAAAACAAGTTTTATTTGTATTTTTTGTACATTTTATAAATACACACAAATAGAAAAACATATTTATATTCCAAACAGTCTGAGTAACATGTAAAAGTGAGAACCTGATAAAAAGTACAAAAGTAATTATTCCTTAAGTTCTGGAACAAAAACAGCATTTATCAGAGCAAACAATTCACTGAGTATATATAGATTTTTTTGGTTTTCACACAACATGAATACTGTACAGGTCAAATTGTCATGAAATCAACTTTTAATACACTTGGCAGAATAAGAGAGAAAGCTAAGCAACACACTAAATACAATCAAGGAACAGCCAATCACAATGTGCCATAATCCACTTGCATCATAATTTAGAGCAAAGTTTTCTACACGTTTAAATTTTTCACATTTGGAACAGTATTACACGCTCTGATCGCAACAGCACCTTTACAGTAACTTTCACACACCTTCACCTTCCTGTGGGGCTACCTCTACTCGTATCCTATCAGTCTACACAAGTCAGACAACTCATTTCTCATTCGATAGTTTACATTATCAACACGTATTTGAAAAGCGACATTTTCTTAGAAATGCTTTTCAACTTAGGGGACCAGCTGTGTTTTTTCATGGTCAGGCGTTCGAGGTTCGTTGTTCTCAGTGGTTTCAGACGTGAGGGTTGCAGAGTGCAGGTTGCCGATATTAAAGTCTAAATAAAAAACGTTTCCGTCGTTCATTTGGCTCATGTTTGATCATGTCACTGGACAGCAAATTATAAATCTCACTTGCTTTACCTTGGTGGATGTGCACAGTTAAGAGTGACGTGAAACAATGACCTGAGTAAGTCAGGACCAAGGCACTGTGCTGTGATGGAGGCAACTTCACACACGCACACCCTCTCAAAAGCACTTCCATCGCTCCTCTTCAGTAGTTGTACAGGCGCTGGCCGGGCTGCTTGAAGTGGCCGTAGCGTCTCTCTCCCGGGGAGAATCGCGTCTTGGCCAGGTTCTGCCTGTGGAGGGCGCCGCGGCTCAGCTTCTTCCTCTCAGCCTGGGTCCTGGCCCTCTGGACGGCCAGCAGCTGGACGGTGCACGGCAGGGGGATCCCCCAGGCAGCAAGACGCCAGGATATGTGCCGTCTCACCGCCACTGGCCTGGACAGACGCAGGGGATGTGTTACAGTACATGTTAATATGATATTATGTACTATACAGTAACACAAAATGACAGATGAAGCATTACGGTGCAGCAGTTCTGTGTGAATGTTGAGGCTGATCTGTTCTTGTGAAAGCCAAGTTAAGATTTAATTTTAGAAATGTGAGGAGACTCATGTGAGGATCTGGGTGGTCATCATGTCATTTCAGGACAAATCTCAGGTTACAGTTATGTCAGCATCAGGATGAAAATAGTCTTGATCTTTGTGTGTCTACCTTTCAGCCATCTGCAAAACAGCTTGTATGGGGCAAAACTGTTTCTTAGGTATGAAAGTTCATTGTTGACCTTATACATAAAGTCCAACATTTGGGGGGACATGCTCATTGAAGCTAATGTCAGCTGACAGAGCAGAGAAATGACTGGCCCAGCTTTGCTCAAAGACAACATAATCTACCTTCCAGCACCACTGAAACTAACTATCTAACTACACTGTGTTTAGTAAACTGATTAACCAAAGAGCAACAACCAGAAGGTGTTTAGGCCTATGTACCAGACTAGTTCCTGACAGAGTTCTTCAGTTGAGCAAACACCCAGTAAAACCACAACTAACCAAAACACAGATGAAAGAAAATGACACAAGTGTATAGAAATGATTTCCATGTGACTCACTACGTAACACAGAGAGTAAGAAAGAACAACGCAGAGGATGGAAAAGAAGAGAGAGAAATACATTCAACAAAGATCCTGACAAACACCTATCAGGTGAGCTACCTTCATGATATCATGAAGCCTGGAATCAAGGTCTGCACTAAAGGTGAACAGTCCCCACTTATGTAGCACCTCTCACCTTGGCTATGTCCGAGGAAGTGCTTTATGATGTGTTTCTACTACCTGGGGTTTAGAGTCTTGCCTAAGGACACATGGAGGGGCTGAGGATTGAACCGCTAACCTTGCGATTAGCAGATAACTTGCTCTACCACCTGTAGTCCAGGCTGCACCATAAGGCACAAAAACATTGTATGAGCAGTAGCAGCAGGATGCATAGTTGACACAGTTGTACTGGAGTAGAGCAAACTCACAGGAGAGAAGGAAACTCATCCAGAAAGGAACCAGACAGATGGCAGAGTATGGGAGACAAACCCAAGAAGTCAGGGTGAGAAAACAAGGCAAGTAGACACACTGGGAGGGTGACAGAAAGGTTCTGTGGGTTTAGATGTGGAGTAGCCAGCAGGTTTTAGTTTATCCTCATCTATGACCTACACCCAAGTCTAACAAATGCATGTCCTGTGAGAATTAAAAGAAGGCTCACACCTCACAGTGTGTGGACAATGACCCACACTGGAACACATCATCGTATAAGAAAGTGAAGGTACGGATGGAGGGGGGCAAAGTCCTGATAGTCACGGCATCATCATTGGAGGAAGAAGTCAAAAACAACCAAATGAAACAAAAGGAACTGGCATTGGTTTCCTCCAGGGACAGAGTGGCTGGCACCCATGAAGGAGCTAATAACTAACAGGGAGCTGAGAGCAGATCTCAGAAGATGATTCATCCTCCCTCAGATAATTAACAAACTTTGGTGGAATCACACGTGTGATCGTCCAAGCAAAGGCTCTCATATTTACAGGCACTGGTCCAGACAGTGGAACAAACTGACAACAGATAGAAAGTTAGGTAATAAACTGTGGAGGCTGAACCCCCTAAATGTTGATGATGCAGATAATGTGTTGAGAGGCCATCAAGTCAACTCACATATTGTCTATATCACTGTACACCAAGCAGCAAGCTGAGTCTTCAACATTCTCTCTAAAAAAAAGTCTAAAAATTGCAAAACTATAAAAAGCTATCACTGCTGGAGAAGGGTGATGCAACTGGAGTGACAGCAAAAGGCAAAAGGTGACTGCTTTTTGTTTGCTGCCTGTGCCACCTGTTACCCTGAACAGGACCAAGGATGGGAACTTCACTTTACTGACTACACAGACAGGAGTGGTCTTGACTGGGTGGATGAGTGAACCAAATATTGTTGTTATTATTAATATGCTACATGGTTTGGCAGGAGGCAGAGGGACCCTGGCTATGGAACTAGGAGTTGTGGGACTTGGTCAGTGGTTATTCACGTTAGGCTCAAGGTCTTCGACAAACATGAGACAGAAAGTCACCTAGAGGTATCCTCTTCATCTGTATCAGAGACCGGCTCCTCCTCCTCCTCCTCCTCAGCTCCGCTCATCCTGCGTCTCATCTGGTAGACAGACATGCTGGGATGTTCAATCAGCAGGTTCTCAAGAGGATCCACATCAGGGGCAGATTCGCCTTCATCCTCTGTATGAGATCAGATAGATCCGTTTTTATCCCGTTATGACCGAGAGCAATTGAAATGATTCATTGTGTAAACAGCATGCTGCAGTAGGGTTTATCTCTCACCTGTGAGATTAACAATGACCCATCCCCCCTCCTCAATCTCCATTAGCTTATCATAAGTGTTTTCCGGACCATCAAAGCCCTCACTGGCGTTCCCAAGCAGATGAGAGAGGATCTTTCCGATCATCTTCAGGCCTCTATTCCAGTCTGTAAATCAACAACAGCAACAAGGTCAATTAGAAATAGCATCAAAGAAGCAGTCAGGAACACAGACTTCCTCCCTGCTTTTGCATCTAGTAAATTAACGGTGTAAATAGTTCCCTCTTGAGACTGTCCCAGTACACACCCCAAAGACCTGCCACCCATAATGTCTGCCCTGCATCAACAACTGCTTCCATTGCACCAGTTCAGAAACCTGAGCAGCCTGAGTTGGGTCATGGAGTCACTTTGTAACAGCTGAGGGAACATAACAACACACAAGACTGAAATGACTCTGATCACAGAGATACTATATGATGTGTGACGTTCATCTAGATTCCTTCCACGAGGATAAGACGTCAATTTTATGTGTGACTTCAGACTGCAGTTGACTAAGTTGACTTGCCTTTTACCCCAACCAGAGAACTGTTTGGCCTCTATATTCTAGCACTGCGTACCCAAGTCCTTCTTGGGCAAAGATATTTTAGTCTCATGATATTATTTGTTAGTACTGTAAAGCAGTATTTCAACATCTTGATGGTAATAAAATTAAGACATTGTAATGTCATAATATGTTAATGTAGTGATTAGGACACATTTGCCATGCTTTCTCTATTCAGCACAGTATTAGAGGACTTAATGTACAGTATGCAACAGAAGTGAGTACAAACTTCTGCAGTTTCACTGAAATGTGACCTTTATTTTTGGCAACATACTCAATCCTTCTCAGCACAGAGGATACCAGTGTCACATTCATTTCTAGGTGGATGTTCTGACAAGCGTTTTCCAGTTGTTTTTGCTAGAGCAGTTGTATTGCTCCACCTTTCTCTTTGGGATATTGCAAAGGTGTTCTATTGGATTCAATAGAATACAGGCTAGGATATTTCTCTTCTGCCAACCTCCTGCAGACTTGGAGTCATCCTCTCAGCCAGTATTTTGCTATATCCACACAGAGTCATGATGCCATCTATAAATATCACCCCAGAAAGCCCCTTTTGCACTCATGCAGCCCCCATATCATCACACTCCCACCTCCATGCTTCACTGTCAGGACTATGTCTTCACTGTGGTGGTCCTGACCACAAACAACTTCACCTCGGTCTCATTTGGCCAAAGAATCTGTCACCAATATTCACGAGGCTTTTCTTCATATTCTTCAGCAAAATTTATTATTGCAAGTTCGTGCCAAAGAGAAAGCAAGACTTGTTTTTCTTGGACGCCATCCATAGAGGTGGATGTTATACAACGTTCTTCACTGTCTGGGTTGTGTCAGAAACTCTAGCTTCCGTTGATAACCCCTGTGCCAAGACAGAAGCATCTGCCCGTCTGTATTTCAGAAATAGGTTGTCCAAGTAGTGCACTGTCTGTGGTGCAACACTGATTAGTGGTGCTATGGCTAATTCTATACCTCTTGACTACTGCTGCGACTGTGTTTCCACTGGTTGATCACGGGTGTATTAACATCTGCTGCATTGAGTTTCTATTTAGGGGTTGTATTTTTAATATACTCTACCTAAAGTTCTTGCTTTTGATCATTCCTGAGAGGAAATACACTTGTTGACTTAGAAATAATACATAAAGGGTTACGGTTGTGAATAACTTAACCCATAAGAACCCAGACCCATTTTTCCTTAAAGGAAAATTATGCTGGATATAAAACAGACTAGTTGGACTACATAGAACACATTTCTGATGTTATTTTGGGAAAGCGCCCCCTAGTGTCCAAGATCTGTAATGTTACATATATGTCACATTGGGCGTTAAAAGGACATTTAATATAAATTATATGTGTTATATGAAAATAAATCCACCTGACAGTTTCTTCTTTAGAAACACAGAGTTGCCTTTTTATTTGCATTTTCACAATATAAATCAAAAATTCTTCTTTATTAATAAGATTTAGCAAAAAATTTTACTCTAATTTGTTTTACAGCCGAAAAAATGTGCAAACTGACCCATAAAACAACCTCATACTACAAGTATTGCTGTTGCTGTGGAACACTGAGCAACACATTTATACAGTAAACATAAGACATGGTGCAAAAACAAAATAATGAAGGGAACCTGAACAATTTTATTATCCACACCATGTCATGACTTAATTTTTCTTTGTTTATTTTTGTTTCAAATGAACCACAGAAAAATATATTGATAAAAATTTACTGATTTACCTTAATTATTTGAGCAACTCATTGTTATTTTTCCTTATTGTGACAAATATGTCACATGGTATTTCTTAGGCTGAAGGCCCGATGTAACATATATGTCACAGCGATTTTTGCTAAATTTTATATGTATCTATTTGTGTAAAGAATGTGATCAGAGCCACTTATATGGGATCTTGGACATGTTATTGAAGGATTATAATTGTTACATGGGTTGAAATTTACTTTTGCTGTCAAAAAACAAGCTTTTTAAATTAGCAAGTTTTCTCCCATGTGCTCACCAGGCACACCGCCATTTTGGAAGTGATGTCATATGGACAGCAATTCACATACTGTCACATGACCTCACCAGTATGTTAAGTGGACGTCACTTTGAGACCACATCAGTTAAATTCAAGAATAAATGTCTTTTAGGAACTTTCCAGAATACTTAAAGGGTGTGTGACACCTGTGTCACCGTGGGTCCTTATGGGTTAATATTTAAGCAATACTACATAGTGGTGTACTCACCTCTGTATACACTGAAGCAATAACATTTATCGAATTATTTTTGCTACAAATGTCCTATCCCAAAACATGTTATGGAACTGACCTATTATCATATATTACATACATTAGTGCACTTTGTTGTTGTTGTTGACAGAAATTCCCTCCAGTGTCTGGATGCCTTCCTGCCTGCCTGTCAGTCTGTGGATCTAATTTCACCGAGGCCCTTCCTATAAAGTCACACACACACACACACACATACTGTAGTGCACGGTCCCCTCACCCACACACACTAATGCAACAACCCTGTGATGACATAACCTCAGAAGGCAGACAGTTCAAAACAGCTGACTGTAACTAACTGTTCCTCAGAGACTAGGCTGAGTTTGTCCCAATAAAGAACATAGTCCTGCTATAAAACAATACCGATGGCTCTCTCCTAATAATCAGCAGGCAGAGGCTCTGTGCAGCCTGTTGTTTGTCTCCAGCCAGAGAACAAAGACCTGACATCCAAGGCTCATAATGTTAGTGCTGCTCAGAGACGCGTTCAGATTAGCAGTCTGACTTACCCAACCGAGCAAAATGCTGTTTTTCTTGCACAGAAAAGATCCTGCCACCTTGCTGTTCCTCCAAGATTGTTTTGATCTAGAAGTTGTTTATCGGTGAGACAGGGTCCTCCCGTGTCCTGACACGTCACCAAGTCCCACCCAAAGGGGGCGGGGACACGCTACGTCAGATGTCAACAAACCCACAGCTGTGACTGAAATGGACATGTCATGTTTGTTTTTCATATTTATGTATATTTGGGTGAAGTATTTTAAGACTTTAACACACAGTGAAACCGGGGCTGTGTCTACAAGTCTGGAAAACAGTTATTTCTGTCACAGAGAAATAGTTTAAGTTTATTGCCGAAAAATATTAATGTTTCCTCTCAAGCGGGTGAAGGTTCCTGTTTACTACACTGTGTTTACAACTAACTGCCGCTTTCATGTAAAATTCTACGAAAACAAACTGTCAGGGTTCCTGTTTGTATGGACACTTTAAAAATTCACTTGTCAGGAAGAGCAGAAGAACGAACATGGAACATTAATCACATTATCGTTCCGTCTATATATTCTCTCTCAAACGGTTAATCATCGTTATGGGAGACCCAACTGTCAGATGATTCAAACTACAGGCACTGCTTTATGTAGTGCGCATGCTCATTAGTTAGATGGTCTGACTTTCTGCGCATGCGTGTCAGACACAGGAAAAACAACTTTTTTTCCCTTTATTAGGTTCCGAAACTTTTCAGGGGAGAAGGAAACGTGGTATTTTCTGTGAAGCTTCCATATATTTTTTTTAACACTTTGCACCTTTTCCCGTTTTTTTGCATATTTAATTTAGTTGCAGTTTCGACTATATACTCAACGATATTTTTTGGAAAATAGGAATTAAAGGTGAATAATTATATCAAGTAGACCATGTAATGAGGTCAGCCGAATGCATTAGGAGAGCTAAAAGTACCACCTCACATATTCAGGACAAGACTAAAGGTAAGAAATATAAATGTAACATGTTAACTGGTCCAGCTGTCTTCTGTCTGTTGACTAAGTTTACACCGCGAAGAGGAAATTAATCTCTTGAAGCCATGTTTGCTCGGTATTAAAACAGAAGAAACTTGGATGTATGCTGAATTTTATTCCATCCATCCTTTATTATAGCAACAGTCTATACTGTCATTAATTTATTTTTTATCTAAACCAGCAGTACAGGCGGGTAGTACCTCATTATGTTTACTCTATTTATGTTGATAAGAACTATGTAGACCACAGCCGCCAAGTTCTCTGTCACACCAAACTCCATTCGGATTCTGGCTAATTTAAAACTAGAGTCATACTTAAAACGGTGTGTCACTTGCCATGCACGACGTTATTTTTATTCGACCACAAAAAATAGTGACGTATATTTATAATCTGTTATTTATTTGTTGTTTTATGTTGCTTGGGCCTTGTTGAACCTATAAGTAAAAGTGAAACCATATTGTTCAGGCACATACCTGCTGTACAGTGCTGTGCATTAGGTTTGTTGTCTTTGCAATATTATAATGAATGTACATATTGATTCCTCACTCTGTTGATTTAGGTCCAACAAGAAATTTCAGAAAATTTAAACACTAGTGTATGTGTGTATAAAAATACATACATACACACTACAAATCTAAACAAAATGGCTTCTACAGGCTAAAGTTAGTATTTAGTGTGACTTTCTTTTCACCAGTCACACCCACATATGATTACTGCCAGGCTTGTTGAATCTAAACATCACTAAATAGAACCCGTCTGGTATTGTGAAGTGGCTAGAGGGTCTCAAAAAGCAGCACATGATGCCATGTTCTAAAGAGATTCAAGAACAGATGTGAAACAAAGTCATTACCATTCATAAATCTGGAAAGGGTTACAAAGCCATTGCTAAGTCTCTGGGACTCCAAAGAACCACAGTAAGAGACATGATCCACAAATGGAGAAAACATGGAACAGTGGTGGACCTTCCCAGGAGTGACCCAAAGCTTACCAACAAGTCCACCTCTGAGTGGCTCAAAAAGAACTAAATTAAGGTTTTGGAGAGACCGAGTCAAAGTCTGGACTTGAATCCAACTGAGATGCTGTGGCAAGACCTTTAATAGAGCAGTTTATGCTTGTAAACCATCTAATGTGAGTGAATTAAAACTTTTCTGCAGAGAACAGTGGGTCAAAATTCCCCCATGGCCATGTAAAAGACTGATCACAAGCTATCCCAAACATTTAACTGCAGTTGTTGCTGACAGAGGTTACCCAACCAGTTTTAGGTTTAGTGGGGCAGCTCCACTCCTTTCTTTGTCTTTCCTCTCTCTAGATATTTTAGATCTCTTTATAACAACCTGAGTACCACATGTTGAGTATCTGGTTTGTTTGCTTATTTGCCTTTGACAGTGGTCTTGCTGATGCAAAATTATGATTTTATGACTGAGACTTAGTCTGATATATTCGCAAACCTCCAATGAGTAAAACGTGTCTTTAATGAAGCATCATGTAACAGTAACTTTAGCCTGTAGCAGCCATTTTGTTCAGAATGTTGTTTAATGCGCCTGCTTATTTCCTGTATATTTCGGTTGTATCAGGGTACAAAGACTAAGAAAAAACATGTAAGCTTATTTTATTATTACGAAAACGATGAACCTCATGATGACCTGAGATTTTGCACAGTACTGTACTTTTATTTTTTCCTTTTTTGTCTGTAAACCTAACTGAGTCGAAGGGTCTATGTGACCTTTTTGAAAGACATTTGACTTTCAGTATATAAACGCTACCTTATTTTAAATGTATGTTGCCTGTTCATGAAAAATTTGATTTCTTTTTGATGTTTAAGTGCAACCTTATTCAGTTTCATGTTCATCACAGTCAACGTTTTTGCCTTGTTATCCAGGCAATCAGCATAATCCTCATTCACTGTGACATACCAATAGAGAAGCATCTAAACATCTGTATGCCACAAAAGCATTTCAGACAAGTTTTACTTGATTTTTAAAGTCTTTTTTAATTGGTTTGGTATTCTTTTGGCTGTTATATGCAGTATCCCAACCCTGCGTCATCTGTGTGGCTAGAGCTCAGAAAATTAATTCTGCACTGCTATTGTAGAGCAGAATGTGTTGTCTTCTACTTTAAACCATTAGTAATGGGTCTTTCTTCTTGTTGTCTGTTTTTAGGGACGACACCACGTTAACGCTGACTGTCAGCTGTCCTGGCTTGGCAGTTCCTCAGCACAGAGATGTCTCCACGATTGGATAATGTCATGCATTTGTGCTGTGAATTATCAGCTCATCATCAAATCAAGGTTGCTGTGAAAAACTCCACCAAAGGAGCAGTGGTGGCAGGAGGAGCTGCCTTTGTGGGCGGGCTGCTCGGTGGACCACCAGGGATTGCTGTTGGTAAGCACATGGTGCTCTGACAGACCCTGAAGCAAAGCAGAAATGTTTGAGTAGGCTGTTATTTATAGACGAGGATTTCTGAAGATTGACTAATCCAAGATTTGTCCCATTTTAGACTTGGTGTTGCAAAACTTATATCTTGGTCATTAACTAGCAGAAAGTTGACAGAGAATTGTTGTGGTATTTTATTCAGTTCTAAATCATTGTAAGTCCAACATCAGATGGGTCCAAATCTGTGGTTAGATAAAACGAGCAATGAACTTACATTTTTTGTGAGTGTAGGACTGATAGCCAGAATCAACAGCAACAAAACACAGCTTGATATGATTATTACTATGTGACTTATTCTATTGGAAGCCAGCAGGAAGTTTTGAGATCTAATCTCCTCTTTCTGACAGAACAGTGCCTGCTGGGTAATATTATCACAGTGGCCATGCTCATAGTAACGAATGAACAGGCCTCCCAGTGCAGCAGTGTGTTTCATTGATGTTTGTAATTTTTAAGTAGCAATGGAGCTCTATGGCACAGAGAAGTCAGATATACTGTATCAGGCTTTAACTGCTTCAGTTTGCTTTGATTTGGATTCATATGATCTAATATGACCAGTGTTAACCTTCAAAATACATCACTGTGTTTTCCTGTTGTCTTGCACTTTAGTTTCATAGTAGTACTGACTTACATTTGATTTATACTAAAACCGTATATCCACTTCCTTCTCTGTGTCTCCACCAGGTGGAGCAGTCGGCGGCCTGTTGGGCAGCTGGCTGACCAGCGGTGAGTTCAGGCCTCTGCCGCAGATCCTGATGGAGTTGCCTCCTAACCAGCAAGAGAAGCTCTATAAGGACATCATGGCAGTGTTAGGCAGCCTCGACTGGACAGATGCAGCTCAGCTCCTTGCTCTAGTGATGGGCAACAGCACTCTCCAGCAGCAGGTCACTGCTGCACTACTCAGCTACATCACAAAGGAACTCAGAGCAGAGGTGCGTTATCAAGACTGAGTTCTGGCTCCACATGGACCTTTCAAGACAGTCAGATCTGACAAACACAATCATAGTGCATATCGGTGTATTTTACACCTAATGGGAAAAACTGATTACTAGGTTTCACTTTCATAGCTGTGCCAAATTGTCAACTAGAAACTTGTCTGTGTTTATCAATAATGTGGAAATACTGACTTTAGCACAAATAAAGTTTTGTATAACAGACAGATGTCAAAAAGGTATTGTTTTTTCTGATTATTTACCTACAAGTATCATTTGAAAAATACATAGGGACAGTTGTTGTTGATGAGTCATCACAGTGGTACAGTTGTAGTATGTATTTACTGTTGCATATGTCAGTAGTGTGAACAACAGTGCTGTGAGAATGAAGTAAATTGGGGTTTTTTTTGTATTATAGTTGCCTAATACTCGCATATGGGAATCATCCATAACGTTGATCAACTCATTACAATATACTATTTAGCTGTGACGGCGTGGGTCCTGGCGTTCATGTAGATGTTACTTTGACATCCAGCAGCAGCTTCCCCCAGCAGGACAGTGCTAAAACTGCTCAGGAATGGCTGGAGGAACATGACAACGAGCCCAAAGTATTGGCCTAACCCACAAACTCCTTAGATCCAAATCCGACTGAGCATCTATGGGTTGCATTGAAACATGTCTGATCTACAGACGCCTCAAACCACAGGATCTAAAGAATCCTCTGCCAGCACTGCTGTGCCAGACACCACAGAGGTCCTGTGGTCATGGCCAGAGGAGTTTTAATAATCAGTGCATATTCCTCCTGAGAAACATAAAACCCACTTTTCCTTTGATCAATAAAATTTATCCTAAAGAATACAGTTTGCCCAACAGCAGTGCACACACTATAGACACTGGTTTATAAACTGTTTAAAACTATTCAGTGTTGAGAAAAACATGTCTAAACTTGTCCCTGGCCACTAGTTCAGTCCTTTAAGAAGTTTAAAAGTAAGCATTCAATAAGATGGAATGTCATTTTAACTGTAAGCACATGATAAAGTCAAGTGAAAAGAGCTGAAGGTTTAGTTGACATTCCAGGCCTGAAAGGTGATCAGTTGTGCTGCAACTTTCAAGTGAAGTGGAAGTCTGAGCAACTGACCAGCTGTTCGTGACATTACATGCCTGTTACACTTGGTGGCTTCTATGAACAATAACTTTATCTTCCCTGTTTTAAAAAATGGTGAAAGTGTAATTTCCAGTTTGACCTGATGCAGGTGCTCTTGTCTCACAGTTGGGATGCCTAAACCCAGACACCCAGTAATCAAGTCATTTAAGAGCTTTTTCCTGTCAACATTTCACCAACTTTCAAAGCCTCTAACATCAGTAGAATTTGATGTCGGGCAAGTATGGCAAGGCAATGTTAAGTTTTTGGCCATTTTGGAGTGTCAAAATGTTGACTCATTCATAGGACCACATAGACTGCTGTCCAAAGAGGTCTGGATTTTGACATTGTGTCTGTCACAAGTTGCTTCCATGTTGTCCCCATGTTTGAATTTAACAACAGACAATGCTTATTTTGAATTACCAAATGGTTCTCTCTACATATACCTCAAATGAACACTGAACAGAGAAAATGATCATGCAACACACGTCATAATACATCTCATGTTTAGTGAACCATGTCAGCACACCATCAGTGCTCTACAGAAAGGAGCCAAAGAAAACGACACAAAAGAGTCCTTCTGACAATTTACAGACCAAAGAAATATCGACAGTGAAGACGTTTTTTGCAGCCCCAGTTCTGAATAATGACGATTATATTATCAGAAAATCACTTTAATGCTACAGCAGGTAAAGATGGAGTTGGTTTCACTGACTTTATACAATGCAGGGACAGTTATGAGATCCAACAAAGTAATATGTCATATTTTATTAGTTGATTATATTTTCTATATTTTGACATACAAAATCTCTCTTTGAAATGTTGTGGAGTACAGGTATAGCAGGAAATAAAGAAGTACTAGAGTAAAGTAAAGTAGCTCAAAAGTATACTTAAGTAGAAGAGTAAGTAAGTAGAGTACTAGAGTAAATGTACTTAGTTACTTTCCACCACTGTCTATAATGTTTGGATGTTTGGAAGCTCTGTCCGTATGTCTTGTTAACACAGAGGGACCCAATGTTCAGGTGCCCACATACTTTTGACCGTGAGGTAAGAGGTGATACTTCAGCATTCAAGGTGATCCCCTTGATAAGGTCGTCTTGGTGCAGCATCAGCATCTCAAATCACTTCCTCATCAGGATGGTCATCGCCTGCAGGACAACCAATCACAGCACAGCACGAGGCACATGCCCATCCACCATATATAACGCTGTTTTTACAACCATACGATTGAATTTATCACTTTTGTTACTGTAATATCAAGTCTACACTTAACAAAATTTGTTTGACAACGTTCGTGCTTAACAAAAACACCTAATACTAAAACCTACTAGTATGATTAATCAACTAATGTTACCTCGACAGTCAAGAAACCAATGAAAGAGATACAAAACAGCCCCAGAGAGACACAAAACTATGAACAGAAAATGATACAAAGAGACAGAAAACAGCTGCAAACTGATCACAAAGTGGCACAAAACAAAATCAGCTGCACAAAACAACCACAAAAGGACACTAATCAACCAAAAAACAACAACAACCATACGGTAAACAAATGCAAAGCGATGCAAAACAACAGCATGAAGAGACAGAGAGGAGGCAGTTTGTTGGTCTCTGGCATGTCCATGCTGGCAGCACAAACAACCATGAGAGTTTTAATGTTCAGATTTGAGGAGTTAATCATAGTTTGTTGATTATCATTTCACATGTTGTGTTGGAACTTTGATTGTTGTGGATTGTTGAGGTGGTTTCCTGTGTCTGTGTGGCTGAGAGCATTGTGGGGGTTTAGTTAGCAGGAAGCCAACATGACAGAACTTCTATAGCTTGTAATGGCCTCTCGATACTGCATTATGTAATTTGAAATGCACTGAGCAATATAAAGTTAATGGCACTATATTGTCAACTATTAAATCTAACGTTAAGGAACTTGGATATACATGCAAACAACTGAAACTTCTTAGCATGTCGAACTCAGGATTTGAAGGCAGCCAGATTACAGATAATTTAACGTTGGACATGCTTTTTCATCTTTACAGTTATTTAAATCACAACTGCACACAAAACTCTCTGCAGTAGAAGACATGCGTTCAATCTGTTGGAAAGAGAACTATTCACTTGCAACAATGTAAATGCTGAGGAGACAGAGGAGGAGGGAAGAGCATGATGTGTTGAGGACAGCTGCAGCTGACTGACTGTGTTTGTCTTCTGAACTCTTTGACCTCAATCTTTACCATTTAAAATTCTCTCCCAAAGGTTTCATGTGACATAATTTGATGTCTCGGCTTCAAACCATCAAAAATGCTTTCTAAACAAATTATGCACAATGGCATATTTAGTATTGAATACAGTATAAATTTACTTCCAACATCCCGTCTGGTTCCTCCACCAAAGGTCCACCACAGTGATGCAAACTGACTGAGGCGTCATACAGTATTGATTTGTCCTCTGGACCATCCTGCAGTTTTAGACTCACTGCAATTCATTTTTCAGTTTACATGTTTAAAATGAACTTTGTCTCCTGCTGAAAAACTGTGTGTTAGCAAATGTATCGTTAAAAAGGAGTTTATTATTCCTGCCTTAAAGAATAGAGAAGTATTGGTCTGAAAGTCGTAGTTTGTTATATGCTTCAGCTTTGTCCATCTGTCAGTGACCAATATGAAGGTGAATTAGAGGTGGAACAACAGAACATTTCTATGATGAGTTTGACACTGTTAAAACTGTGAAACTTGCTTTAATGCGTCTTTAAAGAGGCAGTCCTGTTATGTCCCAGTGTGACCTATCTGCTGTATATGAGGTTTGCCAACAATAGATACAACAGTAGAACTACAGTGCCACCTAGTGGTGAGACAGAGCAGAGCAGATATTCCACTCTCTTAACTCCATCAGGACTCCCCTGGATGGGACAAGCATCCCATAGAGGTCCTGCATGCAGAATTCTAAAGGTCCAGATTAAACATCAAAGGATAAACACCAGCCAAAGCATGCAGGGCAGAACCACACTGCTGCCTATTGATTATTAACATTAAGAAAAGAGCATCTTCTAATCAAGCCACAGAACACACTGAGATTTCAGGCATTTTTAAAAATTACACCATCCTTGATGCTTTAGCGATACATTTAACCTAATATTAAAAAGCATATTGAACTGAATGAAAGAACAGCCAGTAAGTCAGTGATACCTCCAGCACTGACAAATAAAACACATAGAACTTAGTCATTTCCACTCCTCAGCTGCGATACAACGGCCACCTCCAAATCCCATAGTAGAGTTTGCTAGAAGAGAATCTCTGCTTTCCCAGGACAGTGAAATAATATTAAAATGTCTCTGGGTTGGTTGGGAGGCCCCTTATTACATTACTGTGATATTTCTGTTTCCCATCATCAGACAAAATGTGTTTAGTGCTGTCAATACAAGGATTAAGAATCCTCAGTACACTGCTGTACCCTCCTTCAGCTCAGCCTCCAGCAGCTTCTCCAAATCTTTGCCAAGTGTCTCTTTGATTTGAGCCACAGCTCTTTCCACGGTTCACTCATGCAATAGCTAACAGACGCTGACTTTTTTCCAGCCCTCAGTGGGTAGAGAGGCAGTCAGGGATGAGGAGTTTTGAAAGAGGTAAAGATGATTATTAGAGCTTGAGAGCTGCCTCACCGTCACACTTCTCTTCATCAGCTCAGACGTTTCCTGATCCAGCTCTTTGATGGAGTTCACTGCTTGATTCTTGGGTTTTATATTTATTTTTAAAGTGAGTTCAGCCAGGCCAGTCTCAACTAACTACATCAGAGTAGTGAAGACATGCGTGCAATCTACTGTCTCTCATTGAAATTCTGCTTCTCTTTTCACCAGTTTATCTTCTTTCATTCAAATTGTTCTGCCTGTTGTACATCGTCATGTGAATCATAATCTGAGTCAGTACAAACTAACCTGGCCTGACAGGTCTGATGTTGCAGATTCCAGATGGGTTCCACAGTACAAAGTCAAACACACCAGGCGGGACTGAAGGAGCTTTTTAACCTGGTAGCATGGAAAGGTGTGTGAATACTCCGTCTTTTCAGCCACAGAGCAAGTCACGTTGTGTGCTATTAGCATCTTCTGCATTTGGTGTGTTGTTGCATGCCATGTGGTAGCAACAGATGACCCTCTCCCCTTGAACTTTAGCTAAACTTTAACCATTTTGTGTTTTTTAAATCTGTAAAACATTAAAAGCTTAAAAATATATAGACATGAAAGAGTATTACTGAAATGCAATTCCATGAAATCATGTTAGGCTTTCAGTCTGATCACAGTGAACCTGTCCTGGTTTGACAACCTCTGAGGCCTTTGTTACAGCTGACTGTGTAAGCTGAGCAGCCACCTCAGATACAGTTAGGTCCATAAGTATTTGGACATTGACACAATTTTCAGCATTCCAGCTCTGTACAACACCACAATGGATTTGAAATGAAACAATCAAGATGTGCTTTAAGTGCAGACTTTGAGCTTTAATTTGAGGGCATTTACATCCAAATCAGATGAACGGTGTAGGAATTACAACACATTTTATATGTGCCTCCACCTTTTTAAGGGACCAAAAGTATTTGGACAATTGGCTACTCAGCTTTTCCATGGCCAGGTGTGTGTTATTCCCTCATTATTTCATTTACAAGGAGCAGATAAAAGGCCTGCAGTTCATTTCAAGTGTGGTATATTCATTTGGAATCTGGTGAGGTCATCTCTCAATATGAAGTCCAAAGAGCTGTCACTATCAGTGAAGCAAGCCATCATTAGGCTGAAAAATCAAAATAAACCCATCAGAGAGATAGCAAAAACATTAGGTGTGGCCAAATCAACTGTTTGGTACATTCTTAAAAAGAGGGAACACACTGGTGAGCTCAGCAATGCCAAAAGACCTGGAAGACCACGGAAAACAAGTGTAGTGGATGACAGATGAATCCTTTCCCTCATTAAGAAAAACCCCTTCACAACAGTTGGCCACATAAAGAAAACTCTCCAGGAGGTAGGTGTATCTGTGTCCAAGTCAACAATTAAGAGAAGACTTCACCAGAGGAAATACAGAGGTTTCACCACAAGGTGTAAACCATTGGTGAGCCTCAAAAACAGGAAGGCCAGATTAGAGTTTGCCAAGAAACATCTAAAAGAGCCTGTGCAGTTCTGGAACAACATCTTATGGACAGATGAGACAAAGATCAACTTGTACCAGAATGATGGAAAGAGAAAAGTATGGAGAAGGGAAGGAACTGCTCAAGATCCAAAGCATACCACCTCATCAGTGAAGCATGGTGGTGGTAGTGTCATGGCGTGGGCATGTATGGCTGCCAGTGGAACTGGATCTCTTATATTTATTGAAGATGTGACTGCTGACAAGAGCAGCAGAATGAATTCTGAAGTGTTTCGGGCAATATTATCTGCTCATATTCAACCAAATGCTTCAAAACTCATTGGACGGCGCTTCACAATGCAGATGGACAATGACCTGAAGCATACTGCGAAAGCAACCAAAGAGTTTTTAAAGGCAAAGAAGTGGAATGTTCTGCAATGGCCAAGTCAATCACCTGACCTGAATCCAATTGAGCATGCATTTCACTTGCTGAAGACAACACTGAAGGGAAAATGCCCAAAGAACAAGCAGGAACTGAAGACAGCTGCAGCAGAGGCCTGGCAGAGCATCACCAGGGACCAAACCCAGCGTCTGGTGATGTCCATGAGTTCCAGACTACAGGCTGTCATTGACTGCAAAGGATTTGCAACGAAGTATTAAAAAGTGACTATTTGATTTATGATTATGTTAGTTTGTCCAATTACTTTTGGTCCCTTAAAAAGGTGGAGGCAGATATAAAATGTGTTGTAATTCCTACACCGTTCATCTGATTTGGATGTAAATGCCCTCAAATTAAAGCTCAAAGTCTGCACTTAAAGCACATCTTGATTGTTTCATTTCAAATCCATTGTGGTGTTGTACAGAGCTGGAATGCTGAAAATTGTGTCAATGTCCAAATACTTATGGACCTAACTGTATAAAGAAATCAACATTCAGCTCAGGGCTCGTGTCACAAAGGTTTTTACACGAGACACTGGCCTTTTCTATGAATTCTCCAGTTTTCAGTGATGCAGTCTGTGAATGCATCCAGACAGACAGAGCAAAGAACGTACTATAGAGAGGTGGGAGCTGAAATCCTGAACAAACTTAAACCAGAAATAAAGGTGTGGCATCATAAGTAATAAATTGTTGAAAGTTTATTTTAAGAATATTTATGTTGGACTTTTAGAATATCATCCAAAGTTATTGGGAATCACTGTCTATAAGTGGCAGAGCCAAGGAGTTACCATAGCTACCTCAGACTGAAGTCTGTCCTCCCCATATAACTAATAGTGAAGCTCATTGGAGACTTTTAACTGGAGTTATATCCTAACCCTAATGCAATTTAAATAGTAATATAAACAACTCAAAAACCATCACCAATCACAGTTGTAAAACAAAGTTTATATACACTTGTAAAGACCATGTATATCATTGCAGTCCTAAGTTTCCAGTGACTCCTACAACTCTTCATTTTCCATATTAGAATCACTGAAGCACATGCATCTTTGTCACAAAAATAATCATGTTTTTTGATTCTTTAGGAGATGAATTAAGGATCGCTAAACCTGTTGCATCAAATATATACATACAACAACTTGAATTGTCAGATTTGGTGATGCAGAAAGCTGTGTTAATCACATTTTTTTCAGTGGCATGGTCTCGTAACTTCTGGTGAGTGTTTGCCATTGACTACATTTAAATAGGGCCCATTTGATACATTCATAAGACTTAGCCACAAATGCTACAGTGGGAAAGTCTGAGGAGCTCAGCAAAGATCTGAAAAAGCAAATCATTGACTTGAACAAGTCAGGGAAAGTCACATGGATCCATTTCAAAGCAGATAGAGTAAATATAAAGTGTGTGGTACAGTTGTGTCACTTCCATGATCATGGCCACTATGGCTACTGGAAGACTTGAAGATACTCGCCATGTCTTGCACTTCTATGACAAGAGGACCAGAACCTTCTGACTGGAAACAGACCATATGGCAGCATTCCGCTACATATGGGACCTGTTCCTGGTCAACTGCAGACAGCAATTCACCCACAGTGATTGGACGAACAGCTTGTGACATTCAGGGGGAGAAGCAAGCTTTTGCAGTACATGCCAAGCATCGCCTAAGCAATAGATGGGATGGTTTACACAGGGAGACAACCATGGGAAGAAGTTCAGAAGAATCTGGGGCAAAAGATTGTCCAGCGGTTGTGCAGTAGATTCAGAAGCACAGGTCGCAACATTACCACAGATAACTTTTTCAATTCATGGTGGATGAAAACAGCACAAAGAAAAAAAACAGAAGTGATCACATTCTATTACAAGACCAAAGGAGGTGTTGACACCATGGACCAGATGGTTGGCACCTACACCTGCTAGCAACAAACACAGAGGTGGCCTATGGTGCTGTGGTACAACATCCTTGACATCACCACCCCATAGCACCCTGAATTCAACAGAGGTATCAGCAATGCACAACGGTTCTTCCTCAAAGAGCTCTCAAAGGAGCTTGTCATACCCCACATGAGGAGTCAACTGGTAGGCTGACCACAACTGAAACCCCAGTCATTGAAGCAATGGCAAGGTGTGGGGTGACAAAAGCCACAATCCAGCTACAGGAAAGAAGCGCATAGGGCCAACCGAAGAGAAAGAGGTGTCAGATCCACCCAAGTAACAAAGATCGCAAAGTCAGTAATAGGTGCAAAAGAAGTGCAATGTACCTGTGTGTAATAATCACAGCCAGAAACAGGCAGTTTGTCAAAACTGCACAGTGAGGAGACAAGAATGCAAAACAGGGACTCTCACATTAAAAGCTTCTTTCTTCTATTGCTGTCCTGTGTAAATATTCTTCTTTTTCTATCAAAAATATTCAAAATCTGCTATAAAGTGAAAAATAAACATATTTCAAACATGAAATCATTCTCATGTGGACTAAAATATGATACAAATGATTATTCTTAACCAAGATAACAAAAAATAGCATAAAAACACACCGATTCTTGTACAGGTCTTTTTTATTATTATTATTTTTTTTACATTTTTTAAAGGTCTGAACCTAATTTTTCAATGCCTTCATAGGACTGTCCAGATGTGTCTCTCTAATGACAATGTGACTGCTCTACCTCCTATTTAACCTGCTCATAAACTCTCCCTAAGGGCAAGCGACCTGTTTTCTTTCTGTCTTTTATCTTCAAAGTGACCTGTCCTGAAGGCACCACAGCCCTCCTGTTCATACACAGAATGTGAACAAACAATATATAAAGAGAAAAAAAAACTGACAAAACAAAAACCACTGGAGCTGTCCAGCAGGACTAACCCGATGTGTGCATGTCAGTTAACCCAGACCACAAACAGCATGACGGGATCCTGTTGACAGAAGAGTACAAAGGGAACCAGGTCAAAGGACAATGGCTGAGTGTCAGCACATGAAACTGAAGACACAAAAAGTAACACAAGGGATTTTATCAAAATTCCAGCAAATAATTTCCACATATATCTTTATGCAGTCTTCATATTTTTGCAACTAATTCACTGAGATATTAACATTTTCCACTGTCTTGCTGTATTATGGTGATGCTGCTACTTAATCAATTCATTAATTAAATTATCAGGATTTATTTTATTCATTTTTTGGTTAGCTGCACGTTTTTTTTTGGTTGTTTTTTAAAACCAATAATATCTATATTTTTTTTAATTAAAAGCTGTCTTCAAATTACTTGTTGTGTGTTATTGTAGCTGTTAGATGGATTAATGTGGCCACATACTTTTGGGCTGAAAGTGTATCACCTGAATAGTTGTAATCTTTGAAGGCTGATTTTGTGAAATCCTTGGGTTATTTTGTAGAACTAGGTGGCTATTTTTGTAGAAGCTTTGTTGTAGGAATGTTCTGGGAATGTTCCCCTGAAACTTTCACACCATAACCTACTGGGAATGTTTGCTGACTGTATTTGTTGACACATTATTGGGAAAAAAGATTAAAGTTTAACATTTAATGATTTTGGCGTTTGAATGTGACGACTTAATTGCAAACTAAATGAATGACAAATTCAGTCTAATCGACTATGTTCAGCAGCATCTCATCTCCTTGACGGGTTTGCGGTACCCGGAAATAAAGGCGGAGTGAGCGCTCCCTCATTCTCCACCTCTCTGCCTGCCAGACGAACCAGACAGACTCAGACTGAGACACAACATGGATCCAAACACGACGATTCTTCGAGTCAAGAGAAAACGGGGAACCGACCCCGCAGACGCTTTGTTGCTGGCATGTAAACGTATCCGGCCAGAAACGTCCCAGAGCACGGGTGAGACGGTACCGGAGCCCAACGAAGCCGAGGTGGAAAACTCTGTGTTCAAACTCGTGGCGACCGTAGCGACACAGGTGAGAGGCCCGCTGGATGACCACTGTGTTAGCACTGCTGGCTAACATCAACGCAGCTGGCGGTGAACACGTTAGGGGTGGTTTTCGGAACAATAAGGTTTAGTTTGAGTGGCAGTACCAACGTAACAATTTAACAAAGCCGAGCCACTTCTAGCCAACTGAATTGAACTACTCAAAGAGGTGGCGGTCGTTTAAAAACAACGCGCCTTTTATGCTAGTTGTTGTTAGCATAGCACTCAGGCTAGTCAACGCTGTTAGCCAACATTAGCCATGTCAGCCCCAAACTGCAGCAGCTTGTGCTAATGTTAGCTTATTTTGTTGACGTTGCACGTAGTTCTGACGTGATTGAGGGCCTCAAAAATGATTTGACTTTGTCAAAAAGAAAGATGTGGTAGCTTTAACATGAGGATAGCTTCCAAATGCGCTACATTAAACGCAGAAGTCGCAGCCATCACTCTTCAAGCTAATTAGATTAGCTGGTGAACATCCTAAATGAAATTTTACACCCACACTTCATGATTTAGTATTAGTATCGATGAATATGGCGGCTTTGTTTATGTCCTTGTTTTAAATGCTGTACATGCCAACTTGATGTTTTCTTTCTGTTCACTGAGATCCTCGGTAAGGACCGGGTTTGAAAGTAATGGATGTATGATGAGATGATTTGAAGGATTATCATTGGGTACATACCTTTGCTCTCACTAAATTCTATGAGTCGGGAATTAAAGCGAAATACATTCTTAAGAGACTAACTGGTTCGTATCTTTTCACCAGGATGCTCCTGTTCAGACACAGGTACGACAGGCTTTGGCTCGGCCTCGCATGGCCCATGCTTTGCGTCCTTCTGCTGCCAGTTCACAGCGGATAATTGGGGACCTACGGAGCACGAAGTGGAGCACCCGCAGGGAGGAACGCTATAGAATACTGTCAAGCCACCGTGCAGGCCTGTCAAGCCCAGCTGAGCAACAAGCCCCCCAGACAGATGCTCCTGCAGCTGTGGAGGAAACTGGGAAAGAGACGGACAAATGTTGTGGTCTTGGTGAAATCCAGGTGGTGGATCTCATCCATGAGAATGTAGAGGACCAGGATAAACCTTCTGGCAAGGTGAGTTAAGTGTTACTGTGTTTTGTTTGTAGTGGTAGCAGTTACCATACACCCTACTGGTATTGATGCTAGGATGACAACAGTCCCCAAAGTCCTAGTTCAGTAGGTTTTCAGTACAGACACTAAAAGAATTCAGGTAATTGCAGAAACGATAGTGTCTCTTTAGCTGTTATTCTTTCTGTCACAGTTAGCAATGAAGTTTGTGTTCTGCTATGTCCCTTAACGCTGACACTACTACTGTAAGTTTCTCTACCAGATGTGCACTTGTGTTCTGTTGATAAATATAATGGTCACTGCATTTTAATTTTTACTGTCAGGACTTTTTCAAAAATGGTGTTTCCATCTCCCATCATGCACATCAACTCATCTTCATAAAATTCAAAAACAACCTCAAGCAAGTGTAAAAACTTTTTTGCAAAATTAAGACTTTTTTGTTGTTGATAATTTTCCCTTTCGATACACTTTTGCTAATGCAATACTTTAAAATGGGTATATAAATGCAGTACGGATATGCGGCTACTAATTAAATAGTTTTCTTTAGTGCCTGAAGTCCGTCCAAGGTGGTGAGCATTACACTCAAACTGTATACCTGAAGGCACACTGTAGCAGTAATTTGTCATATTCAATGGCACAGTATGATATCTTATCTGCAGTGATGAACATTGCTATAACCATTGACATGTTCCAGATCTGCATGAGGAGACTGCTTGAAATTGGTAGTGAGAGTAAGTTTTCTGGTTTCGTTTGTCAAGTTCAGCTACTGGGCAAATTCAGACGATGCCTTCATAGAGGAAATGGGAAATTTAGAAATGTTTCCTTTTATGTACCTGACTGCAGCTGAATACTGCTGGCATACAGCTTTTGTCTGATCCATTTTTTTGTTGTCCAGTTTTGCTGCATCTAACCAGGAAACTGCAATGCTTCCACAGAATAAATGTCCCCTGAGATTCCTCTATCTCTGAGGGCTGTATCACAGAGCCAGTTTGACATAGGCAGGCTTTCTTTGTGTAAGTCGGCTTGACGAGAAACTAAAGCCCCAGTCAGAGTTTGGGCAGTGGTGGTCTAGTGATTTGTGAAGCAGACTTGTAGCCGGTGGGTCGCTGGTTCGAGTCCCCAGACTGGCAAGAGGTTGAGGTGGGAAAGTGAGAGCAACCGCTTGTCCCAATCATCACCACTTTGGGCCCTTGAGCAAGGCCCTTAACCCCTGACTGCTCCCCGAGCGCTGCAGCCTACTGCTCCTAGTAGGTATAGTTGAGGTTAACTATGAATAGGATGGGTCAAATTCAGAGAAGGAATTTCCCAAAGGGGATCAATGGCAGGTTAGATTAGATTAGAGTTAACGGGTATCACAAAGGTGGTTATCAACTTTCTTTGTTAACTCAGGCTTTCTGCTTCAAATTCGCACATTCACAAGAAAGTGGGCGTTTAATGCGTCATGTGACTCTTCTTTTGCACCCAATGAAACAATGGCATGCAGCTGCTTCAGCAGGAATATAAAAATGTACTGCAAATAATGCAAGACAGTAATGCTGGTAGAAAACGGTGATCTAGCCGGGTTAAAAGAGAGCCACCTTCGTGATACTGAAAACTCTGACTTTTGGTTCAACATACCTCGCTAACCAACTAATGTCAATTCATAATAAAGCCTCTGGCCTCTCACTTCAGTTTGTCATTCAAGCGTGTAATTTCTGTTGAGGGAGTGTGAGTTTGAGTGTATAGGTAAAGACCATATTTATTGTTTGGCACACAGGAACCAAGAAATTTCATAACAAACACATCACGCTTAGTAGTTTCAGTACAAAAATCTAGTTTTATTAATGAAACTATAACAGTGACCATCTGGTTCAAGATTTTTGTTTTGTAAAAATGAGCTACTCTTTGACAAACTGTTTTGTTTTAACAATATGAAGTGTTTTTAGAAAGAATTTTGGGATGAAGAGATGCCCTAATTTTAAGCGTCTACATTGGTATCTAATTGTGGCCCAATACTCAGCCCTTACACTGAGTCAGACTGACAGAGACCGTCACATTCTGTTGGATCTCAGAGCAACATGCCTGCCAGGGTAGAGGGTGCACTGAAGTTGCTGCAGCATCCACAGCTTTCTTTATGCTGTACAAAACACTACTTTTACAAACAAGTGTATCAGTTAATGAAATTAATGAACTTTTGACATGATTTCCCTTCAGGTCTCTGGTGTTGCAGTGAGATTTGAACTTGTTTTCCTTCATCTTTGCCAAAGTGAGCCCCTTGAGTGTTTTAACCTCTCCTATCCTGCCATAATTACTTACTGATCAAAGCCAGAAATCCTGAGAAGAGCCCTCTATGTAATATATGCTTCAGATTGTTAAAGTAACAGGATGTTGTTAAAATGCAGTTTTAATGGGAACCATAGACTTGTGTGGTAACAACTTTAGGACGACAAATGCCAGATTTTAACCACACATATGCAAAGACAAAGCAGTAGGTTGTGTGGGCATCTCTAAGAACACCTGTTATTTTGGTTCATATAAGTTCAGCAGGGTGAAGTCAAGAGGGCTGACCAAAGTGGGACATGGATGAGAGGGATACACTTCTTTACATTACCACAAAAATAGAATCCCAAAAGTCAAGACTTTAGTCAACATTGCTAATATGGACAACTTCAGTAGTTATAAATGTGTTTCTTTGCTTTATTTTTTAAAGGCGCTGTCCTCAGACCCAGAAGTGATCCTGTGTAACAACACCAAGATGCTGCGGGAGCATCTGAGCATATCTGGAGAGAGACTGGGAGAAGAGCATCGGGAGCAGGACGATGACTACGTCTATGATCTTTACTACCAGGAAACAGTCACACCAGGGTGGATCCAGGACATCCTGTCCGTCAGGGCCTACGCCGATGAGGGAGAACTGGTGTGTGTGGATGGATGGACGGACAGATGAATGAGTGCTGAAATCGGAGTGAGTGAATGAAGACATGGGTGAAGTAGTAGAACTTTTGTATTTGAATAAATAGGTGAGGGCCAGTGGGCACACAGCTGGTCCTGACTATATTTCAAGGCTTTATCTTCTGCTGACTGGGCTGTATGTGCTTTATTCATTCAGAGAAGTGGCTGTGGATCAAACAGGCTAATCATTATCATTAAAAGTAAGGAAGGGCCTAAAACCTTCCCACCAGTGAACTTTATTTAAAGGTAGCTTTATTTTAAAGTGCTCCGCAAAGATGTTTCCAGAGGAGGTGACTCAGTTTTAAGAGATGATAGTGGCTTTATTTCAGCTTTATAATAATAAACTGTGTCTCTAGGAGCTCACAATTATTTAAAACAAGGGGAAAAAAACAAACAAAACACGAGTTTGTGTCTTTTGTCACAGGTTCCCGACCTTGTGGTTCATGAAGAGGAGGTGTATGAAGATGAGGATGACGAGAACGAGGAGGGCAACTGGCGGAATGACTACCCTGATGAGGAGAGTGATGCCGACAGTGACAGAGAGGAGCGCTATGGTGGTATGTGTTTATTCAAGTGTGCAGCTACAGAAGCTTGGGTCATGCTACATTTGCTTCTCGTGTGCTTGTCACTTTAAATGAATGTCATGCATTTGTTGTTTTCCTGTGATGACTTTGACAAGAAACAAATGCCTTAAGTGCTTTTAGTTAAAACAGTTAAAAAATGTCAAGTTATTTTTCACTCTTGCTCTGTAAGTGCAGTCGGTATTGCATTTTATTTCATTTTGGACTCCTTGTATATATTCATTAGTACTGGTAGTTTGTGTGGCTGAATTACTCCAATATTACAACTTGCCATTTTGTGTCAACCTATGAGCTAACCACACAGGTAAAGGGGGAACATGCAAACTCCACACAGAAAGGCCTCAGCCAACCAGCACATTTAAACCGAGAATATTCTTGCTGTGATGTGGCAGTCCTAATCACTGTAGTATGTGAGTTTGTATCCTACAGCTGCTGGTAGTGACGGAGGGGTTGATGGAGAAAAGAGGTGGTGACTTCATCGATCTGCATACACTGGGGAATGCAATGGTTTATAGTTACATGAACCGTTTTAAAGCACAAAGAGCTCGTTTTAATGGAATAAATGTCTAAATATGCAGTTTTGATGCACAGAGATGAGTTTTTCAATGTTGAGTCGTTGACCCAAGAGGGACTTTAAGACTTTAAATAAGTCAATAAATGATGGCACATCACTGCCTTTCATGAGTAATCCTTTTTAGTGGCAACACCTTTCAAGCCGGATGTTTTCTCGTGTACAGGTTACTGGGAGGAGGAACACTCGTACAGCAGGAGGAGCTGGCAGCGCTACCAGAGGGAAGCGTTGCATGAGCTTGGCTGCCGTGGTGAAGACAACGACGAGGACGACGATGACGGCGACAAATATGATTCCGATTGATCTGCCCCTTACCACATCCTGCTCAGTGGATCTTCCCAGTGCCCTCTCCACAAATAGCCCCGTACTCTGCAGACCTCTGTGTAGCTGAGAGTGGAAGAAAATAAGAAAACAACTGCTAACTGTGTAGCGATGTACATGTAGCACATCAGACTTTACAATCAAGTATCTGATTTCAAGTAAAATTAGGTAACATCCTGATTACATCAGAAATGATACCATATTTTTAAAAAATGTGCCAAAGTATTAAAATGTCACTTGAGTCACTAAAGTTGGGGACCACTAATTGTTGAGAAAATTGCACACATACTATAAATCAGTCCAACTCTTTACTACACAGATGGTGAAGGAGTTGGTGTTATTTCCAGAAGGATCCAGTGTCTTTTTCTTCTTTTTTTTTTTTACTGTGGTGGAGTGAATTTGTGCGTGGATGTTTGTTCAAAGTGGACGTGTGTTAGAAATGTTGCACATTAGCGTGATATGCCTTGTATGCTTTGTGCTGTTACCACTTACGTTAGTGAGACGTCTCGGGCCGCGTGTGGTTGCAATGTAGGGTGTTTGCATTTTGTGCATGGTAGTGCGTGTAACTGTGCGTGTTAGATTTTTGCATAATGTGAAAGCGTGTTGCATAATTTTCTGTTGTGGGTGTGTGAGTTTGTTTCAGAAATTCCCCCTTTGAAGTTCACATTTGTTTCTCTTGGATGCTTGTTGAGTTCAACTTTTTTTTGTAAATATGTAGATGTGTATAAAAAGAAAGCTTTCAAAATAAACACGAAACATCTCAGTGTTAATTTGTCCTGCATCATAAACAGGTTGATTTTAAGAATTTATTGATGGTCAACATAATTAGTTAAGAAAAATAATAATAATTTGGAGGTTGACTGTACCTCACCATTCAAGACTGTTGAGCCACAACTTAAGATTTTCTTTATAACTGAAGGAGGGGAAAAATGAAACTGGACTTGCTCGTCACTGCAGACAATTTGATGAGCTGCTATTCTCAGGTACTTTTCCTGAGGCGATGCAGTTGTTTTTGTGAGGTAGGCTAGTGACAGCAGGCACAGTGAAAGCTTTGGGTGTGAGAGGCAGTTACAGAAAATCAGTCCCAACTCGCCTACACCTGCAAAACAGGCCACAGCGCAGAAACCGAGTGATCTCCGATTTGGAATATAACCATGGCCGTATTGCATTACACATCACAGCTTCACTTCCCTTGACATTCAGTTCCCTTGTCATTTAATGTGACTCTGAAAGCTTCAACATATGGCCATATGGGGTGGATACGCATTCGGTAGACTGGACCAGGAGCAGACCAGTGCCAAAGTATGATCTCATTAATGGCTCAGGATTAATCACTGAACTTAAAACAAGTGCTGTTGAAAGATGAAATGTGGATTCTGAGATGGAGAATGTCTGAAGCATAGTTTACTTTAAAACAGAGGATGTGCAAATATAACACAATTGGTCTCAAAGATAGAGTAGTACAACCGAACTAAAGTGTCTGTCAGCATGATGAGCACTGTAAAGAAATAATGCACATAAATTTTATGCTACACAAAACGGCAAACAAAGGACGCTACAACTTCCCTGCAGAGACACACACCCCTCAGCCAACACACTTGAGTCATTCACAACAATCCTTAAATATACCCAATAAAAAAGCAACATGAGTTAAAATGCAAAATAGAACAAAACAACAAAATAAACTACAAAAATGAAATTGGGAGAATGAGCCAACATCTCGACATAGCAGCAGTATTTTGCTTCTTTTGTCCATTCTGGAGGTGAACATGACTGACAATTTAATCTCAGGTGTGACTGAGCACACTCAGTCCTACAGCACATAGTATCTGTCAGTTAAAATGGTTTAAATCCATATTATAAAATGTACTTGCATCATCATCAGGTCCCTGTGGTCACAGCACCTGTAAAATCTCACAGGCACATATTATTTAAAAGGCGTGTAGAAAATACTACCTGTTAAACTAACAAGGTGCAGGATTTATGACAGAGGTCATTAAACAGTGTGATGAAACAATGTCCGCAATCTGTAGTGTAACAGCTGTCTATATTGCGGGCTGAAAATCCTTGAAGTCCATGATAAATCTGTAAGGTAGCATGTGCATCTGTGGCAGCATTTTCAGTGCTGTAAACACATCAGTGAAGTCTGACAGTTTCAGTGTGGTGGACAGTACAGTAAAAAGTCTTAAATCCCTTTTATCCCAGCAGAATCTCTTGTCTGGTGGCAGGAGATGGAAGTGTTCAAGTGTAACAGATGCTACTGGCTTTTGTCCATCTCTGTCAGCACACAGTAGCAGGTGTACTGGGTGAAGTGAGTCAGACAACCTGCAGTGACAGACAACATGTTAGCTAGTTGAGCGTACTTTGTATTGAGAGACAAAGAGACGATATGTTTGAAATGACAAATGCGCCTGCTGCTTCAGGGAGCTGTGTGGTAAACTCACGCAGCAGCTTGGTGATGACAGGTGGCCGTTTGGACTCTGGCAGATAAACGCCCAGGAAGTAGACAGGAACGCCTGACAGGGCGATGGCAATGCCAATCAGAGAGTTGACGGTGTCACTGTAGAGAGGAACTGCCACCAGGAAAACTGTACACAGGCAGAACACCACCGGGTACAGCAACGTCAGCTGCAGAGAGAGGAACCAGAAGGAAGATGATGAGCTAGAAACTCAAAGGAATAACGCCTGAAGAAAGTCTTGATTTGAAAGATGTAGTTATTCATTTTAATGTCATTTTATATCAGAAAACATGTGATGTGATGGTCCTTCTCTGCAATGGGCTTACTGTTACAGCTTCCCACTAAAGTTGCC
Source organism: Dascyllus trimaculatus (assembly GCA_024666655.1). Classification (NCBI taxonomy): domain Eukaryota; kingdom Metazoa; phylum Chordata; class Actinopteri; family Pomacentridae; genus Dascyllus; species Dascyllus trimaculatus. The sequence goes on along the minus strand of CM045445.1, from coordinate 6,423,853 downwards.
TCAAAGGTAAAACAGACAAATACATCCAAGGTATCCCAGTCCATTTCTTGCTCTGACATCCATCCAGTTACTGGAGCTTCAGCACTCACATGACAGAACCAGTGTGTAGAAGCTGGTGCTGGTTATTGTTTTAGCATTAGGATTTGACAGGCACAAATGCACACAGAAAGTTTCTCAGCTTTCTGTTTTGATTTTCAGCAGCAGTCCAAAACATTTCACAGGGCAGCGCTGAAAACAAAAACTAATCGTCCTTTTACATCTCCTCCTTTGTCTTTACTAGGGGTGCACAAAGTTGTATTTATGCCGATCTCTGATATTTTCCAACACATGTTGGCTTGTTCTCAATTCTGATACATGCATATATTTTGTCCACCTAAACTGCAGAGAACATCAGGTCTCTCCTGCAGTGGAATTAGTATATGTTTATGCCTAACAGGCATCTGCATGTCAGTGTTCATTTTGGGCTGACACTGATATCATCATTCATTCCTAGTTCTTTGTGTTTGTAGTACAGAGCTTATCCAAAACCATCAGCTCAGCTCCTATACATATAGAAATAACTAAAGCATTTTAATATACAACAATATATTCTGAGAACAAACTAATTTGTATATTCAGTAAGATCTGTCCAAAAAATAGAATTATTTGTCAAAGTTTGGAGTAAGTATTGTATTTGTTCATATGTGACACCAAGCAGTGACCTCTGTGTCTAAAAAGTAAAGTGAACATGAGTGCCAAAAACTGCACTTCCACACAGCCACCACACTCCATCCCTATATACAGTCAGTGTGTGACATAAGCAGACAAAGCATGAATAACACGTATGATATGTGAATTTTCCTCAGGAACAAACAAAATATGCTCACTAACCCTAACAACACCAACAGAGGACCAGCATCTGTTAAGGAGTAAACAGTAAGTGTCAGTCATGATTTGAACGTCAGGAGTTCAGCTCTGGTGGACTCCAGCCCAGTTTAACCCCTGCTTATCACTCAAACGCAGATAAGTGAATGAATCAATGGACGCATGGCGGTTACACAGCTGTGTTTACATGTTGTCACCTTAAGAGGTCTGGGTCTGTCAGGCTCCTTCACGCGGAGGTAGATCTGGCCAGCGATGGACAGTCCCATGAAGAACCAGTAGCTAAAGCTGTAGTAGTTAATGAGCTGGAAGACATCCTCCACTGTCAGGTAGATCAGTGACATGACACACTGGACAGCCGACGGAGTAAGAAAGGGAGGGTGACAATGGGACAAAACAAAATGTTCAAGAGTGTTATAGTGTTGTCTGCAATATGAAAATGTTATTTCCAACTGTTACTTGTCAGAACATGTTTGTTAACTTGAATGGTAAGTGTTTAAATATAGTGTCATATATATGAGCATGTAAAGAGCTGCCACATACTTTTGGTTTTCATTAACTGTCAAAAACTGATTTCATTTGCTAGTTCTACAGTAGAAGAATGGAAAATGTGTAAAGTACAGAACAAAATACTGTCTTATGTCTCCAACATCAAATTCAGCAATGCAAAGCAATGACTAGTAAACAACAACAATGAACTGCCATTAAGTAGGAGTTTCCTTTACTTCAGATATTATCATTTAATTGTAATTTAGCCATTCTCGTACATTGAAGATCAGAGCAGGGATTGGAGTGAATCTCTGTATATGGATCATGGACAAAGCATCTGGAAGGTGACCCTCCCGAGAGCCAACAAAGAACAACCTGGAAACAACCAACATGAATTAATACAGATACATGAGCACCATGCAAAGTACTGCTTTATACTACATAAGAATTCATCTTTGCAATGCACAAGTAAATACTAGTTAAAATAACTGCTGCAGACTTGCATGTTGCTGCTTAAAGTGGTGTGTCTATGTATGTGTGTGTGTGGATTCTACCTGGAAGCAGCTATAATAGAGGCGTTGAGTCCTCCATAGCAGGACAAAGCCACAGCAATGGGGATAGTCCAGCTCATTACACCAAGAGTGTGATCTGCAAAAGTCTGAGCGGGAAACAGCAACTAGTTTAGCGACTGCATTCTCAACTCATATACACGTGCGTCTTGTTCTCAGTAAGCAGTCTGTTTCCTCACCACTGCCACTGCATCGCTGGCCAGTATAGCACTAACATCCAGAACAGCATAGTAGGCCACATTGGTGAGGATGTAGATGATGGTGACAATGGGCATGGAGATGGCGATGGCCAGGGGCAGGTTCCTGGAACAACAGGACGTTCAATCATTACTAGGCTGATTAAAGTGTTTTGACATGCTACCAATGATGCTTTCTACTATAAAAGGAACCAAAACAGGAAAGATTACCTTTCTGGGTTTTTGATCTCCTCAGTTACAAAGTTGAGGGTGTCCCAGCCGGAGTAAGAGAAGAGGGCAGAGTACAGCGCCAGCGCAATGTCACCAGGATCTTTAGACGACCCCTGAAAGGACGATTCGAAGTTGGTTGTGTAGCCTAAGACAGAGGCACAGTAATTAAAGGAACATTCAGTTAAATGTCATTGCATCGAAGTAAACAATTATCATAATACTGTTCTTGATCTGTTAATGGCTCCTGAGGTTTCAGACATTTTATGAATACAGTCTGAGCTGTACTAGGGATATTAATGATTAAAAGGTAATTGATAAAATAAATACTGTTAAAAATATATTAACCAATAAGGCAGAAGAACATGCATGTCAAAATGTACCATTGATTAGCAGTAGTACCTGGATGAGCAGGTGAAGCCTTTCACTGTTCAACACTGTCGTGACCCCGAGAGGGAGTTGCTTTGACTACGGGCAGTTCAATGTTGGTAAGCAGAAAGCATTGTGTGGTTTAGCCAGCAAAGGGTCACCACAACAATGACTTCTGTGACACTTAATGGCCTCAGGTCAGACCTCACCTATTTAGGACAGATTGAACTCTACTGGGAGAGAGCAAGCCTACAGGCCAATGACACATATAACTGAGCTGCTTTTGACACCAGTGACACGTGTTCAGTGACAAAACCAGAGTTGCCAGCATGTGGAATAAAGTCTACTGTGGCCAATTCATGTTGAGGATTATTTAGAGATTACTGATTACTGATTGATGACGCTGCCCATCGTTTAAGGAAAGGGTTCAGAATTTGCATTTCTAGTCTATACTGTTACAGCCACTGTTGTGATTCAGATCGGCCCACCCAAAGACAGCCTAATACTGAATACAGTGTTATTCCTTTGTAATATAAATTGCACCAACATTGCAACGCATTGAGGTCGCAACTGAAAATGCTAAGTGACCCTCAGACATCCCACCAAATAACAACCCAAACCACATAATCTTTTTTTTCAGTGCAGAAAAACAACAAATCTAAGAACACAGGAAAAGGACTGACACAGTTCAGGAGGGTGACAGATGTTAGCAGTAAGCCATGCAGGAGAACACATTTGCTGGTATTGTACTGCTTGCCGGATGGTATCTAGTATGTCTTTGATGATCTTAAACACCGCGGTGACACCACTCACCCTGGCTCAGCTTCACGATGCCAGTGACGATGATGACAATGAGGGCTGCCACCTTTGCATAGGTGAAAATGTCCTGCACTCGAGTTCCCCACTTTACATAGGCAGAGTTTATAAATGTCAGTAAACCTGGAAAGAGAAGATAAATGTTTCTTCACTCTTGTGGGAAGAGTCATAAAGATGCGAGCAAACAGCAGAGGGGCACAGACTAGATCAAAAGTACTTACATATACAGGCAGCAGCGATGAGCCTGGCTGCTACATATGGTGGTTCACATGTTGGAAAGAGCGGCTGCACCAAGTAGTTTGCAAATGTAATGGCTATGACCGCTTGGCTGGTGGGCTCAATGATCAACAAAGATGTCCACAGACGAATAAATGCAATGAAGCCACCAAATGACTCCAAGATGTATGCATAAGATGCCCCTGATTTTGTGATTGTAGTTCCCAGCTCGGCATAGCAAAGGGCCCCCACCACTGAGAACACCCCCCCAATGGCCCAGATGACTAGTGACAGCCCATAAGAGGCGCTGTAGATAAGCACACCCTTGGGGGAGACGAAGATGCCAGAGCCGATCATGTTTCCTACAATCAGGCTGACTCCATTGAGCAGTGAGATCTCCTTTTTAAGCTGCATGCTCTCTTTGGGCGGCTCCAGGTGACTGGAAGAGTGACCAGCGTTGCCATTCATCTTCTCAGATTCTTCACGTTCAGCCATGGTGCTGCCGGGTCAGGCCTGAACCAGCAGGAACTGAGGACCGGCTGTGGACACTACAGCCCCTTGTCCCTTTTCTGGCCACCTCTGGAGCAACCTGTCCAATAGATTCAGGAGAATCACATCATTACTAGTGAAGTAAAGAGGAGCTCAGTGACATATGGTGGGTCAGAGGTGTGTTCAGTGACTGCTATTCGATCTCTATTCAATAAAAGACAGTGGAATCATTGGTGGACTCATTGATGGACATTTGTCTTTCGATCGTGTCTGCCACGATGCTGAGGTGGTTTAGCAGGGGAAAAGCTCATTCAGCTTAATCCAAATGACAAAGGAAAAAAAAGCAGCACCAATGTGAAGAGAATGTCTGACTGTAACAAAACTAGTAAAGTGCCAGAAAATACAATGAGTGATGTAGAATCAATAAAACACTGAATGGGAACAGATCTAAAACCTACTTCCATCACCTATTTTACTTCCATCACTATAACCTGCTGTTCACCTGTCCTTCAGCAAAGCATAGAATGACCTGTGGGTCACATGGCAAAAGCAAAACACCTCAAAATGTGGTTTCATTTCAATAACTTGAGCTAAATTAGTGACAAGCAAGACAACTTTATTTTAAGACTGCTGTGTTCTAACAAACAAAAACAAAACATACAAAATAGACAATAAAGGATAGATCTAAAACACAGTGTGACGGGGTTGCTACAACAGATACCGTCATACCAGTCGAATGTTTATATTGCATGTCTGCCCGGTAAAAACCATATAATTTATGTCATAAGCAACATTGTGAAACTGGTCCAAAGATTGTATGATTTCAGACAATGATCCATTTACCAGGCAGGGTTTAGAGAGAAAAAAAAACTGTGTATAGATGAGGGAGATGCAGGTTAAAATAGCAGGAGCAGTGCTGTATGTAATGCAGGTGTGGAATGTACAATTCACACCGCAGTAACATAACCATAAATCAAAAATGAAGAGCCAGTTATTACAATGGGCTGGTGCTTGTGTGCTGTGTCTGTGTACATGTGTGGCGCATGCTTCATTTCAGTCATCAGGCATCTGTTCCTCCTGCACAAACTCAACACGGCACCACCTGTTTTTTCTGATAGCACACCAATCAATGACTCAAACAACCACACTGCTTCAATCTCATTAGTCAGCAACAGACAGGACAGCAACGACACGCTGTTTGCCTGAGGCTTGAACTCAAAGGACTGGTCATGCTTCATTCAAGCTCGGAGCTGAAAGTGCCGGTGGTGTGAGTCTTTATATGTGCATGTGAACTTGTGTGTGTCTGCCTGTGAAGTGCGTCAGGCGTTTTGCAGTTCACTTAACAATTATGAAGAAGACACAGCATAGGTGTGATGTACAGAGAGCCTTAAGTCAAACCTTTATAGCTGGAAAAACAACCAGAAAATGTATCAGACTTTCAGTTCAGTTAACTTTTCTGACTCAGCTGCAACAACTAAACGTGTGAGTTGGGATGGGCGACCTTGGAGGTCTGAGACGTTCAATGTGTGACTATGATGTTTCGGGTTTGAATTTGGGATCGGCGCCTTTTGCTTTTGTCACCCTGGTTTCTCCATCAGGTTTTCCTCAAGGGGCTCAAACTACCAAGATAAGCTTTCTCACATAATTTCAGAAATCGAACCAACCATACGGCAGCACAGTAATAAGAACTGCACTGGTTATACGATTTGTGGCATTTATTAAACCATTAAGCATTCTGATGTTTGATCAATAGTTATTTTTTATTTACCTTCTAATACTTGAATATTTTCTTCTCTGTGACAGTAAACTGAATATATTTGGGCTGTGGACAAAACAAGACATTTGAGGATGTAAATCTTGGGATTTAGGAAATACTGATTGACATTTTTCATTTTCTGACATTTTATAGGAAATGAAAGCAATCGTTAGCTGCAGCCTTACCTTTGAAAATCAGTCGCTGCTTTTCTCTGATTTTTATCATTGTAAACTGAATATTTTTGGTTCTGGACTGCTGGTGAGACAAAACTAAACACTGGATCTGAGGTAGCTATCCAATGTCTCAAGTTGTGAGAGACTGATTTATAGACTAAGCATCTAGTAATAAAAAACACAAGCTTAATTGATAAAAACAGTAGTTGTTAACTGCAGTCCTACTTACGCTAAACACGTTCCAGATTGTAGTCTTCTCAACTAGTGTGTGTGCATATTAGGAGTCGACCGATATGGGTTTTTAGGGTTGATGCTTACGATCAGTAATCAAAGAGATTGACAACCAGTATTTGAAACTAATGACTGCAGAGTTGGTTGCATTAAGGCCAAAGTAGTACATTTGTACATTAGCTCATTGGATTGGATATCAGTAAAAAAAAAAATAAAGATACTGATGATTGGAAAAGTGCTGAATATCGGCCATCTGATAATCACTCAACCCCTACATCAATTCAATTCACTGTGCTTTATTGGCTTGAATATCATACAAACAATATGATATTCAATGCAACAAGGATGATGTAATTTAATAAAAAATAGCATCTTTTTGGTTTTTAACTATAATACAAATATTATATATCATCATGTGTTCTGTTTGTTCCATCGTCACCTGTTGTGTTCTGTTTTCAGACACTAAATGTCATTTAGAAGAACTCCAATCACAAGATCGTGAGACATCCTCCAGAGTTGGATACATTGTAAGTGACATGTTCTGCATCAGTTCAAGGTCAAACTATTTACAACCTAATATTGTGGTCAAAAAGTGAGATGAGCTGCCACAACTTCGGTCCAGTGGGGGAAAAAAATTATGTTTTAATAGACATATGGCAAGGCCCTATTCCAAGTCCCACAGGATTCAGTCGATACCATTAGATTACTCACCCAGTGTCAGCTGTGGTAGTATTTGGACAGACTACAGCCCCCTGCGACCCCCTACTGGATAAAAGGAGTATAGCTGATGGATGGATGGACAGATTGTGCCCAAAATGTACAGTAGATAGATGATTTCAACAAATAAAGAAGGGCAATGTTGTTGTCTGCTGATACAAAAGCTCAATTCAGTCAGTTGTGTTTCAGCTTTTAAGTCTAGGTCCTCGGGGGTCATGTCTTTTAGCATCTGCTAACGTGACAAAGGAGCCGGTGTCTTCTGTCTAACAGCTGACAAGTTACACTGAACTACTACACCTGACTTCTGCCTGACTTTCAAAACAATGTCACGAGTTTTTTTTCCCCCTCTCTATTTCTCAAACAGTCTTTTACTGAATATGTAAAGTCGAGTTTATTTGTACAAATCAAATCCGCATAATTAGCTTTAGGAGGCTCTTTAGGTTTAGCAGGAACAGTTTATAGGGAGAGCTGTTCCAGAGATACATGTACAACAGCTACAGTATATAACATGTCAAGACAAGTCGAATGACAGGCTTAATAAGCTAATAATAATAATAATAATTATTATTATTATTTTTAATAATAATAATAATAGCTGTTTTCCCTTAGCAGTTCTAACAGTGTTAGAATGTATAGCCTAGCTAACTTGAGCGGGTTAGCTTATTATTTGTTTACTGCATATCCCTGTGAGACAAAGCACTCGTAAAAAAAAATGTCTCGTCGCCTGGATAAAACGACCCAGCTAATGCCAAAAACACAACTTGAACCCACAAGATGAAATGACACCGCTTTCATTTTGAATGCGGACCTCCTCAGCCTCCCTGCCGGACAATGCGGTGAGCCGCTCGTCGCCGCTGCCGTCAGCAGGACTTCTTCCCTTTTGTCCCGTTCCTGTATCTGATGTCAGGTTTTCGACTCCGACAACGCAGCGAACGGAAATATAACTGCTCAACTGATAAAAAATAAAGAAAGAAATAGGTATTCTGTCCAGTCTTACCTGTGCCGCTTTGTCTCCGGTGTGGAGGTTTTGACAGGCAGCCAGCACCGGTGCTTCTGTGACAAACGGCATCAGCGCCGTAAACAACCGCTGCTGCTGCTGGAGGAGGAGGGTCACGTGACGCAGAGTCAGCCTGGATGTATACAGGAACTGGATCAGCTCCAGGACCGTTCTCCTGCCAGGACAGTCATAGTATTTTCAACATGTTCATTAAACCTTTTACAAAATCAGTCAGTCGGTATCAGTTTGCATAGGCGTGTCCAGGCTTAGGCTATCATTCACACTGGAGTGGCACAATGGCCTTTTTCTTGTTTATTTGTTTGTTTATTTTTGCCTAGGAATTTGTTGTAGGCCAAATAGTCATTTTTTAGTTCTCTTTTCATTTGCTTATGCAGGCAAGTCTGCCATGTACAACTATACGAGAGCTCATGGACAGTGTAATACGCTTTCCCAGCAAACTGACACTCAGGAAACGCTCCCTGAATGTTTACTGGAGGTTTCGGGAACGTTCCCTGACATTTCTTGATGTCTGAGGAGCCTTTGCTGGGGGAAAAATGTGTTTCCACTAATGTTTCCTGGATCTACAGTCTTGACGTTTGTGTAATGTTTGTGGTACGTTCCCTAAACCTACAGTCTTGGGGTTGGGGTCCCCTAACCCTACTGTTATCCTCAGCCCTGCACACTGCTATAGGAAAGCATTTGGCCCCATACACGAGTATATGACCACCCAACTACCTTACAGTGAGTTACATTAATATGTTGAAGCTATTCATTTGGAAAATAACTCAGCTTTCCCCAGGCTGCATGTGGTTGCTGTGATCGATGGCAGGACAACACCCAAAGACTTGGGGTCCTGAGCTGTAATTCTCCCTTGGACTCTTCTCATTGAAGGCTTCAGAAAATCTCCTCAAGGGAACCTTCCAGGAACATTGTGGGAACATTCCTGAAGGTTCTACAAAAATAGTAAAACAGTAACAGAACAGTTTTCAGAGCTCTTCAAAGTAGGTTTCACCCCTACAGCCTTTAAAAGCTTCAACTAAACTCACACAAAAGAGTCTTTATTTACATATAATAACAGATGCATTTTTATATTACCTGGGTTCCATGTGGTTGAATGGGACTTGTGCTGTTAAATTGCACTTGTAATGCAACAAGGGTGTACAGAGGTAGTTCTATATTAAAGTTTTTCCAGAAAAATAGTACTAATTGGATATAACTCCAGTTCAGTGAGTCCTCTAACAGGCTTCTCTGCTGGCTGTGTGGGGAGGATAGACTTCAGACTGTGGTGGCATCCTGTGGCTGTGACCTTGAAATTGGTCTAACAACAACTATGAAGCAAAATTGTGTTCCAGTAATAATCTTAAAATATTTTTGGATAGAATATTTGAAAAAAACCAATATAACTCATATAAGTTGACTGTAAGCACACTCAGCAGTGTGTTATTTTTATGTCTCATTGTTTTGCCTCTGTTGTATTAACCCACTGAGCCTGACGCTGCAAGTGTGTGAAGAACAGACCTGTAATTAGAGCGGTCCTGCTACAAGCCTGCAGCTGACACTGCCCTTGGACGCTATGTGCCATTATTTTGTTAGTGATGGTGAAGCAGATTTACACACACCAGCACACACACAGTAGCAACAAACTGAGGTTTTTCAAAGGGCAGTACAAACAATGTGCTGGCAAGGGATCATGAAGTGCAGGACCATTTCAAAGACAAACATTTCGCTGGCAAACACATTAGGTGCATGGATGTGTTGGAAGGTCAGTGTTTCACTCTACTTCAATATTTTTAATCTCTTAGTGAGCAACAATCTGTTGTGGGGCCCCTGGCGACCGCCATGTTACATGTCAGTGTCATTCATTTCCCCAGTCACCTAGTCTTAAAGTATATTGATGGTCATAAAATACCCAAAACTCTGACTATTCAGGCTTCAGGAAATAACGATAGGCTTTTTTTTCTGACATTTTATACACTAAAAACTTTTTAAAACAATTTTTAAAAAATAAAATAACTGACCAACTAATTCTACCCTAGTTTCTTTACTCTGACACAGAATGATATTTAATAATATCAAACTTAAAAACAAAATGGTAACAAATGTAAACTGACATCAAGATTTCAAAACTGGATTTTGGCGCAGGGTGTCTCTTCAAAACAAATGAGCAATTATTCAATTTACTCGACCCAGATTACATAATGCAAACCTGGGCTTTTGGGGCCTCTTGGGGTCACGTTTAGTAGTACACCTCTGGTTCTGGTTTGAGGCCATGTTTATCACGCATGGCCTGACACACCTACTTTGGCTGGCAGTGTAGATAAAAGTCATGTAAGAGACTGTGAAGTAACTTCCTCCGAGACAACGCTGCCTATCATGATTTTAAGTGAAAAGCAGGTACATCTTGTGGCAGAATTTCAATGGCAAACAAGCAGCAAGAGAACAACAATTATAAAACCTCTGGGGAGGAAGTACAGAGGCACAGATAAGAGGGAGGGACGACTGAGCAGGAAACCAGTGACCCATGAATGTGCTTACAGTGCACTGCTGTACATACATGTCCAGACAAATACACAGCTATTGGCTCTGTTTTAACCAAAAGATTTTTAATAATATTCAAAGTACATTCACAAAGATTCAAATATACACAACAATTTGAGTGACATAAAATTGACTTTTCGACAAACAAAAACAAGAAAGTGCAAACATCACAGTATCTAAAAGCTCACTTGTTGGTTCTGAAGCAGATGAAACAAACACATTCACCAAAATTAAAATTATATACTGGAAAAAGTATGGAGTGACTGGAATCATTAACGATGAAACATTAAGCAGTTCTTTTACAACAGGTACACACTGTCCACTGTCTACTATTCATATTACAGCAATACAAAAGTCAACTCACTGACGTTCTACCATTTTTAACAGTAAAAAATCTAAAGTGCTACTTTAAAAGACAAGTAGATCAGCTATTAAAAAAGGGTACACCGTATAAAATCAATAATAAAAAGCTTATCTAAGGTTCAAGGAGCGCTTCAATAATATTATATAGTTTTTCTTTATAAAATATAAAAGAAAAAAACAGCATAGTAACCTGCAATCATTTAACCTCCCCGTGTTTCCTGTCTCCTGATAAGCCCTAAGTTTATCCACAATGTACAGTTTTAAATCTCAAATAAATTCTTTCCCTTCTATAACTAGAACCAGTCTAGGTATTCTGCAAATAAAGGCTCCGGGCCTTTATTGTGCGTTCCTGAGTGAGTCATTTCTTCACCACTGGCCTGGAGAAGAAGAATCAAATCATCAAGTATCTTTTATCTTTTGAGTTTACCACAACAGGTTGATTAAAATTTGTCCAGCAAGATTTACAGTCTTTATATTTATATATTTATTAAATGTAGCTAACTTAAACCCAGAAGTCTTACACATGTGACTACTGTAGCTTTAATTAAACACAAATTATTATTTGCAAAATGCATTTTTCTTCACCCTGTGAGATCTCTAATGAACACAGCAGACAATCAAGAATGACTAATACTGAGTGATTGAGACACAAAAAGATGATCAACATAAATGTGGTAATTTTGGCTTACTTCCACTTAAAGCTGCACAGAACAGATAGTGGGTCAAGACTCATTGTGTTCTTGTGCTTACCATAACAGCTAAGCCGGATTGTGTCCTACCAAAGCAAGTCACCACAATAAGGAGCGTAGGATATATGGAGAGCTTGCTCACTTTTGGAGCTGTCCCAGCAGTTATCACACCTGACCACAGAAAGTCACCTGGACAAACAGCGAATCTACAGTGACTCGGTCAGTGGCAGAGATTTCTTCTGTATTTTGTCTATTATGTTGGTATGTAGACTGTATTTGCACATTTATTTATTTTTTGAATGCTGCTGTATTCTGTCCCACACCTTTACTTAGTCTTCCTAACTCTTCTCCTGTAGCATGTGTTGCCTGGTAGATCCGGTGCTGGTGCTGCCCAGAGCAGGGCCAGCAGTCTGTTTTCGTATCCAGTCCAGCATGCAGAACCGCAGCATCAGGAGGAAGCCTGGGGACAGACCACAACCATGATTCATTCATTTATATGAAAAAGTTCAAAGTATTTTTTTACATTAAAAAAAGAAATTCAGCATTTACACAACCAACCATCAGATATTGCCAGTCTTTTTAAATGATTTTTGTAACAAATATGCTGCACTGATGCACTGGTGGAATCTAAATCTACTCCATTGTCTTAGCTGCAAAGATGAGACAGGAAATCTAAGTGTAAGAGAGAACTTCTAATCATTGCATATGTGAAGATTCCTCATTTTAGGTATGTCTATGGACTTTAAAGATCAAGGCTGAAGCAACTGTACCATTAAAATGTTGCACATTGGCATACAAATTTCTCTTTCTGGGCTACTGATGCACAGCAAAAATGGGGTTAATAAATTAAGGGGCTGGATTTGAATCAAAAAACAAGCATGTGAGCGGAAGCAGCTCTGCTTCTGATAGGCACCAGTAACGGGAGGCCTTGATTAACTGTGGCCATTGTCTCTTTCCCACACTGATACAATGGACCACTGGCTCCACATACATGGTCACCAGTCTCTGAGTCAACAATGAAAATGCCCCTGTCCAAAAACTGATTATAAATAGTTAAACCCTCTGTGGAGGTGGTAATTATACAATAAAACTACACATATGTGCATATCTTGTGTTATTTCAAGTCATTTTCACCATGCATCAGAGTATTTGTCTAGGTGACAACACTGCTATTTAGAGGCTGCATCCACGCTTGTACATTTACATTTCATAATACATAAGTTTGGCTAAGTTGACTGCTACAGTTCACCTACTCCAGCATATTAGGACGCCACAAACTGAGACTATGATAGAGGCACTCTTGTTTGCTTTTAAGACATTTCATCTTTGTCACTATGTGGTCTTCTAAGATTAGTCACTCTGAAAGAAAATAAAGACATGAGCCTTGACAACCAGTGGTTAATTCAATATGGACAACGAATTACATGCGCTGCTGAACTTATTGTCTATGTGAGCAGCTATTGTACAGTTAAAGAAAGCTGACTTTTAGCCATTGCTGTTTTTGCCCCACAGGATTTTCTACAACTAAGCAACTATATCCCTGTTTCATGTTTACACTGGAACCCGCATGCCAAGTGTGTATGATCAGTGCGATATGCGCCTAAAAATGTAAACCATGCATATATGTGAAACAGAGCTAAAACGATGTCTAGATAGAGATTGTTTTTGTTTTGTGGATGTAGTCAAACTAGAAAACCATCATATAATGCACAAAAATGCAGGTTCAAATCCTGTTAAAATTGATTTTTGACATGTTTTCTTCTAAATGAGAAATAAAGTCAAAATAGTTCACACAAGTTGAGAGTTGTGTTTGTTGTGTAAGTGTAACAACAAATTTTAAACCCCAAGTGCAGTCTGGACTGACCTTGGAAGGAGTTGAGGATGCAGGAGAGGAAGAGAATGAAGTCAGAGAGAGGCTCATAATTCAGGAAGGTCAGACCCCAAGTTGTTCCAAAGAGGCAGCTGAGGCCCCAGATGCTGAGGAAAGCCACGCGGTTCTGCTTCCATTCATCCCTGGTGCGGATCTGTCTGTATACCAGGAAGAGCATCACGATGCCCGACGACACCAGGAGGGCCAGGACCGTCATGTTGGTAAAAATGTGAGCCAGCATAGCCTTGTTTGTTACTTTCATCCAGCACCTAGGAAAAGCAAATCAGCACTCAGAAGGCAAAATAGATAATCCTCAAAAAGACGAACAAAGTGTCGGAATAATGGTCAAATTGAGGAGTTTTTTTGAAAACCCCCCCACCCCCAATCTCCTCACTGCTATGTCAAAACACATGGGTGTGACTGTTTATACTTATTTACAGTGATTTCTTTTTTCCACAGGAAGTATTTTCCCAAATACCTTTAGATCAGATACAGAAAAGCTTACATCAAATAAGGATTTGAGATGTCATCACTTGGCACCACCTCTCTCAGTCCATAAATATCACCTATTACAGCCAGGATGATCACAGGAACAGCAGGGAGAACTGGAAAAGAACATTCAAGGGTCATACATGGATATCATCTTCATGTGCCATGAGGTATATGTTCAGAAATAGTACTTCACACACTCACTGAAGCCGACGAGGGTCCATATGTAGGGCTTTGGGGAGGGGCTGAAAACCATGTAGACCAACCAGAAGGTGTGGAACACTTCTATGCCCATCCAACAGAAGGAGCTGAGCAGGGCGTAGTGGAGGAGTGCACCCACCCAGACACACATGCGATCCCCTCCAACGTTGGCCAAGACCCCCGTAAAGAAAAACAGCAGACTGAGGAAGGCCAGGGACACGGCTAAGCCCAGGTGGATGGGTATGGACTGCTCCTTAGCTCGCCCCCTGAAAATAAAAAGATAATAAGTAGATAACTTAACTGTAAAATGTATTTATTTTTTTCCAGAGGACTACATAAAGCCTCTAAAAGTAGTATTACCTTTTCCTGCAGAGAAAAATAATGAGAGCGATGCAGCTGATCACAGATACGGCGCAGCCCAGAGATGTAATGGCGGTGAGAGCCATAAGGTGGCGCACTGGTCGAGGCTCCAGTTCCTGCCAGAGAACAGAGTGCAATGAGCAGAGCAACAGGGACTTCATACAGCACGATATGAGACTGTCTACATTTGCATCTCTATGTATTTAATGTGACTTTCTAAAATAACTATAACTGCTCAATATTTGTTGTTTGTTTCCTATGTGAGTAATAACAGCGCAACTGCTGCATGTCTCACCACCAGCACAGTGAAGTAAGTCAGATGGTTGCACAGACAATCGGTGTGTTTTGCTCCTCTTTGTTGTGTCTCACATCCATCCACCAACCAATTCACCTGCAAAGGATCTGCACAAAAAAATACCGATTTAAAAACATGTAATCCCATTTCCAGGAGTTACGGTCAATAAACAGGAAGATATAGATATATGTTGAATGCAAATGTTTCTAAATAGGTCCAACCTCTCCTGGTGTCCCATGAAACACATTTCCTTGAATGCATTTTCTGAAACACAGAAGAGACAGACATGAACTCAAGTCATTTCCCATTAGGATGCTGCACAGATTTAACTCCTATTAACAGAGTTTTAAGTGCTTTGATTTATTACTGACATTTATTACTTACGTCCTACATGCAAATACAGTTTGCTGTTTGTCACCACATTCCCAACGACAGTCCAAGAAACAGTGCAGTAAAAATATAGAAACTAACAGGTGGTTAATATGTTCTGCTGTGTGCACTGAACAGAAGCAACAATGTACTGTCCTCAGCATATAAAGACCACAATCTGCTTTTGCAAGAAGTGACGTGAAAGAAACCTACAAGTGGTTTCTGTGTGTTCTTTGTATGGTTGAAGTAGACAAGCAGGCGTCAGAGAGCTGAACGACATCTTGTTTTTGTTCAACAGCATCCGCAGTGAACACGCATTTGAGAGCTGGTGTTATGTTTGGTGCAAAACCAGTTACAGGTGTAGGGAAACTGTCAGGGCTGTGCAACATTTGACTATACTGTTCATAAAAAATATGTGGACCACCAAACATTTTTACTATAAATTAGTAACCAAAATAACTTAATTCCCTACATGTAACATCAAATATGTGTTCAACTTTAAAAGACTTTTCTTTTGTTTATCAGACACAAAAAGCAGGTCCTTAAATTTACCAAGAAAGATCATAGGCTGCAAAGGCATACATACTTACAGGTATAGTGTCATGGTGAAAGCCAATCCTTATCGGCTCAGCCAGATCCATGATGATCTCATTCTCCACCGTGATTTCCACCACATCATTTAGAATTTTTACCTCTTTGGGACCCTCCTGGAATAGACACACACACATTTTTACTTTCCTCTCATATAATACATGTTTACACATGGAGGAACAAAGTATCTATGATTGTGAGCATTCCAGTCAGAAACAGTGCACTATGGCAGGAAGACAGGTGCATGAGGTCATCTGACATGTCTACTTCGTCTCACCTGGAACAAGGAGTTGTTTTGGAAGAAATTGCAGACTACTTTGTCATTATTTTTTGCAGCTTGTTTTAAAGCAGGAGGGAGATGGACAGTGGTAGTCGGCTCTGAAGATTCACCTGTAGTGGTCTGGAAACAGAACATGTACACAGAAAAGATCATGAGCTTGCACAATTAGAGAAGTTGCACCATGGTTTCGTTACATTCACTTTGAAGTCAGTACATGAAATGAGAACCCCTAGACATTAAGCATTTAATGACCTCTTAATTATTGTGGTAACTATGCGATTAAAGATGTCTTCACATCAAAACACACATTCAGAGTCTGAATGATACTAATCACACAACTCATACCACCACCCCCACTGTTGTAATGAGAAGATCTCCTTGTAGATTGCTGGGTACTCACACAAATGGCTCTATTTTAAGGTAGTTCGAAGGAAAAATGTCAGCTTTCAATATGCATCCTCTACTTGTCAGTAAAATGCTGCTATCATTCACTTTCATGTGGCTAGCTTTTCACCTATTTTTCTGAACTAAATCACCACTGCCCTCAACTTCAATGAATACTCTCTAGGTTGTTTAAAAACCTGCTGCTAAAAATGGATACACGCAGCCTCCTTACTAAAGTGAAGTTCTGAGGTCACCACTAAGAAATTCTAATATTATTGTTTGGACGCTAATAAATTTTTCAATCTCATTTCCAATAGACGTAATTTGAAAAAAACACAATAAGCATAAGTTATAAGGCGTGTCCATACATTACAAAGTTTTTCTCCCATATACATTGCTTATGGACGTATACAAAAAAACATAGAAAAATCAACATCAGCATATGAATGGTTAAAGTCCATTCAGGTGGTCTACGACAGCCACTGGCAGATTGTGTTGTGTAGCTGAAAAGCACAATTTCAGCCCTCACCACATTTGTCACGATGTCCAGTTTGGGACGCGCAAACGTCGTCATTTTGATTTGAAATGTTCCTTTGTGTCATACACACTGCACACTGCCACCTTAATGTCTCAAACATACTTTGCAGTGTGCGTGGTCTTCATTTTGTGCCATATGATTGTTTTTTTTAAAGTGTTAGTATCTAATACATTTTAATGCCTTCTATGGATCCTATAGATTTGACGGATTTTTATATCCTGTGAACCAGTCAGATGTGGTTGCTTTTGAATAAGCGCGTAAACTAAACCAGTGTGGTCTCAGTACACTCAGTACACTCAGTACACTGAGACCACACTGATGCGGTTTGTGCAGGCAACACTGTAGCAGTAATGAATGAAATAATGAGACTGCCACTGTTCTATACTTTACTTGTTGGCAACAAATCCTATGTGAAGACTAAAACCAACTACTGTCTGTGTATCCAAAGTCTGATGTTATTCTGTTGCACCATAGAGCTTAGGTGGTGTTCCTCTACACTGTTGCACTGGATGACATATTGACTAATTACACTAAACACAGACAGTGTATTATATTTTGAATAGATCCCTTGCATACAATACTACTACTGCTGTAAATACTCAGTAGAATAGAAATCCCATACTTACGTCACACTACTGCTGTCATTGTCAATAAGATCAAGACTAGTAGGATCTTGGAGCTGAGTAAAACATAGATGCTGGCAAAGTACCAAATTATAGAATGTCTGATACACTGTTGGATTTGGTCTGTTTATGGTATTTGGTATTTAAATCTCATTTACATTCAATGAATTAAGTTGTGGCATCTTTATAAATGTGAAAATGAGTGTCTTTTTAATTCTTTTGTGTCTTACAGGTGATGTGACGTCGGAGCCTCTGAAATCTTCCTTCATCTCCACCTCAGATCTGTAAGCGCAGGGATGCTCAATGCTCTGGCTCCTCCTCACAGTGTCTCCAAGTCTAAACACAGACATTTACACACCCCAGAGTGATTTTAAGTTAAAACCTCAGGTTTCAGATGCCTAATTAAAAAGAGCAAAGCTATTTTTGTAGTCTCACCCTAACCCTAAGCTTAGCTTCCTGCTTATCGTCAAAGTTTGTGTACTTGATTACATAACTTTCAAGACAGTAGCATTAGCAATCAAAATAAAGGCGTATGAGGAAGGATGTTGTCAAAAACACCCTGTCATGATGCTTCTGTAGAGGTTTGATGGTGCATTTCTGAAAAGATGAAAGGGAAACTTTGAAAAAGAGAGAGGAAATTACATGGTAGAATAGGCGGATTCCTTTCTTGCTTGATCACATAATTTTTCTGCAAGGAAAAAGAGAAAGAGCACAGCTTTGAATCTGACATCTGACATGCAACAAACTGCAACAACGAAATAGAAATCTAAATGAAATCTAAAGCCCATTTTGTGACTGACACACACACTTTAATACACTAGGCTGATAAATAGAAAGAGTTAACATTATGGAAAAATGTATTTACTGGAGCAGAATATAAACTGAAAACGCATTTTTGTGCAATCAGTAAACCATGGATCATGCTAAACACATTTCATTTTCTGTCAATAACATCCATTCTTTCTTACTGCATTCTGTGTAATGTCCTCCAAAGTTATAGGCTGTGTGTATTTTCTCGGTGACCATGTCATTTCTGACCATTCCATTCATGATGCCGTACTTGGCTTCAGCTGTGTTGGAGCCATGACTTAGATCAGTGCAGCAGGTGTCCAGCAGGCTAGCAGGCCAGCACAGAATAAGGTTGTGTCCTCCAACCTGTACAACACCATAACAAAAACAATCCTCATCACAATCTTCAACAAGAAAACTAGTGTAGCAAATTCAATATACACTCTACACATTTCAGTTTGTTTTCTGTTTTTCATGTGGTAGTATTATGACTGTTACACATTTCACATGAATGTATTTTAGTATAGCACATTGCTATTTCACTTTCAGAACTGAAAAAATAAGTTGTTAGTTTTGCTTTCTACCCTTCTACCTTATAGACTGATGTGTCTCTGTCACATTGAGTCAGTTTTAAAAAGGAAGTCAAATATGACTTCACTCTTCTTTACTTTTATATTATTGTATGAGATAATGGCTGACCAATGACCTATTGAAAGTCTAGGTTATATTATCTTTTGGACATGAGTGGTGAGGACCTCTTGTGTGGAAACATAATCTTCAAGAAACCTCATTTCACTTCCCTTCTTTCTGATTTACCTGCAGCTTCAGCTGGTCCAGTAATGGCTCCCAAAACACACAGAAACGACTGTCCTCCTCTGAATCAAGTCCAAATTTGTTTAGGGGAATTACATCAGACCTCCTGCACTGGGCTGTGATCTTCCCATGGATGGACAGGGAGCTTTCGTTGGCTGAAATCGAGAGCCCATCACAGCCTGTAGACATGTTTATGTTCAGGCTCAGAGAGCCTTTGCCATGACGCCAGGTGCCACAGAAGTCCAAGTAGAGGTCATTTTCACTTGCACCTACTAAAGTATAGCACATAATCAGTCTCAATAGGAACTGTGACACAAATGGGCTCACAGTACAAAAAAAAATGTTCAGCACACAAAAGTTCTATGGCATTACACAGTTGTAAATGAACATACAAGTGTGTTTTCCGTGTGGTTTTCTTACCAGTGACAAAGAGGCTGATGAAGAAGAACATAATCTTCAGGTTATCTGTCAGTTGGTGCTCCATTGGTAACAACTGCCACAGAGAAACAAAAACTGAAATGCAGGTGCAAAAGAGGAACAATTTTATAATTTATTACTGCATAAGCAAAGAGAACAGCCATTTGCACAGCAAATAAGAAACCCCACCCAGCTGCTGATTAATGAAAAAAACAGTGTGCATTCACAGCCAGTTTCCATCCATAAAAGGAGCATTTTACTGAAACACAAGCATATCTTTCACATTCTTTCTATGTACAGACACATCCTAAATAAAACAAGAAGTCTCTAAAGGCAGCACAGGTTTGACATAATAAGACGTTTTTTTAATGATACTATTCTTACCCGGACGCCTGGTTTGTTATCTGTACTCTCCTATCAATGAATACAAATGAGTTCAGGCTCAAAATACACACAGGGGGCTTTTTATGCTCTTATCAATGCACACAGTCTTCCCCTTTAACTGCCATGCGCACAAATGCAGCAGTAATTTACTCTTTCCATCACCCTATAGCAAGCTGCTTGCTGTTCATGGGAAAAGGTAGCATAGCTGAAATGAATGGTTTCAACATCTATATACTGCCGAAACTGCAGTATTTAGAGTAGACAATAGTACAATATCAAGTTACCCTAAAAACACCACCCTTGCATCATTTAAGACTTACTAAGAATCACACGAGTGTCACCAGACAGAAGTGTCAATTAGCCACACACACGCACACAATTCCAAAGACGTCAACTCATCCCCAGACAGATTTCATCACATAGACTTTCACGGTTTACTTGCTGCCTACATGACAAGCCTTTGCCAGCTTTGTGAAAGCACTGACACATTCAGCAATGCTCACATCTTGTAATCTGGAAGACAACATACATAGCATCTGTGACTACTTGGGGTTACTATACAGTATGCATGACTGTGGGAACTTGTGTGGAAAGAGATGCAGATGATGACCTTCAAGAGGAAACACAACAGTTGCAGTTCTTGTCAACATCACAAGACAGACAGGAACCAGTTGAACCACAGACAATACAGAAAGGCAGCGACAGAAAGCAAAAGACAGACAAAACGCAGCAGAGAGAAGAAAAAATATTAAACTACACAGCCTGGGGGGTCAGCTGGTTATTTATAACTATGTACACTGAAACACACACCTGATACATGAGAAGGACCTAAGCCTTTGACTACTACACAGCAACACACAGAGACAGACTGATAAACAAACACACACACACACACACACACACGCCTGTGCTTGCACAGACATCCATCTGTTGATCTATCTGTCTGTCTATCTATCTGTCTACCTATCTATACATCCATACATCTGATTACCATTGTGATTTCCATTTGGTGTTATTGCATAAACATGGCAAAGGATGTTAGGGAGATGAAATGTAAAAATTGCACCATAAATGCCTGTGGATATACCATGACTTGAATCTAATAATTCTTAACCTTGTTTTAGGATTAATCACAAATCACAAAAAAAACAAATTCACAGTAAGCTCAGTGTTATCTCACACCAATCAGCTATCAGCCTCTAGTCGGTCTGCTTCTTGTATAATAAATCAATTAGCCCAAATACATGACTACAAGTGTTCTCTGACACTTGGAAACTAAACTCAA
Source organism: Dascyllus trimaculatus (assembly GCA_024666655.1). Lineage (NCBI taxonomy): Eukaryota > Metazoa > Chordata > Actinopteri > Pomacentridae > Dascyllus > Dascyllus trimaculatus. The sequence continues at coordinate 6,402,488 of CM045445.1, read as the reverse complement.
CAATTGGATTAGTTAGTCAGCATCATTTTACTTTTATTACATTCCACTATATTCCATACTATAACGGAAGATAAAACAGACAGAGAGCTCTCCAGGAGTGGTAAAAGTTGGCTGAGGTCTAATCCCTATATAGGCCTATGCTTGTTGGTGTTGTAAAGTATGAAACATATGGCAAAACTAGGGTTTCACGTGTTACATTTTCTGTTTCACTTTGACTAATTAAAGTGTGAATGTGACTCAACCAGTACCGTGGAACTGCATTAAAGATGGACAAACTGAGACCATAAATGCATGTATGCTGGATAAACTCAAGGCTTAATTGATGAATTAATATTATGTATTGATACACTATAATACATCATACTGTTATACACTATAAAAGACAGTGTAATAAATATCCCCAACTACTTTTTACTTCAGTTAAACTACCCAAGGACGTCTCAAACTGCAACCTCAGTGTTTTGCATGACAGAAATTTGTGGTTTTGTCATTTCCCTTTTTCCAAAATTTAAATGAGCCATTTCACATTTGGGGAAGAAGGAAGGTGTGACATCTAGTGGTTTCTGATTGCGGAACTAATATGTTATATGCACACACTCCCAGATGCAAACACTCTACTGCAGGGAAGGGTAGAGTAGTGTAGTCGTTTATCAAACCTCATTAAGCGCGGCCTTTACTACTGTTGTTTAAATCTCCATGCTAAATAAAACTGCGCAGCAACCCGATTTATCTTGAAATGGTGAAATTTCAACAACAGTTTTTTTGTAAGTAATGACTTTAAATATAAAGTACATAAAGCTAAAATAGTTGCTGTTACGAATAGAATAACCTCAAAATTGTCTTAGATACAAAAATCTGAAATAAAAACAAATAAAAAAGAGACAGACAATAGTTTAAATAAAGTACATGGTAAAAAATGACTTTTTTTTAACCAATTATTAACTATATTTTTGAAAGAAAATATTATATTATTGTTATTATACAGATTTTCCCTGTTTTGTTAACTTACAGATAATAGTTAGTAAAAGAAAAACATATTAATTTAGACACTAAGCCCTAAAAAACATGCCAAAACTGTAAATAATGCCCCCATCAAAAATCTGTATTTTTTTAAGATGGTAATTAGTTCTTTTACATCTGACCTGAAAATGACACTCTTTTCACTGTATTTAAATTACCAAACAATAGGATTATTTTAGAGATATGTCCCAATACTCGAAAGAAAAATGATGTATATCAAGAATTTTAAAAATTGCAAATGATTTGTTCAACTGGTAATGAAATTTTTCTAATACCCTTGCTACCAAATTTTCTTTTATAAAGTAATTTTCTTTTTTACAGTAGGTTTCCACAATTAATATGGTTCAGAATTGGTTCAGACCTCAAGCCTCGAAAACCAAATAAGTACACAGTCAAGCAGACTTGTGGGGGTAATACACAAGTGTGGCTGTGGTCTACTATGCTAGGGCATGCACAAACCTGCTGTATTTTTACACTGACCTACTTAACCTTGTGCTAGTTTTGCATAGAGGGACCTATCTCCACAGCAATGATTTGCTGGTTTTGTAAAATGCATAAGTCTCACAATTATGCTCGCTCATCATTGGAGTGAGGCAACCCAGATATTGCAAATTAGCCTATTGTAACATTTCAGGATTAGGACATGCTGGCTGTGTTTAAGTTAAATCAGTTTTCAAACATGACAGCCCTGATCAGTCCTGAGCAAAGTTAATCAACAATGTGTTTTTTCTTTGACTTTTTATTTAGTTTTCTCAAAATTTCTGGTAACATTTTAACGCCTCTTTAGGCCAATGGTAGCCAACCATCTGGAATCTGGGAGTTTTCCCAGATGGTCACTCCTATGTAAAAGCTGACAATTCTTGAACTAATACAAATTCATAATCCTTTAACATGATATACATTTTAATGAAAGACACTGTTAATAAAGCAACAATATGTAGGTACACTTTTTGTAAAAATCTTACAGTTACATGGTTTGTTACGCTTTCTTAAAAGATTAGTGGAGTCTCAAATGTCTGTCTCCATTTTCTCCAAACTTTTTTTAAAATTAATGTTTTATGCAATATTTTCACAACCTGATGTGATATCTACACATCCTTAAAATGTTGTCCACAGTGGCTACATTTAGACCAAACCAGGGTGTTTCAGGGTGTTTGGGGATGAAATGAAGACTATACAAAAGACTATACAAAAGTTCTGCATAATAGTGGGTGTGAATTCACACATATATATGTGACTTATGTCAGCCTTAACCAAATCCTGCTCAGTACAGTTCTCTGAATACAGGCGGTACATCAACGAAGAAGGAAACGATAAACTAGTGTCACCCACCCACATACAGCGGGCTACAAGTGCGAACACACAGTGGAAGACTCAGTTCTTTAGACATGCTTGAGCAAAGTCAAAAATGACCCCCACTCTTAACTATGTTCAAGTGTATTCCTCTGTGCATGTGTGAAAATGTCCCTCAGTATGAAAGTCTATAATTCTACACTTTCAGTAGTATTTACATGATTCTGCAGAGGGTGACTATATTGTATGTGTGAGTGCATTTACCACAAAGTGACATTTCCTTTATGTGGGGCTTGATAACAGAATAATTATTTACTCTTACTGAGCTCAAACAACTATATTCTCCCTCTCTTACACAATCCTTCAGCTTGCTGAATTGGCATAACTTGCAAAGTAACTCTGTCTCTACTCCCACACCCTCTCCATTGTCCCCGCACAGCAGCCAGGCATCAATTCAGCACAAGAATTTCCCCTTTTCTTTCACTTCCCAGCTCTTAAGTGAGCGTACATGTGAGTGAGAGGCACTAACCAAAAGCTGGCATAAGCGGATGTGTGTACATATGTGAGATGCAGATTAGAAGAAGATTAGAAGGCAGAATTTCTCGGTTTTGGTACGCAACCCATGCTCATCCTGAAACGTGCTACTTTCCTGGAATTGTCACTCATACACACATAAGGGATGACAGAGCCCTGTTATGTGGTTGTGTGAATTCCATCATACCCTCCAGCTACCGGGAAGCGAGACAAGCCCCCCAACCCTTGTGATCTCCCTGCCTGTTGCTTTGTATTTTTCTGTCCCATTTCTGCATCATGTACACGTCTGACTCACTCGCCTATATGAATCATCCTCGCAAGTCTTGCCTGACCTCACACATTATGGTGTGGGAGCCCAAACAATGTGTGACACAGACAGCAGATAACAATGACAGACATAGTGGGCAACGAGTCAACTCTGCTCAGTGATGTCTGAGCCGTTTAAAGATTTATGAAGGTGCAGTGTTTTTATCTTCATCTTTAACTCTACTAGCAGTAATGTCAGTTGGTTTTGACTTAAATATTTAAACAAGTACTACAAGTATTGTGGGGCTGGGTGATTAGCTAAAAACACTATCATAATGATGTTTAATTTCCCCTGATACTGATAATTATTTAACACTTTTAATGGCCATTTTTAATAAAGAAATAAATCACAAATAAATAAATAAACACACACAAATAAAAATGAAAAAAGATAATGGTGAAACTAGGGGTGAAGGTTCCAGCCAGCACCAGATGTCATTGGATGGGAACCCTGTACTGGTCTCTGTGCACATCCTGACATCAAGTCCATCAGCTCTTGGGACAGGCCACTCAGGTGTAGGTGGTGGGGGACACATGTTCCTAAAGTGTTTTTAGACAATGAAGCCCATCTCAAAAGGGTAACCATTGTTCCCCGCTGGCCACAGCCTTCACCAAGGGGGGGGGCTGTTGGTGGTGAGGGGGCTGCAGACAAGCATGTCTCAGGAGACCTCACAGAAGCTACAGGGAGAGCAATGGAGGCTGAAGGAGCTCCGCTGTAAAAGGAAATGACAGCCTACTTATGAGTCAGGTAGGGTTTTTTCTGGAGTTTTTTCAAGCCACTAAACTTTGCATGTACATACTTTCATTGCGATTTGCATCAAATACATTTTTAGTGAAACTACTAAACATTCTATCAAATTGTTTTCTGATTGCGACTGATAAAGTTTCTATCTATCACCATCATTTCATCACCCAGGCCCAAAGTATTGTGACAAAATTTGGGGGAAATATTAGCCCTCATCACAGGCTAATATCTTGTAACCCCCGTCTTTTACTTTACTGGCAGCCTGAGGTTAAACATCTTTATTTCTTGGCGACAGCTCTTAACAACTACTGAAAAATCCACCAGTGCCCAGATAATAGAAGTTAATGATTTCAGTGATCCCCAGACTTTTTCTCTGGTGCCATCATGGGGTCAAGTTATTAATTTGGTCAATGAATTGGTCTGTGGCCACACATGCCAAACGAAGATAGTTACACAGTAAACATCATACAAAAACATGCTAAAATCATATGTTGGCCTTGCTATTTTGAATATGTTAGCATGCTGTTATTAGTGTTTAGTTCTATTGCTTAAGTAGAGCTCATCAACATGATACACACCATCTAATGTGATGATGACAAGGCACTTACTTCCCTTCTCAAGGATTTTAACATACCTGAATGTCATTTTCTGTGACAGCTGTTCACACCTGCCCCTCCCTACGGTATCAGTACTTTCGGTGAGGCAGCTTTCTCTTGGTTTCAGATGCTTGCAAATGACATTTTAAGTTCACCTAACAACAAAGTATATCAGATTATTTTGCACCCCAATTTGCAGCAGACAGAAGCTGTAGTCTGAATTTTTGTCCCGCGACAGTTTTCAGTCCACATTTAGCCCCCGTTCTCTGCAAGCAGCAGAGTGAAGCAGCAAAGAATGTGCACGGAAGAGTAATCCAAGGAACAAAAGCTGCTCTTTGTTGTCGGGCTTTGGAGCTGAAGTGACAGCGAGCATGAATAAGGGTCAAAGATCATTGGCTGGTTCCGAGGCTGTTTGCCAATAGTTAAAAGACACGCTCACACAAACAGCTCTCACTTACTGCTCAGTGTAGCCAAAATGAAATGGGAGGTATATAGGTTAAAGACTACATTGCTAATTTTGATTTTTAAAATGAAAACTCAAGCAGCTTTCCAGCAGCCTGGTGTAAGGTTCAAAATGTCTCTATTTTCATTTACTGGGTTAATTTTTTTAGCTTTTTAGGGTGTTCCTTTGAGAGTAGTGGAAGAATCAACTGTATGGTATCAGGTGCAGTACAATACAATAGAGTTACCCCGAGGAAACCTGCCAAGAAAAAGCCTTTTCTCACATTTCGTCTGAGGAAACACACTGACCTCACGTCTTTCTGCTCAGGGCACTGCAGTGATAAGATTGTGCTGTGCTACAATGTTGGTCACTGCTGCCAACATGTTTACACGGTAAGATTTTTTAGAAGTTCGTTTTTCCTGAGTCACATTACAAGCCGCGACTGGCACGCTATGGCTGCTGTTGGCATCTTGATTTACAACACACAGTACTAGCAGCTAACGACTCATGTGGAAAAAACAACAGGTTACAGTCACTCTGATTAACTCCTGAGAAAGTGCCTGAAAGTGAAAGTCATGCCCACTAATTGAAAGTATTATGAATACTTTTTCACCTAATCACATGCAACAAACACTAAAATGAAACCTGTGTCAAAGCTGGAATGAGAGGAATGAGTCTTTTGCACAGCAATGTTTCAAGTTGAAGTGGAAGACCAGTGTAATGTGGCTGATGTGGAATGCTCCCTAGGCTACAATTGTGTCAGGACATTGCATACTTTGTGAGAGCGCCATAGTGATGCAGTGTGCGCGTCTGTGCATGTGTTTATGTCGGCGCATCTTGACGTCTTCAGTGAGGAAATTGGAGGAGCAGGTGGAATGCTGATATTTCCTTCGGGGCTTTGAATGAATCAATAAAACAGCACACACACACACATCGACACAAGCACAAAAGCCAGAATATTATTAGGCCTAAATCATCCCAGTGTGTGTCTTAGGTGTGGATGACAAGGTTAAATTTGCATGCTTTCTTTTCCTCATTATGAGAAATGAAGTCAGCAAAAAGGAGAAGGGTTTTCAGCAATGAGTCACACGTCCACTGCATTTGCATTTCGAAAAATTAAGCACTTAGGGAAAAAAACCTTTGCTTGTCATCAGACACTTTCAGTTTCAACTGCTTTGCTCTGCTCTGCATGTGCAAATTTGCCAGTGCTAAAAGTGGGGCAATGCCCGGTGTTTCAGTCATTGTTTTCACACTTGGGTGAGTGAAGTCTTTTGATTTTGCACCTCATCGCAGTCAGGAAACCACACAGTACAATTGTAAGGAGAGCAAGGCAGGTACTGTAAAGTCTCTGTTCCCTGGCTTTGATGTGCGCCTTTCAACACCATTACAAACATCACCATCATCATTTATCAGGTTGAGGAAAATAATATAAAGGCCTTAACAATGAATGGACGGAGAAATGAATCCAAACATGCACACAAGAAAAAAAAATCAAAATGCTATAATATACAATAAATGAAATAAACAGCACATTTACTAAGGGGCTACTGCAATTTAACAATAAAGGGTTGCAAGCCAGGCCTTTTAATGATTAATTATAAATAGCATGATCAAGTCAGACCTTGGAAACAGCGTGTAATGACATGCTAATATAAACACATCCATGGGACAGTCAGGGTCACCTCATTATCACGTTACAATACAGAATAAGTAGTAAATACGGGCTATTTAAAGAAATAATGTTAAGAAAATCATAATTTAACAGTGGCAGTATAACTTGAACAGAAAGCAACCAATGGAGGTGCTAGGGAATATCAGACACGCAGAAATGTACTTTTACAGCACCATAAAACGTTAGCCTAGCTTGTTTCTAAAGCAGTAAGATTAGCATTAGTATTTTCTCACTTACCTTGAATAGTTTCTGCTGTCAGCTCTCGAGGTTTCTGCCCTCCTCCTGTACACCACAACACTTTATGATGCTCAGAGTCCGCCGTTCAAACTTTCCCCGGCTGTTCCACAGAAACTGGGCACCGAAGGAAAAACATAAAAATATAAAGGAGCCAAACGTTACACACCGCGGCGACAACTTGGAATGGACTCTCGGTTTCGGTCAATCAAGTCAAAGCGACGCAGGTTGGTCGGACACAGAGGAAAAAAAAATAATTCGTCTCTTACAGTTTCCAAGCAATTTTCTTCGTCTTCGGTACACTTGAGATAGTTGAGAATATTTTAAAAATAGAAAGTGTGAACGAGAAGCAGACGCCCGTGCCGAAGCGTGAACCGCAGGCGCCCAGCAGGTCTCCGTTCACGGACAGACTGTCAGCGGCGGCGTTAAAGCAGCGTCAATGAAGAGACGACTGCTTCCGCTCAGGACTTTCATCATAAAGCACTGAAAGACAAACACGCAATATAGAGCAAAGTACCCTAAAATTAAGTATTTCTTAAGACTTTTTTAAATACAGAACAATATTCATTTTGTAAATTATGGTCCCACTTGGGCTAAAAAGGCTGAGAAGGGTATACTTTGGGACTACCTTGTGATTGACAGGCTGTTTTCTTTTATAGGCATGTGCAGTCCTGCTTAGCCAGCACTTTCTTCTTTACAGAATTATCGTTACCATTCTGCAATACTTGTTTATAGTTATTTAAACCAATCACAGCCTTCCTGGGTGGAGCTGAGTGAAGGATGCAGATTTGGCGTTCCCCTAAAACAGTGATGGAAGAATTTTTTTGGTGAAACATTTGTATGTCAGCCATTGTGCATACTTATACCCGTGGTCTACATCCGGTGAGTCAGGCTACTCCGTGAATACTGTCCTTGAATTCTCAGTCAGATCCGGCCATTGCTCATCATGTCCGGTTTCAAGATACAATGGCCACATTCCAAATTGGAGGCTTCAAAACTGTGGTCTACACAGTGTAAACCTCTAAAAACACAGTCTATGATTACCATGCCATTTGAACACAGACAAACACATTAGATTGCCATTTCTTACATATATATTCACTGCACCTACATGCATGCCCCTTCTGTTAGTTCATCTAAAGCCAAAGTGTAACATACTCTTCAGCACCTATATCATTTTAAGCCTTCTAAGCTTGCCAGGTTTCCAGTTCACGCTTAACAAAACTTGTGCTTTTATTTTGAAGGAGCATTTCCTAGTTTAATCTCCTCTCTGTGCCTCAGCCACAGACTCGCCAGATAGCACTTGTCAAAGCAGCAAGGTGTTAACCTGCTGGTCAGACAGGCAGACTGTGGCTGGTTATTGGAACACACATAGAGAGCGGATAAATGAGAGTACAATTAGTCCTATTACTTTCTAATGCCACTCTAAACTGAAGCAGTCAAACTACAGCGTTACACAGCCTTAGTGTTTGTTTAATAAAGAAATAACCATTTAATATCATTGTTATTGACTTATAGCTCTTTATTAGATTAGGTTTTGTTATCTCATTTTCAAATCCTCCTAAAATTGATAACTGGATTCACATGGATTTATACTGTGGTGAGGACTGTCCTGTGCAGGTCTTCAGGATAGGTTACACCTCAATTTAGGATATCGCACAAGTTCTCCCCTTAATATTCCTTGCTGAGACGCTTCAAGAGACCTGTCAGTCTGTCTCTGGGCCTGTCCATAGAGGAGAATGTCAACCAAAAGCCTTTTCAGATTTTATTTTCATTTGTATTTTTATGACACTACTATCTGAGAGCCACGTAGTGTTACCACAGGCTGCTGGCATTCTTACAGGTTTCAGAAATCACCACAAACCACATAGTCATCCTGGCGACGGTTTGATCTGTGAACAAAAACATCATTGGTATCTGCTTCCAAAAAACCTACACATGACATCAAAATAGTACTACTCAAGCCTCAGTGTGATATTCAGACTGAACAGTTACAACAGAGAACTGAAACTTTGCATCAGCTTCATCTAGCACTATTGCTTCCTTTTGTAAAAACAGTGAAATTTCCATTACTGTGATTTTTAAAACACTTTTAATGTTTTGCATAACATTTCTCGTCACCACAGACAAGAACTTGTGATGTCCTTTGTTACACATGAATTAAATGCATGCAAAGCCGTTTTCCAGTCTTGTGTTCAGCAGTGTTTTCCTGAATAAACCGCAACTGAGACTATAAAAACTAAACTTGTTCTGACTTCACAGTCCTCCAGCAAACATTACAGTTGGTTTTATGGCTCTGCTGCTTGTCTAGAAAAGCCACTTATGGTGCCACAATAAATTTCTGGCTGTGTTGACATGAGCCAACAAACACTCTCGAGTCTTCTGGCACTGGCCTCTTAAAGGGAACCAAAAAACTGAAGACAATTAAGGCAATTTCCTAGCGAAACCTATGCAGGGATGCTTGTGCAAAAGCTTGCACCTCATTGTGTTTGTAATTTATTCCAAATAAATATTCTATCCCTTACACTTTCTGATGTCTTATTAAAGCATGTAGTGTTTCAGTGTTGATAAAATTTGTCCTGTAACAACAGCCGGAGTAAATTTGACTTGTGTCTGCATTGCACAAAAATATCTGTAGTCCACCTGCAGCTGCAGGTCTTAAACCTGGTTAAATAAGCCAACATTATTATTGTCTGATGGCGCTGCAGGTACTTTCCCAACAACTTGAAACACATTTTTCACCACAAGCCTCTTAAAATATTGAATTTAGGGTTTTGGTTTCCCCTATACCAAAGAGAAAAATAGGAAAGAGGAGGGAGAGGGAGGGAAAACAAAGAAGGAAGTGGCTCTCCTGCACCTGGCTCCTCTCTTCTGTTCAACTGTCTACATGAGTGGTTGAGTGTGTTCATGTAAGTGTGTGCATGAGGGTGTGTGTGTTTGTGTGCAGCCAGATTTGTCAGTTGAATTGTGTGGGCTTGGGTAATAAAGGGCCCGCCGTCTCCGCGATGGCAGGTGTGCCTGGAATCAGACACACACACACACACACACACAACGACGTGAGAATACTCTTGCGACCCTAAAGAACTGCTGTGAGATCTGTGGGGTACTGAGAGTGACAGGGTTGATGAAACGGAAGATCTGGAGGGTACACTTTAAAAAGACGCAACAGTTTGCATCAGTCTGTTTGAGTTATACCAACATTTTATGAAATTATGTTCAGCCAGCAAACCACAATCAGAGGTATTTTAAATTACCACTTACCTAATGACTGGCAGCACAAGTTTCTAGCTGGTTACTCATAAAAATTAAGTTGTTCCAGCTAGTAGTTCCACGTTATTTATGAGGGTTTTTTTTAGTGTTATGAGCATAATTACCATAATTATGAGCACAGGTTGGCAATTTTGAATCAATAAATCCAGTGCTGCAGCCTTGAATAGGTGGGGAAGGGACATGAAATCCTCACCTAAAGGTAAAGGACAATTTAGTTATCGAGCCAATTTAATTAAGTTACCTCAACTTGAATTTAGTTTTAAATCAACTTATGCAAAAAAGTTGAGTTTAAATTACACACAATATTAAGCTTATGCAATTACCAACATTATCATGCCAAGCCAACCTATCAAAATAACGTTTGCACTGTGAAAGGTCTATCTAAATCATTACATTCGAATGCATGTCTTGCAACCATGCATTTTATTAAGTGGTGGGAACTGTGTGTCCTTTGAATCACTTCTCAGAGCGTAGGAGTGAGCAGACAGTGTCAAGCCTGCACAGGTTAGTTATCTTATCATCCATCTCCATGCAAAACCTCAACAGGCTGAGATCCTTCCGCAATAGGTGAACGATTAGGAGCACGGCATGACCAGGGTAAGGTGCAGCAGAGCACAGAATGCTTGCTCATGTTTGTCTGCAGGGAACAATATCCTGTATTATATATTGGCTCCTGAGCGTGTAATATTATCTTCTGTCAAAAGCTCCAAATATGGTCAAAAGATCTGGAGCAGTCTGAACTTTTGTGGTCTGCCATGTGACAAGGTGGCCGAGTTACATGAATGGCAGCCTGACAGTATATACAACACAGCACTTTGTGAGTCAGGCACTTAGCTGACTTAACATCCTGCAATTATGATTTCCATCTACAAAGGGTTGATATCTAAAAGCAAATGTGTCTTTAAATCTCTCAAGCCCTCATGTTGTGGAACAAATATCACATTGTTAACGCCATACCTGCAAATGTGTGTTTTGAGTGTAACTGTGCAAATAAACTGCAGTGTGAGGCGAACCACACACCTTCTAAGCACGAGGCACTTCCTGAGGCAGCAACAATGACACATTGTGTAATGAAAAACACTATTACTGCATTAGTGGGGACCTACACTGACAGTGAGTTGAACTTATATTCCCATCTTCACCTAAATGGTATGTATTCTGAAACAGCGTACCTCCTACTGAGGACATTTTTAAACACATATGTCTGTGTTTTCATGATGGAGGCCATTCACAGGAGCCCCTTTCTTGTTAAATGCAGCAACAATAGTTTAGACCTATTGGGGTCTCTGGGCTACCGTTCACTATAGGTTAAATGACTTTACAGCACTGCCATAAAAGAGAAAGGCAGGCATTCACTGCAAAAACAACAATTTACAGGGGTTTAAATCAGCTCTACACCTGTCACATTTTCAGTCAGCAAAGGTACATTTCACCCAGTTTTGCTGAAACCATTCAGATGAGTCTAAACTTACCAGTTTAACTTCGGCTGTTACTTCCTGCCACATATTCATATAAGTGAAAGGTTGCTGTGGTATGTGCATACTGTGACCTGGTTATTGACAAGAGATGTATTCACAGATACAACATGTCATATTCAAAAAGCAGATCATGAACACGCACATATCCCCAGCCAAGTTTACAGGTTCTTCCTTTGCCCATGTTTCTCCTCTAAAACGAGTTTCATGAATATAAACCTGGTAGTTTTTGTGTTATCCTGCTGACAGACAGACAAATCAACAAACAGTACTGACAGCGTATCTTCTTCAGAGTTGGTAATACCAGATATTGTGTATGCTTACATACTGCATTTCAAGTCTTGACGAAGAATTCAAAAGAAACACTTGGTAAAACAAACCAAAATGAAGCTCCCACAGAGGAGTGCCTGCATGATGAAGGGTAAAGTAACTCATTAAGAGCCTGATGAGTGAAGGAAGGCTCTCATGTCTGCTAAAGAGGAACTGCAATTTACCAGATTCCTTGCTGAGGCCCCTCGGGTGTCTAGAGTCTCAGGATAGCTCTCTTCAGAAGAGGCAAACTCACGTTAAAGTGCAGTTTGACAACTTTAGCACATCAGAAGGCCTCGTTGCATGAGAAGTTTACAATCTCAATGCTAAGCTAATGGCTATAAGGATTTGAATATTATAAGCAACAGGATATCTAACTGTGAAATGTAATCACAACTTCATGAGTACTAAACAATAGCTGAAATATTTCACTCTGAAAAATAACCATCTAAATTTTTCTTTGAAATTTCTTGTAGGTAATTTCAGGTTTCTTATCTTTACTTGGTTCATTCGGGTTTCTAATTCTAATCAGCACCATTTTCAGTCATAGCAGTCAGCTGCGCAAATCGTCCTATATGCTACCGGCTCTACACCAAGTGCCAGATATTTCCCATAGGAGTTGGTGAAGACCAAAAGTGGAGCAAAAAGACTAAATATTGGGACTGCATTCATCTGGTGGACACAAATTCAAATGACAGGGTCGCTCCATGTCTTCTAAACAGAATAGATAGCGGCCTGTTTCCACCTCCTCCAGGCAAATAAAACAAACAAACAAACAAAACCAGTAATTGCAGATTTACATTTATTCAAGCAAGAACAATTTAAAAAAAAAAACAAAAAAAACACAACAAACCTGCAATCTCCCATTTCCTCTTTGAAACAGGATAATTCAAACCTTATAACCTCAAATGGATGGATACTTAATTGTTAAAAAATATAATATTCAATGCCATACATTTAAACATCATGTATGCTATTCAGTAGGGTTTAAATTTTACAAGCATGCCTGCCTGTGTGAATGAAATTCAAATGATCATGGTCCTTCTTAGCTTTCTTAGCTATGTTTGTCAAGGTTTGGCACCTATAGCAGAGAGGCAAACTCTACCTTATAGCCTAGTTCCTCCTAGGAAGTACAGCACCTTACATTTTAATATCCATGACATCTCTCTTTACATTCATTAACACTCCAGTGTTCCACATTGTGTAGTGAAACTGTCAAAAGGTGCTAAAATTCAAGGCTTCCCTATATTTTCACCCCTCACCCCTCATTGTTTTTCACATTTCTGCCCAGGAGAAGGTACAGAAAGTGTTGCTATAAAATACCCCCCAAAAAGGAAAAAAGGGTTGAAGCAGAACTTGTGCCTTACAGGATATTTGTAATGTGATAGTGTGGGTATATCAGACAATCTTTTAACAAGATTACATCTCATCTCTGTCTTTCTGTCTCTTTGTCTGGAATACAGACAAGAAAATCTGCAGGCTATGTGGGCTAGACACAAACACACACACACACACACACACACACGAAAACACAAGTCTGCCCTTATGCATTATTAAACCACTGTTAAACCAACATCACACACTAGCAATAAACCATGCACATGGGTCCTCATCTGCTGGGCTTTGTCACCATGGTGACAACTGTGTGTCCTGCTTGAGACCAGCTGGTGGACTCTAGCTGTGATGCAGTGATGTGAGTGACATGTGTGTGAGAGACACAACAAAGAGAGAACACAATGCAGGGCAGCACTGAGAATTAGTCTTTCCATTAAGCTGCCTGCTTTGTACCTTATCTGCCTGGACACACCTAAAACTCAAGAGCTGCAGAGAAAGCACAGCTCACTGCAGTATTGATCTCTGTATTGATTGCCACTTGCAAATGAGTATTTATTCTCCAATTCATTTCAGGTTCCTCATAGTGTTGGGACTAGTCCTGACACTCCAGACAGTGTGCCATCTGTTTCTCCACGCTCATATAGAATGTGAGGAGCATGCTGAGGCAGGTCTGGCTGTCTGGTTGGCACTAGCAGAACTATGTGTTTGTCTCATTTAACATGATTACAGACTTTCTACTAGCACAACATGCGGGCCTCTTTTCCGTCATTCCACACTGACTGACTCACTCTCTCGAGTGACTTTCTTCTCTCCCACCTCTGCACTCTGCCCTGACTTCTACCTCACATTTGGCTCCAGTGGCATTGTTTGTGCATGTAAACTATATATTACACTGAATACTTCAACTCAAGTGTTGAGGTGGATTTGGGCATTGCCTGGAATTAAAAAGGGCTAAACACAGTGCTATGTTCAGTGTTGTCTTAAAAAGGGACATTGTGATTACACTGTCAACATCACGGACTTCTAAGCCACCAGTGTCTCAGAAATTTAACTGACTTGAGAGATTGGACAGACACATTGATCTGAATTAGATGGAATAAGAGGATGCTCATTGTAAAGTAGTAATTCAAAGAAATACTGTACACCTTTTTTGCCAAGAGTTTGATGACAAAAAGACAAGAAGTGGTTACAGGCAAATGATAGAAAACATGAATTCCCTGTGGTTTTCACTAAAAGCCCATTGTTGATGGTTTCTCCTGGCTTTCTCAGACAAGAGAAACATTTCTGAGATAATGGCCACTTTATACTATTTATGACAAAAACATACAGTCTGACATTGTAGACAATGGCAGATAAAACGTATTACATGTCTGTCACATGTCTGTTTTCTGTGGATTTTAATCAGTTTGTTAATCAAACCGTAGATGTGACAAATTGACTGAAGAGTTAGTAATGGCATAAGTGGCTTGTGACTGTAAAACGGAACTATTTCTGTTCCTGTACAAACAGCTATCGTCAGATAATAATAAATGTACAAGCCTGTGTAAAATACACAGATGTTCTTAAGCAACTGCTTCTTTTGAGTTTTGTTCATCATCTGGGTTTACAAGAAAGAATGCTCCCATAGGACTAAATGAATAGCACAGTATACAGAGTGAATGGTCAGTCTTAGGATAAGGACAGCTGTGCGTGTGTTCAGGCTATATCAATCTGTTACACTGCATTCAGACCTTCTTCAGACACACCCACACCGCTATGTAACAAATGAGTGAACTACAGCTAATAAACTGTGATTGCGTGACAGCTCATCTGTCTGAGCTGAGGAAGAGTACACAGTGTGACTTATTCGATTATGACCAGTCCTGTCTCCATCATTTACAATTAAAAATAGTCAGTGAAGTTAGTGCTTTTGTGTCTTGCGTAAATGTACACAACAACATTTCTGGTCTGCCTCCGTCTTCAGTGGAGTGAAGTTTTATTTTTTGAGGACATTTCAATATGTAATAGGTGTTAATTTGTACAGAAAAGATATTCTGATTTGCAAAGAGTGTTTTTTGGTCTCTTATGTTTTAATGTTTTTTCCCCCAGTACTGGTGCTGAAAGGTGGATAAAGGCTTCCCCAAATCACTTCAAATGGTAAACGGTCTGCACTTACATAGCGTCTTTTTCTACCTTAGTGGTATCCAAAGCGCTTTACAATGTGTTTCTCATTCACCCATTCACACACCAGTGGGGACAGAGCTGCCATGCAAGGGGCTAGCCTGGCATTGGGAGCAACTTCAGGTTCAGTGTCTTGCCCAAGGACACTTCAGCATGTGGAGGGGCCGGGGATCGAACCGCCAACGTTGCGATCAGTGGACAACCCGCTCTACCACCTGAGCCACAGACGCCCAAACCAAAGTTCCTCATTTCCATGTGTCTATCTGTTAAAAATATCACATGCAGCTTAGTTATGTGCCTTATTAGAAATGATAAAGAAACATCACTAGGTCTGATTTAGTAAAGTTGCCTTCATGCAAAATAAAAACACACATATAGGACAACATATGTAAAGTAATGCAGAGACATTATGTGAGTACTCCCAAGAGCTTTTCATTTTTTTACACAGCTAATGTGTGTATTGGATGTGTTCAAATTTTCCCTGCCTGTTTCTTAAACCACATGTGTGTGTGTGTGTGTGCATTCCCTTCACACACTACTGCCAGCAGCAACATGCTGTTGCTTTAGATTGCTGACTGATTCGTTATTGGCAGAAATGACTGTCCTGTCACGCATTCGACAAATAAAACCATGACCTTTAAACCATAAATAAAAAAGATAAAATCTATGAAGAGCTGAGTGTAAGTGCCACCTACACAAAATAAACCTTTTGATTTTTAATAACATTACCACTGGCGCCACACCTCTATGTTTTGGTTGTGTTTTGCCTCAGGAAAACCAGCAGAAGACTAAGCCTTTTCAATGTATTTAGGTGGAATCATAAATCATAAATACTGGAGGTATGTGCAAGATGAATTCCTAGTTTTCCTGTCATTTCAGTCATTTCTTCATGGATATGTATGGATAGAAAAGAGTTGTGTAAAGTGTGATTTTTTCAGAAATATTAGGTCACACGATGCCTACAGGTAACTGGCCAGCATGATCATTTTCTCATATCCCATATCTTGAATGGTTTATCAAAACTGCAGGACTGCTTTGACTGCATGTGGACTGTTTGAAAGATCTTTCCTGGGTAATCCAGAGTAATCCAGATGACTTAGTATACCTGCTTGCTAAAAAGGCACCTGGTGGAGGAAATGTTCTGAAAGCAATTAACCCTATAGATATGATTCAGTATTTTACAAGCATCCCATTAGCACTGCAGCATCACTGAAGTTCAGTAAGATCCAAAAACACAGTACATCTGAGCTGGGTTTTTTAAAACTGTGAATGAAGCACAAAACCAGGGAAATTGAGAAAGTGGTGCGACAGTGTGTGTTCAGTAGATATTTGCAATGCCAGACATTAAATTCTGCCTCTTAATCATGAGATTGATTCATGAATGAACAAATATATGTACTCCTCATGAGTTTCTGCTGGGTATGAATGCTTCTTTTGACTTTGCTGCCCTCCAGTGGTTGTCTGCTTAAAACTCTGGTAGGCAGCTGAGTTTCTGACTAAAAATGCTGCCTTTGAGTTCATATTATGGCCTTAAACTTAAATAAATACATCCAAATAGTTTTAGAAAAAGATCAACATTTTCTAACAACTTTTGTATCTTTATGAAATCTGCAAAGGCCTACACAGAATAGTAATATCATTAGCTAACATTAATTTTGACCACCATTTGTCTTGGAGAGGTTTCCCAAAATTCTGACTAAGAACAATTAGTATTTATCTGTTACTCTCATGTTTATCTTCCTGTTAAGAATCTACAGGCTGACTGAGACTTGGTTGGCCAGCTAGTGTAACAGCCTTTAAATGATAAATGATTCCACTTGCTGTAACTTGGTTTTCCTTTAATTTACAGGTGGTCCTTGGTTTACAAACGAGATTTGTTGCTACGATGTGTCGTAAGCCAATTTCTGGTGTAAGTCGGAAATTATACCTAAATTATACCTAAAATTCTAACTTAGTGAGGCTTTCTTCTTCATTGTTACGCCGCGTGACTCAGTGTTACCCCCATGACTAGTTCTCATGAGAGCATCAGATTATTTACGAACCAAACCGCTTATATCGAAACTACGGATTACAAGTGATTTGTAGGAGTTCGTAACCACGAAATGTTTTAACAGGAGACCATTGTAAACTGAGGACCTCCTGTATTGTTGTTGGCTCAACAGCACCCTCTTGGGAGCTGTAGTGTGCCACTGGCCTTGGTGCCACGCTGTCAGTTCCTGAGAGGCGTGCATGAGATAGGTTGTAGAGCACAGGACGGCCTCATTCATGGTTGTTCTTTTATGTTCCTGTGTTTATTTTATAAGTGTATGTGCACTATGAACTACTTGTATGTTCACTGGAGTGTGTTGACATACATTTTATGTTTTTATTTGTTTAAATATATTTATGGGGAGTTACAGACACGTAAGCTTGCTATCTAGTGAGCATTAGCCTAAATGAACTTGCTGCTCCATTTATAGTGTGCTGTGCATGAGACGCCTGAGCCCACTGACCAGGGGACATTGATTGCAAAGGTGTGCAATAACTGTTATCACAATGGTATTTAATATGGTGGCACTTGAGGTTAATAAAAAGACTTATGAATTTGATGACAGACTGCTGGAGAAACATTTGAGTGATCGATTTGTACCTGCTGCCAAGTCCCTTGATAAAAGGTGGAGACGCTACAAGATGTTGTGATGGCATCATTATTATTATTATTATTTTATTACATGTCTATTTTTATCTTATCTTTAATATTTTTTTATAAGCTACACCAAGACCTGAGAATCTGCATTTCGTTCATCCTGTAAGGGTCGAATTACAATAAAAAATTCTGAGTCTTCTTTTACAGTGGCAGCAGCAGAAATAGCATCTGATTTCACCAAATAAGACTTTAAAATTAACCTCCTGAGACCCACTCATTCATTTTTGTCCTCTGTGGGGGACATGAGTCTGAGACTGCTAAGTCAAGCATAATTTATAGGATCTATCTGATTCATATTGTCCCTTGAAGAGGACACTATGGCCTCTCCTTTGATGGCCCAGTTGTGGGTCATCAACACAACACAGCACATGCACTGTCTTTTCAAAATGGTGGGAATTTCAGCTTCAACATTTTATGCCAACATAAGAGGTAAGTCACCAATTTCTTCCAGATATCATGTTTCTGTTGCTAAAAATCAAGTTGTTTAGTTGAGGGTACTGCAGCTGTTGAGAAGCGTGAGCCAGGAAAAAGTGATGATACATGTCGTGTGTTATGAATCAGGAGCAATGTGTAAGCTAGGGTTTTGAAGTTTATTGCTATTACACTGTGTAGAAAGGAAAAAGAGCAGTTTTAGTTCACACTGTTGATCTCTCTCTCTCTCTCTCTCTCTCTCACACACACACACACACACACCTGTACTTTGACAGGTATTTCATTTCTGACAGACTACTGGATAGCTAGAAAGCAAATGGTCTCATGGGAACAAGAACCACTATGAAGAACAGAATCCCTGCACCATGCAAATCGAGGATGTCAGATGACAGAAAACTACAAAATCAAGGAAGAGGTAAATCTGAAATGGTTGTTAGGAAACCATCCGAGGTTGCTGTGACAAAGTGGCAGGATAAGAAGGCAGTCCTGATGGCCTCCATTGTCCATGGGAGAGAGCCTCAGGAAAGCGGCATTAGATGGTCAAGAAGAGAGAAGGGTCATGTTACTGTGCCAAGACCAGCTGTTGTAGCTGAATACAACAAAAACATGAGTGGCATACAGAATAGGAATATCATTAGCTAACATGAATCTGGACCACCATTTGTCTTGGAGAGGTTTCCCAAAATTTTGACCAAGAACAATTAGTATTTATCGGTTACTCTTTATCTTCCTGCTGAGAATCTACAGGCTGACTGAGATTTGGTTGCCCAGCTAGTGCCACTGGCATCAGGTGCCATGCTGTCAGTTCCTGGCAGAGAGTGAGACAGAGCAGGAGCTGTGTGCTTCCACAGACGAGGCACCATCAGGTTTGTCTGACGGAGAATGTAGGGCTGAATCCAAATCCTCCATCCGACGTCTTCACTGTCATCACATAAAGTCTGCAAGAGCGGGAGTCTGCAGCATTATGACTTGAGCTAATAGACAGGCTTGGAGCCCGTTTCACTCGTTTCCGTGAGAACCTTTTAGAGACTATTATGTATACGGTAATCAACTCAAATAATAAGATATAAATCCCATTTATAGGCTTTTTGTGAGTGAACAAATCAACATTGATGCACAGAGGCTATACACATTCTAAACAGAAATGCTTATTTGTGGGACCAGGCTAATACTAAATAATTTGGGTGTTACTGACACTGGAAAACTTGCTTTTGTCCTTTTCCAGACATTTTTTTCTTAGTCCATGACTTTGGTTTCAGACTGCACAGCTTTTATAGACTTGGTTGCAACAATAAAATGAAAAAATTAAAACGTCTCGTCTGTATTGCAATGAATTGCGGGTAATCAAACTAGTGAAGTTTGTTTAAGTCTGCACCCCAAGCAGACTCTCTGGAAGTCCGCAGAAAGTCCACTTGAGGACCCTTAAGGACTGGATGAATTGTGAATTTGGACAGCCCTCAGCACTCCCGGACTACCCGTGAACGTGCCCGCAAAGTCTACGAGTCTGCAAGTGCGGTGAAGTTCGGAGATTTTGATTCAGCCTAGAGCTGAGCTGCAGGCAGCGCCCTCTTTGCCTGAGTGAATCAGGTCTGGGTGGGGCTCCCAGCTGCAGGCAGCTGATTAAGTGCACCAGGTGGAGGTGATCTGGTAATCAGGAGGTTTGGAGGCACTCACACAAAGGACAGCAAGAAAAGAGTAGTGTGAGAGAGAATAATTGGAGAGTCTGGACCAGGAAAAGGAGACTACAAGACTAAGGCCGTTTCTCAATACTAAGTACGCTGAGTACGTACTTGCGTTCTCGGGAGTACGGACTTGCAAGTATGTGCTTGCGAGTCCGTACTCCCGAGAACGGGAGAACGCATCTCGGGTTAATGTGCAATTGGAACAGCAGCGTACTTGATGACGTCACACATCCGCTTGGCGGTCATTTTAATTTGTTTTTTTTATTTTTATGCATATCTACAATAAAATACCACGTATAACACCACATTATCCGTGTTTGTTTTCTTTGTATCCAAATATTATAATATTAATGAAAAAAATGAATGAAGATGAGTGTTTATAGAGGGGCTAGTGGCGGGAAATACTTGTGGAAGGTAGTAGCTGGCATGCAAGGAGTGTCTAGTAAGTTGTAATAAAGAATATCATATCAGAATATCACAAAAGCTTAGATAATGGATCAATCGGTGGTTGCAATTATGGCTGGAATGCTCTACTTGGAAGCGGAGGAGGAAGCAGGACAACTAAGAGCTCGGATTCAGTCAAGAAGAGCCAGGATGCGGCGAATGAGGAGGGAGCGGAGTCGCGCCGTGTTAGCTTGCCTCCTTGGCTAGGTATGTACACCTAAAAACTGGTCTGATTTTTTTATTGTTCATATAGCATGATCTAAACAATAGAAAAATGTGGTAAAATAAAGTGTTTGAACTTTTTCTGCCACATACACCTGTGTATAGTCGGTGTTACCATTACTTCAAGCCAACTTGCCCACCTTTACAACCTTTCTATTACTGTTCATCTCCTTAGAGCTAAGAATAAAGGCAGGTGATCAGTGGTTTCCTACTTATACAAAAATAATTTAAGTGGTAGTTTTACTGAATATCCCTGATGTGGATTGAATGAATTAACTTTCATTCCACATACATGTCTGCCTTTTGTCATCCTTCTGGTCATGTCTTCTGTCATCAATATGAGATGTATTTTATTGTCTAACATACGTCATACAGTGAGGCACAACTGTCATTTACACTACTGGAACACAATTTCATTTCTCTCTTAAGACTAAATACATTGCTTACACTGTCTGTCAAGCAATGAGAGATTTAATAAAATAAAGCATAAACAGCTGTTTACCAAAGCAAGTCCAAAATAACAAACTTCACCAGAACATACAATATATCCATTTTAAATAAATAAATACATAAGTAAAAACACATAAATAAGCTATAAACGTACTGAACATTAAAATAATCAAGTAATATTTTTAAAAATTCTAAAAGTCTTTATTTTATTTACTAGGACCAAAGGCCTCTTCGGAGATATGCCCAGGTGAACAGTGATGTGCCCATCCTGTCCACTTATTTTTCTGGAGGTGACCTGAAACCAGCCTTCAGGATTTCCAGGGACAGCATTAATGTGGTCTTACAGATGCTGCCCAGGGAAAAAGCCCATGGATGGAGTCATGAGCTTGAGGTGCTGGTCACTGTGTACTGGCTTGCCTGTGGAGCCTCCTACCGCGTTACTGCAGACATATTTTGCATGCCACAGGCAACAGTCTGCCGGACCGTGCACAGTGTTGTGGATGAACTAGTGAAGATGGTTCACAGAGTGATCCATTTCCCCAAGCAGGAGGAGATGGAAGAAATTGGGGCCGGCTTTGGTCATCTGGCTGGCCATCATGCCTTCCACCGTGCTGCTGGGGCCATTGACGGGTGCCATGTCAGAATCGTCCCACCTGCAGAGCCACAGAAAATTTGTTATATAAACAGAAAAATTTTCCCGTCAATTATTCTGCCGGGTATCTGTGATGCAAAAGGGAGATTCATAGATGTTTACATTGGAAACCCGGGATCTGTCCATGATGCCCTTGTGTTACGTAGATCTCCAATGTACCAGCAGGCCCTGTATCCACCAGCTGGGTACTTCCTGTTGGGCGATGGAGGATACCCCTGCCTGCAGCGTCCGGTGGCCATTGTGACCCCGTACCGTCAACCTGTTGCAAGTAAGAACACTTAATCACAAACATGCACATCAAGGAGACACAACAAATTCTTACTATGATTACCTCAAAAGATATAAAACATTTTTCTTTGTGATTCTTAATTAAGAGGCCAGGTTGAAGCCCGGTACAACAGGCACCACACAAAGGCAAGGAATGTCATTGAGCGCACCTTTGGTATCCTAAAAACACGGTGGCGCTCAATCTTCCTTAGAGCCCTGGAGGTCCGTCCTCTTTTTGCACCAAAGGTGGTTGCTGCATGCTGCATCCTCCATAATGTCTGCGCAGCAGCAGGTGACATCCTGGAGGAGGAGGAGGTTCCATCGGTGGACGATGAGGATGATGACGGAGGGGATGCTGAGGTCGATCAGAGGGACCTATCAGGGAGCAACATGCGAGCCAGGCTTGCTGCCCAGCTATCTGCTCCCGAAGTGGTGCCTGCATGCCTCAGTGAACATGACTACATCTAGACAGGAAACTCTCCAGATGTAGTCATGTTCACTAATAATATGATAAATAGATAAATAGATAGATAGATAGATAGATAGATAGATAGATAGATAGATAGATAGATAGATAGATAGATAGATAGATAGATAAGATAGATAGATAGATAGATAGATAGATAGATAAGATAGATGGATAGATAGATAAGATAGATAAGATAGATAGATAAATAGATAAGATAGACAGATAAGATAGATAGATAGATAGATAGATAGATAGATAGATAGATAAGATAGATAAGATAGATAGATAAATAGATAAGATAGACAGATAAGATAGATAGATAGATAGATAGATAAGATAGATAGATAGATAGATAGATAGATAGATAGATAAGATAGATAGATAGATAGATAAGATAGATAGATAGATAGATAGATAGATAGATAGATAGATAGATAGATAGATAGATAAGATAGACAGATAGATAGATAGATAGATAGATAGATAGATAGATAGATAGATAGATAGATAGATAGATAGGTGTAAATATGTTATTCATTTGTTATTCAAAATTATTTCCCTGCTCTGAAAAATTGACTGTAAATAGTTGTATATGATTGTAAAATATTGGACTTCAAAGTTTTCTGTTTTGTTTTATAACAAATATACTGTTGCTGTAAAGAACAAACTGTCTGGGTTGAATTTCAGAACAACCAATCTTTATTTAGAATTTCTCAACTAATTTCTCAAAAAGAGAGAGGTATCTCTCAGCCCGTGCTGAGGCTGCTCTCTCCCTCTCCTCCTCCCTGGCCAGTGCTTCTCTCTCCCTCACATCTTCCCTCTCCGCCTGCTCTCTGAGAAAATCAAGCACAGCCTCGCTGTCCCTGCCTCTCTTCCTCCGTGGCTGGCTGGCACTGTCCCTGGCGTCTTCAGTTGAAGGGGTAGAGGCCGTGCTGACTGTGCCACCTGTAGTGGCAGTCAGGTTTGCAGCAACCACCACAGGGGGACTAATGGAGTGCTGCCCCTGGAGTGCAGCATCCATCATAGTGTACCACTGCCAGGTGGCAGCAGTCACGCTACCGGCCTCTACCCCTTTCCCTGTCGGTGGGTCCCTAAGTTCCTGAAAACAAGGTGTTAATTATTGCACTGAGAAGCTCAGTGTCTGAACATATTCACAATGTTAAAGTCCACTTCATTTCAGGGCCACTGCATCTGTTTAGCTGTTTAGGTTAGATTTCATATATGTGCTGGCAAACTAAAGCTTAATTTGTTTCTTTAATAGGAATTTCAAGAATCATCTCGTCGCGTAATTCAAAGCAAAGAAACAGGTAACCCTACCTTGTATTTGCCTTTTAAATTATTCCACTTTTTTTTTTGCCTGTTTGGCAGTGATGGCAAAGCCAGAAGTGGTCACAAATTCTCTGAGGAGGTCATGGAAAACAAATCAAATAACTACACACTACCAATTCAGTAAGTTATTCATTATTATGGATGAAGACTGCCCAAATCGGACTCAGGCCCTTCCTAGACATACAGGCAATAATTTAAGCACTCAAAAACAATACTTACTCCCATCCACATTTGGAGGAGTTCCTCCTCCCCGTGAAGAGGCTTTCATTGGCCGTCCGCCACTCTATGAGGGCACGGGTTTCCTCAGTTGTCCCTTAATTAACATAGTGCAAGAAGGTAGAATGCACAGCGTTCAGCAGTATAACAAGTACAATACATTTGTATGATTGAGACAAATCATTATAGTCAACAGTAGATCTGCACCTCCCGATTACAGAGTTAAAGTCAAGTAAATTAGTTGCTCTACGCCAAGCAGATTTGCTCATAAACAAATAAAATTTTACACCGACACTGTCAGATTTACCCAAAATGCTTTATATATCATGTTTAACTGCAGATACATCAGTAGCAAATTTTGAAAGGACGTTCCGAAAAAGTGGCAGACCGCCCGGTCTATTGTTGAAGGTCCATGCTAGCAGTCCCGCTAGCGGGATCCCCAATCTCCGAAAACGGCGGAGCAAATTTTCAACGAAGCTTTATCTTGAAAAATCGACCACAAACCAAACATTTAAACAACTACATTCTCGCCTTAAAAATCTTAAAATTGCATTCATTCAAAACAACGGCAATATTTCGAAGTTATTACTCACAGTTGTGGGTCTTGTCCTCTTCCATTTTATTCCCAGAATGCTTTTTGTTGCGAAATGCATTATGGGATACTTCACTGCCCCGAGTCCGCACAAGTCTGGTCCGATGCAGACTCGATAAAGTGGGCGGATCGAGAACACATCCGGGGATTTCATCTGTACTTGGTGAGATGCGTACTTGGAATTGGAACCGTACTTGGTCTCCAACTGATGACGTTACACAAGAACGCGAGAACGCAAGTACAGAGAAGTACGCATATTGAGAAACGGCCTAAGGCTTGTTTCAAAGAAGGAAGAATGAGCCGGTGAGCTTTCAGTTCTTGTCTGTGTCTTTGCAGCTTGCATCGGGGTTGTTGTGAGCTGTGGACTAATCATGTGTTGAAATTCAGGCTAAAATGTATTTAGAAAGTCATGTGATTAAAATGTCATATATTTAATACCCTGTGGGTTAAAGTGCAGTTAAAATGTGGTGTATTTCAAAAGCTAGTAGTAATTTGATAAATGTGTGTATTTATGGAAGTTAAAAGCTGTAAAGATAAAATCATCATTGCACAGTGCTTTAAAAAGTATTTATTTTAGGTGCTTTAAATATGTTTTTTTGTAAACTTATTTTCAGGGTTAATTTCTAGTAGTTTAAAAATTAAGTATTTGATTTCGGGTTATGTTTATTGGTTATAAACATAACACGAAAGTAGATGGGTTACATCTACTTGAACTTCTTTGTATTAATGTTTAAGGTTTTTCACCTGTACCGGCCTTGGAAGACTTTCAAAATAAAAGAAAGAAAGCTGAATCTTGGTCATTGAATGAATTCCAGTCCAGTTTTCTGAAGCAAGCTGTCTCTTCAAGTAGGGGCTGCCGTTTAAAACTCATAAGAGTGAGAAGCACTTGACAGAGAATGAGTCTTTGCCTGAATGTAAGTCAGTCCAGTTATCAGTTCATATGAAGTTTATGATTGAAATTAATCACAATTTCATTCAATGTGCCTTTGATCTTTAGACAGATATTTTGATATGGATTGTAATTTTTTGTCTTGGTTTTTATTCCATAGACATCAGCAGATGTTGAAATGACTCACCAGCGCAGCCAGTTTTGAAACTGTAACCAAGGACTCGGATGGGGAGCTGGAAAAGGAGTTTTAAAGCAGCCTGGTATAATATCCACCCCTGGCTTGAACATTCCGAAAGTCCAAACTCTGCATATTGTTACGCCTGCAGACATTTCAGTTCTCCCAACAGCAGCTCAGAGACAATATTTGACTCTCCTAGTATGGTAGGATCATACTGACAGTAGTAGCAGTGATGATCTTTTTGAAGCTGCACTTGACGTCTTGGATACTGAAAACCACCAAGAGGAAGAAGAAGACATCCAACCTGGACCATCACGAAAGAGGTTGGTGTCAAGTGTGAGGTGGATTTAACATTTATAACAGCCGTCTCAGCTGACAGTGCACTCAAGCTGACTGTATGAGCACTAAAAGACTCCAGCATTGCCAAGAAGATGTCTTGTGGGAGGACAAAAGCTGAGGCAGTGGTCCCAGATGTCATGTCTCCAAAGGTAACAGAAATGGTGATTGAAAAACTGAATAACGGTGAAAACCACTCCCATTCTTTCTACATACCAGTGCCTCTAAATAAGGGAAATCGGACGGACGAACAACTCCTTACTGCAGCAAGAGCTCAAATGAAATACAAATGGGGAGAGGCTGTTTCCATATGATGTAGCGTTGGGCTTTTGAGTTCATGACTTCAATCTTTTTTCTTTTTCTTTTTTTTTACTACAAATGTACAGTCATGGCCTTTGAGGCGTTTTTGTTGTTGTCTAAGACTACGTTCAGACTGCAGGGCGTAACGCTCAATTCGGATTTTTTTGTGAAATCCGTTTTTTTTTTGGCGAGTTTGTTCACATTTCCAATTAAATGCACCTTCTATGTGATCTCCTGTGTGAACTTCATACGACCCAAAAGTGTCCCGCATGCGCAGAAGAGGACCAAACGACGTTACACTTTGTTTGAGTCTTTAGCCTCCTTATTTTCAGCTTGGAGGGCCTTTACATTTACAGGTCGCATAGGGGCAAAAAAAATCGGATTTGGGTCACTTCAGCCTGCAGTCTGAATGTAGCCTAAGTCAGCATTGTTGTCAATGTGGTATCTACATATACCTGCTGTGTGCTTGATTTGTGATCCTGTGAGCACAGATACATATAGGTGAGGGAGTGCAGTGGTTAGTTGATCAGTTTTGTAACATCTAAAACAGTTCCTTAACCAAGTGGGCACAGCGGTGCGACTAGCCTTTCCCATTTCATTAAAACTTCAAGACTTGGCACCCTGATAGCCTAATGGTTATGTCGTGTGACCAAAGTGCCGAGGCATAGCGGCTGTCCCAGGTTCAATTCTGACCTAGGGCATTTACTCCATGTCCTTCCCCACTCTCTCCTGTTTCCTACACTGTCCACTGTCCTATCTAATAAAGGCATAAAAGGTCAAAAATAAATCTTTAAAAAAAAGAAAAAACTTCAAAATTCCTTCTTTTCCATTGATTTGAAGGACGCATCGTAGCCCCAAATATCCCAAGATTCATTGCGTGACGGTGACGGTTCGATCAACAGCTGGAGTTTTAACGGCTGACGGAGAAGATGGATTCATCAGCGGCGGAGGATTCTAGTTTTAAATATGAGAAAACAATGAAGTTACGTTATTGATGTGAGCCGCTGCAATTTAAAATGTTTGCTTTCCAGTTGTACAGCTTCAGTTTTAAGCTTTATTTTACCGAGACTGTTGATTTTCTTTAATTATTTTTTTTTTACTGCGGCCACCACATAAACGACTTATTCATTCATAAATATTCACATATTTAATCCTTATTTTAAGTATTCTATGGAGGTGAAGTAAAATAGTTACTAAATCATACTGGAGCTTCTACTGGTGGTAATTTTCTGTGTAGACCAGTGAAAACATCACTACCCTCACTTTTCTTGGTTTGCTTCCACCAAGTTATCTGATAACATGTTTAACATAAATTATATTTGGTTTCTGTTCAGACAGCAGGTATTTAGTGATCCTCATCAGAAACACTCAGCCCAGAGATTGTGGAGATTGATATCTGAAGTGCATACTGGCGTGGATGTCAACAGATTTAAACCAGCTGTGAACGCTTCTTGTTTTTCCAGATAGTTTAGTCCTGGACCACCGTACAGGACAAGCCCCTCAAGTTCAGGTATATAAAACATTAAAAAAAAAAATTACAATTTCGGGATCAAATTCAGTCAAAAATTGGGTAAAATTACACTGTCGTCTTATCCTGATCATCGGGGACCCTGCCCTCGAAGGACGGGTATGCTGTGTCCTTCGAAGGATGCAGCCCCTGAATTGGGACACAGCTACAGTCAGAATACGGACTATCGGACTATCTTTCCTGCTTAGCCAGTGTCATAGTCAACACGAATGACTTCTTCTCGCACAGTTTCCACACACGGCTTTGCGGCATTGGCAGCAGGCGTTGGATGTTTTGTTTTGGTTGTAGCTTCTCTGAACCTGGCACTGCCTCCGCTTTTGTGTCTTGTGCGGCGGCTGCTTCTGCTGCAGACTCGCTCCATGTGCAAACTGCCATGCTGCCCTTTCCCCCTCCATGGACTCTGCTCTCAGCTCCTCGGCCAGTTGTTGCATGAATTTTACTATCTATTTTGCTGGTTGTGCACTCTCTGAAGAGGATGTGGGTGGAGATCCCAGCCAGCTCTATGTTGTAAAATATAGTCACTGACCATTTATGTGTGCCGCCTTTCACTGAGTACACCCTTGCCATCTGATCCAGGACGTCCACCTCGTACTTGATGTTGTTATAATACTCCACTGACTCTGGCTTTGCCTTCGGTCCATCTGTGATGTCCATGCTTGTGTGCGCGGTGCTGAGGATGCAGACATTCTTCCTTGGCTTCCCTGGTAGATCGTCAGCATCACGTCACCACATTTCAGCACCTTTGTTCTGATTAGCTCCACTTGCTCTTTGGCTGAGGGAGGCAACTCTCGCTTCATTTTTCCTATAGTACCAACCAGGCTGGTCTTGTTGGCCTGTAAGACGGTAGCTAGTCTGACAGAAGTAAAGAAGTTATCTGTTGTGATGTTTCTTCCCTTCCCCAGGAATGGCTCCACCAGTTTCAGCACCACACTTAGCACTCCAGACCTCTAGTGATTTTTTTTTTATTTTTTTATTTTTATTTATTTTTTTAACAGACACAGTGACAGTTGTTAGGCAAACAAATTGCAATATCAACCCCAGGAAGATTTACTGTGGAGAGGCGCAAAATTACATGTGACCGCCTGTGGCTGAAATAGGTAGAAATGGTTATATCTTCTTTGTCTTTTGTTTAATTCATGGAAAAAAAAAATTAAATAGACAGTTTTAGGAAAAGTCAGGTACCAACAGGATTTTATTTTTTTATTCAACAAAGTTATTGCACATTAAAATTTTAAAACATCTAATCAGAATTCAGGCTTTTCTCAAGTGACAGCAGGATGTCAGAGTATTTGGTTATATGAGCATATTCAAAATTCACGAAGTGCAAGAAAAGTGAGATGTGAGGGGCGAACTCTCGGGCTCTTGTACTTAAACACAAACAAACAAAAAACTTAAAATCCCCTCTTCTCTTCTTTATCCAAAATGATTGTGTTGTCTGAAGAGAGCTCCTCATCCTCTCTGATGGTTTGCAGACATGGTGCAAACTTGGCCCTCTTTTTGCCTCTGTTCCACTCACTTCTTTTCATCCTCCTTCTCCTTTTTCTTCTTCTTCTTCCCCTGCACCTTCTCATTATCTTCCTCCTCTGACTCAGACAAAAAAGTATATGATGACTATTAAAATGTATTTCCAGGACAACACTAAACTTTATGCAATACGACAATGTCTCTTAGATGATTCTTACCCAGACTGGAGGACGAGGAGGAGGCAAAGGTGTTGGTGGAGGTTGACGAGGTGGAGATGAGTCTATGGCTGAAATCATTGCTTAAAAAATGAAACAGAAAAAAAAATCAAGGTAAACCTGTCCAGCTACTTGCACAGCCTTCATACCTGAAGAGAAGACTACAGTCCAGCTGTGGTTTAAAGTTATTCTTAACTCATGGCTGTAACATTTGACGTAGCCAGAGGCAGAGAGGCATCAGAGCCACTGTAGCTGACAGATTATGACTGTATTCTGCCCGGTGGTCAGAGAAGCTGTGGTCATCATCTGACAAGCTTACTTGTGGGTCTACTTGTAGATGACTTGTGCAGGTTTTGCACAAGTCATCTTGCACGTACATGAAAAAAATCCGGTGTTTGGATACAGCCCAGGCTCTTTAAATGGAAAAACAAATATAGTGGCTCAGACTAATTTGCACAACACTATTCCAGTTAGTTCTGTGCAAAATTCGTGTTCGTACACGGGACTGGTGAAAGGCTGGGGGAGAGGAAATGGGAATGACATATGATTGTTATTCATTCATGGGTAGCAGAGAGATTATGTCAGGTTTTTAGGGATGTTTACTGTTATTTCCATGGATTTTTTTTTTCAGTTCAGCATGTGATGCATGAATTCATATTAACTGCTACAGGCTGCGATGAGACTAGATTGGGTTCATAGTAGTGCTGTCAAAAATATCGCGTTATTAACGCGTTAACGCAAATAAATTTTAACGGCGTCAATTTTTTTATCGCGAGATTAACGCGGGCGGGGGTGGGTAGAGCGGGGGCATGGTTGTCAAGGTCGAGGGTGAGGTGTTCGCCGTCCTGCTGGTGGTGGTACAGCAGCAATATTCTCGCTCGCCTTTCTGTCGGCTCCTTTTCCGGGTCCCGAACCGCGTGCCGCTGATGCAGATGCTCCGCCAGGCGACGGCGGCCTGGGGTGCCGCATGATGATTGACAAGACCAGAGTTATTTGTGTGTATTATCAGAGTGAACTGAGTTCTCATCGTAGCATATCTAGTCTGTAATATCACTTGATGGCCAAACACAGCTGACGCCAATTCTCCGCCTCCTCCTCGTATAAAATGATAATTCAAGGGACATTTAGAATAGATTAAAAATGTGCGATTAATTTGCGATTAATCGTGAGTTAACTATGACATTCATGCGATTAATCGCGATTAAAAATTTTAATCGATTGACAGCACTAGTTCATAGAGATCACTCTGATTTCTGCGCTTGAGATGAAAAAGAAGTGCAAAAGTTGAAAAAGTCTGAAAATTATTTTAGAAATAGATAAGATCTTTTTTTTAAAGTTTTTTTTTTTTAAAATTTTGTGTCTTGTTTTGGAGAGGAACAAAAACAGGAGAAAAAAGGCATTCATAAGTCATCTAGGGGGAATGCATCTGGAATATGCAAAATATGCTAACGAGACAAGTATGCTAACAAGTTAAATGCCTACCAGGACAGCATCTGAGTGGTGTTCCAAGTAGGTGTGCAGTCAGCTCTTCTTGGAATTGCTGCCGGGTCATGTGTGCCTGCTGCTGGTTGGTACACACTTCTTTGTGGATTATGAAGCTGTTGGTCACACATATATCCACAAGATGCTGGAACGCCATGATGGTCCACCTCTTAGTTTTGCGGTGGACTGACCTGGTTCCAAGCATTTGGTCAGATGTGTCAACTCCTCCCATATACTTGTTATATTCAATCACCGCTGTTGGTCTCGGGATGGAGACTCTCCTGTGTTGCTCACCCATCTTTTGCCAGCGCTCCACCATGTCCCCGCTGTAGACCGAGTGGACACTGGAGTAGATGGAGACCTCGCAGGTGTCCTTCCACTTGATGAAGAGAAGGTGAAAATCTTTGATCTATTGGATGCTGTCCCTTGATGCCCTTTTGTCCAGAGCATTCTTTTTTGTTTTTGGCACGCCGATTCTCCCCTCCCAGTATGTGCCACAAACACCAAATCCCTCGTGGATGAGGGGGCGGAAGAGGAGGGGGCTGGTATAAAAATTGTCCATGTAGCTGATGTAGCCAGTACCCAAATGCTCCTTCTTCACCAGCTCCACAACTACATCAAAGGAAAGCCCATTCCCTGAGACATTCTGTGTAGAGGATGTATTCCACGGTGTATCCATTCACGTCAGCCAACACAAACAGCTTCAGCCCCCATTTTGTTGGCTTTGCCTTCATGTACTGTTTCATGCCAAGTCTGGCCTTGGTGGCAACCATCCTCTCATCCACTGCCAGGTGTTGTTTGGGGTAGTAAAAGGACAGGCAGCGGATGCGGACCATGACCAGGAGCCATCTGACACGATGGATGGGGTCCCGTGCCTTTGCATCATTCTCTGCATCTGCCTTTGGGTCACTCATGTGGAGTGTAACGGTCCATCGGACAGTTATTGCTGAGATTTCTGTTTTCAATTTTGTTATTTTCTGTTATAAATATTTGAATTCATACGGTTATTAAAATTGATTAAAAGCACAATAAATGAGATGTTAAGAGAGATAACTTTTAAAAATGTACAACTTTGAAATTGATGTTTGGTTTAAAAATGTAGTGCTATTTTACAGTGTTTATTTTATGGAGAATGAAATGGGTCACATGACTACAGTTTAGTTAAGGGTCTTACCTGTGGGATTGTGGGTCATGCAATATGACTGCAGAGCAGAGGAATACGCCAGCATTGTGAGAGAGGAAACATATGACCCCAAAACATTCTGTATGGTCTGAGAGGCGCACACGGTAGTTGTGACCTTTAAGTTTTATTTATTTCATATTTGTTGGCATTGTTTGTCAAGATGCTTTGTATTGATGGTTTTAATGCATTGTTGTTGCAAGCATAGCGTATTGAACCTGTCTAAAGAGTGAATCTAGCTTGATTGACTCACTTTGGAATCTGTCTAATTAGAGACACTTTTTGTGAAAGTCTGTGTATTTGAAACGTTTGTATGTTTATTTTCATAGTTTTCACGGTGTCGGCAGACTGGAGAGAAATAAATGTTGAGACATCTGTATGATGTGTGGCCTTCATAACTTCAGACCAGAGTAGTTACGTGGAGGTTACTCAGAATGAGTCAGAACTGGTCGCAGGACATGACAGTTGCAGGGTGAGGCTGGTGAAAAATTGTCCCTTTGCGCCAATAGTCACTCAACTGTGGCAGGTGGACCACAGACATATAGAGCAGCAGACCAATGAACTTCTTCTGCTCATCAGTTGAAACTGGCGTCCAAACAAATGTTTTCCCCTTCTCCTGGTAAGCTGTTGCTTTTTTGTTGGTGCATTCAACCAGGTGTTGGAGAACATCTGCATCAACAAACTTGGAGAAGATCTCACCTGGGCTGGTGTTACCCAGGTCCGAAGGGAGTTGGAAACTAGGGGGCTGTTTGGGGAAAAATCTAGGGGAAGTAGGAGCCGCCTCATCAGGGTCGTCCTGTGTTTTCCAATGCTGACATGGTGGTGAGTGGTGAGCAGAGCCTCGAGGGCGTCTACATCTCCCTCTCCCTCATGGTGGGATGTAGTCACTATTGCTGGGACCACTGCAGGATGGCTGCTCATCACAGAGAGAGCGCTGATAGTAATGGAAAAAATGGGAAAAATTGTAAAGTCCCACACTCAAACACATCTAATCCAAAAACATTTAGGTGCATATGTGCAGTGTAACTTGAATTTCCCCTAACCGACAAATAAAGGTTTTTCAATTACAAGTGCTTTCAATTTTCCACAGAAAAATCAACATAATACATAATAATTTTACAGAAGACACAACGTCAATACCTCTCACTGGAGGACTCTCCGTCAAAGGGGTAAGCACTAAAAGTAAAATGGATAACGAATGAAAATTTTTCCTTTTTATCATAGCACCAAACACAGTGATTTTCCTCATCGTAATATGTACAAATATATATGTCTGACATTATGACACATATGCACACTCTCTCTGACAAGTACTTTTAATAATAAAGTTGAGCTAAACACAGGAAACATGCTGCCAATGTTTCAAACAACGTATGCTAAAAACAAGAAATGCTATTCACATACCTCAGTTCAGAAGAAGCATCCTCCAAATCGCTCTCCTCCTCGATGAAGCGGAGCGGCCGTTTGACCGTTCTCGGTGGTCTTCCCGACATCGATATGATAATAAAATGAGTGTAGTAAAACACAGACACGCACAAATACACTTATCTAAAGCTTTAAAAAAAAAAAAAAAAAAAAAAAAATCACCACTCTTTCTCTCATTCTCTTTTTCCTGTCTTCCTTCACTCTTTTTCTCCCTCGTCTTCCATCAAAATTGAAGTTTTGGCGGTACCATTCCAGTGCTGGTGCAGTTTTCTCCAGGGGGGGCTGTAACTCCAAAACAGACATATACCAAAAACTGAGTTTCTGCAGGTTTAAACAAATTTAAGACTTTTTAAAGACCTTTTTACGACCATTTTGAATTAAATTTAAGATCTACACAAAGTCAGAAAAAGTAAGGAAAACTGCAGTCACAGAATTGCTTTCAAAGAAACCAAATTTATTTCCACAGAACCCATAAACCAGCCTCAACCTCCTCGTTGTGCTTACAGATCTCCATCCTGTTGTCTTCATCAAGCCGACATGACATGTTTATTCTTTCCAACATGGCTAGTCGTGGATCCTAGTTTGTTCATGCTTCTTTGCCTTTTCTGAAAAGTGCTTTAATCAGTCACAGTTGTCCTGATCTATGCTGGGTCAGATCCTGATGTTTGAAAAAGGAGGCAGGGAAAGCAGAATAAAACATTAGCCTCGCTACATGCAGTTAGCCAAGCCTTTACTGCTAAACCAGGACCTGTATTGTCGCCCTCTGTCTTTGGACTGCTGATTAATTAGGATGTTCGGCTGATCAGGTCCGAGCCTGCAGCTTCTCCTGATCTGTATATATACATATATATATATATATATATATATATATATATATAAAGAGAGAGAGAGAGAGAGAGAGAGAGAATCAATATAATTTATATCAGGTCAGAGAGCCAGAGTTCCAAGACTGTACAAATCAGAGAGAATACAATGTAATGTAAACGTACATTTTCAAGTTAACACAAGAACATGACATCCCTGCCCCAAACCATATTTACACATTTACAAACTTGCTAATGAAAGCTTTACAGCTAAAACCCCTGAAAAAGGACTGTTTTGCAGAGCTTCTTTCTCGTGCTCCCTTTTTGCAGGTCAAGAGATGTAAGTTTGGCAACATGGTGCAGCCTTACCTTAAGAAACTCACTGCTTCCATCACCCAAGTTCACAAATCCAGACATTGACTGGGTGTTTGGATTATATTGCACGTTTCCTGATGGCCATGGCATCCAACATGAGTGCAACACATCCATATTTATCCTGATCTTCTTGGCATCTTCTCTCCAGCATATCCAGCATCATCTTATTCAGGCCAGGCTCGTCATCCACCGAGCACAGCCACCTGTAAAAAATAAATAAATAAATAAATTGAGAACTAGCTATTAAACGTGTTTGCATCAGTAATAGCCAAAAATTCAATTGGACAGCATTAAGACTACCTTTGTAATGTATGTGGATGTGGGAGAGGAAAGTGTTGCGTTTCTCGGAGGTACTTGTATGCCTTCGGACCATGCAGATGGAGCGTCAGTGCAAACTCCCTGTACTCTTTTGAATACTCATGGCCCTGCTTTGCCATGAAGTCTATCTGAAGACCTGAAATTTTGTGAGAAAAAATGAATAAGTCCCCTTCAGATAATAACTAAGGAGTTTAATGAAGAGTGCAAGAATAACATGTACATGAATTTCAAAGTGCTGATTTCATTTTACCTGAGTAGAATTCAAGCCTGTCTTTGAGTTCTTCATTAATGAGGTTCTTTTCCCTCAAATCCCCCAAAAGACTCTCTACCGTGGTCTTTGCCCTCTTTTCTCTGGCCATGGCGTTTTTCTTCTCTCGCTCCAGACTTTCCACTCTTGCTAGGGCTTCATTGAGTCTGATCTTAAGAGCAGTAGGAGAAGCAGGCAAAGCATAGCTATGATCCTAGAGAGAGGGACGAACATGGTTTGAGTGATGTTTCACTTCACACACATCACTTTGAAACCACTAGTGTATGACTCACATTCTTTCTTATAGTCATCACCTGTCAAAGCCACTGCAAGCAGTGTGTGTGTGTGTGTGTGAGAGAGAGAGAGAGAGAGGGAGAGAGGGAGAGAGAGAGAGAGAGAGAGAGAGAGTGTGTGTGTGTGTGTGTGTGTGTCAGGAATACATGTTCAACATGTCTTCAATTGCGTGTGAATGGGTTTATGTGTGAATGTGTATAATATGAGTGGCAGCAAACAAGTGAGATTTGAATATGTCCAGATCCATTATGATATAATTTTTACAGTAGAAATACTCACATCATTAGGTTGAGGTTGTGAGTCTGAGGGTCCAGCTTCCGGATCATCCAGAGAGGCCACAGACAGGCTCTCTTCAGCTCTTCTGGAGGTACATGTACTCCTGCCCCTTTCCGGCTAAAATGAAAAAGAATATACAGGGCTAAGTATCTCACCCTGCCCTGTGATTGATAATAGAATATTTACATTTATGAATGCTAATAGCCTTAAGATGATACACTTACTCTTTGGAGGTGAACTGGGAAGCTGAAGATGGATGGAATAACACCATCTTTGAGTCGGATAATCTGACCTGTCCTATCAAAATCGTCCTCCTTAAAATGTTCACAGCAAAGCACTGATGAATCACTTGCAGTGAATCCTTCCCTCCTCAAAGCCACCTCCCACCTCTTCCTCATATATTTGTCTTTGGGAAACCTTCAAAATGAAAATGGAAGATTTGTGGGAGTCAAAACAAAAACATCTTACAAAAGAGGTCAAGCTTATTTTCTTTCTTCAAATTTCGTACAACCTTTCTTCAACAAAACTCCTACTTTGGTGCCTATCTGTTGATAATGAATGGGTGGGTATGAGACATTAGAGGTAGCCTACTGTTGTTTTTTTTTTTTTTTTTAATTCAATTTTCACATAGAAAAAAAAACACATAATAAACATTTCATTTAAAAAGAAAAATGTGAAGGAGATTACCAAAAAACCCTCGAGGGGCTTAAAAAGACGGCAACCTCCAAAAAAGAAACTACAATTGTACAGACTGTATACAAATATATTAAAAAAACACATTTTACCTAAAAAACATTCCTTCTATGCAGCATTAATATCACCAGACCATACTGGATAAATATCCCATGTGGAAAATTACTGAAGAGCAGTTCTTTCAGTGCTTTTTTAAATTGAATTTGTTAAAGCTCAGTGAGGTAAGATGGCAGGTTGTTCCATATTTGTGTTCCATATCCATGTTAGCAGTGGCGGCTGGTGAAAAATATTGTAGGTGGGGCTGTGCCATATCACGTCAGTTTCATTAACCATCCCGATACAGCAGAAACGGCAGGATATCAGTGCTCTGTGAAATAATAATTATTTAATGCCAATATTAATAACTTGAGGCATTTTTGCACAAAACATGAACAACATAACCACAATTTTGGCAATAAATTATATATACAGCTGAGCACATGAAACAGTGCATTCGTGTTGAATTGACGACTCAAGTATTATGTTCAGTGTTAAGTATATTAAGAAATTAATACTAGAATAGAAGAATACTGTACAGTGATTTATGATGAAGCTAAATGTGACTAACTGATCAGAACTGCAACAATTAAGAAATTTTTCCAATTAGCAGACAAAGAAAAATACAATCCACAACAATTTTGATGATTTCAACATTTCAGTGAATAAGCCAGAAAATGATGAGCAGATTACATATACAATAATATAAGCAAACACATACTATTTAGACAAAATATAAAAAAATTACTAAGTGCAATACATTGCTGGATGATGTGCTGTGCTAAAGTCAACTTTATACAAAAAAACATCTGGTCAAGGGAATAAATGTGTGTATACAGACAGACAGTACTCTTCTGTTGAAGATTACTTTGTATGAATATGAAACAGGCCTGGACAAAAATGATGGTACTCTTAACTTAATATTTTGTTGCACAACCTTTTAAACCAGTCACTGCAGTCAGGTGATTTCTGTAACTCTCAGTGAGACTTCTGCACGTGTCGACTCCTGGTGATCAAACTGCTCGAGCTGTCTCAGGTGTGACGGCTGTCCTTCTCCAGACTGCATGTTCCAGCTCCTTCCACAGATGTTCAGTAGAATTCAGACCTCATTGGAGGCCACTTCAGAACAGTTTAGTGTGTTGTTCTTAGCCATTCTTCAGTGTGTAACTGTATGTTTCAGGTAAGTGTGTCTTCACTTTGTATGCTTCATTTTTCATCTGTGAACAAAAAGCTGATGTGACTCCAGTGTTGTCTCTGTGTACTGCACATCAGCTCATTGTACACAGATAAAAAATGAAGCAAACAAGGAACTACTGTGAAACATTGATCAGTTCCTAACTTGCTTTTTACATCAAATATTATTGGTCATTATTTCACACAATGACCTATTTTATATGGGAAGATATTTCCCTTTCATTTAATACAAAAAGTAAACAGGTTCCATAATTTATTTTGCAAAAACTGAAAATTATATATTGGAATTTTCAGTTTTTGTGCTGTCCGATTTCTTAAATGTCAAGTTTGCTCTTGAAATTTAACAATAGAATACCTGTTTTTATATATTATTTCAACATTAATTGTTTAAAAATAATCATTAAAATATGATAAAGCTGTTTATAAATCTATTTAAAACATTAATTTACATGAAATTATTCACTTTATGTGTGTCTGAGAAATCATTGTCAACTGTGTTACCCACTGATAAAACCCCTATAAATCAGCAATGGTTTGCTCCAAAGTCACATGACACACATTGCTGGAGGGCACATCCTTTTTTGCGGGAACTTTGAAGAGGGTGTGGTAAGTTTCAACTCCTCCTTGTCAACATTTCATCAAAATGATTGTCTAAACATAGAGTGGATTAATTGTTTGTCAACTGTGTTATCAACATTTTCTTGCGTACTTGCTTTAGATGTTTTAATGACAAAAATGTAAAGAAAGCACACAGAAATATGAGATGATCATGGTCACGGGGTGACATCTTCAATGTCTGTAGCTAGCACAAAGACCAAAAATGGAGGAAATGTCAACTGTGTTACATGTCAACTGTGTTACCCATCAAGTGTAACACAGTTGACAGGGAATAACACGGTTGACAATTTTTGCTGGGTTTATTTTCATAGTTCATGCTTATTGTGTTATTATGTTTAAACACATTAACTTGATTAAATTGTTATTACACATAAATTGCATGATGAAATATATACAACTGTACTAAGGTCGTAATTACATAAATGCATGATTTGAATGATACATATCAGGGAATAACTCAACTGAGCTGAAACTATTGATTAACTATTGCTATTGCATAGAAATTACATGATGAATACACTTTTGTAGGTGTAATTACTTAGTAATTAGACTACATAACCATGATTTGAATGATACGGGGATATCATCAAAATTATCTATACACTGAATACATCATTACACTCTAACTAGACTTTGCTACATGATTAAAGAGCATTCCTTAGATATATTCTGTTCCATAGCCTAAAACATTAATTTCATGGATCACTTTGATATGTTTCAGTGGTTTGAAATGACAGCTCCCTGTTGACATATGTAATTTTAGCCCTATCAGTTTAGGTTGAAAAACTATGAAGTTCTCTTTTAAATCAATGACAATGTTACAACAGTGTTACACACTATTACTTAATGGTCATTTCTGTGCTAGGGAGATGAGGTTACCTGCTGCTGAGAAGCAGCGCCAGTACAGGGCTCGGCGTGATGCCGAACCTTGACAGAAGGGATGCATATTTAAAGAAACACAGAGAAAAGTGGCATGAGGACAGACGACTAGGGAAGGTGAAGACAGTTCAAGACTTGAGTGAAAGGGAGAAGAGATGCAAGAGACACTATTGGAGAAGAGCCCAACGCCAGGCCAGAGAAAGAAAGAAAGTGATAGAGAACCAGGTTACTCCACCCCAAAGTCCTGAAGAAGTTGAGCCTCAGATGTCAAGGTAGAAATTTCTTTAACAACAAAGTTTTAGAAAATAAATTTGATCATACAACCATGGTGAAAACGGTAAAGTAGTATAGTGTATTTTACTCCTGGTTTAAAGTTGACATTAGCATGTATACTACCTGTTCAGACATAAGGCCCTTCATGGCCTCAGGCCTAGGCGTGAACTAGGCAAGGAAGGTGGGGCATGGGGTGGTCACGGGTGGAGACATGGTTGTGTGATATCAAGTGAAAGACCTCCATAATTTTCTTTGTTTGTGTATAATTTCAGCGTAGTGCTGGAAGGAAGAAAATCAAGAGGAGGGATTCCAAACTGTATAGGGAAATTCAGGATCTGAAGGAAAAACTCAAACAAGAGAAAAAGAAAAACTGACAAATTCAGAAAAAGACTGAAAAGACAACAGAAAGATTCAGAATCACCCAGATCAAAAACCCGGCACTTGTTAGGAAGGTTCCCTGTACCTAGAGAAGTGCGCAAAACATTAGTTTTCCATCATGCTCTGCTGGACAACATACGTACAAAGTTCACCTTGACCAAAAACTAAAAACATAGACAGGTAATTGCAACTGCAGTTTCAGGGAAGATTTTGAAAAAATATAAGTTCAAGAAAAGAATTCAGGAGACCCTTGCAATTTCTAGAAAACAACAAAAACACAGTGAGTCCTCCATCATCAACAAGGTGAAGTACAAATCCCTGTGCTACAAACTGTGCAATAAAGTTGTGCCCTTCTTGACAAGGGATGAGAACAGTCGCCTAACTGCTGGGAAATCTCAAACAATTACAAGAGGGAAGTTAAAGAAACAGAAAAGGTTTCTGAATGACACTATGAGAAACTTGCATCGAAAATTCCTTCTTGAGAACCCTAACTGTAGCATCTCATACTCCTTGTTCTGCCGTATGCGGCCCTTCTGGGTGGTCCAACCATCCATTGCAGACAGGAAGACCTGCCTTTGCAAGATACATGAAAACCTCTCTTTTCTTGTAGAAAAGCTACATTCTCTCCGACTTGTTAAGAACACTGACTTGGAAGAAATGGCGGAGTCAATATCCTGTCACTCAAACTTGAAAGACTGCATGTACAATGAATGTCCCAACTGCAAAGATAGAGACTTCCCTGTAGCAAATGCAGGGAATATGCAAGCAAGTGTATTTATCACACAGTGGACAACTGAGACTGTATTCAGAGAGAAAATAAACAAGGAAGGTGAAAAGGAGAAAGTGCTTGTCAAAATGACAGTGAAAAAAAGGACAGAGACAACTTTGCATGACCTGCTGGAGCTCTTCCAACGCCAACTTAAAAACTTCAGAAGGCACTTGTTTAACATAAAGCAACAATTTGCTTACCACTGCGAACTAAAGAGGAACATGAAAGACCATGAATGCTTAATTCATGTTGATTTTTCTGAAAACTATGCCGGTAAGTACCACTCTGAAATTCAAACTCTTCATTTTGCGTCAAACCAGCAGCAGGCAACACTTCACACTGGAGTTTTACACTTTGGAGGAATGGAAGACCATGTGTGCTTTGGCACAATCAGCTCATCAAAAGAGAAAGGCCCTGCAGCAATATGGACTCATCTTGACCCAATTCTCAACCTGGTCAAGGCTACCTATCCTAATGTGACTGTGGTGCATTTTTTTAGTGATGGGCCGTGTACACAGTACAAACAGAAGGGCAATTTCTATTTGTTTTGTACCAAGCTGCAGGAGTATGGCTTCCAGTCAGGCACCTGGAACTTTTTTGAGGCCTCCCATGGCAAGGGTGCTGCAGATGGAGTTGGAGGCCTCCTCAAAAGGACCGCAGACAGACATGTCAGCCACGGGGTAGACATACCAAACGCTGAGCTCTTCTTCAGGAAACTGGTGGATGTACAGACCTCAGTGAAACTGTTCTATGTAAGTGAGGATGATGTAGATGAAGCCTTAAAGATTAAAAACCTACTTCTAGGGGTGTGGGGATATTGTACTAGATGGATGGATGGATAGATGGATAGATAGATAAGTGGAATATTTCGCAGTAAATTATTTATTTAACAGGAAATACCTTAACTCAAGATCCTTTGATCTCTATTTTACAGATGATTTTTAATGTCCATGCTAAAAAACAAAAATGAAATACATTCCTTGATCCCATGTTATTAAAAAACATTTTCTATTTAATGTTTTGCAGTGCAATATGAGGAAGGTACTTCAGCAAAAGTTTCAGACAGGAAAGAAGTTTCAGCGACTCTGGAGGAGTTATTTTCCTCACTGCAGTCAGATGGTCAGGACAGCATTCCAGGGAGTGGGTAGTCAGTCTGGAGCACTTGGAAGACCAAGAGCAAGATGAGGGAAGAGTGATAGATGACTGTGTATTAATGAGGAGATTACAGAGGATGAAGGAGGGTCTGATAAGAGGGATACCACCTATGTTCCTCAGGATGATGGTGATGATGAGTCTGATGTTTATGATACCAGCAAAACTAAATCTTCCAGAAGAGCCTCCAGCTGAAAGTCAGCAAATTAGCAAGACTCCACAGATGGGAAAACCCTGTGGAATTATGTGTAGGCAGAAATGGGGTGAGAAGATTCCAGAAGATTGAAGAGGACAAATACTTGATGCTTACCACCAGACCATGTCATACAGCGAAAAAAGAAGCTTTATTCTGCACATGATTTCTCAGTGTCAGAAAAAGCGATTCACCTGACGATTCAGCAGACGAATGAGGTCACTCATGTACCCTCTTACTGACAACTTTGGAAGAGGATGACGATAACAAGGGTGATGAGGATGATGATGGTGGGGTTGTTCCTCAGAAAATGTATGAGGAGGTACAGAGAAGGTACCACCATTACTGTGGTCTTTATAAAGGTCTCTGTCTTCAACAATGAACAAAATAAAATAAAATAAGGCTCTTTTGAAAAGCCTTAAACTATATTAACATTTTGTTGGAAAGTATTTTCCATATAGTCACAAATTATTTCTGTTTTAAAACCATTTAGATTATAATCCACACTGATATGCCAAATTTGAAAGGCATTCCGGCTCTCCTTGTTTAGTTTACATGAGTCTTACACCCTTTTTTCATTCAGTGATGCCTGAATATTGACATGTATTGACACTACTACCCATTTCAAACATAAGTAGATTAATCTTAATATGTTCACTAAAATATCTTGTATTCTCTTGCGCAGTGTCAATTAACAATGGTGTGTTTGGTTTCTATCCAGATTAGAGGAACAGCAGAGGCTCTATACAGAGGTCGAAGCGGAAAATAAAATCATCCGCAAACTAAACACTGAGTTACAGCAACGACTTCTGTGCACAGTGAACTTGAGTTCAAAATGCAATGGTGAGGACATACTGTCTTCTTGACCCCTGACACTGAAGCTTAAACAGAAACAGCATTTGTCCTTTGTTTTTGCTTGTTTTTTTCAGAGACTGATAATCACTTAATCAGTCTTACTACCACTACTTGCTTTAATGATAATCGTCAGCACATTCTCTGTGCTCTATCCATAGTCCCTGTGCTGTAATGGTTCTGTGTCTTGTGATCAGTTGTCTCTTTTTCACAAGTTTTGCTTTTATATGATTTCACTGGCATGACTACTTTCTGCTACAGCAGGGGGTACTCAGTTGTATGTGGACTTGGGTAGATGTGGCTCGGGCTGTAGAAAAAGTTTTTAATTTTTTTTTTAAAGGTAACAGTTCGATCCCTCATGTCCACAAGTGTCCTTGGAGTACACACTAACCCTGACTTCCTCACCATGTACCAAGTGTCTTGCACTGCAGCACTGATGCTGTTAGTCCATAATTACCCTGTCATAAAGACCTTTGTTCATTAATGTAGACAGGAAACTTTACATTGACCTTTTTGTGATCATACAAGTTTCAGCTGCTCAGAAACTGACACCAGCACCAAGAACTAAAACATTACAATTCAGACAGCATCAGTCAGACATATAGCACTTTAAATATTCAACACACTCGAAATAGGGTGTTGAGGAAGCTTTTGAGGAAGGTTTGTAAACCATAATCTTTATTGTCATGACTTCCATCATCTCTCATTTTTTATATCCTTGTTATTCTTTCTGTCAAAGATCCTGCTCGCTTAAGCCCAAAAGGGACCCCTGAAGGTAAGTGGAACAGAAATATTACTCACAGATTCTTGAGAATACCAATCTTGGCTGACATTAACCTGCTGCGAGGGCCGCC
Organism: Dascyllus trimaculatus; assembly: GCA_024666655.1. NCBI lineage: Eukaryota > Metazoa > Chordata > Actinopteri > Pomacentridae > Dascyllus > Dascyllus trimaculatus. The sequence continues at coordinate 6,358,455 of CM045445.1, read as the reverse complement.
ATGTAGCTCACTGAGTTAAGGTGTTACCATGTGGGCGGAGGTTGCCAACAGTGGTCGTAAATTTGAGTCCAGCTCATGAACCTTTGCTGTATGTCTCTCACTCTCTTTCTTCTATACCCCCTTTCACCCTGTCTCTCTCCCGCTGTCCATAAAACAGTTATGTCTGACACACTACTCCTGTTCTGAATATATTCTATATTGTTTGATTATAGAATCGCTACATGTAAAAGTTAACCTTATAATTCAAAACATTCTGGATTTGGCAATGTGATTCTCTGTATTTTCATAGTATGAAAATAATAGTAAAATAATAGCACTTTTTTTCCCCATTGTGGATTCAAAGGGAAGTTCATTTGTTTACCATTTGCAGATGAATTCAATTAAAAAGCCTGATGTCTGTAGATATGAAGAATCTTTTGAATCTCCCCATCCTGAATTGAAGAGAGAGGAGCCGTCCACCACAGCTGTTTTCGGTCCATCAAGGTGTTTGCTATGAAGTAGATGATCGAAGCTGTTAGAATGACCTCTCTCACCTTCAGTGTCTTCACCACATCCTCCAGTGAATCCTCCTGATATTATTGCTGTACAAACAAAAGGTTCCTCAGTATTTTTAGTCTGTATCCCAGCAATGACTTCATGGAGAACTTCACATGGAACCTCAGCAGTAGCCATGGATAAGTGTCATGATGAAAAATGTAGACTTTCTGAGTCGTCACCAGTATCTCCAGTTCATCACTCTTGTTGGGCAGAGAGTTGACATTTCCCATGATGACTGACAGCAGAAAGCGTCGACATCTCTACCTCCAAGCCTTTACTTTTGCAACAGCATGGCAACCATAGCACCTCTTAGTCTCAGCTGGAACATGGTGGCATTCTACAGATTTTTTCTAAGTTAATGTACGTGATAATCCAATTTTGAATTCTTCGAATGAATCCCTTTGTGTTTATAAGTAATGAATATTTTGATATCATATTTTATATTGATTATAGTTTATTTTCAGTTCGTTTCAGGGAGTGGCTCCAGACCAAAAATGTGGACGACACAGAGGTGGTGTGGAAAGGCTGAACGCTACATTATGGAAAAAATAATGGACATTACCAACAAAACACTAAAACTCCAAGCTGGAATTCATGTGATCTTATGTCTGGGATGCTATTTAAATAACTGTTCTAATCTGTTACATCTATACTTTGTTTTATGGTACCATATTGTTATCTATGTTTAATAGTTTTTAAATTAAAAACAGACTTTTGTGAAACCCTTACATTGTGTTTTTTATTTTATTATATTTATATTGTATTTTTAGCCATGCTGGTTTTAACAGGGTTGATTACTGTTGCTACTTTAACTGAGCCTTCTCTTTACGAAAATCAAATAAATCCCTGCAACAGAAAAGATAATGTTTAAAGATATTAAAATGTTGATCTGTAATTACTCCTACACAGCACAATCTCTGGCAGGTCTACGATAATATAAGAGTAGTTAAATTCGGCCAGATGGTAATGTCTGTAGTGCTTAAGCTAAACTAATGCTAGTTTTAGTGTTAGCTTAACATAACAAAAACTAGCAAGATTAAATTAGCGCTGGCTTACATAGAATGCTGAAATTTGGAAGTACCAACAGATTTCCAAAGAAACTGAAGATTAAATATGCTAACATTATTAAACTTGGTGTCAACTGTGGGCAATCTTCTTTTAAAAGTCGTATTAAACAAACTATGCTAATGTTACTGCAGCTGTAGCACAGTTAGTGAAGCCAGAACGTGTCAGCAGCAGCTAAGCTAGCTAGCTGGATATGCTGACAGCTAATGATAATGATGCTCGGAGGAATGAAAAATGAAACTGCTGCATCTCACATTATCTGTAATGGAGAAATATGTACAACTGTTGATATCAACGTGGTAGAAAACAGAAAAGGGGCAGCAATCGTGACAGCAAAGAATAGTGAGAGATTTTCAGCAGAGCAACATAAGCAAAACTTTCCATATAAAAGTAAGTCACTGCGGGGCTTAACTTTAAACTATGGCTTATTCTTTACATGATGACTTAAAACTCCTCTCCTACTTATTTTTTTGCAGGCTTAATTTTAACACAAGTTCTGACTACTTGTTTTGGGCTTATTAGGGATTCTTGTCTGCAAGTTGGGCTTTGTTTTTCCTGTGTTTTACTTGTAGTTGTACTTCTTAAGTTAACTCTTACAGTGCAGCAGCGTAACCATTTTCTTTTTAACCGAGCTTCGAAACTTCGTATTTTTACTTCACCACACTCTTGCAGTGCAACTATGCCAAAGTGCCGTCCTGCCTCTGCATTTCTCATCCAGCAGATCTTCACACACATGCTCCTACAGCCGCTTCCATCTCCCTCCATCAAAGGCTACGCAAGTATCATTTTCCTTCTGCTAAATGGGTGAATTTAGAAGTTCCAATTGAATTTCCATTTCCAAAGCGATTCGAAATTCATCACCTTTCTACCAACTGCTTCCAGTAATGATCACAGCTAATTAGTTTATCTGCATTTATTCATTCACTGTCTATTCTTTGTTATGACACTGTTGTTGTTTGTTTGTAGTGTTAGTTAATAAATGTTTGTGTATAACTGTCGTCCGCTCCACCGTGTATTTCTTTGTTTGGAAACTGGAGGTCAATGAAGTCAGAGTTCAATACATTCGTTTATGAGAGTGATCAGTACAAGTAGATTGGATAAATTTATGATTATTCAACATGAAATATTCTTAAATGAAATATTCTTCGATAAAGGTTTTTTTTAGATGGCATAATTTTAATATCTAAGTGGTGCCCCTGATAAACGAGTGCATTTTTAATCATTAAGTCTAGTTTCTACAAAATTTTCAAAATCATTATTTTTTTAATAGTACTTTTGATTTACTCTGACAGGAAAGTACTAAATTAATACCTGAAAAAAGAAATATTTACTGCATGCTATTGCATATATGTAGAAGAAATAGTTTGAGTCAGTAACTCCAATTAAGTTATTATTTTATTTTAAACACTGTGATTTTACAAAGTGACTTCATAATACAGATATTAAGTAAATATGGTAATGGCTGATCACAAGGTAAGACTCCTAAAAAGAGCCTTTTAACAGGCAAAAAAAGGAGGAACCCTTGGGAGGGCCTGCCCAAAGAGGGCTCCCCCTCCAGGACGATCAGCAGATGGGTGCCATGACTATTACACACTATACTGCACTATATACAGTACTATTATTAGTAAATTATTAAAATGACTTTTTTTAGCTGTGTTTCTATATAATTGTCAAAGAAATAATAGCAAATTTTTGAAAGGTCACAAAAAAATTAAGAAAATCCGAATTAGGCTAACTACTTTGGGGGAGTGTTTGCCAACCACCAAAAACAACGCTAAGATGAATTTAACTAAATTTGGGAAGCTATGAGAGGAACATGAGAGGTCCTCTTAAACTGTTTTCAATAGGGGTAGTTGTAGCTATTTTTTTTCAAAATTTTGATATTTTTCCTTCTAATGTACTACTTTAAAATGTGCAAATGTTCAGTTCTATTATAGAATTGAATGTCATGGCTACTGTTTGTGTCAGTTATTGTTACTGGTGATGGCAAACTGATTTAACGTCTTGGGAATTTTCTGGTCCTTAATTCGTCCTCTTCGTCCTCTTCGTCCTCCTCTCTGGACCTCTTCCTTGATGGTCCAGGTTGGACGTCTTCTTCTTCGTCTTGGTGGTTTTCAGTATCCAAGACATCAAGTGCATCTCTATTAAGATCATCACTGCGACTACTGTCAGTGTGATCACAGCATATTTGGCCAGCAACATGGTGGGAGTCACTGTCGGTAAGCTGTCTGATTTTTTTGCTGCAGCACCCGTCTTCTTCCTCATCATCCTCCCTGGACCTTTTCCTGGATCCACTGGGCAGTGGATCCATGTCACGACCAGCATCCTCATTGTCACTGTCACTGTCAGTGTCACTGTCAGCTAACTCATCCCACCATCGGCATCTTTTGTAGCCTCTGTATTCATTATATGCCTGATCCTCTTCTCTTGATCTTTTTCTAGATCCACCAGGCTGGGGGGCCTCTTCTTGGATGTTGTGGTTAAGTTCCACAACATCTTCAAATGCATCATTGGCATGATCATTTCTGAGACCAAGGGCAATGGCATTATTTTCTCTGTTTTCATTGTCTATGTCAGGGTTGTTGTTGTCAATGTTTTCATTTTCAAAGTCAACGTTGTCTAAGTCAGCATTGTTGTTGTCTGGGTCAACATTGTTGTCTAAGTCAGCGTTGTTGTTGTCTGGGTCAACATTATTGTCAAAGTCAACGTTGTCGTTATCTGGGTCAACGTTGTCGTTGTCATTGTCATTGTCATTATTTTCATTATTGTCTAATCTATTGTTGTTTTCAATGTCAACATTGTTGTTGTCAATGACGACATTGTTAGCTACATCTGGGACCCCCACTAGCTGCCATTCATCCAGCACTATAGCAAAGCCACCATCCAATACTCCCAGATTCATGATGAAGTCCAGCCAAGCTAGGACTCCAGCATGAACTGCATTGACTGGTGCTTGGTCTCCTGCTGCCAAGATTTCTTGGTTAAAATCTTCACCAAGATGATTGTCATTGTTGAATCTGTCTCCTCTTTCGTCCATCACTCGTGCAATTCTACAAACTGTGTTAAAAGTAGAAATGTTTGTGTGTGTTCTAGGGTGTGTGATGTGTTGTGAATCTTGATCTCTTCTGTTAGTGCTTGCAGAGTTCTGCCCTTTTAAAGTAAATCTTATTCTGTTGTGATGTCATGATGACATCACTAATTCTAGAATTCCTTTGATATTCCACTTGGCCCTTGTAGAATGTGACATCATTGTCTGCCTTTGATAATGTTGCCTAGCAACATGTGTTCCACCTAAAGGCAGCCAAAGCCAGGCTGAGGACCCTAAAGAGAGGACAAAAAGACCCCCAAAATGGCCCCTGCTATTCTGATCTGCTGTAAACTCGACTCTGTACTTTCTCGGGTCCCCAACAACAAACCTGCCAAATTTGAATCAGATCAGATGCACAGTTGTCAAAGACATGTGAAAAACAAATGCACACATGCAGATTCCTGAACAAATTCTCATGCCCATCCAAAGATTAGTATACAACAGAGGTGACAACACCCCTGTGCAATTATCTGTAATGTTCAATGATTTGAAATTGTATAACCTTACAATACTGAATAATGAATTAGCTGTCATACTAAATGTAGACTACTTGACTAGAAACTTTCTCTGTATCTGCTAAACTGGGTGTGTCAGTGTTTCTCTTCTATAAAGTGTGTACATTAAACCTTGCATTCACTGTTAGAGACAGACAATCCCACAACCATCGTCCTTTCTGAATACAGATCACCCTCTGCAAGGGATTAACGAATTCTAATAAATATTCTACATGACGATTGTTCGGTCCTTTCTCTTCAAAAAAGAGAAGGAGTTTTTTTTCCCACTCTGCCCTCACATTTCATATGGAAATCTGTACAGCACAGGAAATACTTAACAGTCTTTAGCACAGCAGGACCAGAAGACAGACGATGAGCCTCTGGATATCCGCTGCTGCAGTCTTCCACATGCGCTTGTATTGTCCCCTGTCTGTTATCTGCTTCAGTGATAGTACAAGAAATTGCTCCAACAGGCCACTGAGCAGATCACTCATGTGGATCCATAAACTTCACTGGTTCACTGACTTCCATATTCACCTTGTCTGAGCTCCACTTCTGGTATATTTGTAGTGCACTAACTGTGCTGAACTTATGCCTGTACCTCCTTTGGCCGCTCCTGTTTTTAGCTTTCTTCAGTTTTCTACCTTAAAGCTTAACTCATTCATCACCCTCTCCTCATTTAAAAAATTCAATTCAATCAATAGTAAAAGACCATTGCACTTGTTTTTACCTCTTATAATGTGTCATCGTTTATAGTTGTATTTGTTAAGTTCTGAGATAGTAATTAAGATAGAGGCAGCAACTTCTCTGTGGCATTTTACTTGCAGCTCAGGAGTTATACAGAGAACGAACTTCACTCTTCCTGTACTACTTCTAGACTCTAAAAGAGGGGTGTTTCTGTTGTCTTCTAAACTCACTAGGCCTCCTAGTGGCAGCAGACACAATAATACTATATGTTTCTACGTTTTTTCCCCCTCTTTATGTCCTCACTGTTCTGTAGCTACCTTTGCTGCTTCTGGCCAGGCTGTCTTTGTAAATAAGACCTGGTTCTCAGCTGACCTACCTGCTTAAATAAAGGTGAAATAAAGTAAATAAATAAATGCTGAGGTAAACTTCCCTTCATGCTCTGCTCACCTCTTATGGGTCGAACCATTTTACTGTCAATTAGGAAGCTTGCAAGTGCAAATGAAGCCTTGACAGTGGGACATCTCCCATTTTGGAAACTGGAGGCTCACTATTTGCCAGAGTGTCCTCGCTGATAATGTTGAATTGCCCCTTTTTCTTGCTGAATCCAGTACCTGTTAAGGTTCTCCACATGTGGTATGTACAAGATAATAGATATAATCTGATAACATTTTATTAAATCACAACTGGCTCTAACAGGATGCTTCTGTGAGTCCCTGTACAGGCTGTGAAGACTGTTGAAAACTAGTTTTTCTGTCTCTGCCTCCTGCTGCCACATCTCATCTTGAACAAGACTTTAGTTTAATCCCCAAGAAAATGAGTGTCAGACCGTCCACGTCATTGCAATCTACCTCTCTGTTAGGAGCTGCTGCGCCTGTTCATTAGGTCGGATGGGGTGAACGCCGCATTGTCGGTAGGACGTTTGAACTGTATGTCATTACATTTTTATTAGTGCTGTCAAAAATATCGTGTTATTAACGCGTTAACTCAAATCAATTTTAACGGGGTCAATTTTTTTATCGCGAGATTAATGCCGGCGGGAGTGGGTGGGGCGGGGGCATGGTTGGCGAGGGCGAGGTGTTCGCCGGAGTCCGACAGGATCTCCTGCTGGCGGTGGTACAGCAGCAGTCTCCACTGAAATATACATGCAGTACAAAAACATTAACATAGTGGTATAATGAAAGATTTTTACAGCTCATTAAAAAAAAAACCTTCAGGCATTTTTCAAAAAATTAAACTTTTCTATTAGTTTCAAACCAACTTCTCCTGGACTTTATGTCCACCTTAAACATGATGCATTATAGCTCATTACAACAGATAAGTATTTATTAAAGGATGTCAGATTAAACTGAAAAACTAACAGAGCTTCAGTCACAGAGAAACAAAATAAAGCTACAAGCTCACATAGGTTGGTCAAAACACAATGAAACAGAGAAGCAGATGTAATGAAAGGGAATTGCAACTACAAGTATAGTGTTAGAACCCTCTTTATTTACATAAATGTAACTTTACATTTCACTTTACTGTACTACAACTATACCAGAACTTGACTGTACAACCCACCAGGAAGCAGCAGTGGAAACAAAGATAAAAAGTGAATACACACAGGCCCAATGCATTATAAAATTGATCGTACATGTACTGGAGCAGCCTCTACCAGCTTTTCTCATCAAAAAGACAGAGGGCAGGGGAAAACAAGAGGACAAATTCAGGAGGGAGCAATGAAGTAGTACTTCACTAAAATGCCTGAACATACTGTAGCTGCTGCCTCCAGCAGAGATGGCACACTCGTGCTATTGTTGGATCTAAACCACTTCATCAGTTACAAGAGAATGTTACACATCACAGTTGTGTAGGGCAGAGGATTTCCAAGCTCTTACCCTTGTGCATCACTGGTCACTACCTTTCATACTAGGCCATATCGCTGCCCAAACACACAGAAGTCACCTCTGCCAAGGAGGTTATCTTTTCATTTCTGTCTGTCTGTCAGCAGGATTACGCAGAAACTACCAGGCCGATTTTCATAAAACTTGGTGGAGCCGTGGAGCATGGACAAAGAGAGAGCCCATTAAATTTTGGTGCAGATCTGATTTGAGTCTCAAAAATGTATATCACAGAAGAGTGTACTATTAGCCTTGGCGGAGGTCTGCGCTTTCCAAGTGTTCTTCTAGTTTTCTAGCTGTCATCAGCCTCAAGCATCTTCTCAATCTCTTGATCCCACTGGTCGTCTTTGTTGTCTGACTCGGTCACCACCTCGTACTCCTGAAGTTCTTGCTGCAGCTCCTTTTCCCAGTCTGCGGATTCATCTAGGTGGAAAGAGATGAAAAGATTATAAACATCCATCCATTATCTATTCACCGCTTAATCCTCTGTAGGGTAACAGGGGGCTGGAGCCTATCCCCAGCTGACTCGAGGCCAAGGCAGGTGACACCCTGGACAGGTCGCCATCCTATCACAGGGCTACACATAGAGACAGACAACCAGGCACACTTTCATTAACAATTTAGAATCATCAATTAACCTCAGCTTGTTTTTGGACTGTGGAAGTGAAGTGAAAACCAATGCTGCACAGGGAGAACATGCAAACTCAACACAGAAAGATCCCAGGCCCAGGTCGGGACGCAAACCAGCCTGGGCCTAGCTGTGAGGCAACAGTGCTAACAACCGAGCCACCACACAGCCTGATTATAAACATATATAGTAAAAACTGTATCTAATGGGAAGGTGGACGAGTCTTCACACTTCGTCTGTTGGAAAAATATTATTCTATTTAGTTAGATCTTTTTTTTGTCGGGGAGGTAGATTGCTTGATTTTGGAAAGTTGGCTCAGACAGATGCATGTGCTAACCCATAACACACCTGACCTACATGTCAGGTTCAGCCAAATAGATCAGGTTCAGGTGGTTTGGCTTACAAAGCGACATTCCAGCTAGCTAAAGTTGTAAATAACTTCCAGAAACACTGTGTGCACTAGACCCGGCTGTGATGAGCTGTCCACCTTCTCTTCCCTCTCTGTCTCTCTGACACTCACGTACAGAGGAGGGTGCAGGTCCTCTTGGGGCCTGATTGGTAATAATCTGTATTACCAAACTATGAAGTAACCTATCTATCACACATCTCTCTGCACCTGAAGTATAATTTATATTACCTTGTAGCAACGTGAAGTTGCAGAAAAGCAATAGGATCATAAAAACAATGTGCTTCCTGTAGTATTTCTATAAGGTTCCTTTAATAATTCCATTATCATTTGGTCAGCTTTGTTGCCTAAAATACACTCGACACCAAGAATACTTTAAAGGAGACAAGACTTCAGATAAATTTTTTACAGCAAATGAGACTGTGGAAATTAATCTAACCTGCACCGACCACACCAGCTGCTACAGTTAGCTATAACTCGAGGCAATGTAACCCAAACTCAGTCCACTGCATAAAATGTTCTTTTGTCTTTACCTCTTACTTTAAAGCACAGTTGTAATAAGACGATTGCAGTAGGAAGAGAATTTAAATGAGTGGATATAATCAGATTACACAATTCAAAATGTTATGTTAAGGTTTCCTTCAAGATTATTAACATAATTTTTTGTGTGTTTTTTGGGAATTTGTAATCTTATGATCTTAGACAATATTGATGGAGTTTTTTCCTATAAACTTATCTTTTTTTTGTAAATATTACCCCATTCCTCAGGATCAGCAAAAGGTCTTTTTTTGTTGCTTTTTAACCTACAATGGCTTTAATAGATCATTGTAAAATCCAGCATTTGTCTTCCAAACTCCAACCTGGCTGAACAGGTGAGGTCGATTTTAGCTTTACATTTCACTTTTAAATATATGTATAATGTATAGAGCTGACCATCAGGAGAGGGGACGCTGTCCTTCTTGTCCAGCACCAGCTGCTCCATCTCTTTCCTCAGGTCCTCCTGGTTGATGGCTGTCGAGTCGAAAGCGTCGCTCACAAACTCGGACACCCCGGGACTTGTTGACATCTCCTCCTCCTCTTCCTGAGGTGGCTGGAAGTCACACAGACGGGACAGGAAAAGGCAATGTGGTTGCTCTACTCTGTTGTAACTTCCAGAATGATAGTTGGAAAAGATCAAGACGTGTAGTGCTTTTACCTTCTGGATGTCGCTGATGGAAACTGGTGGAGTTTTTGGTCTGACATTGTCTATAAAGAAATAAGATGGCATTATTAAGCTGTTGATCTCTGGATTTACTCGAACACTACTGACCTGTGTGTGCTTTACATCCAAGGTAATGCTGATAAAGAACAAGGTGGACAGCAGTAACTGAAGACCTGCTGTTGTATAACCAACTTTCCTAAAATTACTTTTACCATGGAGGTCCTTTCACCCTGAGTCGACTGGGAAAGGCTCCAGTCCCCCCGCGACCCTACAGAGGATTAAACGGTGTATAGATAATGGATGGATGGATGGATGGATGTCCTCTGATCCATTTCGATGAGATTAAGCTGCAAAGTTCAGTAATAATATGTACTGAGCTTTTTTTTTTTTTTAACAAAAATATCAAAAAGGACAAATTTGATCAAATTTAAAAACGATTTTTCCCTATTTTACCACATCTTTTGTTACATCTTTGCAAATATGTGCCCATTTTAAATAGAAATAAAGAGATTACAGCTGAGGCCAGATGTACAATAGAAGTGATGAAGATGCATATGTGGACAATGCAAAAGAAATTTCAGTTCCCTTCATTCTAATTTGCCTAACAAAAGCAAGACACCTTCATTTCTGCCAGAGTCCAAACAGAGAGAAACAAACACATCGCACCAGCTCTCAGGTCTCTGCATCGGCCTCCAGTGTGCCAGAGAATAGTTACTGCTGCTTGTGTATAAAGCTCTCAGAGGCTTCTCTGGCCATTTTTTACCATTTGACCTCTGAGATCATCAGGCAGAGGGCTGCACACTGCTCCCACAGTTCACACCAAACACAGAAGGGCAGCTCTTAGTTTGTGCGCACCACAGAGCTGAGAATTTTTAGACTTGTTCCAACTTTGACCACAGGTTAAAAACTTTAACGTTCTGCACTGCCTTAGACTGAAGTGTAAATATTCCTTATAACCCATCTTACCCTAGTTTCTTATGTTTATGTCTCAACTTTTAGAAATTCCTATACAACGTTTTAATTCATTAATTGACAATTCATTGCCTTAAGGTAGTTCACAGATACAATGATGTAAAGCACTGTGAATGACCTTTGTGTATGAAATGTGCTGTACAAACAAACTTGTCTTGTGGATTTCCAACCCTTCTTTCACCTGTGACGCTGTTAAAATCATGCAAGTGGCATCTAGAAGTTCAGACCTGTTAAGACGACGTCCTCAGGTGAAACACCGTCCCCGCCGTCCTGCTGCTGCTGCTGGGCTGCCAGCGCCGTAAGCTGAGCGGACTGCTTGATCAGAGACACCCGGTAGAAATAATTCCTCCAGAACACCTCCTCCTTCACACTGTCAAACACACAAACACCCATCTTAATGTTGACACCACAGAGAGATGTAAGCAGAGACAAGCTCTTAATCTCCAATCCATAACTGTACACACACACACACACACAAACCACACAATGCACGAAGGCTACTGACTGTTTAGGAACCAGGTCGAAGCGCATGCGGTTGAGGAGCTGATCTTCCTCCAGCATCACTGTAGCCAGAGGATACATGTGCTCCATGTCGAAGTGGAACTGAACACCAGCAGGTGGGTCCCGCAAGAAGTTCCTCTTGTCCTGGAATCAGCCACCAGAGGGTTCAGATTATGCACTAGTTATTGTACACCATTACAATTATGTATCCAGTCAGTGATAACAAAGAGCAATACAGTCACAGACATGGTGACGCATTAATACACAGTGAATGGTGGGTTTGCTTACAGCAGACAGTGCCAGGATCTGTTGCTGGATTGTCTCCTCCTCATTGTAGCCGACCCACGGAGGCACTGCTGCTTCTACGCACAAACATGAGCACACACACTTTCAGCCATCAATCCTTTGTCCTATCCCTCAGACACGCGCACACATGTGTACACACCTGGCTCTCTGGTAACAGAAGCTGCTTGGCCAGTAAGTCACATGAGCTGATAATATAATATTATGATTTCAGTCGCCTCTCAGGGAGACAATGTCGAGGTGGAGATTACACAGTTTATGTCAATGAGGCTTTGAAAGATTCAAATTTGAATCAAGTGTGACATTTTTAAATTTCACCAACTGATGTTTCCTGATCCTATCAGTTCATCAGTTCTCTGTAAAGCACTTTGATCAACCAGCAGAGTGTATTAAATGCCGTACAAAACAAGTTTGACTGATTGTTTGAATTGTACTTGTGCCCCTGTTTGGCAGATGAATCAAACTCTCATGCGGTTCATGTCCCCATGACTGCTGTGGTTTTAGGGCTATTGTAAGCCGGCTCATTTCAGTGTCTAACTTTAAATGCGGCTACGCCCCTTATGGAAGAAAACTATGCATCTGCGTTGTTCAGGGATTTACCGAGAGGAGGAGCACAGCTGACAGCATTGTGTAGCTTCTAACTTTTTTCTCTACCTAATAATTTTACATTTAAATTTAGCAGACTCAAAGTACAGTTGTTTTTAACTCCTGCTTGGTGAGTTTGTCAAACAAAGATGCGTATATGAAACCTGTAGTTCAGCAGTGCAGAGCAGAGCAGCATGTATCTGGTGGATTTAGCTGTAGATTCCCCCTATTCTGAAAGAGTGACTTCACCGCTACTTACTAGATTATTGACACATTTCTACAGTTTTGCCATTTTCTCATTAAGTTATTTTAACAGAAACCTTTAAGGAATTAGCCATTCAGTGAGAAGAACATTCTTGTTTTCACTTGCCTGATTTCTTTGCCTTCTTCTCTTGGACAAATTTCTCCTGCTCCTTTTGGAAGTCTCCCAAAAAGGTCTGCGAGTACACGGACACAAAGAGAGGACAGTGTTTACCATCTGGTGAAAAAGTCCACGGACAACATTTCAAGAAGAACACTTGTCATGCTGACAGAGGTGATGTGGCTGCCTTTGAAAACACGGGAACATCCAGCTGCACATGTGCGTGTGACCTGAAGCAGCCGTCTAAATGCTGCCAAACCCGTCAAACAAACCAGAAGGATGGCATGCCTTGTCTATGATGCCGTCAATCTTCCCTTCCTCCACGCTCTTCTTGATGGTCTGAGCGGTCTCCACCACGGAATCCGAGATCTTCTTGGTGGCGCTGGAGGCGAAGCTGAAGATGTAATCTTCAGGGGGAGGGAGACAGAGTTGTCAACAACAGCACCACAACACTGACACACCAACACATGACACCTGAAAAGACAGCCACTCCTGTTTCTGGTTGGGGTTAAAAAGCAAAGCTGATGATGAATCACTGGTTAAAATTCATATAATAGATGCGGAAACTTTAAATCAAGACCTGCATTCAGCTGATCTAATGATGTCATGAAGACAGACAGAGAGACTGACGTTAAGCTGAATAACTTGGATCACATCTCACCACCTAGCTTGAAGTGTAATAATGCTTTATTACTGGATATCAACGTAAACAACAGGTAGAACAGCTGCTCCTCACCTCCCAGTCCTTTGCTCTGCTCAGAGTTTTCCTGGTCCGCCTCTTGTTCTTCATCCTGCTCAGCTGGCTGCTGTTTGTTTACCTCGTTCTGAGCCTCCACCACCTTCTCTTCCTGCTCCACTATCAGCTCGTCCTTGTCATCAGACGTCTTGGTGTAGGTCGGGTTCTCCAGGCCCAGCCACGTCCCTAAACCTCGGAACATCCTGCTGGGAACAAACCGTCAGTGTAGAATAAAGACGACGGGAACAAAACAATCTGAGCAGCAGGAGACTGGAGACTTTATGCAACCAGGAACTAAACTGACGGGGTTTCTTCTTCGCTGCTTTTTTTCCCCTGCAGTAGTGTGACAGCGACACCCAGTGGACAAAGCAGGGGAGGGACGCCTTCAGGTGCGCACTGGATCACTGGTGAACTGCAGTTGTAGATTTTCAGTTCGAACAAAATTAAGTACATCTATGGTTTCCAGTTAGCCTTAATAAATCAACCTAATCACAACATGATCTGAGAACACCACTTTCTCACTCTCTGCATAGCTGGATCATGGGTCTACATGGAGAAGAATTGTCGGAGGAGCAGAAAAATGTGACTGTCACCAATCTTCCTGTGTTCTTTTCTATTTCTGTGACAGTCTCACAACCTAAAAATGTGTGAAAACAGAAATCAGAGCTACAGTGGTCCTTTTTCAGAGGTTATCAATGGAAATCAGAGTTCCACAGTGCACAACATCAACCTCTATGAACTGTGCTCACACACATACAAAAAAAAAACAGCCTCACTTGCTTTTTGGCACAAAATTGCATCACAGGAATATTGGGAGAACTTTATTTGGTCAGATGATACTAAGATCAATTTATTTGGCTCAGGCATCCAGCATGTTTGCTGTGACCATGCCCAGGACTACCACAGTGAATGCATAGCCTGACAGTGAAGCACGGAGATGGGGGTGTGATGATGTGTGGCTGCATAAGGGCACCATGGATGTCTGTGGATATGACGAAATACTGACAAGATGACTCCCAGTCTGCAGAAGCTTGGCAGAAGAGGAATATTCCAGAATGAAAACAATCCAAAGCACAATGCCAAAGTCACACAAGAGTGCCTAAAAGGAGGTAAAAGTGAAAACAATGACCTGGCCAAGTATGTCGCCTGACTTGAATCCAGTAGAACACCTTCAGGGTATTTTAAAGAGAAAAGTAGGGCAACACAACCCCTCCAGCATTGAGGAGCTCTGAAGAATGACAAACGTCTCTCCAGAAATTTGGTATCATCCATGCAGAGGAGGACTGAGTCTGTTATAAAGGTGGATCTGTGAAGTCCTGAAAAAAATAAATCGCAGTAATGAGAGGTGTACTGACTTTTGTTGTGTTGAGTTCCAAATTTGAGGCTTTTCTTTTCAATGCAGTAGATCTAAACAGTTAGTATTAATTTCACATAAGAGCAAATATACTGTAGTACAACAAGCGCATTCATTTTGGCTATAATGTCATAAAACTCACAGGTTTCAAAATAAAAGCATTTAAGGAATACCTGAACATCTTAAATATTATACTTGAGTTGGACAATCAAGGAGAGACTATAGCTATAATTGTTGTAATGATTATTTTAAAAGCAACACTCAAAAAAGAACACGTGAACACCAGTGTAAATGTTGTATATACAGTTCATAGGCAGGAGCAGCAGGTGGCGGTAATGAGCTGACACCGTCGCACATCTTGCAACAGAAGACAAGGAGGAAGACGGACCGGCGGATTCATGACAGGCTGGTTGAGGTCAGTTTGCCGTCGATCAATTTTTTAAACACAACTTTTATGGTTATTATCCAGTGTACAGTGTAGAAAACAGAAATCAGCATAATCCCTGTTATTCTTGCTCAGCCCGACGTGAACGACAGCAACAGAATTGAACGGGTAGAGTTAGCTGTGTGGCTAGGCCGTTTACTATTACAGTCTGTGGTAGGGAGACGAGGTTGTACCAGACTCCCTGTAAAAAAAGAGCTATTTAAAACTTAGTGAGTTTAAACTTTACCTTTATAGATAAGAGCAAAAAAACTAAAACTACTTTGCTGGTAGCTGAGATGTCGTGGTGCAATCGGCATATTTAGAAGACGGATTTGTTGTAGGTAAATATACTGGCTGAAGTTACTCACGACTTGTGCTGATAAGAAATAGATAAGCTGCTTGAGATCTGTGGTCGAACATTAATTTCATATAAAGAGAGGATTGCATTTTAGGTCCAAAATAATAACTGGTAAGGTCATTTGAACGTGTTGTGTCTTTTTCCAGGGGGAAAAAAAATGAAGATTCTGATGGTGTTTGACTTTGACCACACTGTGGTTGATGACAACAGTGACACCTGGGTGATCAGGTTGGTAAATAAAGTTCCATTACAAGGCTAATTAGGGGAGCAGAATGCCAGCAAAGAACATGATTTTTCACAATAAATAAGACATTTTGAGAATCAAACAAGAAATTTTCTGGTGAATTTTAATGCACCAGTGTGTGCATTTTCTGCATCAGTTTGTGGTTTAAAAAAAAATCTGTATCCATGTAAAGGAAATACAAACTACAGGCACCAGGTGACTATTCAAAATATGGTGGAATATAAGGTTTTCTGAGTATTTTGTATAGATTTTTTTAATGTTTACTGTTTTTCAACTTAGTTAGGTAAAGCCAGATCTTCTTCCACAGCATGTATCAGTGCTGGATAATGGTCTGCCTGCACTCTGTTTCATTGTGCTATACGGGGAAAAATGCTCTGGCCTGTCTGTATTTCTTAAAGCCAACCATAATCGTATTAAACAGTGCCAAGCCAAGGATGCTGTAGTGGAGCTAACTAAATTATTTGTTAAAACAAGAAAGGCTATCTTATTGCATAATCTAAAGCTTTTGCAGAACTTGCTATTTTCAGTGTGGTAGGTTGCTGCTCAAAAGTGTTTCTGGTAGTGAAGGATATTTTGAAAGCAGTAACACACGAATAGTGGAAGAGGAGATGAAAGCTGCGTAAAATGCACAACATAAATGCCAGAGTTGTGCCTGAAGCCTATGTCCAGTGAGTCAGACTGTATGTCATTATTGCCATTTATATTTTTACCAATTAAATAAACTTTTTATTATTATAAGGCAGAAGATGAAGGATATGCATGTCAGAGGTTGTAGTGTACATTAGCTGCAGTACCTGGTGGAGCCTATTACTGTTGAATGAGAGGGAAAACTGCAGCCTGTTGTCTTTAATACTGTAGGAAGTGATACACTACGGGCAGTTCTGTGTTGGTAAGCAGAGAGCATTGTGGTGTCATTGTGGAGCTAGCAAATGGCCACCATGACAAAGTCTTCTGTGATTTCAATGGTCTCTGCTCAGAGCTCACGTACCCAGGCTGAGCCAGGATTGACTTGAACAGCATTACCCCAGTCAAATGACACCTGTAGTTAAGCCAGTTTTAGGGGTGGCAAAACAGCAGCATCAGCATAGGGACCAAAATCCACTGAACTCAATTCATGCTATTAGTCGATTATTGATTAAAAATAATATCAATTGAAAAACCTGAATCCCTGGTAGGGAAAATGCACACATTCTAAATTTAAAGAAACCCTGCTTCCACCACAAAAGCTATGTCTATGATTACAGGTAACATCCTTCCATTGTTTCCTTTCCTCAGGTGCCTTCCGAGTCAGACTCTCCCTGACTCTGTGAAGAATTCTTACAGAAAAGGCCGCTGGACAGAGTTTATGGGCAGGGTGATGAGCTACATAGGTGAGAGCTCATTATACAGTTTGTATGCTATTTAGTTCCCTCCTCCGACTTGCTCATTCTTTAGTCCTGACATTTTTTCATCGTTTCGTGCAGGAGACCAGGAGGTCAGCCCCGACAGGGTCCGCAGTGTGATGGAGACCATCCCCTTCACACCTGGAATGACAGACATGCTGACATTTATATCAGAGAACAAAAGCGTCGTCGACTGCATAGTCATCTCAGACTCCAACACCATGTTCATAGACTGGATCCTGCACGCAGCGGGACTCCAGGCAGCTGTCGACCAGGTTTTCACCAACCCGGCAAGGTTCAATGAGTCTGGGTACATGGAGGTACAGTGCTATCATTCTCATGACTGCGATCGATGCCCTGTCAACCTCTGCAAGAAGAAAGTCCTGGAGCTTTACCTGTCCCAGCAGTCTGCTAGAGGTGTGGAGTATAAGCGGATCTTTTATGTGGGAGACGGCGGGAATGATCTCTGCCCCACTTCTTGTCTGAGAGGGCACGATGTTGTGATGCCCAGGAAGGGGTACACTCTGGAGAAACTGCTCGCCAAACTGGAAGGTCAGGAAGGCAGCGCTTCTCTAAAGGCTGGAGTCATTGCCTGGAGCAGTGGCACCGACATCCTGCAGGAGCTGAAAACAAGTATGCAGTCATAGCCGCAGCCAGGGGAGTGACTCACTTCTCAGATGTATCGGAGATGTTTGCACTTAGTGCAGATATTGAGTCTGTACGGTAGAGGAGACAACATCCTCTGGTGTTTTTTCACATTGTCATTGCAGTATTTATAATTTAAAGATTTTGAGTACATTTTGAATGATAGAATTATTTACATTTATCTACAAATCTCTGAAAATGACTTAATTTATCTACAAGGAATTTTATATTAACAGTAACAACCCACACATTATGGATGGACTGTCCTAACCCTCTGATTCCACAGTGATTTCTGGGTATTTTTTTTTTGCTCCTGTGACATTTTTACTCACTGTGAGCTCATTTTTCTTTGCAATATAGAATCCTGCACCTCTATGGAAACAAAGCAACCATGGTTAGAAGAAGAGAGGACTCAAAAATGTCCTCCATCCAGCATAACATAGTTAAAATGGCATTAATCTTTTTAAAAAATCTAAAATTGTGGTTTTTACAACATAAAAAAAACAACAATAAAAAAACAGAATCAACATGTGCAACATTTTTCCAAGTTCCCACAGGTATGACCAATACTGGAAAACAGAATGATGCTTCTACATAGTACAGACATTTTCCTACCTAGATTCTAAATTTTGTTTTTCACCAACCATTTGATAAATGGTGTAATTTTGGTGAAAATGTTTTTTTATTTTTTAGAACAACATGCCTATTCTCCTGTGGGTTTTGGGGTTCAGCGGGTTAATTTGTCCTTTACCTGATGTGCTTGTCAATGGAGACTTCAGAGACTATTCATAATACGTAAACATCACAGCAATATTCACATGTGCAGTGTATGTTGGATTTTATTAAGGCTGTATTTAGTTTAGTAGTCAATATCTCAGTTGTTATCTGGGGTCTGAACAGGAGAAAGAAGCAGGGAGGTACTTTTGCGAAGAGAAGCAGCAAGTTAACAGGATCTGACAGAGTGAAGTTTATAGAAATCTTGGACTTTACTTTCCATAAACATAGTTCACATGATAGTCTCTGTTGGGCTCAGTAGGTTGAATCCAAAGGTCGTATGATGGCAACTGGTGCCCTGAAACAATCTGCTGTATATCAGGCTTCTTTCACTGCAACATTCACTCTGCCTTGTGAAAATGCTGCCACTGCCTTTTATATAGGATCAGCACATTGTGAGTCATTGTTTGAAAGCACAAAGTGTCACATTTTGATCAGTGTAGACCGTTTTAGTTTACCAGTATCACAACAACAGAAGCAGGAGTAGCAAGTCCAATGAACAAAATGCCTTTAAGTATTTCTTTTCAAAAAAAGGGACGTATGTTAGGGTTCAAAGAAAAGTTGGAAAATATGCTTATTTACTTTTATAATGAGTAAGATACAATAATTGACACTGCTTCCATGTTTGTACACATAATGCAAAGCTAAAGCCAGCAGCTAGTTGTTTTATTGTTAAGACTTGAAACATGGGGAGACATTTCCTCTAGTTAAAGGTTGAAAAATATTGCAGCTGAGTCAGTCATTGCTTCTCTGTTGCACCAAGGTGCACAGAATTTCTGGTGCAAAGGGTATGCTTTGCAGAATTTTTTTAAAGTGACATGTAGAATAAAGGGATTTTGATAAAATATCACAACTTGAAGTTTAAATTAACTTATTTTTCTTTGATGGAATGGCACATCATACATGATTAGTTAAAGGACTGCTGTAAAGTTGGAAATTCCGTCTGTTTTTACAGTTTCTGCTTCTGATAAATGGTCTAACTTTAGCCATTTTTCTGAAAATTACAACATGCCTTTCAAAGCTGTTGTCAGGTTTAGAGGGTAAATGTCATTGCAATATGCTTTTAAGTTCAGAAATACCAGTTATCACCTCGTTAGTGCTTGCAGAGCCTTTGCAGAGCCTTTGCAGAGCACTTGAACTAACTTATATAATTTACACTATCAGTCATCCAAAAACACTTGACCTTTTTTATGTGTTGCCAGTATATTTTAATTGCACTAGACCTTTTTTTACATAGTAGACATTTTAACTTGACATTGCAAGAAAAGCACAGGCATTACCGATGGCAGTATGCTGTGTTATATTCAAACGTCCAAGAAAGCGTGACAGCGTCGCTGCTTAGGACCTTGACACTGGAGCGGCTAACTGAAACCCAGCCATTCTTCACTGCTTTAATCACAGCTGTCCTTTTTAAACATGTCTGAATGTCTTGTCTGAAAAGGGCATGTGGTTATGTAGCAAATCATTTTAGGTTTAGAGCTGTAGCCAGTATTTTGAATTTAGCAGCTCTACATTAACGTACCTCAGATGAACAACAAGCTAAACGGGGCTGAAGAAAGTAAACAGTGTTTTCACTACTGAAGCAGTTTTTCTTGTTTTCAGAGAATACAAAACCTATGGCGAAATGATATGTCAAAGGTGTTTACCTGCTGGTTAATGGAATAGAAAAGTGAGGATTGTTTTTAAAATCATACTGCAAAAGATTTCATGCTTAACCCATCGTTGGACTTTTGGAATTATTATTTGTTGTTTTTTTATACAGTATATTAATGTGTACTGCTCTGTGGCTGTGGGCATCTCTCTCCTCTTGTGATGTTAACTGTGTTTTACATCTCAGCTGTATGTTTTTAAAGTCACTTTTGTAAAACTGTCTTCATTGTTTAAGCCGGGTTTGGATTAACCTGATCAAATGAACTCATTTTGATTGTTTAAACCAGGTTTTGATTAACCTGATCAAATGAACTCACACTTGCTATCTTGATTGTTTAAACCAGGTTTGGATTAACCCAATCAAATGAACTCACACTTGCTATCTTGATTGTTTAAACCAGGTTTGGATTAACCTGATCAAATGAACTCACACTTGCTATCTTGATTGTTTAAACCAGGTTTGGATGAACCTGATCAAATGAACTCACACTTGCTATCTTGATTGTTTAAATCAGGTTTAACAGACTTGAATCTGACTTGGTTCTATTGAATGGCATAAACCTCAGCTAACAGCTCAGTGAACAACAAGTCCAGGTCTGTTTTTCTACAGTGTCCCTATATCCTGAGCTCCTATACTATATGTCTTATCTGGACAGAGTATTGGATTTCCATGTGCCACTTCAAAAGAAAACTTTCAGTGTTGTTCAAAGAAAGCCCCTTAAATCATCCGAATAACTAATGTGTATGGCATTATTTCTTACAGATTACATCAGATAAGATTGACATGGTAATGATGTAATATTGCATCACCTGTCGTATTGTGAGTGTTTTAAACAAGCTCTGCAAGACTTACTCATCCCCTTGCTTGTGTCGGGATGCACCTGGTGGACTTTTCGCTTTGTCCTTCATTTAAAGTGATAAACTGAAGCAAGTTGACGGCTTCTAATATCAATTCAGCAATAAATGTGTTTACCACACCTGTTGTACAAAAGTTGCAGATGATCTGTTTGGCCTATTTTGAGAGCCTTTGTCACACATTAAATAGATGTTGATGCTAGTCATTGATGTGAATTGCCATCATGTAAGAAATGTACAATCCCATGGTGATGCACTTTCTTTGAGCACCACTGTAAATGTTCATGGAAACATGCACTGAGTAATTTTACACTGTCAAAAGACAGCATGTTAAAATATTGTTTTTATGTTTTTAATCGTGTAATTCTAATGATGCAATTAAAACCAGAAACCTCTTTGAACCCAGTTGTATTTATTTGTCCTTTTTACTGAGTGACCAGAAAAGATAGAACCCATGTACAATGCAGTGCAATCAAACAATAGTCTAATGGTCCAGGAATTTATGTGCCTTTGTGAAACTATGATGGGGCAGTGTTTGATTGCATTGTATTGGAATATTTTTCTGTAAGCTTAATTTTACAGTGGGCAGTCTACTAGAAACACCTACTGTGGTCTCAAATGTTTGAAAAGGGTGTCTCAGCCCTGCCGACCCTTGTAAACAATAGACATTAGGCTTGTCACCAGATATAATAAAATGAGGGATGAAAACATATTACTGCTTTTAAAATTGTAGGATAAAATTGGAATATACACTGACCAGCCCTAACATCATGACCACTGACAGGTGAAGTGAATAACATTGATCATATTGGTACTATGTGGAAAACCATGTTGATGAGACTTAGACACCCAAATAAACATAGTCCCAGAACAAACACACTCCCTCATGCTAATGGAAATCCCAAATGTCACTGGTCTACCCCTGCAGGAAAATGCACCCCACCACATGGAAACAACATCAACCAATCAGGAACATGTTGAGGAACATGACAATGACCCAAGATGTTGATTTGAACTCCAAACTTCCTACACCTCATTCTGATCAAGCATCAACAGGATGCAGTGGAACAAGTTTGATTGACAGAGACCCCACTGCACAAGCCAGAGCACCCAAAGGATCACAGTGCCAGCATCCTGGTTCCAGACCCCATAGGACACCCTGAGAGGTCCTCTTGACTATTCCCAATAGTTCAGAGCATTTTGGACCACATAAGGGGGACCAACACAATATTACTCAGGTGGTCATAATGTTATGCCTGATCGGTGTAACTTTTCAAATACACCTTTACATATATACAAGACCAGGTGTACAGCTGCACTACAGGTTCTGTAGTTTCAGCTAAATGCTAACATTGCCATGCTAACAGGCTTGCGATGAAAACGCTAACATGCTGATGTGTAGCAGCTTTTTTGCGTAGCATGCTCACCATCTCCTTTAACATGTTAGCACGCTGACATTTAGTAATTAAACTAAGTATAGCTGGGGATGATGGGAGGAGATTTGTTTTGCAGTTTGATCTTTTAGCAGATTAGACAAAAAATATTTTAACTTGATGCTGGCAGCAGATGAAAAGATCACCAAAGTAATTATTATTGATCCTAAAGGAACATGACTGTCTGTGCCAAGTTTCACTGAAATCCATCAAACAGGTGTTGAGATTTACGGTATTGTGCAAAGGTTTTAGGCACTAAACTTAAACTGTGGATTAAAAAAAATAGAAAAGTCCTTGAATTTCTATTTATTCAGTTCCTTCAGGCTTTTTTTAAAACTCAAAATAAATTAAGGTATGGAAGCCTCATTTATAATATAGCCATCTAAGAATATAAAACACAAGATAACAAACTTGGTTAACAATAAATTATGTAAGAAAATTAATGTAAAGTATTAAAGACATTAATTAGGAATTTAAAATTTAGAAACAAATGAAGGAACTAAAACAGCTGGAAGTGAAAACAAGACTCAGTTAAAAACTTGAGCTGCCCAAAGGTTACAAATAAGTCCAGCTGCTGGTTGTTCTGACAGTTAATTCAGATTACAGGTGTGAAGCAGAGCGCTTGGTTTACCACTCAGCTTTTGTGCCAACCCTCGTCATGAGACCTGGGTAGGGGTTATGCTACTATGGATGAATATAAGACAATGGATGGATGGATGGATGGATGGATGGATGGATGGATGGATTGATGGATGGAGGGATGGAAGGAAGGATGGATGGAAGGATGGATGGATGGAATGAGTTACCAAACTTGATTTAAACATCCTTGTCTTTCAAACTGAGCATGTAGGCCTACCTCCTGCTTACTTATTTACCTAATATACACTCTCTGTTTCCCTTCATCTCTTGATCCTTCTCTAGCTTTAAAAAAATGAAATTTGAAAGCACCTATGTTACATTGCACAAGCCTCGTGGTATTTATTTATGTCCAGTTGAACAGGGAACAGAGACACTTCTCCTTGATCTGCTGTGCGTTAGATTGTACCACAGTTATACATTGCTTCGGAAAAAAGCCTCATAATAAATAAATGTAAATGTGCTGTTGTCACCTGACTTCCACCAGTATTAAACTGAGGAAGCGATTTATTATCTCTGTTCAGACAGACATACATCCTGTGAAGATGCAGGATAGACGGAAGGAAATAAACACATAACTAGATTGGCACAAATGGATGAGGATTTGAGCAGGGATTTGGAGTATGAAAGCGAGCCAGCAACTCACAAAGACAGCACTTCCCTAAGATCTAACCTGGTATTACAGTCCAAGTCTCAGCAGGCTTTGTTTACTTTCTGAATTAACTCTTCAGTGTGAAGAAGCTTTAGATGAGGATTGCTGTATTAAAGGAAGATGCTTAGTTGCATAACTAACAGCCAGCCTCGACACTGAGGCTGTCAAAGTGGGATACCGATTTTCAGAGTTTGGTCTAGTTTACTCAGAAAGTTTGGTTTCCCAGGCACTGAGATGACTCAGAAAGAGCTGGTTTTGTTCCAACATATTAATTGTTGCATTTATGTCATGATGTGGTAACTATATAGACTCACATACTGGATAAACCAGCTTTTTTTTGCATCTACAACACATTCATTATGGAGTGTAAAGATAACAATCAAATCTAAAGTCATGAAAATGGGGTCTGTCTACCTGTCATACCTTCAAGAGACCAATATGCAGTGCAGCCACTAGACAGACAGTTTAATCGGACAAAAAACTCACATTTTTCTACACAGTGTTGTTGAACAGCAGACAATATTTATCTAACAGTATAACTGGACTCAGGGATATTATTAAAGTTAATGTGGGGAGGACTCGTCAGTCGGAGCCTTGGTATTGTCCTGGGCAAAAATCAGGTAAATAACAAGACCAGGCTCCTATATGACTGAGAGTAGAGGGACCCCAGGCCTTGAGTTCACTGGTTTTGCTAATCCATTAGTTACAAGTGTATAATACACAATTAAACAAGTTATCAGCATCAGTAGAGTTCAGTATTCACTAAGTATTAGTCCTGTCTATAAAGATAACAGTTATACACTTTGATTTATTGCCTGTCGCAGGTCAATTGTGTGCAGTGATAACACTGAGGCCTAACTTGATTTTAAAATCACGGCTGACTTGTGACACGTGAGGCTGTGTTTAGGAGTGAACCTCGACTGGACACACTGCACAGCAATAATTCAGTCTCTTTTGCTCGTTCTGAAGGCTCCTCACTGACAGCTGCATGATCAATGCAATGGGTCTCCTACACAAAAGGCCTTTTTTTACAATTTGCATATTACGAAAAAATTTAGAAAAGAACGGGTAAAACTCATATGATGATCATCATACAGAAAACAAGCGGCAACCTAGTGGCCTGAGAAATGAAGCCACAGATTACAGTTCTGCAAATGTCCACTTCAGGGTGTCTCCATAAGTGAGTAAATTTCAACAGACCTCTGTGATAAAATACTTTACACCATGAATGAACATGTTTACAGCCAGGTACAATAAATAGTTTTGATCTTCATAGCTAATTTCCATATTTATGAACACTGCACAAACTAGAATGCACTGAAGCGAGATGCAGACCCACGCCGGATGCCTTCCTAAACATGGCAGATAGCCCTGCGACCTTGACCTTTGACCTTTTGACCCCAAAATTAATGAGTGACCAGGGTGGGTCAAGATGAACAGCTGTGCCGAGTTTGATTATCGATCTCTATTTGTTCTTGAGTTATGGTGTGGATATAGTCACCCACCCGCACACCCACATATATACATACAGACAGACAGACAGACAGACAGTGTGGGTAATGATGAATCTTTATCTAACTCACCCGTTTAAATTGTATTTAAGCCTTAAAGTTATGCGTAATAATGGGCGTGGCCACTTTGAGTGACAAGGGGTGCTGTCATTACATGGCGTGCCTTACCACTTTTTTTTTAACATAATCATCAGCTTATCACTAAGAGGTGACAAAAGGTAGGAATGCTGAAATGTGTACAGGTGTGGTAGTTTTGAAACAAAACTGACCTGAAGTTATTCTGGCATGCTTGATGATGGCCACAGACTGTCTTCAGAGAATAAACACTGCACAGATGACAGTGATATCGCTAAATTAAAGGCGATGCCACTTCAGAAACATACTTAGAAGCTATCAGAATCAATTTCTCCTGACAAGATCAATTCGACCATGTTGATCTTCTGGCCATTGACCATAAACACTGATTTTTTTCATTTGACTGCAGAATGTATTTTAATTGCAAGCTGAAAGTCCATGTATCACACAGACAAAATTCATAACAGAAGAGGCAGCATCATCATTTTAATAAAAAGTGTAATGAGGATGAGTTTTGAGTCACTGAGCTCACCTACAGTTTTAATATAATTTTCTGGTGTTGGTTGTTCGTGGTATCGCTGGAGCTATTCATGGATAACCAGATCTATGGGAGAAATTCAACACTATAATTTAACATCAAAAATGATCCATGCATATGCATTGTATCACCATGGCACTATTTATTATGCATGAGCTATTGATAAATATTTAAAGGAGCAGTCCTTGATTTCAGCGCACAACTGTCTCATTTGCACTCCAAATGAAGAATGGGGTAAGAAACCTTGGGGCACCACCAATGCATGCCCCCTCTTTTCTAGTACTTTGCATATCTTTCAAAATATAGCACTGCATCATAGAACCTCCCAAACACCTTGTTCATACTACAGTTTACATGCAGACGTGCAAACATAATTTTAAAATTAATTTGTGACACTCAAACTCACAATAATTATCCAAACCCATTATGACTACTACGCAGCATGCTGTTTGTTCAATCCGGCAGCTTTGGCACTGAGTCATAGTTTCTGATTCCACAGATGGAGTCGAATCACATGAAATGAGCCACTGTAAGGAAGTGCTGGAAACCCTGACAAGCTTCTCTGAAGGCCCGTTAACAAACAATCCCCCTGCTGCGCTGCACTGGCCTCATCCTGCACTGCCACAAGGGGGCGCTGTGTCCCCACAGCACTCACTCCAGGGTCACGCTCACTGCTGGCATTAGGGGGTTTACCAATAGCTTCATCAGTTTGTGTGACTGTGTGAGAGAGTGGGAGAGAAAGGGGTCAGCGTGGATGGCTTATGCCAATTAAAGAGAACAGAGAACTCATATTTTATGCCCAACCGCCATCTGTGGCCAATCAGCACTGACCCACCTTTGCATCCAAACCAAACTAATCAAGGAAGGAGCAGTCAAGTGTGCCCTGTCACACTGTGAAAGCAATGCTAAATATTGAAAGAGGACACTCTTGTATGCAAATTTGTATGGATGACTGACTAAAAGTGATTAGGGAAATGTTAA
This sequence comes from Dascyllus trimaculatus, assembly GCA_024666655.1. NCBI lineage: Eukaryota > Metazoa > Chordata > Actinopteri > Pomacentridae > Dascyllus > Dascyllus trimaculatus. The sequence continues at coordinate 6,331,499 of CM045445.1, read as the reverse complement.
ATGTATGAATATGAAATATGAAATCATACTCCTTGATATTGTGGCTTACAGCATTGTAAATACCTTGTCAGCATTTAGTTATGCAGTGGAGGACATATTGCAAGTAATTAGTTAGTAGTATAGTCAGTAATTTGTAGTTCTTCAGCTCCTACTGATGTCTGGCCTCCCTGTGAAGGAGGGGGTTCATTAAAAAACACACAAAAACCAGACATGAGCTTTGCTGTTGTTTGGCATTCTCTGTTACCACCTGGAAACAGTTACCATGGTTGCTATTCTCTTCCTCATTGTCCCCCCGCATGAAATTATATGTAAATGACCCAACTACCCCTTCATGGATTACAGCAGCACTTGGAGGAATAAGGGCTCTTACAACTTGTAGAGGTTCAAAAGTCAGGATGGAGGTGCTGTACATTTTTTTTATACATTTTCCCTTTTAATGAAATGTGGATCATGTCATCTGTAACTTTCCAGGGTTAGGTCCTAGAGGCAGCACACTAAGCAGGCCATTCCAGACGTCCCTCTCCCCAGCAAGGTTTTAAAGGTCCTCTTGGGGGATCCCAAGTCATTTTCAGGCCCTATGAGATCTGTAATCCCTCCAGCAAGTTCTGGACCAACCTTGTGGTCTCTTACACCTACTTAGGCATGCCAGGGACACCTCCATAGGAAGGCGCTGGAGTCATTCTAATCAGATGCCTGAACCATGATCAGCAGGCTCCTTTCAACACGAAGCAGCAGCAACTCTACTCCAAGATCCTTCTGGATGTCTGAGCTTCTTATCCTATCCTATCACTAAGGCTGAACCCAGCCGCCCTACAGAGGAGATTCATTTTGAGTTTCCTCTGTCCAACCTTCACCTATAGTTCACGACCACAGCTGAAGGTTGGAATGGAGATCGACTCCCTCTCTGGCTCAGCTCCCCCTTCATCATGATGGTCCCGTGCAGCACCAGCATTACTGTTGACGTTGAACCAATCCATCTGTCCATCCCACGTTCCATTTTCTCGCCACTCATGAACAACATCCTGCAACTTAAACTCCTTCACTTCCACTTGGGGCAGCAACTCAACCCCAACCTAGAAAGGGCAATCGGCCCGTATCCAGCAGAGAACCATGGCCTCAAACTCGAAGGTGCTAACTTTCATTGCGCCCGCTGCAAACCACCCCAGTGCGCGCTGAATGTCAGGCTTGATGAAGCCAACATCATCATTAAAATGTCATCATCAAGCCGAGATGATGACATTTTAAAAGTTTAACTACTAAATACAAAACTCCTCATTTTCACCATAAAGTCCACCTGAGGTTTCAAGTTCGTACACTGTGTAAGCTCCATGCTGGCCCATGATGTCATACTTGTTTGTACGCATCTTGAAATCATGTTTAAAGTGAAAACAGACATGTTGCCTCAGAAAATAACTGAAAACACCTTGCTAGTGTCAGACTTTGTGAGATTTTTGTGTTTTCTAAAGGCCTATAACCGTTAAGGCACATACCAGTGCAGCATCTGCAGTTTGACTGATGGCTGGGGGGGACCTTAATTGAATGCTATAAGCCCCTCTCTCTCTGCCCTTGTGTCAGGTCTCTTTCTCATCTGTAAAAAGAAAAAAAGGAAATTAAATATCACTCTGGGAATTACAATATCCCCAGGCAAAAATGTGAAATGACTAGAAATGACTGTCTGGAATGTAAAGAAGTCAACGCCCTGCCTGCACAGTCAACCTGGAAAATGTTGTTGACGACAGAGCAGAAGCTGCATCAACCTGAATGTCAAATCGTGGAGCTGAAATACGCTGTAATACATTTTAATGTGTCTATGAAAAGATCAAAAATGAGAGAGAGAACTTTTTCATCTTTCTCTACCCTTACTTTGATCCAATGTTGGACTAATCATTGGTTTATGAGACTAACTTTTGTATAATTAGTGTATAAGTTAGCTGACTGTTGTCTTATATCACAGGTTTTTAATGTACAGTTAAGCCCTAAATTATTCATGCCCATGCCAAATTTTTATTCATAGAGAATTTACACGTGACCAGTAGCTTTCTCCAGGTTGGAAGGGACATGAACAGGATGGTGAAACATTGACTTAACATTGATTTATTGTACAAACACATGTTTGTACAATAACTGCTTCTGTGGATCCTTTTTGGCCCTTTGCACTCCCATTCTTGCTAGAGCAAAGGTCACTTTAGGCTTTCTACCATTCTCTTTGGAATATTCACTGGGTCAAACTCCTTGTACTTTTTGGTTAGGCTTTACACTGTAGCCACTGGCACTAAAAACACTTATGGATTTATAGCCTTTCCCTGGAAGTACTGCATCAGCTCATCAGCTCTTCTCAGTTTATTCTGTATGTGAATGCTCTAGAACATTTACCAGGACCATTTGGCATGGTATAGGAGCTGTGTTTTCTTTAAAAATTGGCAATTTCAGTGGTAGTTAGTATAGTAATTAGTAATTAGTAATATAGTAATTAGTATATATATATATATATATATATATATATATATATATATATACACATATATATCCAGATATAATTCCCCAATTATTTTTGTGACTTGTTTCTATGTTTTCCAGCCAGAAGGAACCTGGTAATATGGTAAATCAAAATTTGACATGGGTCTAAATAGTTCCAGGCTCAGCTATAATTTTTAAGAACATTTTTCGTATATATTGTATTTAATATATTTCATAAATATTGTTGTACTTTCCATGTACTTGATGCTACATGTCCTGAAGTCCGTATTTATACAAATTCGAGTTTTTACTCAGTCTGGCAGTGAGCAACGGGAGGCTTCTCCTTCTTCTTCCCAACAGTCCCTGGACTGGTACTTTACAAACCTCATAACTCCTCTGCTTTCCTCCAGGCAGTCGGTGGTGGACGTGGAGGTCTTGTCTGTCTTGGCTGACTATAGCACATCTATTCCTCCAGACTCAACAGCACCCCGCTGAATGTGGAGAGCTTTCTGATGTCTGCTGACCTGCTGCAGTTCTGAGCGCTGCAGAGAGCCTGTGCAGGCTTCCCGGTGTCTCTGCTGGATATAGACCGCTGCCTCAACATGCTGGCTGTCTCCCAACTCCATGTGTGTCCTACCCTGGAGAAAGACGCCTGCAGGCTGCTAGCAGGCAGGTCACAGATCAGCTCCCTGGTCGGCTCCTCCTCTGTCTAGTGAACATTTTTTTCAGTGTTGAAACTGTAACTTTTACAACTTTTCATTTAATTCAATAATCTCCCACTGTACTCTAATCTTTAAAAGGTCAGTCATGTAAGGTGAGGCTCACACGAACAGCTTAATGGAGAAGAAAAACTCTTTCCTATGATATAATTCATCTTAATGATCTACTGTAGATTCTGTATACGTACAGTATTTTTCTTATTATGCATGGCTGCCCAAGAGTCCTTATAATTTAATTTCAAGAAGTCTAACTCTGAACACTTTGCTGCACATCACAAGAAGTGATCAAGGAAGAGGAATTAGCCTAAAAAAGTGGTGGCTGAGGGAGTGGACAGGTGGCTGGGTCATGATCCTCACATCCAGACGAGGCATTTCTTGTGCCTGGAACAACAAGCCTCAACTAAGCTTACTGAATATGCATGGTTACTTTGAGCTAAACGCCTCTGACAGCCTCCTTTCTATGCTCACCTTAACCCCTATGAGTTCAAACAGCCCCACATGGGGTTTAATAGGATGAGATCCAGCTCTCAGATGACAGTGATTGGAGGTTACCACAGGTGCTCCTGCTCTGAGGCTCAGTGCTGGGGACCTGTTGAGTGGGTGAAGGGTGAAGTCAATTGAAGTTTTCCCCTCTGACTGCTTTTCAACATTGAATCATGGTCAATTTAATTTGAATTTTTTTCACAAGAGTTTACTAAATAATGCAGCTGCTGTATGCAGAGTCTCTTCCATCGCAGCTTGTATGATCAGTTTCTATGTTTGGCGTTTTTTTGGTAAGGCAAAAAAGCCCTCATATGCTGTTATATTTCAACATACGGACAACATGGAAGCAGCTTGTACCTTTGCACATACAATGACTGACACAGCCTCCTATGCATACCCTTGTTTTCATGAGTTTCTGTGATCCTGTGCAATTATGTCTTATGTCTTGATTTGATATAGTTGTCACATGGGCATTTGCAATATGCCAAAAATATCACTGCCAACGTGATCAAAATGTTCAAACTCCAGACTGTTTGTAAATTTATGCAAACTCCTTAAAGTTTTTGGAGGATAAAACCACAATATCATAACTGAGACACTGCAGGCTTGACTTCCAGTGGGAGGCAAATACATGTGAATACGTTACATGTGAGTGCACCACTGTAGCACTGGTGCAAATAGGTTGATCAGGTAACAAAAGAAATATGTAACTTTGATACCCAGAGATGAGGTATTAGACATTTCATCAGTGTCTGGAGGGGGGACTTGAAAACAAATATGAGAGCTGTATCATACACTCATCTAACCTGACAAGGGCAACCATAGCGACAAGATCCACAGTTACAAGGTGGATGTGTCCTGACTACGTTCCTCATCCAGACAGTTCTGATATCTACTCATATAAATTCCAAACATCTAAGGGTTTTATTTAGTGCATGGGTGGTGGTAAATAAATCAGAACTGCTCTTGATTAGATGGGCAGAAAGACAGGACTCCCAAGTATGCTTTTTTTTATTAGAATAAATTACATAAAATGTCTGAAAGCCAGTCATTGTCATTCTGCTGCTCCCTGCAGACTATGGGATGTGCCTGGTGTCTTTGAACAGCGGCCTGCACCTAGTAGGGGGTCAGACCACCTTAGCTGAACGCTTCGACCCAGATACAGGCGAATGGATCCTGCTTGCCAGCATGACGGAGGGATGGATAGAGAGCAGGGCGGTGACCATGCTGGGCTGTATGCATGTCACTGGGGGTTATTCCTACTCTGAAGGGACCTTCCTGCAGAGCGTGGAGAAATATGACCCTCGCACAGATACATGGGACATAGCTGGAGATCTGCCTGAAGCGGCACATTCACATGACTGTATCTGTAATGTTACACAGTGTGGAAAGACAGCAAAGATATAGTGTCATCACCTCTCCCCACTCGGGCGAACTGGTTTAAAAGCTTCCAGCCTGATAATGATATACTGGTTTGAGTTTTACTGCCGTGCGTGTGGTTTCCCCATTGTCTGCCTCCTTATCCGTCAGCACCAAAGGCCTGTTAGCGCTAAAGCAAGATTATCTGCCTTTTCTTCTGATGAACAGCAGCCACTGTGCCCACAAGTGGCAATTATGGGATAATGAAAAATGATAAACCATCGACTTTGCACCATAAGAAAAAATCTGTAAAGTCAAACATTTGAACTAAGTAAGCTTTATTAATTATGATTTCAACCTTTCATTTGTGAGAGTGTGAATGTGTCATTTCCTCCTTCTTTAAACTCTTTCACCTGCTTCAGCTGCTGGAGGTAATACATCCAGCAGGCAACTGAAAAACTGAGGTCAAAACATAAAATCAGAACTCTTAATACTGAGGCTGACTTTTCTCATTGATTCAATGTCGCATTCAAGATCATGACAGGTCTGATAAATAGACGGATCTCTTGCCACTCACTAAAAAAACTCCTCTTTTCAAAGGTTCAATAATAAAGACCTTTTTTCACAGCATCCCTTTTGACTTAGTACGGATGGAAATGCTCCGGTGTGATTACTACCATTAACAGCGTGCCTGTTGCATTGAAGCCTATCAGTCAGCCAACGGCAGGGCCCTGAAAACTAAAAAGGTTGACTGGAATCCAAACGTTTGACACCATTATTTTCAAGGACTATTACAATAGGCCTTGTTAATATTACAGATTTTGATGTGACTCAGACATTTAAATCCCACTGTATTTTTTTTTAGAAATGGAGTGCAGCCCTTATTAATGCTAAACAGTTTCACCTGTGGTTTTCAGACCATTCATCCATTTATTTATTTGCTTTACCCACTGGAGCTTATCCCAGCTGACATAGGGTGGAAGGCAGGGTACACTGTGGGTAGTTCGCCTGTCAATCACAGGGCTGATTTCCAGACTGTGACATGTCCGTATGAAAAGAAAGGCCTGTTTTTCTGTTATTTAATCACTCTTATACAGTATATTCAAGATTTCCTGCCGGCTTTGATTTCTCGTTTTTATCCTGTGCTTTAAACCGGTGAAATAATGCAAATACAAATGAGAACGTAAAGTGTTGTTGAATGCTCGCTGACTGATTGAATGGCAAAATGCATGGCAGGAAAGGCCTTGAGCAAAATTAAAGTTGAAATCTCATTTGATTTTTTCTTGTTTGATTGTTTTGTTCCATGCAGTCCCCTATGGTTAACTCCCCCTCCTCTATCAAGTCTCACATTTTCTCCGCGCTCCAGTCTTGCTGATGCAGTTTAGGCATCACATTCATTCTGCAGCACGTCGGCCACCCCAAACATACAGTCGGAGTCATGAAGAGCTGTCAAGTACAAAGGAGTCCTGCAACATGTGGTGCCGTCCCCACAGAGCACTGCTCTCAACATCATGCAGTCAGTCTGGGACTACATGAATTGACATAAAACACTGAGACAGCCTGAATCCACAGAAGAACTGCGACAAGTTCTGCCTTTGATGCTTGAAACATCCTACCTTCGGAGTAACGAGTAAAAAACGTGCACAGCTGTGAACAAATGTACCCAGAGAGAGGTGCTGATTTAATTAGTTCTTTCCTGTTTACAACACATTGTTGAGGCGTCATCAAGAAAAACTATTAATGACATTTTTTTTTTTAATTTCACCCATTTACTTTTAATTCCTAAAAATAGTGCACAATACTGTGTTTACCTGTATGACAGGAGTGAGGTTTGACTCAAATGTAAGACTGTTGCTGCTCCCAGAAAACCTCCTCCAACAGGCCAGTAGCTGCCAATCAGTTTAGAGATTTATCTGTTCTGAAAATGAGGCACTGTGTGTGTGTGTGTGTGTGTGTGTGTCTGTGCTTGAGGGTTAACAAAGTAAAAGAAAGAGATAGATGAAGACAGATTGACAGTCCAGTAGATATTGAGGCAGACAGAGAGCGACACAGAGGGACAGTCTCTGGTCATCTGTGTCTTTCTACCTCATCTTCAACTGAACTGCTGAATCACAGCGTTTCTCTCTGCTCTGCCCGACAGTGATCATCACAGAGAAATGACACCATCCACAGGAGTGTAATGCAGCATGTGCACTAGCAAGGGGGAAAAAAAAGTAAGTGAAACCTTTGGAGAAATCTGCAGTTGTGTGCAAATGTGCCTTAAAATATGGTCGGATCATCATTTACATCACAGTTCTGAACTAAGATTTTCAGTTTGATCTAATAAGTTAGATCAGTGTGTTGTTCTTGCTCATACTGAATCCCTGTGCAGAATACCCACCCAGTCCAGCCAATAAAACAAGACTGGAGGAGTGGGGGGAAGATATTTCACTTTTGAGTTCTTCTCAACAGATGTGTCGATTCTCAGTTATCCAGGTGATGGGAATCCTAAACACTGGTTTAGTTTTGGGTACTAAAAAACATTATAACTCTCAACTAAGAGGTTTTCTCATTTCTAATGCACGGGTCGGGACTCCCATATTGTGCTCATTAGCAAATGTTAGTGTTATCAGAAACTAGTATAGTAACTAACACCGCATGTGTATTTGTTGTTATCATACTACTTTTAGTCCATTCTGCAGACTCCATGTTATGCACGTTTAGTAGGTCACTATCAATGCATTCTCTGCATGAACACTACTGGTGAACATACGCAATACTGCCCTTGTAGTCACTGTGCAAAATTGCATTTTAGGCTGCGTGCGAACATCCATGGAGGGGTTCATGCAGACTCTCGGGACTTGGGTAGATAATAAAATTTACATCGTGCTGACCCCAGTGGACCCTTGCACATTCACGGACAAACAAAGCATAACATTACATAAAATTTCATCATCTGTCCAAGTCTGCGAGGGTCAACGCAGATCTTTCTGCAACGCCTCCCAAATTTGTGCCTACGTAGCAACGTAGGCACAAAGTCCTCCAAGTGAACTACATCGTAGTATAATAACTAGCATTCCTGCCAACACCCAGTCTTGTAAGATGCATAAGGAAATGAGCAATGCCACTGCAGATTTTTATCATATCATTTTCTGTATATTTGACTTTGCAGTATCTTGGGCGAACTATAACTGTAATTTAATTCTAAAAACTTGAAACTGATTGATTGATAATTCATTGTGAAGTGAAACTATTACATATAAAATAGCCAATGTTGCATAAGTCTAATTACATAATATATCTCAAGGTTTTACTGTTAAAGTCCATGGTGTTTTAAGCGTAGAAAAAGGCTGTCTTAATCAAGGAACTGAATGGTGACACATATTAATTATACTTGGGAAAAGAAAGTATTACATTGGCTATAATAAAGCAAATATCCTTTTGTAAATCATGTGAAACCTATTAAGTATGCAAAGAACTCAGTCTGAACTAACATGACAAATGCTTACCCTTTTCTACCAATTACTCCCACGTCTATGCTCATTGTTCTCTTTGACAATAATGGCCCAGATCTAAATCTCCTTGACCCATTTCATTGTAAGTTCCACTGCTGTGCAGGGAAAGGCTGAATACCAGGCCTGCCTAACTCTGCACTTTCTTACAAGTTTGGTGCCCTCTGCAGCACCGTCTGTATGGGTACAAGGCAGAGTGATGAACTGAGGCTGCCAGGGGATGGCAGTGTTGCCCTGTACTGAATCTATGACAGGCTTGCAAAGAAACACAATGTTTGTGTGAATAAGAATGGTTTGTAGCACTCTCTTTTGAGTTCTTCTTACATTTTGAAACCAAACTCAGAGGAGCTTTGCTCTTGACAAGCAAGGACATGAACAATCATGAAATCAATGAAAGAGCGGATGCACAAGTGAATCTTAGTGAACTGTCTTTGGATGTAGCCTGAATAAGCGATCAGCCTTTATCAGGTATGCGATGGAGAGTAAAGCCCCCTCATTTAAACCGTGTTCATTTGCAGAAGTTGTCCCACCTCTTGAAGGGTGGACACCATGGAGTATTTATTGCCGCTTTAAAACATCTTATCAAGTTGCCCTTGGCAGCACTCTTAACCCTGAGCTGCTGCAGTGAACACATCTGTGGGTGTTTTACAGAGATTCTGGATACTGGCTACTTCACCGTTACGTAGTCAGGTGCAGAGCAAGGCCCCTCCTACTCCAGCACACTGCAACAGAGGTGCAAGCTGTGTCATTTCACCAATGAATGGTGAAAAAAAGCTCAGAATGTGAACTCTGGCACACTGCCTCATTGCTAGATGTTTTGTTGTATCTATTGATTATGACAGGACACAGCAACTCAAGGGAATAAAGGTTCAGGGACTTGTGTTTAAGCAGGGCAATGTCACTACCAGGATATGAGAAGGTCCTGCAGAAATCTACTTCTTTCACACACCGAATACATTCTGCTCATATTTCCCCCTTTCATCTTTCCTCTCGCCCGAGGTCTGCTCAATGCCTTGATCCTTGTTGTTTTCGCCCACTTAAAGCTGATAATGAAATGTATGCACTGGGCGAAGCAGGCGATTAATCAGAGCAGATGTGTATCTAGGTGAGTGCCAGACCAAGTCTCTGGAGCGCAGCAGCCTGACAGCTCAAACTCCGCACTGGCTTTAGTCGGGAAGCCGAGCCCTTGCCTCTCACCCCGGGCTTGTCATCGCCAGCGTATGTGCCAGCCAGCCTTATTACAATTAATTAGCCGGTGCCGAAATGTCCTCACACTTCAGAAGCGATCATGTCTCATCTCAGCCAACGAAAAGGCTGCTGGTGGGCTGCTGTCATGTTTGCTGGCCTGATAAATCTGGGATGACAATTTACTAGCAAAACACGGTGGTTTTCTCCTTAAAGAAGCAACACATCAATCTTCCTGTGATGTTTTACCTAAAAACGAGAAAGAGTGCTCGCTGGTTAGCTGGAACAGTTTGTCTGTGATTTTAGTGAACGTTGCATTTTGTGCCTCATATGGTACCCTCCTTATATTCCTATAATGTTTACACACTAACATCAAGCATAATCAGAATTTTAAAAAATGAGGTGTTACAGTTCAATAAGCATAATAAAATAGACACAAACAAACCAATTATGCACCTATTAGCAAAAACACACTTTAAAAAACTAGTGTGTTATTAATAAAAAACATATTACTCATTCCAAATTTAACTTAATTTAATTTTGTCCTTATCACACTTTGTCTTTTATATTATAACAGCAATATTCCATATATCTTCATCAACTATGTTATGTAAATAATGGTTCCATTCTTCTAAAGTCTAATGCTGCTTGGATTACGCCACAAAATTAAGTGCAAATTTAAAGCTGGATGTCATTCCATGCACTCCGCTCATTACACACACTCAAATTTTCCAAACTAGCAAGAGGAGATGCCTTTGCTCAGTTGATTAGTTAAAATGGAGATTATGCTAAACTCATCCTCGGCCCATTGCTTGGGATCTGGTGCACATACTTGAGGCTGAACTTGACTCCTGTACATTGGTTGCTTAATGAGGTGTCTACTGTTCACAGATATAAGCTCGACTTCTTTGATTAGAAATTATTCCCAGTCCGAGCGCCGTTCCATAGTCTCTCTGTGTGAGCTTCATGAAATTTTAGAGCTCTTGTGCTGCACGGGGCAAAATTACCTCTCTCTGAAGCAGTGCAGTGAAAAATAAGATTTCTCGCATTGCTGTGAGCGTTGTCAAACAATAGAAGATTATGCGATTAGATTTTTTAAGTTGAAAGCAAAGTAGGTATTATAGATGCCCGAGGCGGACAATATCAGCAGTTGAAGCAAGTGTGCAAAAAATTAAAAATACCCTACCAAAATAAGATATTGCTTTAAAGTATCTGATATCGCACACAAAGGCTGTCTATACTCCAGTGTCACAGCAATATAGCACCTGTTTGTAAAATTCCTTCATTGTAACATTACAGTTTTGCAGGAAAATGAGATAAGGCAACAATAATTTGCAACTGAGCTCTTGTGAAACTCCCATTGCAGATGTTTGAGAAGGCCAGGCTTGTTGGAGATCTACCGTCGCACAGACACAACGCGCTTCACGACCTGGCTCTCATGAAGCAGGCCTCCTCAGTCAAAGGTGACTTTCATGTTGCCGCGGCTGTCCTGGAAGATCACCAATCATAATTGCACCTCACAGTGTCATTTGGGGAACCAGACAATGGGGATGTTCCGGGGGAAAGCTGATGAGGAGAGTAACAGCTTTATCTCCCCGGCACTGCCATTAGTGTCATACATCTTCACAACATCTGTACTAGATGATCACAGAGACGCATTCCGTCTGTGTTAAGGGTGGCTTTTTTTCCCCCCCTTTCTTGTCCATCCTGGCCCCCACTGCTCACCCACTGACATCATGTAGAAGCCAGCATGATGAATTGCCTGCCAATGGGTGAAACTATTTGTTTCTAAAGGATCTGTTTGTGGAACCATGTGTGCGGGAGCTGAAAAAGCCATTAGATGTCTCATGCAAAGCAGACGTTTGCCATAGTTTTGTTGAAGCTGAGCCGAATCTTGGCGAGATGTAGCCCAGTTTGGTGAGAAAACACAACATCATAACGTGATTTTGTGGTTAGAATGAACCACTGTTTATCTCATGTCTCCTATCAAATGCCATTAAGTAAATTAAGGTATCGACGATCTTCTTTCCCCCTTCATTTCCTTCTCTGCGGGCAGTCATTTACTCTCTTCTCATCTGTACCTCTGAACTGATAATCACCGTCACTCAACACATCCGCACCTTGACACATGTACGCAGACACATGCCGACGCGGCCGCATTATATTTGTACACTTGGAAGTATTTGCAAAGCGAAAGCTGTGATATTAGCTCCAAAGTGCCACTCTGAGAAACCGGTGTCGACATTTCTACACACTCAGCGTCAAGGAAACTAAATACTTCCAGGTTTGATGAGATAATAAATAAACACTTAGATGAAATCATGACCTTGCTAATATCCGTATCACATTTGCATCATAATACACTCCTGGCAATTACAAACTTGCCTGCTCAGCTCCACTGCACACAATGTGATTGTATAGTATCTGACATACGACGTGTTAGATTTGTCTGTTTATTTGCATTTTCTTGCAAAAACATGAAGACAATTAGAACCTTATCGACGTGTTTATATGTGCTATTGAAAGTTGTCGCTTTGTAGAGTCAAAGGTGAGCTGGTGTGCTGAGCTGCAGTGAGTGGGGAGGGGTGGGGACTTCATAGACCTGCACATTCTAGAGGAAGCAATGGTGCCATTTTAAAGCAGGAAGGGATTATTTCCATGGACAATACTCTAAATATGTAATTTGGAAACACAGAAATGAGTTTTTAAGAGACTTTCAGCTGCTAAATCTGCCACTATTATCACCGTACTGCAGTTTGCTGCTGGACAGATAATGTTCAGAGGTTTTGCACTAACAGCAGCTGCCTGCGGTGAGAGAGCTGCAGAATCAGATGCTGATTCTCTGTGGGTTTGTCACGAAGAACAACAGCTCGTCATTACGGGTTTGATCCCTTGTTATAAAAGCGTTGATTAGCAAGTGAAAGGCCGAGGCAACTCTAATTCCAGGGGTTGGAAAAAGACTGAGTGGTAGTCCAGGAAAAAGGGATGATTTATCACAGCTTTGTGACAAGATACCAACTCTGGCTCCCCCACGGTAAAGTACGTCAATCTCCCAACTCATCATTGTCACGTTCCACCTCACTACATATAGGATACACTGTTTTCTGGCATCAATAATGACATAATTTGCTGTGTGGGAGATTGTGAAATTTGAACACAATTCCTCGGGATGCTGGGATGCCTTAGGAGAGACATTTATAGACAGGAGATGATTTGTTCACTTTTAACGTGGGTGGGGGTGGGTGGGGGGATGGTCCAATGGGAGCACATCCCTGCTCCCACACCACCCAGCAACCAGCACACACTGATGAACACCTCCCACAGGACACAGTTACAGAATGTCTCAATCATAACTGTGACATTTCTACACAAGAGAGAGTAAGAGAGACCAGCATCTGCCATCCCTCTGTATGGCTACTAATATAGGATTATCAGATAGGCCTGATTTTGATCTCAAAGAGCTGCTCTTAGGCTAAATATATATCTTGTGCATGCCTACTGGATGAGGATATTGAGTATTTTGATAATGACTGTTTTTCAAAACTCGCTGTAGTTTTGATGGCATAAATGTTACCTTAAATTATGTAACAGTAGCAGCTGAGGGAAGTGCAGTCAGTGGAAGCTAATTTCCTCAGTCGTATTACCTTCTCCACTAAGGGAAAAACTGTACCTGTAGTCATTTCCCGCGAAAATATTTTGGCATGGAGCTGGCTTGGTCTGAGATGGAGAAGTGTATCTCCACTCCATGCTGCTACTTATCACTTCTATCATGAAGGGAACACTCTTCAGAGTTTAGGCGACATACCGTAGTCAAGAATGGAGCATTTATCACATATTGTTTAAAGAATAATATATATTGAAGACAACGCTAGGAGAAGAGCAACACTGATGCCATGGATTTATCAGTGCACATCACGGTGAGGCTACTGGTATTTCAGAGCCATGGTCGGGGCCATAGATTCTAACTTGCACAAACCTCGGTCAGATAGAGGATCAATGAATCAGGCGGACTGGATTAACATATTCAGCTGAACAACCCCGTTGCCCCTGCTCCCTCTCTGCTGCCAGGGGATGGAGAGGGGTGACGACAGGTGAACAAGAGGATGAATTTTCAGCATTTTGCTCACATTTGATGTTCCATCCCTCTCCAACCACAGTGCCTACAGTCTACAGATGTCTACAGCTGGAGCAGTCTGCTAGCAGTGTTATTTTTGTTTAACACAAGGGTAATCAAACCCAATGAAATAACTTTAAAGCTCCCAAATACTTACAAACTAACCTACTCTATCCAAAATAAAAGGACAAAAGGTGTAACATCCCAAACTAGTATATAATGCGAAGTAGTTGCTTTATACAAAATGACATTATGAAACTAGTGTCTCCAACTCGTAGTTCTCTGCATTGAGAGGCACATGGGCGAGCTGCGCAGCACACACAAGCTGCCACCAAGTGACGGCTGGCAGTGCTTTTAAAAACAGGTGTACAGATGGATGTGGCTTGATTGGAGGTCAGCGCTGCACTGCTGCTCCAATCAGGCTGCCATGAGGGAGGAGGCAGGACGGGAAGCGGGAGCAGAGGGTCCATCCACAGCCACCAAACTGCAGCAGGGACTCGCACATGCACTGTTAAATGCAAAACCTGCAGAAGGCTAACCCCACAAAAGAGGAGAAGGAATGCGGCGACACAGGGCTGCTACACCGTGCACTCGGTTTGTGAGCCAGCGAGCAGCTAGCACAAGGATGGCAGGCAAAGTGCAGCCGCTTTTTAGAGTTCCGCCTCAACCTAAAGCTTCTTGCACTGCTAAATATGCCAGATGATCACATCAATTTGTGATCCCCATCTTCTTTCAGTGGAGGGAAAATGGAGACCACTTTTCACTGGAATGAATCCTGTAAAAGTGGTATTTACTCTTGCGCTCCTGCATACTCCAGCTTCAAACTAAGTTTGATCTCTGTCTTTAAATATAGCTGTAAAATAACTTTTTAAGCCACCTTTGACTGATTCACATTTCAAGAAGCCATCTTACCCTTAAGGACTGAACTTTTGGAATACTGCAGAGTTTTTCCACATAGTGTCCTCGCTTTTTTTCTTTAACAGAAGACTTACAAAGAAAAAAAATATCCATTAGTGTAATTTCAAGTGAAAAAACCCACATGCATTAGTTGCGGTGACAAACAACTGTGATATATTGTGTGTTGCACCTCCCTGTTTACCAAGTGTGAAATCAGTGCAGAGTTCTTCAGACGGAATCCCACAGAACTTGACATCAGGCTGGACAACATCCCTCGGGAGATCCAGCACCAGCGGGAACTGAAGCAGAACCACAGAACACGCTGAAGTGAGGAGATTCTCATTCTTGAACAGTTCTCATGCTTGCTGCCTCCAAGGGTCAGACTATGGGTCAAGGGACTGCATCAGGAAATGGCTCGCAGAACACAAGCTGGTGGAGACCTACCTTAAAGAAGGACAAAAAACCAACCTTCCTCTTTTGTGAGACTAGCTGAACCACACTGGTCCCAGAGGAAAGCCATGCAGGTATAGGGTTCATTTTCAGAGATACAAGTGAGAGAAGGCAGCACATAGGTAAAAGTCATACACCTTCATTTTATTGCCACTGTAGGCATGAAGACACATGAGGTTCGATTGCAGACAATGGCACAGAAGAAGCCACAGCTCTCCATTTGTGCACTCTGATGAAGCTATGAGGTATTAGGAAGCCCAGCAAAAGGCACAGGACAATTATCCAACTGCTTAGGTCTGCATGATGACCTGTGACCTGTGAATGTGCCCACTCCATTCCAGGAGTAGCTCAGTATCACACGTGGAAAGTTCAGTGGAGGGACAAATCTTCAGTTGAGTAGAAGCCAATGTTCACTGTCAGGAGGACAAATCTGGTTGCGACTTGAAATAAAATCAATCACAATAGACGTCTATGAGCTTTAAAGGGTTGTGTTGACCCTTTCGCTTAATTACCTCTAATACTCTAAACAGTAATAGAACAATTAGTCAGTTTTTAACACACAAACCTGACAGTGGGAGTGAATATTACACACCCAACGAATAAGAGCTATTCTGTATGGTGGAACTTCAAATTCAGTTTTGTTTAAGTCCCACTCAGTAAACACTTTAGTTATACCTAGTTTCAATTTGAACGTCCTAAAAATAAAGAAAAACTCGAAACCTCTCATGTTTGCTTTGATGACACGTTGCTAGCAAACGAATGGGACTGATGTCTTTCCCTCAGAGGAAAAATGTGCTATTACATGCAAATCATAGAGAGGAGATCCTGTCATTCAACAGCTGCTTTATTAAGGCTGTGAAAAAGACATTCCTCCAGTGTTACGTTCCCCAAGTGTAAACTCCGAGGGAATAGTTAAAAATTAACAGGGGGAAAGGGAAACAGGGAGAATGAGATGTGTGTGTGTGTGTGTGAGTGCAGATTAGGAATGTATTAATCAATTTAAAATGCTGTAAGTAACTTCCAGCAGAACCAGTAACCGCGAGCTTAACCAAATCTACATCGAAGTCAGATCCTGGGAAAAGGCCC
This sequence comes from Dascyllus trimaculatus, assembly GCA_024666655.1. Taxonomy (NCBI): domain Eukaryota; kingdom Metazoa; phylum Chordata; class Actinopteri; family Pomacentridae; genus Dascyllus; species Dascyllus trimaculatus. Next base: position 6,315,258 of record CM045445.1, on the reverse strand, counting down.
AGAGGCACAAGCTGCAGCTCTCTGCCGGTGTTTGAGCTCCCGACCCTGATGAATGATTAAGGGCACCTGGGGGAGGGCGACACCTGGAGGGAGAACAGGCAACACACACACATGACTGCTGCACGGACCAACAGGTACCAAGAGAGCATTCCTTTGACACTCCACAGTTACAGGTCATCCTCTCACCAGCACCTCTCTCAGGAGAGGCCGAGCGTCTCCAGACTCCACAGATGAAATTTTCTCTAGCAGAGAATCGGTTTCAGCAGCTTGCCTGGCTGACGCAATCTGAGCATCTATTCTGTTGGAGCACGCCCCGATCAAACTGTCATAAATCTACGAATGCTCTCTCAGGGAGGTGAACGTTGCACATGGATCCCGAGAGAGGTGTGATTTCAGACAAGACAAATTAGAATGCGACCAGAGGGTGGGACGTAACGCCAGCTGACAGTTATGGAAGCTCTTTTAAATAATTCTCTGACCTTTTGTTTCTCCACTCCGAATAATAGCAAGCTAGCCCGGGGTGAAGAGCAGGAGGGGGCTTTTATGGATCTCAAAAAGGCCCCCTGCAATGAGTGTGTACTTCTGAGCCTCAGCTTTGATGTGCCACTCTCCATCCAAACAGATACCTCTCTGGAGTTCTTCTTCTTCTTCGTTGTCTGTTTTCTTAATTAAATGTTGTTTGAAAACAGACTTTTATGCTTTTATGCATTAACTTCTGTCTGAAAACCCCAATTAAACCTGACCTTTCAGGTGAATGTGAGTTTTGTTTGCTTGTTTTACTTTGATAAGTGTCACCCCTGTTTTGAAAGCTAACGATAAATCCCTCTCACTATATGCTGAGTACGTTTCAAAGACTGGATTTTCAAGCAAAACACAGCGTATAAACTCCAGGGGTTATGAGGTTAGGTGGATGCAATTAAACTTGTTGGTAGATTTTGTCTTCAGCTTGTTAAAAGATTTGCGGATTTATCGTGGTGACACAGGCAGCGGGGCATTATGTGGATAAACTTCGGAGATGGCGCCCCTGTGCCGAAACGTCAGCTTAGAATTAGCTTGGAATAGAGTCTGAGCTGCAGAGATGTCGAAGTGCTCCTGCCTCTTTGCAAGTATCTTTGCTTGTTCGCTTTCTTCAGGTATTGTGACGTGGCGTCTGGCTGAGCACCTTACCAGCAGTCACCGGGACCTTTATCCGGCAGCGTGAGGCAGTAATTTTAGAGTGTTAGTGTCACATTCGACTCTTTGCTCGATTTCTCGGTTCACATCAAGAACCTGGCGCAATCCTTTTTTCCCCCCCAACAGGTGTATCAGGCATATTTTCATCTTGTAAAAATGCTATGAAGTGCACGCTTTAGTGACGTTGTGACTCCACCACTCTAACTCATTATACTCCTGTTTCAGCCAAATGAGCTGTAGCTTGTCTGCAGCTGATTCGAAACGCTGCAACTCATCTGCTAAACAGGCAGGCAGCGCATGACTCCAGCGTGGGCCTCTCTCCATTTACTGTAATTTTTAGCTGTTACTTATATCCAGAGCCGGCCCTACCCAATGTGGCTCCCGGGGCAAGATTTTACATGGCGCCCCCCCTCCATCAGTGATTCACAAAAGAAATCGAATAGCCTTGTTTTGTAGTAATATTAATTGGGCATTGCTTTACATTTGAATCAATGTGAGCTTTTCCATTTTAAGAGTTAATAGTATTAACTAGTTTTAATATAATTACATTGAAGGTGAAATTTTTCCTGATTTTATAGTGCCCCCTGGATTCCACGGCGAAAGCATTTGCCTATATTGCCTAATGGGCCAGCTGGCTCTGTACTTAAAGTCTGGACTCTGAAGCCCTTGAGTACTCTTCTGACTTGTTGTGATCATATAGTAACATTTTCAGATCCACTGACCAGTGTAACGGACTGAGAGCTTCACTTGTAATGAAGGAAGACAGAGTTTTTGCTGCCTTTAACTCTCACATCTGAATTGCTGTACTACTTACAATGAGAAATTTAGTTCACACCAAAACGTTATTGACATCTACCTATTTTCCCTTGTTTATTTGAGCGATAGAAAGTGTTTTTTCATTTAGGCTGATCATTTCTGTGTACTGTTTTCCTGTCTAAATGCTTTAAATGTGAAGCACTTTGCGGAGGTGCTGTAGGAAATATATCTTCGCTTCCCTATAGCTTTAGCTACAAAATGTATGGCATTATATGGACGCTTCAGCTGATAATAGGATTGAATCGTCTCTCTGCCTGTTCTGCCAAATAAAGGCGAAACACTGAAAAACTTAGACAGATATATTATTTTGATGAAGGGGTACTTAGCATTCTTACCAGACTGAGTATTGCTTGTGTTTCTCCAGCTGTCTTAACAAGATCCCGGCCAGCAAGTCATATAATTTACTGTGGGCTGTTTGCCGGAAACACTGAAACTCTGTGATTTACATGAACACACAGTTGCAGAGGCAGAGGCAGAGCTGGCAGGGCTTTGATAAATTCTGAATTTCTCCTGTGCATTTATTGATTGTTTAGTCACCTGTTGACTATTTGTGCGATTGGGTGAATGAGCCTGTGCAGAGGGACTGCTAGGTGCTGGTGAGGATTTTGTTTTCAAGCTGCTTTGCATGAATAATGAGCTAAAAGCAACAAGAACACTGCTGGCCTTGTAGATTGAGAGTCTGCAAGGTGTGAATTTGATCCATGCTTCCTGACTGAATCAAGTAGTGTTATATGTTTACAGAAAATACACATTTTTAAGTCATGTATCTGTGATATACAGCACATCATTTTTTAATCCAAAAGTTGTCAGTGTTGCTGTACTGGACTGCTTAACTTTGTGCTTATCTTTAGTTTATTGAAGCCATAAAAGAACAGCTGGCCCCAGCCTGGCCCCTGCGGTTTAAATGGACCAGAACCACCACTGACCATGACCTTAGCTGTGAACACCCTGCACAGTGATCCAGGCAGAAGTAATTAAGTTCATTTCACTGCACTTTGGCCTTGACCACGATGGTGTTGACATTGGAAGATATATCAGTACATCCACTCAAGTATCAGTTGTTGCACAGAACACCACTACTCATTTACTTTTTAGTGCCAAATTCCACTTTTTTACTCTTGAATATATGAAATATAGGAATGTATAGATCAATACTCATGTTTATATAATAGATGCACTCATGATATGCATAGATAAATGTTTGGATGTCGACAGTGTTGTAGACATTCTCCTTTTAAGGGTGACTTCTGCCTACAGATGTTGAAAACCACAAATAAATTACAACATTTGGTCAGCTCTGGCACATTTACAGAAATGTTTCTAAATGTGTTGCTAATAAAAGATCCCCATCGTCACCAGCTATTACATTAAAATGCTACTCTCATGTTAACAAATCTATAATAATAATCTTATATTATAACATATACAAATATTACAGGAGCCATTCTGCCTATGTTACTTTCAATGCTTTAATTAATAAATATAAAAGCAGGCTACCTTAACCCTAATTTACAACTGAATACATTCTTCACCGGGTGAGACTACGTGTTGTGTGTTCTGATGCAATCCCATTTTAATGTGGGTGACCTAATTGGTCATTTTGACTTATGGGCTGTCAGGGCACTGATAGGGGGACTGTCCAAGTGAATCTCATGCTCCTTTCATGCTCCCTTCATTGGTCAACTGGGCGTAGCGATTTAATCAGTGCGCCTGCAAAAACTGGGCTGGGCACAGCTCGTGTTAGTTGTAATTCACTCTATAGCCAGGGATGATGAGCAGAGAATACAGCGTTGAGAATGTGAAAGTTGAAGCTGCCGTATAGCGACTCACCCTGGGGAGCCACGTTGACGAGCAGCAACGGCAACACTTTCTTCATTGTCATTCTAAACTTCATCTTCAACCTCCTGCTCTTCATGCAGGCCTCTTTCCCCGCACAGAGGGTTTGTTTATCTGCAGCTACACATGATCTGGTTTGAGGCTCAAACGTACAGCAGGGAGCTCCACGTTGACCTGGCCACTTTCAGAACAGTGAGTAAAACAACTGCGCTACAGGTTTTGTGATGGTTTCAGTCACGCCTTCGGATCGATCTCCACAGGGACAAAAATGATCCTCATGTCTGGAATTGATCTGATGGAGATGAAATCAGCTTTACTAACAGAATGTGGAGCTCAGTGAACCCGATCACCTTCTTGGAAATGTTTCCATGGGTGAGTCCTTCTGGTTTTCTTCGCCATGTAATGATAAAATTGAATTTGTGTGTTATGACAATCGGATCTTAGTGAAAGAGAACAAGGCGTGGGAGGAGGCTCTGGAACACTACATCCCTCTTGACACAGACCCCAATTCAAGCAGCATCTACTTCAGTCATCTCTCCATCCTCCCGCACATGATCTTTGGAGGTGACACCTCCGAAGCAAGAAAAGCAGTCCTTGATGATCAGGCACAAAAGATAGCTCCACGTTTCAGACACCGGCTGTTGGTGATCGGGATGCCTCTACTGATCCCTGCCCTGCAAATAGGAGGTACTGTGGCACAATGTCAAAGACGGGAGCTTTTGTTAGTCTGTACCTGCTTGTAGTAAAAGGCTTTTTTTCTTTTTGCTGTGTAAGGATCTAGAGGACATGTAGTCCAGAGCCTGCACACTGTAGGTAGATGCATGTTTTATAAGATTTAGCTATATTTTTTATTTATGCTTAGAGGAATAGGTAGCTCTGTATTCACGATTTTGAGAGATGCAACTTTGAGGTTTAAGAATTCAATCAGTGAAGATGCCGACTTACAGAAGCCCTTTGGTGCCTTCTTCTATAGTGTGTTAGTGGTGCACAGAAAACAGAAATTCTACTTACAAATGGAAAAAAAAAACTAACCTTGTGTTTCAGAATGACATTTCCAGATGTAGGGTTGGAACTCTGGCAGTCAACTTTTTGAAACTAAACAAACAACTGCACAGATGTGAGTATAAATTTGGCATAATGATAAAACCAGCTCGCTCCATCCAGACAAAACATCTTCTCATGGTATACTGTGTCTGACTTCAATGAACTTTTGCTGTCGACAGTAAACATGCTGTTGTGTCCTTTGAGATACTAGCCTAATGTTTTATGTAACACACTCCTTAGAGGTCCTTAAATGTCAGTCTCATACTAAATATAACAAACCCACGTATAATTAGTGCTGGTAATAATACCAAACTGTGCTTTCATGGGTGGTGGAAAAGATATTACTTTGTATTTAGGATTACAAATAAGAAGTTGGCTCAAAGTTCAAGCCGCTAATAAACATAATAGATCAGGATCACTGCGGTATAAGCACAGAGCAGCCCGATGCAAAGTGTTTCCACAAACATCATAGCGTGTCCACTTAACTCAACAGTCAGCTTTTTTCCTCCCAGAGCTTTCAATTACATCTCATCGAGCTGATGGCATTTTCTCAGTTGCAGAGTAAGTGGACCTTTGATTTATTTTGTGTCCAATGTCACAAATCACCTTTCACATCAACATTATCGCAAAACGCGAGTGGATGATTCTGTACATCATGGTAAAGCTCGCCCTCTCCATGTCGGTGGGGAGTTCCTGCCTCAAGTGGAGGAGTTTAAGTATCTCGGGGTCTTGTTCACGAGTGAGGGGAGGATGGAGCGTGAGATTGACAGGTGGATCGGTGCAGCGTCTGCAGTCATGCGGTTGCTGTATCGGTCCGTTGTGGTGAAGAAGGAGCTAAGCTGAACGGCGAAGCTCTCGATTTACCGGTCAACCTACTCGCACCTATGGCCATGAGCTATGGGTCACGACTGAAAGAACGAGATCCCAGATACAAGCGATCGAAATGAGTTTCCTCCGTAGAGTGGCTGGGTGCACCCTAAGAGATAGGGTGAGGAGGTCAGTCGCCAGGGAGGAGTTTGGAGTAGAACCACTACTCCACATCAAGAGGAGTCAGCTGAAGTGGCTCGGGCATCTGTTCTGGATGCCCCCTGGACACCTCCTTAGGGAGCTGTTTCGGGCATTGTCCAAGCAGGAGAAGGCCTCAGGGAGGACCTTGGACACAGTAGAGGGACTATGTCTCTTGGTAGGCCTGGGAATGCCTTGGGGTCCAACTGGAAGAGCTGGAGGAGGTGTCTGAGGCGAGGGAAGTCTGGGCATCTCTACTTAGACTGCTGCCTCTGTGACCTGGCCCCAGATAAGCGGTAGAAGATGGATAGATGAAAGGATGTTGATTTTACTATTACTTCCTCTGGGTTCTGCTCACATGACAGTGTGGTTAGGTTTAGCTGAAGATCATGGAGGATGCGAAGGTTGACTGCAGGTCCATGACAGGAAGTGTGGAATGACTGGCCTACTGACAGCTTAAAGATTTACTGACGTTACCTGTGATGTGGACACAATCTGACTGTGTATTTGCGTAAGAAAAATGAAAAGATGCACTTGTATGTAATAAGCTGGTATCAATTCACCGGCTACGAGAATCGATTTCTCGTAAACGCTTTAGCTACAATTTCACTCCGCCTGTCACTACTTCTCACCTCGTCACCAACCAAAATCTGAGAAAAACTGAGCAGAAGGAAACATAAAAATCTCCTACAGAGACACCGGCAGATGGGAATGCCAATATTATATTTACAGTATCATAATACAGCTCTGAATGCTCAGTCAGTAGCTCAGAAAAAGAACTATTTCCTTGGAAAATTGTACATTCTTGGCTGAAGGCATGGCTTTGTGGATGCTATTAGACCACAGCAAATGTCCCAGTCAGTTATGGTAGAAATGAGTTGTGCTGTTGAGGCAGTTACTAATGGACCAATGTATGATCTCTGTAATTAGCTATGACACAGAACACGTCAGCCAGATTAAGATTAAGTGCATGACAAAGACCACACAGTGACAGATGCATGCCAGCGAATCAGAGACAGACGTTTTGTCTTGGTCACAGTTGAATATTCTATTATTCTTTAGAAAATAAGACAACAGCTGAGCAACATTTTCAGATGTGTCTATTCATTTTGATGAGTAATGAAACACTGTGTTGGACAGGGGGTGCCATCTAGGTTGGTTGGTCCAATGACTTGGTGTAGAATGAAATAGCTTAATAACCACTACATAGATTACATTGTTGGAACAGACATTTCTGGTCCCCAGAGGAGGAAATCAAATTGACTTTCTGATAGTTTTTACTATCTTGACAACTAACGAATAGATTTCAATGAATCAGGTATAGACATCCATTGAGTCCAAAGACTGTGGTTGAACCAGTGGCTTCTCTTCTTTGCCACCCTTAGAATGACAGTTTTGTTTTTCAGCAAAATGTCTCAACAACTGTTGGATTGTTTGGACTATTACGACATTTTGTACACATGGTCATGTCCTTTTGATTAACTGTAATCATTTTTCATCTGACCTTTCATCCAGCACCACCATGAAGACACAATTTGGTTTGTACTGTACACTGTGTTATGACCAAATACCTGCACAGCTAACAGCATTGTTGTCAGCCTCAGCTGTACTTTGTGTTTAGTGCTAATTAGCAAATGTTACCATGCTGGCACACTAAATTAAGATGGTAATCATGGTGAAAATTACTTGCTAAATATAAGCATGTCGGTTTTGTTGTTCTCGTGCTTAGGCACAGCCTCACAGAGACTACAGTTGTTGTAGGTCTTAGTTGTGTTTTATACGGAATCATTTCAAAGACTCTAAAGATTCATGTGCTACACACATCTGCAGCATATCTTGTAACTGGAACGTGCCGTAATCTCAGAACACATCATAAGATAGAACATAAAGATGCAGGCAGTTTAACGCTTCGTGTAGCTGATGCTGCTCTCTACCTGACCTTGAATAATTTATTTAACAGAATCTCATCTCCCTTCATTATTGTGGGTAATGAAAGCAACATATAAAAACACAGTGGATTGTTCATGAATGCAGAAGACCCCCAGTGACATTCTGCTGAGTGCACTGGATGGAGACTGGCCAGCAGTCTTTCTGAGAGAGAAAACCTGCCTTACTGAGGTGTACAAGATGATCTGAAGGAGCTTTCTCCTGTGAACGAGCATGTGTGTAAGTGATGCCCTACATATCCGCACTCCTCACCTTTTCTGTCGTTTTACAGGACAGGCTTACCTGGAAGGCGCTGTTTAACAGTGAAAGCCTCGCACAATCCTATTTGAAGTCTGCTCTGTGGGTTTAGCCACTTTTTAAATTCAAATCACTCACACCACAGTGTCAGGACAAGGGGAGGGTGGGAGGGGAAGGTGGACTTAATATAAAACCCAAATCCCATTAGAGATGGACCGCAGGAAAATGAGGGGTTGGCACTGTGTCGCCTTACCACACGATGTGAAGAGAGAACTCTTTGATGGGGGTCAGAGATGATGTCCCATATTGCGCACTTTTTACTTTTTTTGTTTTCACATTTCTACCTATCAAACTGGAAATAGCCAGAAGTGAAATGTATCATTACAGGATCTGTGTCCGCAGAGGAGCAGGGCTAGAAGGAGTAGGTGACTTATCTGCCACAGACGTAGGTCTTTGGGGTAATAAGGCATGCATGAGAAGCTGTTTCCCTCCTCTGAATGGGGTATCCATGTCGCTTGGTCCCTGTGTAGCCTGCAGACTCTCTGAAGTGGTCGACTTAGCATGGCCTTCTTGTATAATTAGTCTCCTGAACCATGTAGGATGTGTTTCTCGATGGCTCACCTCCTCTACTTTCATTTCTACCTGTTCCTCTCTCTTTTTCTGTCTCTCCCACGGACTCTACCTTTTTTCCATCCTCTCAAGACCACGCTCACACACAAAGATCATTGTCAAAATCCAAATACAGCCTCCTAGATGCTCAGTGCTGCTTTTAATTCCTTTGTTGGGACTGACCTTGTGTGATAATGACAATGCGGTACAGTGCTTAGATGTTGGTCAGTGCTGCAGTTGCTCTCTTCACTAGCTATTTTTAAAGCAACGTAGTATTTGTGTAAGATTCCTCTGAGTGTTGTTGCAAGTGATTCCCAATAGAGATGCCAAAAAGTATGATTTAGACTTAGACTTGTTTTTATTGTCATTTAAGAGACACACTATCAGTGCACATACCAATCGAAATTTCGTTTCCTTGGCTCACATAGGAGGGGGCACATAAATTGTCCAGACTTTAATATTCACAGAATATTTTTAAAAATGCTGCTGTGGCTTAAGTTAAATAATTGCCTAGTGCATAAAGGAATAAGGTGACAAATGGACAAAGTGACAGTGAAAATATTGCTCTGTCAGAGGTAGCAGCATGTTATAGTCCATTGGAGGGTGTGGGTGGTGGGGTGGGGTTACCGTCCAAAGATAATAGTTTATTTATTGTTATGGATGTTCAACAGTCTTACACCCAGCGGGAGGAAACTGTCTCTGAATCTGGACGTCCTGCTGCGGCTGCTGAAGAAACCTCCTGCCTGAGGTCAGCATGGAAAATAGTCCATGGTGGGGATGGGTGGGGTCAGAGGAGATGCACTGGGCTTTAGCTAGGCAGTGCTTGTGTCCAATGTCCCGGATGGAGGGGAGCTGGGACCTGATAATTCTCTCTGCTGTCCTCACCACTCTCTGCAGAGACTTCCAGTCAGAGGCCTTGCAGGCCCAAACCACACGGAGATGCAACTTGTCAGCAGACTCTCAATGGCGCCTTTGTAGAAGGTGGTCAGGATGGAAGTGGGGAGGGAGATGCTCCTCATCCGGCGCAGGAAGTGTAGGCGCTGCTGTGCCTTTTTCACCAGGGAGGGGGTGTTGATGGACCAGGTTAGTTTATCTGTGATTTGCACCCCCAGGAACTTAGTTCTACTGACAACCCCCACCTCAGTGTCATTGATGAGGAGTGGTGTGTAACTGGACTGAGATTTGCTGAAGTCAACAATGATTTCCTTTGTCTTGTCAACATTGAAGATCAGGTTTTTGACTTTACACCAGTCCACCAGGTGTTTCACCTCGGCCCTGTAGGCCTGTTCATGGTCACCCTGGATAAGGCCCACTACCAGCTGTGTCGTCTGCAAACTTCACAAAGTGATTTCAAAATATGTTTCTTTATTGCACATTTTAACAGTCTGTAATGCTATCCTCAATATGCTTAAACACAGAAACACCAGAACCTAACTTGTCATTGTTATGGAGAAGACGATAGAGGAATGAAGCTGGCAAACTGGCTTTTTTTTAGAGGACTGAATAGCACAGCTGCTGAATTCATTTAAAATTTACTCATCTAAACAGGACAACACTGCATGCACTTTTATGAAGTAAAATGCACTCCTCAGGATTCTTTTTAGTGTTGAATAAATGCAGTGCTTGTAGTCCAGGTGTTATTGCACCTCAAATCTGAATGTTTAACAAAGGAAAATTGAGTCTTGTCGTCCACAGGGGAGTGTTTCTCCTTCTACCACTGCTTGAAGAAACTATCTTCCAGAAACTGTCAGCAGGTTTGGGAGTTTATTCGCAGTCCATCATCCACCTGAAACAGTCCAACTTGCTCATTGTTAATGATAACAGCCCATATTAGCAGGTGTGCCCTGTGTCTATTAGTGATCCAGTCACAGGTCCATCCGTCTGCTCCTTCAAGAGCCATTCTCATTTCATCTGTCCATAAAACCTTTGAAAAATCTGTCTTCAGGTGTTTCTTGGCTCGATCTTGACGCTTCAACTTGTGAATCTTATTCAGTGGTGTCGTGGTTCAGCTGTCTTTATCTTGGCCACGTCTCCGAGCACTCGACACCTTGTGTTTTTCGACACCCAGGGTAGGCTGCAGTCCTGGAATATGATGCCACTGGAGGATAATGGCTTCCTAGTAGCCCCATGCTGGGTGTTTTTCTTTTGCAATTCATATGAGCCCTCTCTTCTTCCCTGCATTTTTCATGGCCAAGTTGACTATTCTCAACAAAACAGTGGACTGTCTGGTGGTCATGCACCAACAGTTCAGCTATTTCAACAGTGTTGCGTGTGTCTAAAAAAGCACTTTGCAATGTTTGACTTTTCGGTGTCAGTTAAATCTCCTTTTTCTTGACTCAACTTTTTGGTGATTTGCAATAGGAAAATGTGTGAAATATTGATAAGGTCAGAATACTCACTCGAAGAATAATTGTGCTTGCAGTGTAAAAGTCTGCAGCCATGCGAGTGGTTTTGTTCACCTGGTTGTTTAGCATGTTCAAATGCTAATATTTCCTAATTAGCATTAAATTACACCTGAGGCTGACCTTAATTAGATTAGTTTTGAAGGTATCGAGTTATGAACCACAGTACTGAAAACACTGAGAGTTTTACTTGATGGCTGTGTGAGAGAAAAAATTTAAGGGATCATGGAAGTTATCACGATTCATTGATAGGAGAATGAGAATGCCAGCATCAAATTTTATGGTAATAACAGGTAATAATTGTTGATATTTCATTCAAAACAACAAATGCTTTTGGAATAATTGTCAGTAGAACTCATCCTCTTGTTACCATGTACAAAATTTAAAGGCAATTTATCCAATGCAATTGCTGAGATATACACTCATTGGCCACTTTATTAGGTACACCTGTTCTATTGCTTGTTAACACAAATAGCTCCACCACTTGTTACAGCCAAGGAATACAGAACACCATGTCTGAACGCACAACACGTCGAAACCTTGAAGAAGATGGGCTACAGCAGCAGAAGACCACACCGGGTGCCACTCCTGCCAGCTAAGAACAGGAAACTGAGGCTACAATTCGCTGACCAAAACTGGACAAAGAAGATTGGAAAAACGTTGCCTGGTCTGATGAGTCTCCATTTCAGCTGCAACATTCAGATAGTAGGGTCAGAATTTGGTGTAAACAACATGACAGCATGGATCCATCCTGCCTTTATAACCACAGTGGATTCTTCTTCTGATGCTACTTCCAGCAGGATAATGCTCCATGTCACAAAGCCAAATCATCTCAAACTGGTTTTTTGAACATCACGATGAGTTCACTGGATTCCAACGGCCTCCACAGTCACCAGATCTCAATCCAATAGAGCTCCTTTGGGATGTGGTAGAATGGGAGATTGGCATCATGGATGTGCAGCCGACAAATTTGCAGCAACTGTGTGATGCTATCATGTCAATATGGACCAGAACCTCTGAGGAATGTAAGTATGCCACAAAGAATCAAAGCAGTTCTGAAGGCAAAAATATACTGAAAAACTGACTGAAACTGCTGAGTGAGTCGACAAAGTGTGATATTTAGCGTTACCTGCTATCCACAGGACATACAACAGCATTTCAGCGTGGATGTTTCTTACTAAAGTGCACCTTTGGACTCAAAGTTGACATCTCTGCTTAATATTTTACACAAGTTTGTTGTTTTCCTCAGGGATCCAGAACATTTTAATCACAGCTACATTTTGTTGTCCTGACCGCTCTGTACTGAACCCTAACCCCACCAATAAATCCTCCCAGCTCTACAGGTATGAGTTTGACTGCAGATATAGAAAGGTAACTTAGGACCTCACTAAAATCTAACAATCAAATATGGTCTCCTGTACAACTTCTGTCTGACCTGTAATTACATCCAGTTTTTCTCTGACACTTCTGACAATCACCCATGAGCTGCAGTGAGAAACACAATTTACCGAAAAGGTAAAAGCCAGCGCGCTACATCGAGGTCATTTGGTTCAAATACTCAGACCAGCAGGGGAAAACCACTGCGTAGGAAGCCAATGAGTCACTCTGACCTTTTGTCAAAAACTGCCAATCAGGTGCCTTTGAGCAAAGCCCTTTAACCCCCAACTTTACCAGTGGAGCAGCAATAGGTGACCTATTTTGACTTTGTAGCTCATATGCGTGGGTGTACATTGGAATATAGAACAGTTCAGCAGAGAGAGAGTTTGCTCTTAGTCAAGTTTCCTTGAAAACATAAACCCTAAAAACAGCAATTATGTGTATTCGAAAGTGTAGCTAAATGCTCTGTAACACTGATCAGCCATCCTAGATTAGCTAAAGAGTACCTGTCCCTGGGTCACATTCTCGCCATGCTTCAGTACGACTGAGATTGTTCCTAAGTTGAGAGAAAATGAAGAAATAAATGACTGAGACATGGGAGGGAAAGAGGGCAGCCTGGCTTCGCTCGCCTGCCTTGTTAAAGGAAAGAATAATTACTGGAGCATTACACAGTAATGCATCAAATGATCATGTCACTTTTGACCGTGCATGGGGAGTGATTTACAAGCTGGAAGAGTTGTTTCACAAGCTCAAATAGGCACTGGACAGGAAAAAGGCTTCACTTTCTTGGCTTGCACTTACCTTTAAGATAATAACACAAAACATTAAAAAAATAAAAAAAATAAAAATGTGTTTCTTGTTTCTCTCACTGATGTGAGCTTTGCTGTGTTACCAGGAGGGAAAGGTGCAACAATTTATCAAAATACCTTCAGTGTATCTGTCTTCATTAGCTGAAAGCCTGTATTGTTTGTTATATATGCAGTCTGTAGTTCTTTTGTTGTTGTTCTGAGTTCACTGGGGTAAAATATATCCACCCTATATGATGCAATTCTTCAAGTCTTCATACAAAATATTCATCATCTGTCAGCAACAATACATGGAATTTTGAGATTTTATTCACTCATCCATTATCTGTACACTGTTTAATCCTCTGTAGGGGACCTGGAGTCTATCCCAGCCGACTCAGGTGAAGGCAGGGGACACCCTGGACAGGTCTCCAGTCTATCATTGAGCTACACATAGAGACAGACAACCAAGCACACTCTCATTCACACCTATGGATAATTAACAACAATCAATTACCTTAGTATGTTTTTGGACTGTGGGAGGAAGCTGTACCTGGTGAAAACCCCCGCTGCACAGGGACAACATGCCACCTCCACACAGAAAGATCCCAGGCCCAGGCCGGGATGTGAACCGGGGATCTTCTAGCTGTGACGGTGCTAACAACTGAGCCACCGTGCAGACCGAGATTTTATTCAGCAAAATAAAAAGACATGACAGACCCCAACCTCCAGCTCCCTGAAAACATAAGATGATTACTAACTATTCATTTTCTTAGATAATGTACCTTTACTCTTTGGACTACAGAAGATTCCTAATGGTGCAATGGATCCCACAGGATCATATGAAGAATGTAGTGTTTACTTCGTGGGTTCCAAACATTTTTCAAGCATGTCACCCTTTCACAGTTTTTGTTTTTGAAAATGTCATGGCGTCCTAATTTTGGCCAGAGTGAGATGAATGAACATGTCTTCATATTGCATTTAGTCTCTGGCAAGCTCTGATGCCATCACCGTTCAGTGAAGTGCAGAAACACCTCTCTAAAGATATAGATAAAACAGCTAATATAGACCAATAATAAAGAATGTCTTTATTAATAAGCAATGCATTTTTCATGTGATGCGTGTATAATGCTGGGGCAAACATGTCCAGTGTCAAACCACAGAATCTCATGAATGATATTTATGTTGTTCTTTCCAGCTGATCAATCTTCACTCTCTGCAATCATAATCATAACTCCAGCACAGCCCAAATGACAAACCATCCAGTCAGAGAACATATTGCATTTATAACCGGAGTTCCCGCAAGTGGTAAATGTTCCCTCAGCTGGACTTATATAATGTATTTAAAGCACGGAATCCTATCTTACTTCTTTAATTAATTCCATAAATCATTATTAATAACCTTTAAAGCCCCCCATCTGCATGGTTATAATCACCATAGTCAATCTTTGGTGTCAGGTTTGATTGCCAATCCATGTCCTTCTCTAATTGACCTTGTCCAGTGAGGGAAGAGCAGACAATATTGCTTTTTCCCACTGGTGCCCCACTCATTTCTACTCCAAATGAAGAGTGCTCCCAGTTTGTTCAGCAGATTGAATGCCATCACTTTATCCTTTAAATAGCTGACACGCAGGCTACTTCAATTTAAAGTTATTGAATGTGCAAAATCCTTACCAGCATCATTTCAGCACTTACAACAGGAACTGTGTTTGTATTTGTGTGAGTGATGTTTTTAATTTAGCTGCATATGCGATAGAAAGAAGCACTGTATGTATTAACCTGTGTTCAAAAGGGGTTTTCTGAATGCATCACCTGCTCAGTATCATGACGTGTTATCACAGTGCTTTTTTTCTTGTTGCATGTAATTTCATGCACTGCAGTCTTGATCAATAACAACCTCCTCCTGACCTTAACCATCGCCCTAACCATGTTGAGTATCATTTTAATATGATATAAAACACAGGAAATGCCTTAAATGTGTAGCCATGATGACACACTAGAAAAGCTTGAAATGCCATGCTAGTACATGCAATCCCATGATATCATGTTGGCACCGTCAACCCACTACATTCTAAGATCGTAGTGTCGAACGACTTCAAGTCAAAAATATCTCATAAACTATTTTTATCAAGCTTCATAAAATCCGCACTATGCTGCTAACAAAGACTAAAGCACAAGCAAATAAAGAAATGTTGCTGTGTGTAACACAGTTTGATAAAAACGTCTTTGTTTAATCATTGTACAATCTGTTATACTGCATGATCTCTCTGGCAACACAAATGGAACACATACGGATGATGATTTTGGGTACTTGCTACTCCAAACAAACCCCTCTCATCAACGGAGCCATTTTATTATGCTAATAAAATGTTAAATCAAAGTAATTGTGAGTGACAGGTGACCTGAAGCCCTAAATAGTGTTGACATTTTAAAAAATACTCTTAACTGTTAACTGTAATTAAGTCTTTGAGTTTGCTAAACTTACATGAAAGCTTGAATCCTGCTTTAGCTGCTGTGGATACTGTGGGAGAAACTACTGAAATCCTCTGAGCAGTTTGCAGATATGTAAAATATATATTAAAAATGTGAAGTATCCAGCAATACATTCCTGACAGATCTATTTGTGGCATGAAACAAAGTTTTTAAGAGGTATTATTGCAACAGAGCCTCTGTTAAAACAGAGCCAACATCCAGAAAGGAAACAAAGAGTCCAGTCCATCCAACACTGTTGAACAAGAGCAAATGCTAAGTTAAACAAACTCTTGCAGGACTGAAGAAAGAATGGAAGCTTTATGCTCTGGTCAAGTGCTAATAACCCAGTAGATTGTGATGCTGGACGGATCATGTAGTGACTCACTGTTCATGCCCATCTTATCCTTTTATGTTCTGAAACACAGCTGTGAATATACAACCCTGTCTCCAAAAATACATCCCTATGCAACTGAATTACATTACTTTGAAAAGAAATGTAATTTCTAGTGCTGTTAAAAATATTGCGTTATTAACGCGTTAACGCAAATCCATTTTAATAGCGTCAATTTTTTTTTATCCCGAGATTAATGCTCTTTTTGACCTGGTGAACTTGTAGTTTTTCACAAGCTGTGGCCACAGCTAGTAACGTTAGAAAAACTACAGGATTCCACATGTAGACCGGGAACAAAACAATAAACACACCCCACACACGTTTGGTCTGGCCTGCTCGCCAGCTGCTAAAGAGTAGGTTACCGTTTTGTGTGAATGGTGAGCGCGAGACGCCGAAATAGATGCGAACAAGATTCTGTCAGGGGTACTTGGCCGTCTGAGTCCGGCAGCATTAGCATGGATATGTCCTGCTGGTGGCGGCACAGCATCAGTGTCCTCGCTCACCATGCCTTTCTGTTGGCTCCGTTTCTGCGTCCCGAACCACGTGCCGCTGGTGCAGATGCTCAGCCAGGCAACGGTAGGGGTGCACACGACTTTTCGAACCTCAAAATTATTATTCGGATACCACCACAACGACCGAATATTGGGATATTCAGGTGCAGCCCAGCTGCAAGATGGGTCGACTGACAAGACCAAAGTCATCTGTGTGTGTTGTCAGTGTGAACTGAGACATCATCGTAGCACATGCAGTCTGAAATACCACTTGATGACCAAACACACAGCTGATACAAATTCTCCGCCTCCTCCTCATCAAAATCAGGTGACAATGGTGATAAGAGCATTAAAATGATAATTCAAGGGACATTTAGAATAGATAAAAAATTTGCGATTAATTTACGATTAAACGTGAGTTAACTATGATTCATGCAATTAATCGCGATTGAATATTTTAATCGATTGACAGCACTAGTAATTCCATTATGAAAGAAACATATCTTTCCACTAAGCTGTATCAGTAGGACATTGTCGGAAAGGCTTCCAGTTTGAAAGAGACTCAAAGTATGTATAAGGAAGATGAAGGCATAAGTCAGCAACAGGACTGACCCATGAGATTCGCACCTTTATTCTTAGGTTTAAGGCTCATCTGCACTCCTTGTTTGTTTATATTTGTTAGTTGGTTAGATTTAGCCACTAAAACCATGTGTTCAGGTTTAGGGAAATATCACAGTTTAATGTGAAATACAACTCTTGCACTGTTTGGAGCTTCTCCACCATTTTCTGGGTTGCCAGGGTGACAACTCCATCCTCATCTAATATATGATAAACAGCATAGGATGGTTTGTTTGAAAAGGAGCGACAGCAAAGCATTCAAATAAATGACAAAGACATGTTGGTTAAAACGACGCATCTGTGATATGTCACAAACAGTATAATTGGGGAGAAAATATATCTCCCTCAAAACATAACTGAGAATGCAGTTTAGTTGTACAGGAACATAATTTTTGTGAGACATGTCTGGAATATCGATACAGAAATGTAAAGTGCGAGGTACAGAAGGGATGTAACATAGCAGCTGTATCCTGACATAATAGAGTTTTCTAAAATGTAGAGAGCTCTGTCAGGGCCTTATTATGCTGTGTTTGTTAACATTGTCCCTTGGGGTTTGCCGTACAGGTGAAGGTTTGGCCTCAAGGGACAAGTCATCAACCTTAACCAACCCTCAGAGAAGGCTGCTGGAAACTGTGTGGCCACAATGGAGGAAACAATTTAGGGAGAGCACTTTAGGTAGAATTCAAGCAACATTTCAGCATTTTTATATGAGTGGACTACTTTAAACGTCTGCTCGTATTATACCTTAATGTCAAGCTACCAGCTGTTTGTACTAGTCTATTAATATAGCCTTATCATGGTGATATCTCACTTTTTTCCCACAGAGATGTTATTCTCACTTTGAGATACTTAATTTATAAACTGTTACCAGACCAAACTGTTGTGTGTCAAAGAAAGAGCTTTTTTAATTACTTGCAGGTTGCTAGACATTTAGATTCAATGACAAGTCAAGAGCTCCTATTAAATATCTAAACAGGCTCAGCTCTGGGCAACCTGCAAAGGTTCAGGGGTAGCCCCAACTGTAGTGGCATTCCTGTTTGCTGGAAGTACCTGTTTGCACTGTGTATTTAGTTTTGACAATGCACCATTCGATTCACACTGACACCAAACAAACCCAGTGTCAAACTTCGGCAAAGGATAACCCATGCTCCCCGTATTTACTCTTGATCATTTGATTTACTGTACAATGGTGCAGAAGAGCGCCCTTTGTCATCCCTTACCTTGTCAAAAACTACGCTGAAGAAAATAAGTTTTCAAAAGTGACCCAATAACACACATACACATGCACACACAGACACACAGACTCACATCGGTTGGGTGATTTATTTTAAGACTCAGAGAGTCTAAGAATGCCATTTAGTAAAGATGGCAGTAGGTAATAAATCCTCATCAAGTCTGGTACATCCTGTTAGCTTCTTCTCTCCTAGTGACAGCTTTTTAATAAGCTGTGTGTGGTCCTGTATGTGTACTTGACATTTACTAGCTGACGCTACCCCTCCCTGTCCGTCAGTGCACATTATGCATATTCTTCTAGAACCCGAGCAAAGCATTAGCATGTACTATAACCGTGTCATTCATACTGTTCAAGGTCTAGGGGAAAGGGGCTAGCCTGTTTGTTGCCATAATTGATTTCTTTTCAGCTGCGCAAATGAGTTTCTTATTTCTTTGGAAGTTATTTATATGGAAATGGTGTGATGTTGTGACTACATTAGTGGAGTTATTCTCACCTCCCTCTAAAGTCACTACCTCCTGGGGAAACTCCCTTTGTTGCCATTTGCTGTTTTGCTGATTCTGTCAGCAAAAATTAATTGGTGTCCATTTTAACTCCCCTCGAGCCTTAATTTCTATGAGCAGAGAGATACCCAGGCCCAATTATGTGGTGTAAATAACATTTGCTCTATAATTGCTTCAATAAAGATTTATCGCCTTCTCTTCATTGTCCTTATGTTAAGGCATTGCGAGGCTAGCCGGGAGGAGACTGAGGCATGGCGGAGTTATCTTGCAGAGTGGGGAAGAGGGCCTACGTCGCTGAGCATTGTCTGGACTGTTCTGGTTGTGTCTGTGCGTATCATCCATGCCTATCTGTCAGAGGTTGCATAGAACTGCTTATTGTGTGCTGGGCTGGAGTTAGTAGATGACATCTAAGAAGAAAAAGCAAGTGAAGAGAAAGGACAATATCAATCATAAGGATACTCATTTTTGTAATCTACAGTGATGGGCCTAAAATAATTGAGTAAAATTCCATTAAATGCAGGAATGTGCTGAGACCAATAGTAGAATGCAATGTATCATGGGCATTCCTAGATGACCCTTTATTTGTTCCCTTTATGACCACCACAGTTTCTGTTGGTGTCCCTTTAGTCTTACTATGTCTGATTATAAGTCCCTGATTTCAGATAGAACTAGACAAAACAACCTCATAATTGTTTTAACATTGACACTGAAAGATTTAAAATAACCAAGGTAACTGCTACTTTCATGAGTTGATCAGAATCACACTTTACTGTCTCCAACTGTTTCTCTAGATTGGAACAAAAAAGTTTACAGAATGAAATGTGATGGTGGAATATAAGGAAAAACCAAACAAAAATGTATGTCAGTTTAGACTCCTCTCTGAAACACCCCCAGCAACAAGCCCTACTTGCAAAAGCCCTATAATGGATACATATGCTTAGCATTTTTCATATATCATTAAATCACTTTAAGAAAATAAAAGCCTTCAAGTATAAGCTAACCAATGTGCTGGATGAAATTATGATGAAATATAACCTTCCCAAAATTCATCAACAGTGTGTCAGTGAATGTTCTCATTCATCCAGGTCAAAGTCATTCTGGGCAATTCAATCGAAGGAAACTGGACTCAGTAATATGTCTGTGAAGACGTTCTGCCTCTCATCCGAGTGGCTTCATCAGCTTATGCGTGTCATTTGAAGTGTGACTTCAAGTGACTCGAACAACTCTGACGAGTGTTGTGTTTGACTGGCCTCATGTGACACCTGACAATTCTGATGACCCCAGCGACTGTCCTTGCATCATGGAGCCCCATCTGAGTTACACCTTTGGAGCGCTAACGACCGATAGTCGCCACTGGTTTTTGCAAACACCTCCACAGAGGTTAAATACCTGGGTTCCCCACCAGCGAGTCAGACTAGCCCAGTCTAGTCTGGATACGCATGAACTGATGAAGCCACTCGGATGAAAGGCGAAACATCTTCACAGATGTATTACTGAGTCCAGTTGCCTTCGATTGCCCTTGACTTTTTGAAACTAATTAGCAAGCATTTCCTAAGTTATGCTTGGACCATTGCTGTCTAGGATCATTTAAGGCCATGAAATGTTCTATTTTTGCTTTAATTACTTGTATTATTATAAAGCAACCGGTACCATCAAGTGAGCAGCAGCGCCTGAGCGTTTCATCCAGTGAAAGTTAGATTCACCATTCAGAAGCTCTTTATCATGTCTACCAACAGTCAGGTCAGAGGAGATGCTAGCTGACACCACATTGCATGTTCTCTGAATAATAACACTTTTATCTGTTTCATGTATGTTGCACATAAATGTCATGAGAAGAGCACGAGGTCAGCCACCTTCACTACAATACATGGAAATGATGTAAATGTACGCCTAGATGTGTGGATGCAGAGACCTTTTGTTTTCCATAGGAACCCTTAAAATATTTCATGCACTGGCACACAGCCAACCTGCTGTTACACTGTATTCCCTCCTAAATACTGAATATATTGGCTACATCAAAGTTTAGTAACAATTTTAGAAAACCCATCCAGGGTGATTTAAACAGTTCACAGTTGTATTAATGATGTTTAGAGGTATGGTGATTAGCGAAGGAGAGCTCGGGCTGGCAAAAAGATCCACAGCTCATCAGGGACCTTGGAAGCATCAGTTTGCCACGATTACTAAAAGCTATTGCTTGCCTATTCATCCACTTCCCATGTACGATCCAAATAAACATGGCATTGCTTGGTCTGCCAGGTGGATCTGGGGCTCGCCACCTCCTCTCCTCTGTTCCCTTTCCTGTATTAATAGCTCCTCAGGAGAGCCAGAGAGGTCTGCATGTCAGGTTTTATCTCCAGAGAAGAACAGGGGGGAAACTAAATGAAGCCTGAACTTGAGAACAGCCCCATCTAAGCTTCTCAAGGGGATGCTCGGAGCACATTAAGGGAAACATCAGTAATGTGCAAAACAAATGGAGGGATGTGAAAACCCCCAAAGACTTTCCCCCACCAGCTACGTTGAGCTGCTGCCATAAATCTCAGGACCCCTGTGCACGCTGTTGTATCCAGACTAGTGGAGAGAAAGCAGGACGACGCAGGGCCAAGTTTCTTCCACATGGAAACAGTGTAACTGTCAAAAGGAGGCTTTTCATTTCAGTGCTTAACTCTGAATGTGGGCTGCTTGTTGTCTCCGTGCCAGAGCCTTTTTCAGACTTGATGCACTGAACAGTTAGTCGAAAAGTTAAAGCAATTATCCATTGTTGATGTCCGGAGAGTATTTCCCCTGCCTTCAATGACAGTCTGTTTGTAACTACATGATTTGGGTAAAGACTAATGGAGTGTGAGTAAAGCACAGGAGCAACGGGATTATACTAATAAAGATGTATTATGGCTGAGAACAAAAGGCCTTGGCAAGGTATCCAGCCACTGGGGCTTGTGGGCTGCTTGTGGATAGGTGGGCGATACGCACTGAGCTGTACATTCTCCCTGATGAAATGTAGGCAAGCTTTGCAGAGATATTGCAGATTATATTCTGAACACAATGACTGATGGGAAGGCAGCCACAAAAGTTTTCTGATCAGATCCTCTGGATTTCTTTAAATCAGCAGGGACCTTGTTTTTGCTCTGGGGATGAAAAAGTTGGTCTGTTGTTCAGCCTACTCCTTTTGGTCCAGACTGAAATATCGGAACAACGATTGGATGGATTTCAGTGAACTTTGTGGACCAAAGAGGATGCAGCCTGCTGACTTTGCTGATCCCTTAACTTTTCACCTTGTGCCACCAGCAAGTTTTGTGTTTTTTTTTTGGCATTTTACTGAAATGTCTCACTGACTATTGGATAAAATTTGTTGCAAATATATATGGTGCCTAGAGAATGACGCCTGATTTCTCTGTTGATCCCCTGACTTTGTATCTATCTAGAATATGAAGTCAAAATTTCGATTTGTTTGATATACTTAACAATAACAAATAATACCCCAGACCAATGGAACTTAGCAGTAATTTGCATTTGGTGCTAACTGTAAGCATGCTAACATACTCAGTTAATATGGTCCACATGTTAGCATTGCCATTTGTGAGCATATTAGCATTCTGCTGTCACTGTTTAGCTCACAACACCACTGTGTCTTAATACAGTGTCACAGTAGTGCTCACCTTGCCTTTAACTCCAAGTTTCTTTACATCATGCGATAAAAAATTATACAGTGAATAATTGGGGTGAAAACCTTAGTGGATTTGGAGCTTTTCAGAACAGCAACATAAAAATTCAGTTTTAACCAATGGGGGAGCAAGAAAAAGGACATCATTCCAGATGGCAAGCATTGAGAAAAATTCTTTGAAATCTTAATTAAATACCTTTGAATACTCAAATCAGCAGCAGTTAAAATGTCAAATGCTATTTATCAACCCACTAAAGGTAGCAGGTAGTGGAGCGGTTTGCAGATTGGGTATGAATTACCATTCTCCTCCTTCCCCTCTAGCTGTTGCTCATGCCGAATGGTCTGAGTGGCTTGCCTGGCCTCATTTGCTGGTTAATTGCATTTTATAGTTGAGCTAAAGACCTGTCATCTGTTTCTCTGGTTTCATTTATCTTACAAATAACCCAGAGAGGGTGGGTTAAAGTACCTGCGCAGGCCAAATAAGCTCTTTTGCTGAATTTCCCACAAAGCTTTCATTGCAGATATCGCTTTTTCGCACCTTATTTCATGCTCTTGATGAGACAGAATTAAATTTGGGGAATTAATGCAGCTGAAAATATTGTGGAAAATAAAATATGAACAAAGGTATCTTCAGTTTTGTGAATTCCAGCTGTCAATTAAGAGCTGCTGGAACCAGAATCCTTACAGCACGCATTAAATGAATGTCGTCCCAGTTTTTAACCTGTAAATTCATAAATAATCGATCCACCTAAAAACATGACATCAAAATATCTCTTCTGCTGCCGCTCGCAACACTGTGGTGCATCTTTTTTTCCCCTTCAAGGTAGTGTGTATTCCCACTGTGAATGGTGTCCCCATTCCTTGTAATTATGCAAATGACACATTAATGAGGTGTAATTGTGAATTCATAAAACAGCGGGGATAAACTGTATAAAGATGCCATGTCTTAATAGGGGTAGTGGGAAACTTCATCATTGAAGGGCTGAACACGCTAATTGTTTACCCACCACTGCTACTTTAAGTAGCACATATTCATTTTGGGGGCATGAAGTCTAGTTATGAGTGTTTATACTACTTAATGAATGGTGCTGAGTGTTTATCATGGCAAGGAACATTTACTACACAAACTATACATTTTAAAAGACACAGAGCCAGTGTAAAACAGCCCTGAGCAAAGGCTCCACTATTTAGCCTTGACATCATTTCTTCTACGCTGCGTGCGAGATAATTAGTGCATTGCATTACTGCTTATTGCTGTCTGTGGCCCTTTGCAGCTGATGTGAGTCAGCAGTTCCACGGCTAGCACGATATTCAAATGTAGCGCTAGTGTAAAGCTGCAGAAAATTTCTCTGAGCGATTTGAATTTGAACAGTTTAGAATTTAAATACTTTTAGATAAACTGTCCATGAGTTCAGTTCAACTGTGGGATGTGTTTATTAGAGGGGACGTATGATTTCATAGCCTGTTCTTACACTTAAGCACTTTGATGATACTGTATATAATTATATTTAGAACAACAACACTATTTACTGTCCTCAGATTAAAACATTTGCATTAGAACCACCTGTCTAATACTGCGTAGGTCCGCCTTGTGCTGCTAAAATAGCTCTGAACCGTCATGGCACAGACATGGGACCTGTGGGGACGTCCTGTGGAGTCTGGCACCGGGGCTTTGGCAGCAGATCACTTGGCTTGTGGGCTGTTGGGTGGGGCCTCCGTGGCTTGGACTTGTTCCGGTGTATCCTGCGGAGGCTCGATCGGATTGGGATCTGGGGAGTTTGGTCAGCACCTTAGCCTCTTTGTTATGTTCAAGCAATTCCTGAGCCGTTTTTTTTTGCAGTGTGCATCATTTTGCTGGGTGTGTGCTTCGTCTGGAACACCATCTGGGTGGTTCATGTCTACATGAATGCCAGGAATCAAGGTTTTCCCGCAGAGATGATCAATGATATTCACTTGAGCTGTCAGTGGTTTTAATGCTGTGGCTGATCAGCGTAGATCCTCTGCAGCATTGAAACCCCTGCAAACTTTTGAAACATCTCTTAAAAAATAGTTTAACTTATTGACAACTGACTTGGAAGTTTTAACTTCACTGTGTAAAATCATGTGTATACAGAATTTGACACAGCCTATTCTGCTGAAGGTGGATTTGTGTGTGTGTGTGTGTGTGTGTGTGTGTTCACCTGAAAAAAAGTACAAGCGAGAATGGTTTTGACATTTGTGACATAGTTTGGATGCTAATTATGGTCTACATGCATCTCTAAGTGTGATGTAGAACTTGAAACCTCCAGCACACATACAGTGAAAATAGACATTTTGTTTCCAGTAGTTAAACATTTGAACCGACTCTTGTTTGCATATTTATAAAGTCTGGATCTGGGATTCCCCAGTGATGAAAAAACAGTAGATGTAGTTTTAAGATTCATGCACATAAACTGAACATTTTGTAGAAAACAGTAGCAAGCATCAAAACATATTATTTTATTTTGTTTAGGAACATATCTGGAAGGGATCAGTGAGTCCAGCAATCTATTAGCCATACTGGCTCTATGCCATAGAGGGTGTTGGGGGGTCTGGAGCCCATCCCAGCAGACAATGGGCTGGACAAGCTATGAGTCCATCACAGAGCTAACACAAGGAGACGCACAACCGTCCGTGTTCACGCTCACACCCACAGCTGAATCAGAAGCATGCATTAACCTATCATGCATGTATTTCTACTGTGGGAGGAGACGGAGCATCCGGAGAAAACTCATGTTCAGGGACATCCAGGGCAGAAAAGCTTAAAGACTTTGAAACCAGAACCTTCTTTCTGGAAGGTCACAGAAAAACACTTTTAATCAAGACTGTTTGGTGTGTTTTTTTTATATATATATATTTGTCTGAAATTGGCTTGACAGCACCAGCACATGCCCCCACAACTGTTCTAAATCTAATATCGCTTAATTCTGAATCACTCACAGTTAAAGGCTTGTTGACAAAAGAGGTTTTCTTTTTATTATCGTGTGTCATTTACACAAGCATTGTTCTCTCCCAAATAATTGCTCAAATCTGGAAATGCAGCGGCAATTCTACAACGAAGTCCGATGGGATGAGAAACACTATTGCCAATTACTTTTGAAAGTTTTCTGTAGGAATCAACACAAAAGAAACTAAAGTTTTGGAGGCGGTTGTTAGCATTCAAACACGGTTCTAAGGTGGCAATAAATCTGCTGAAAAACACTAACCGCGTCGCTTCTCTTTGGTTTTAGTGGTACAAGTTAACTCTGCGGGTTGTCAGCGGCAGTGAGTTAGAGAGTGGTGGCCGAGGCGTGCTTTTGCATTCGTGACACATACAGATGTCTGGAATCAACTGCACATGTCAGGGCTTTAATTAGTTTCAACACTAAATCGATGTGGGCTGATTAATAAGACAGGGGCCAGTGCGAAGGTTGAGGCAGGTTACCGAAACAAGAGAGCTTGCTTAAGGAGAAAAACTAATTGTATGAATTATTGAGCAAGCTGTCCACCCTGAGCAATGATGCAATTGGTTTTTATGGGGTGGGGGGTGGGATAAATAAATAAATAAATAATAAAACAAAAATGTACCCACTGGACCTAAAATTTCCTTTAACTTGATTTACTGTAAGGGAACTGCGGTGGATGAATGAAGGTTTCTTTATGACTGTAAAAGCTGCTTAATGCCATAATGAGAGGCCATCAAAGGACTGATTGATGGCAAGATCTTACTTATTTCACTCTGTGAAATCATTATTTTTGCCTTCTTTTTCTTTTACACTCTCATCCGGGCAGCCTGAAGTCCAATTTAGGGGAGTAACTACCATCCTGGCTGCCAGCTCATCATTTTCTTCAAAAACCCTAATCATAAATCCATTTTTATTCACCACTGTTTTTGGAAAACCTTTTTGACAGACTAAAAAAACATACTGAAAATGCCTGTAATGCAGACAGTAAAGATGAGATGTTTGGAGAGATACGGGAACTACTAAATGGAAACCTCTGAAGCCCATTCATGTGGACAGAGAAAGGAAAACAAGTGGTGATTGGTGCTTTTGCAGTTGAATATAGATCCACCGACTCCCCTCCCTGCATTTACCAATCCAGTTAATGCTTCCAGATTTATGATCAAAAAGACATGTAATTAAAGCTGATCAGTCATCTTAGAAAATCTATGAAAAGGTATGCCCTATTCACGACACATGATTAGAAGTTGACAGAAATCAATTACTGGCAACTTTGGATTACTTCCTGTGTAATGAGAAGGCATAATGTCCTTTTTTTCTATTAAATATTTAAGTTGTTCTAATCCCGTTTATTTACTGCAATCTGCTTCCTACTTACTGTAGTGGCTGACTGTGAAAGCCAATCTCCAGAAAATGTGTTTAACACACAACTTGAGTGTCAGTAATGTGCCGCCGCTGCTACTCTGATGGAAGCCCACAGCGTGCGCGGTGAAATATAACGACGGCACAGCTCTGCATATACATGAGAAGACTTTGAATACAGCACGTGTTTGAAAGAGCAGCAGGGTCAGAGGAACTGTTTGATGTTCCTTCCAACATAGGTTTGCTTGACATCTGCCAGTCATGATTAAGCAGCAGGTATTTGTTGATTTCATTCGCGAAAATGAAGCATGTAAAAGACCATTGATCCAGTTCTATACTAATGCAATGACATATTCAGTGATTGGGGTTTTTAAATAAGCAGTTCAGAAATCTTAATGCATCATGTGAACCAAATGCTCAGGATATTACACTTACCAGGCAATTTATTAGGAGCATTTGTGCAATCTTATGCAATCCAGTACAACAGCTCTGCCATTAATTCTGCTTTTGAATACTTATTCAATTCAACTGCTTTATATTGAGACGTGTTCCGAGTATTTGCTGTGTCTCATTAACATGCAGGAGAAGGGGTGAATATAAGAAAGACATTTTAATGTAATGCAGTCCACAGCCACGCGCTAGAACCTCAATAATATACATGAAATAGAATTGTCACCTCTCCGGCAGTGGCAGGAAAACAGACGCTCCTTAAAGGAAAACTTAAGGCAGAGCTGTTGTTTTGGGTTGCATCAGACCGCGCAGGTATTCCTAATAAAGAGCTCGGTGGGTTTTTGTATTCAACTTTAGAATGAAGGAAATGTTATGATGAATAAATTGTATAGTTCCTCTTATCTACTCTGTTGTGTTTATTCATGATGATAGTACCTGCACAGAGGGTTACCTCTATAGAAAGGAGACCCATCCCACTCAGCATCACGTGAATATCAGTGGTGCCTGTGATACTATTGAATTTGTGATATCATTACAATTTGTGTAGTTAAAATGAGGGTATTAGCAACCCTTCACATGCCTGTTGTGTTAAAAAAAAAAAACCTCAATATTAGTTTTTTTAGGGGGAGCTTTTCCATTTTAATGACAGAGGAGACACAGGATGGAAGGGGTAGAGAGCAGAGAGACATACAGCAAAGGGTCGTGAGCTGGACTCGAACTCACGACCGCTGCTGGCGACCTGCGCCTACAGGGCAACACCCTAACTATCCTGTCGGCCAGTAATAGTTTTAACTGTCCCTCCCAATCCCTGGGCTGACATGAACCTACAGTACATGACATGGGCTCTGTGGTGGACTGCTGAGCTGCTCGAGGTGCTACCCTCACCTTCTCCCTATATGTAAACCAAGGAGGTTTTGGTTTGCCTGATTTGTAGCGTTCTTGTATGTACTCCATAAAAAGCAAACACCTAGAAAAGCTTTCTTTTCTTAAAAAAAATGAGCAGCAGCAGCAGCTTCGGGCTTCATGTGTGTCTATATAGCACATGTTCAGTCATACTACTGAGTTGCAGTCTCCAGCGTTACGGCAACCCTCAGAGCCCAACACCCAGTCACTGGTGTTATGTGCGCAGAACGAAGAAATTAAACTTGAAGCATTAAAAAAAAAAGTGTCAGATCATGTTTATCCACAAACAGCGCCAGCAAAACCTGAGCTGCGATGTGCCCCCCGTAAACAGCTTGAGTGATTAAAAAAGGAACAAATCTGTTCCGTCAGATGCGCAAGACGGATAAAGTCTGAAAAGACGCACCTTTAGTTTTCAAAATAAAGAAAAAAAAACACACTACCTGATGCACTGGCACTGAATGCTGTCATTAAAAGGAGAACTATAGCTTGTGACCTGCAGAATTATCCAGTATGACCCGTATTTAAATACATGGCTGATTAGAGACAAGTGCCTAATCAAGTGAAAATATGTTTCAAGAGCCTGGCTTCCTGCATAGTAAGGTTCCTAGACATCACTGTGCATATTTGCATTTATATTTCCTTCTTATTCTCCACACTTATTTGCTTTTATGTATTTATTTAGCCACTGAGCCACTTAGTCACACTAATACATTCAGTCATTATTCTACAAGCACCTTGTGTAATATTGAATAAGTAATAAACAGCAATTGATGCTGAATTGCACCATTTCTTACACAAAAAGCTCTCGCATTAACGTTATTCATTCTTTTTAACTGAATTGTTTTTATTGCTTGTCCTCTGGTTTGAGTTTCTAATTGTATGACTTTCAGATTTAGTAATGAACAAAAGTTTCTTTAATTATCATGAATCCTGTGAGTTATTCTGCCTTAGTTGTTGTTCTGTGCAGTGGAAGCGCTGACAGTGAATGAATTGATGGCCTAAATTTGGACTAAAGCTATGATTCCTGCAGCCTTATCTACCCCACAGATGGCCTGTGCACATTAACATCAATTACAGCTATATCCTGCCTATAGTCTGTCAGGGTAATGCAGCCATTGCTGCCACCGGCCTGTCTCCCTGCGTTGACATTGGACTCTTAATTAGACAGGGTTAACAAAAGAAGAGTAACCGCTGGGACTCACCCCTCTCTGGCCTCTGGCATGTGCCATCGCTGGAAGGATGTTTTCACTCGCCAGCCCAGTGGCCATCTCCTGTGATTAATGTGTATAGGTCAGAGGGCCTCTTTTGGCAGGGCTTTGTCTGACATGTCTTGAAAGTTCAATTGTATTCATGGTAATCAGCGCTTAATTCAAATGGGAGCATTATAATTGCAAATGCTACTAGATGGTTTATAAGTTCAAGTGCAGTGTCTTATTAGTTTGGGTTAAAAAACCCAGGCAGGTATGAATGGCAAGAAAATTGCGGTGAACATTAGTACTGTGAGGTGAAAGCATATCAGAAATAAAACAGAATAAAATGAAGGACTAAAGGCTAAATTGTACCTGGGCAGAACATCTGGCTGATTTTTGTCCGATTAAGGACAAAGAGCCTCCGGTCAGAGTGAACACTCAGTCACCAGTCATGTCATCACAATTCACTTGAAATGCTTGCTCACACCAACCTGTTAGTACTTAACCACTTTGCAATGTCTCATTTCAAGTACTCTAAACTGTGATAGATAGAAATAGACAATTCCACTTCGGATTGCCTGTTAATCACTTTGGCATTTTTCTCCCAATGTGCCAAATATTTCTTGGTGTTCAGAATTTTCATTTGCATGCTAATGAAGGTGAAGGGCAGAAGCCACTAATTACAATCCAGTAAAGGCCTGCCTAATGGTCCACTAAAGACATAGCATGGCTGAGCCCATAATTCCATTATGCAAATGCATAGTCAGGAGTAGAAAACCCACAGTCACTGCAAACTAGATCGACTGTTGCTGGACTTCTTCGCACTTGGTCAGGATGTAAAACAATATACTTGTCTTTGTAGCTGCTGTGAATAATAGCTAAGAGCATGCTGTACAAAAACACTCTCCTTATCGGTGTCCATTCTGATCAATGACCATGTGCGTAACAGTGGCAGAGCAGATGTCATTCTCTCCTGTTGCCCACTGAGCACTTAGCACTATATAAGGGCACAATAGGTCGATACAAACTGTATATTTGAATACAGTACAGGAATAGCCCAGACTCCACAAACAATGAAAACTACTGTATGAAGCGGACGGCAATTACAGAATGTAAGTGCACTGCGGGGCTATTGCTGAAAAATTCTGACCATAAATACTATCCAGAATGAGATTTGATCTAAAGATGATCTTGAGGATTATAACTTTAGGTAAGAGGTGTAAATTCCCCCCCTTCTATACTGGCCTTGAGAGACCAAGAAACATTGCAGGAAGAACATGAATCTTCTCTTTTAAATGACTAACAGCCCAAATGTGTAGAGCAAGTAAGTTGTCTGACATTACTGACAGAAAAATGAAATTCTCTTTGTGTCTGACATAACCACACATATGTAAATTACATGTAAATCTCTCCATTTTGCCTGCTTAAAAGTGATTTGTAGTCAAGGTTTGGCAAAATGAGATTGTGTCTAATCCACTAACATTCACCGCCCACACTTCCTAACAGATTTTTCTTTTTAACAGACTTTCCTCAGTGATGCTTCCCCCCCATTCAGGATGACTACTACCATTGCTGCTAAGACACACTGTTGTCACCAGCAAGCCAGGTAAGCATGAGAGAGGTTTTCCCATGCTGGAAACTCAGATAAGATCAGAGAAAGCTTCATTTATAAAGAAGCTTTAGGGTGCAAAGGTGCCAGCCTTGGTGGATTAATTTTAAAGCTGAGGCAATTTGCACTTGTAATTGGTAATGAAGGAGCTATTTGCTTGCACTTTTCAGGGCTTGTTTGCACCACAACTTGATTTGCATAATTTTATTAGGGAAATAAGCAAAGAGGCTGCGACTGAGTTGCCAGCACATGCACAAATTGTCCTTGTGAATCTCTACTTATAGCACTGAAAGGAATCTGTGCTGCTTTTAGATACTCTGTAGGCTTAATATTTTGGCCAATGCTGTGACATCAACCACCTTTCCGTATTCATGTATTCATGTTTGGACACTCACTAGTCTCACTCTGAATCCATGCAGAAAGACAGATAAATAAAAAGAGCGACTTCAGCCCAGCAGCTATGGTTCTGTCACTGAGAGGTAGTCAAGTGTCTGTCTG
This sequence comes from Dascyllus trimaculatus, assembly GCA_024666655.1. NCBI lineage: Eukaryota > Metazoa > Chordata > Actinopteri > Pomacentridae > Dascyllus > Dascyllus trimaculatus. Next base: position 6,283,691 of record CM045445.1, on the reverse strand, counting down.
ATTTGCAGCAACTTGCCAATGATCACAGCATCCCTGGGGGATATACAGCAGCACAGCAGGTGACAGTCATTTAAAAATGTTGGCTTGGCTCTGGATCCGTACATCAAAGACGAAGATACAGGACTAATCTCCATTCAGGTCTCGCTTTGGGCGTTCTCTGTGCAGTTACAGAGGGATCACATGGGCCCCAGAACACTCCCTTATTCTGTATTACGAGCCAAAACGATGGTTAAATGCATTCAAACCTGAAAAAAACAAGAGTGTTTTATAGATTATTTGCCCAAAATGTAATGTAATGTAAAAACTCTTGGGATTTCTTAAAGGACACACGCCACAACAGTACTACATGGGTGCACCTGTGTTCTCCCTAAATGACACCATAAATAAAAATGATTCAAAAGCTCTAAATGTGGACAATGATAGTCAGTTAAAAAATAAATTAACATCAAACTTCAGCATCTATTTGCAATTCCTCTTAATTAGGTAGCATTTTGATTAAACTATTCCGTTTTATCATACAGCCAGTATCCAAGATAAAAATAACAGTTTATGCCAGACGATACATCACATGTGACAAGATGATTCCATGGTGACCGTCGTGGAAATTGGAGGTGCTACTGAAGCAGATCAACTGGAGGACAAAAAATTTAGCTAAATACAGGAAATCAGACAGAATCTTGCATCTCAAATGTCTAGTAATTAATTGGTGGGTTGGAGCAGGGCTGTTTATTGGGGCCTAGATCTGCACTGCCTCCTCAGAAAATATTCATGGCAAACTGTGTGCAACAGAAATGGTGTAGCGGAGGAATGACTTAAAAGCTGCGATAATTTCCACAAGCTAGTGATGCATTGATAGTTAACCATAAAGGAGAAACGAGACAAAACCATATGGATGCCAAGGACAAGATGTGACAACGTGGAAATATGGTCCAATCAGTGTCTCCTTGTGGGTCCATGACATAAAATTTGATGTTCAACTGGCAGGTCTGCATAGACAAGATGGTTTACACTGTAAATAAAATAGCTCATATAACAACCCTGTCCCCTCAAAATGTCCTCCCTGTACAGCTGCATTCTATGTTTTAAAAGAAATACATTTTCACACCGAAAGCATCAAAAGACTGTGACGTACTAAGAAAACGCTTCCAGTTTTGACGGAGACACACAAACGGCATAAGGAGGCAGGATGGATGCATAAGCCAGCAAGAGGACTTTCATCCAGGAGATTCCACCTGTGACCAAGTTGAGGCGACAAATTGTTTGGTTAAGTTTAGGAAAATACTGCAGTTTGGGTGAAAATACAATCCTTTTCCAACATTTTTGAGCTTCACCTCCATTTTCTGGGCTACCAGGGTGACAAGTCCCATCCCATCTGATGTACTGTATGACCTGTTGGCCGAGGAGTAGCAGCTGTAAAGCAATAAAAGAAATGGCAAAGAAGATATGTTGATTGATATGTCACCAACAATCCGTCAGGAATTATGTTTCCATCAAAACGTAATTGAAAATGCAGTTTAGCTGTATAGGAGCATAATTTTTGGGAGACAGGGCTGCATATAAAAGTACATTTATAGGTAACTGTGGTGTCTGACATCGTACATCATTCCTCTTCAGCACAGCCTGTTGAAACACCTATAGGGACCAATGGAAGGAAAAGTGTACTTAACTTTCTAACCTTAGTATGGACTGAAATAGCATAAGACATGGTAGACTAATTATGGTTGGAATCACCAAGGGAGAGATGCTTGTGTCTCTAAAGCCAAAAGTCTAAGACCCGGCACATCTGCTTTGAAAGACAAAAGAAAAAATTAAAACTTTTCTTTCCAGTCCATATGGCCAATTAGAAGAGAAATCCTTAGTGAATTTGCCCTTAATTATTTCTCTACCTCTCACAATGAATGGAATCATTTTACCGTAAAGGACTTCTAATCAAGGAAAAAATGTCACATTATAGCTATTCATGGATATTGCCCTTGCCGGTGTGGAAAAGTTTTCAAGTGAAGACGTGCTTAAGTGCACCTTGCTATAGGCAGGTGTTAGAAAAATGAATCCACTTGTTGTGCAAGCATCTGTGGGAATGCATTATGAATAAATAAACTCACTGTCAAATGCAACCCTTTGGGTGGTTTACAAAGCAGCCTCTTGATGTGAATAAATGATTCTGGTTACCAAGATTCAAATCTGGAGACGAGAAAGGCCTGCAGCGAGCATTCATTTAGTTATCCCTCCGAATAACAAGCCAGTGACTTGCTGCAGCTCCTCAGGGACTGTAGCATGTCAAACAAATCTGAAAAGTGCACGCAGGTATGCGTAGCCACACAGGTACATGAAGCTATAGGCCTGATTTCCATAGATGGCTAACACTCTTTCTTCTCCACACTGGCTCTTCTTATGTATTCTATTTTGCTCTGGTCTTGTTTAGCTTATCAGTACTTATTTTGTGTGAAAGGCAAATGGGCAAAGACAGCTTAGTTTTATATTAGTAACTATGCAAGCTAAATGTCTCATGCATTTGCCAACTTTTTTGAAGAATTACAGAGCGATGAATAAAAAGACTTTTATATTTACTGCTTCCGAAATCCCTCCTGTTCTATACATGAGGGAAATCTCAGCAAGAACTGTGTTCCTTTAACCCCTGTCAATTAATATATGAAGAAAAAAGCATGGTTTCCTACAGCTGCCTTGCTTCCCCCCTCATTTTGGACAGCAATGAAGATTTAGTCTTTAATTAAATGCCATTTTTCCACTGCCAGCTTTTTTTTTTCTCTCTTCTTGTTTATTCTTCCAGTGTCTTCATAAGACTCTCATCCAAGTCTGTTTTATTCTTGCTCTAGTCCTGCTGGTGTCCTTGAATGCGAGCTGCTTGTATGAATGAGCCATGTCATTTAGGGGATAAAGAGTGAGAGGAGAGACATTTAACCTCCCGCTCCTCTCGTCTTTTTGCAATCTAACCTCACGCGCTGTAGGTCTCAACTTGCTCAGTCTGAAATGTGACGCTCTGTGCATAGCAATGGCCCCGTCTTCAGATGCTGTTGGCCCATGCAATCCCTCTCAGTCATTCTTCATTACACAAGAGATGGAGAGGCTCATCCTATCCCATATTGCTCTGACTCCTTTACCAGCACCGGTATTTAGATGGTCTCATCTCTTTCTCTCTCTCTTTCTCTCTGGCTTTCATCATGAAAAGGTGTTTGAGCTTGGAGCGCACATCTAAGCTCTCTTATTTTCTCTTTGTAGCAATCAGCTAGAAGAAGAGCGGAGAGGAACTGGGATGTTGTTATTCTGCAGAAGTGTGCATTTGCATGGGGTCAAACCGTGGCACCATGTTTATTTTAAGGATATGGTGTTAGTCGATGTTTCTCTTTTTGTCAACAAATCCCACGAAAAGAATAATACCAACAGTGTGTTAGTTCATCTCACAATGCTCTCTGACTCCTACTTACAGCAGCATGGCTGTGAATGTAAGACTGACTCACAATGAGATTAATTTTAATGCAGTAGCATGTCATAGTTCATTGATGTGTTTTTGGACAGCAATTGTGGTGCATGCCAGAGACCAGTAAGATATTTCAGGCTTTGCATACAGTGTCAGTACTTCAGTCAGTAAGAAACAGGACAAGGAGTCTATAGCCATGTAAGCAGCTCAGTGCTAACATGAGCATTTCTAGGTTCATTACATGTAGTGTGTATATTTAGTGTGTCATTGCTAATTGTCACTAAACACTGTACAGCTTGAGATGATGGGAACTTCTTTAGTATTTGGTCATAAATTTAAGTTTTAGGTGAGCTGAAACTTTGACCTGATTATAATGGCAGATAGAGTCAAGGAATTAGCAGTTGAGTTCCATCATCTGAGAAATAATTACGCAAAATTTCATGGAGATCCGTTCCATGCTTATTGAGGTTTTTCCATTTATTGTATAGAGAGATGTACAAACCCCCATGGCATCACCTATTCTAGCCTATGGGTTTCCAGAATAGCACTTTGAAACTCAGTGTGGTTCCTCTGGTTGTCACCATCTTGACAGTCTGGACAAACCAAAACAATTAGCAAAGAGGTGGAGATGGAGCAGAGCTTAGGTTGGCCACGCAAATGTCTCTGGGCCATGGAATGTTCAATGACAGTAACCACCTATCACTCAAAGCAGCCACGCCCTTAGTTATACATAACGTTGAGCTTTAATCTAATTTAAGCAAGTGAGTTATGTAAAAAGTTACCCCCCCCCCTTAGGAGGTCAGCCCTATGTTCCCACAACCCAATGGTCCCACAGCCCTATGTTCCCCCATTTGTAAGATTTTTTTTTCCCTGAAAATTTTGAAAATTAGGCCCTATGTTCCCACAGCCCTATGTTCCCACATGTCTCACATTTCTAAGATCCCATTTACATGAAGGAAAAACTCAGATGTTTCCATGCGGTTTGTCACTCCACATCAACCTCATGTTGGAGTAGTGGTGTTAGCTCGAGAGAGTTTGGAAGCTAGCTGTCTCCTTCAAATCACCATCTGTAGGATTGACTGGCGAACCCCTAACTTCCAGGGGTAGAAATGTGGAAACTATGAGAACATAGGGTCTAATTTTGAAAAATACCTTAGGAATGTGGAACATAGGGATGTGGGAACATAGGGCTGTGGGAACATAGGGCTGTGGGAACATAGGGCTGTGGGAATATAGCCTCACTCCCTCTTTTAGTACTCATCAACAGCAAAACTAACATCACAGACCAAAATTGTTGCTAGGCTGTAAACACGTTTATTTCCGTTGAAAAGTTGGCCAGTTTAACATGATTTCTATAGGGACTGATTCACTTCCAAAGGTGGCGATTCAAAGAACTGCACATCTACGTTGACGTCATTATTCAGCCCTGGAAGTTACCACCTGGGTGTTTCCATCAAATCAACCAACCCATAGTGCCATGCTAAGAACCATACTGCTAGGCTGACAAAAAAATCCTTTGCATTCACAATAACAAGAAGATCACCCGAATATCACCAGTCTTACTCTTAAAAAGTAGTTATGCAAGGTGTTTTGTAAAAAAATTAACATGAAGTGATCAGTCTTTCAAAGAAAGAAAAAGATGTGCCAAGGCTTTGATATTTTTGCTGAGCGGTGAACTCAAAATGTAATGGACAGTCCATGACCGTCCATGCTGATACAAAAACAGACTTATTTTAACACACTGTTTCACACCCAAAGTGTTTTATTTCACTTCAGTGTCCATGAATCTGACAACTCTCTGTACAAAACATAGTTGTTATGCAACTTGAAATAGAAAAGCACTATTCTATGAAATGATTCCATGTGAAAAGCAGAGGTGGGTGTTTCGCTTTGATTTCAGACAGCTGTCCTAGCACGTTGTGTGAGATTGTTTTAGTCCTGTTTTTCAGACCCAAATTGTCACCTGAGGTGGAATTAGATGAATTCAAGTGTAATCGGTGATTCAATTTCCAACATAATCTTCTCACAAGCATTTGAACAAAATGTGAAAATAAAATGCTAGTGACAAGTCCTCATACATTTATGCAATAGATCAAATATTAGGGTCTTACAACGAGTTGACACATGAGCCACAACCTCCCTGAAGTCACAACACAATATTCATCTCCTACAGCTATAAATGGATCTGCAAAGTGTCTGTTATTGTTTGATAAGTCCCACCATGAAGAGATTTAGGTGTGCTGTCTGACACTGACGTTGGATTAGGGTTGAACTGGCTCTGGAGTGACTAAATTGAACAACGCTTTCTAGCCTGTAACGGTTAGAAAGTTAAAAAAAAAAAAGGCAAAAAGCCGAACTTCATGCTCCTGAGCTGTACCCTCAAAATTATCCGCACCCTTTTACATGATGTGCCTCGATTCGTATGCATTTTCACGGCATGACAGCTGGATTGCAGTTGTTTTAGCTTACTCAGTCAGACGGCTGCTATTTGGAACAGCTTTTTATTCTGATGCTGGCAGTCGGTGCCGCCTGGCTTGACAAATAACCCTTAAGCGCTTTCTACCTACTATCCCAATCCAAGAATATGTTCGCTCCTCCAGTCCCTTGCTTGCATTTGATAAGACAGTAAGTGGAGAATTTTCCTCCCAACAGCTAGATCCACTGGTCCTCTGCTGCTGGTTTGGGGATCAGATACAAAGAGGCCAGTGGGAGTTCAGTGGCAGATGGTTTTAAACAAGAACCCTACCCAACCCCAAGTGGAAAAAAAACCTTCTCGTTCTCAGTGATGGCTTAATGGTGTCAACAGGAGAGATAGGGTCCTGACTCCTTTATCTGGACAAAATCTTAGACCCATCACCTTCTCTGTTTGCAGTAATTGCAGGAGCAGTGTGGACTCTGCAGGGGGAAAAAGGCAAACTAAAAGCCAAATCAAAAGGCTCAGCTTCAATCCACTTGACCGAGTGGGTCAACGGAAATAAATGACTTTCCTTTGACCGCCTGTACATCCATCTCTTCAGTGTCACCACTGTCAAGGACACTGGGGCCTATCTCTGCTGCACTCCTGCCCTGATAAAATGAAAACAGACCGGTGGTTAAAAAAATTCAGTCAGTCCTTTCTGTCTGTTGGCTCTCTTATCAATGAGAAACTATCCATCTGTGGCACCACGCGCCCACATCACCTGCAGTTCTCGATTAAACCTGGGAATAATGCATGAGCGAATGCGGCAGATGTGTGACCCATGAAGGGAGTTTAAGGCGTAAAAAAAAAAAAATCACGGGATTCCTCTACAGTTATATTCTGTGTCTACACATCTGGCCCTTTCAAGTTCGAGGATCTTTTAGTGTGTACACGTGTGTGCACAGACAGTGTGGATCCACTCCACTCCCCACCTGAGAAATAGAGGGAAGGAGGTGGTATTGGCACAGGCAGACGTGGCAAGTGGCAAAGCAGATGGCTCTCTGCTTACCATCATTTCCTCTCCCATAATGCTTCAGGAGCGTAGCGCACGGAGCACATACTACACTCTGTCTCCCCATGGGAAGAAGTAGCTACAGGGTACTCATTTTTAAGGAGCGAACAAGCCCAAGCACTGCACAGGAGCCCTAATTGTTTACCAGATACCCAGCTCCACTTCTCTTGTATTTTCTTTCTTTTGAAGCTTTAAAGAAGCCTGAGCTGAAAAAAAATGCAAAATTTGCATGAGGAGTTAATGCTGCTGATGATACCTTTCCTTCCAGTTTAGCCACCTGCCTCGTTAGCCACCTTGCAGCCGGTGCCAATGAAGTGGACGACAAATCCAATTGGAGCTTTTCATGATGTTCCCCTTCTTCCTGGCTCCCCCAGTTCTCTATTCTTTTCATTGGCTGCCCAGGCGCCAGATGGAGTCCGTCGTCTCTGCTCCACCCCAGGGCTCTTTCTCTCCTTTTGAGAAGGTAGAGCAAGACCTGTTTACGCTGCTGCAGTCAACACACACACAGGCATGCTTTATCTCTATCTCTCTCTTCATATCTTTCACTTCCTCACTCATGAATGGTTCTAATTGTACTGAAATCACGGAAACATTACTATGGCTGTTTACTTTAATAAAAGCCACATATTGATTCCTACCACAGTGGATTTATGACACTCTGTGAGCCTGCAATAAATACTTTCCCTCTTGTTTGTGTTCCTCATTCTGCCTCAGAAACTTCTATCCAAGGTTACCTGGGGCTTGATGGCAGAAAAGCAGAAAAACAAAACAATGCTCTTGTTCATTTACTTTGACAGAAACCTGTGCGTTTGCTTTGTGCTCCTGCTACATCTCTGATCCGCACAGCAACGACAACAAAACAAACAGCTGATGGTGGTCATCTAATGTGGCTGCACAAAATCCTCACGATTCTCTCATGGTAGTAAAGGATGTCAGTGGATAAACTTATTTCTTGGTTTCCTTAAATATGAAGTGGTCGTAATATACAAGGTGTGACAAAAAACAAACAGGACATTGGTTGCTGATCACACGATTCAGGTCCAAGTTCTTGGAGAGCAGTTTAGGCACCGATTTCATGCAATCTTTTTTCGTGCCCAAATCGTCCAATGAGATGATCCTGACAGATTCCTTTCGATCCCAGCTGTGCAGTCATCATTCTGATCATCAGTCTGTGATCACTCAGCACCAGTTCCTTCACCTTCTGGATGTTGGCATCAGTTCTTTTTGTTGAGGGACGTCCTGGTTTTCAGGTCACCCTCAACATCAACCTGACCTATTCTGAACTTCTTGTGCCACTCATAGACTCTAGTATAGGACATTGCTAGCCAAGAACTTGATGTTAGTCCTCTGTTCATGGTTCATTCTGTGACAGAGGGCATTTGCCTGGAGCTACAAAACCTTCCTGCAAAAAGAAAAATAATAGGTCAGTTGAAGTGTTGCTTTTCTCATACAGTGTTGAGATGTCGAGCAACACTATGGTGTACTTTGTTACTGTGTGGCTGCTGAATCATGTAATCAGCAACCAATGTCCCGTTTCTTTTTTTTGTCACACCTCGTAAATACGCTGATGAGCCACAACAATATAACCACTGACAGGTGAAGTGAGTGTCAGTGTTCAGTTTGTTACATAGCAAGTTCTGCTGGGAAACCTGCCGTTCATGTGGATGTTAGAGATGACAGCGGCCTCCCCGAGCAGGACAATGTGCCCTGCTCCACCGCAAATAAAAAAAGAAGAAAAAAAAGACTATCGGGACAAGGAGCCCGAGGCATTAACCCAGCTCCCTAATTTCCCAGATCACAATCCGATTGAGCATCTGCCGGATGCGCTGGAACAAACTCAATCCACAGAGATCTGACCCGGCAACCCAGAGGAACCTAAAGGATCCGCTGCTGGCCTTCCGGTGCCAGACACAACAGGACACCCCCAGAGGTCTCATGTCCATGTTGATGGGTGTGTATATAGTATCTTAAAGTCCTAAGATATGACTATATATAAAAATAAGGATCCATGCACAGTGAAATCTGAATTTTTCAGGTATTCATCTAGCAGTCTGGCACTCCCTTATACGGTCTGTAGATGGCAGAGAAGAACGTGGACAGCACAGGGTCTGTGCATGTTTTTCTCATATATCAGATTTTTGGCCAGTGACCTCTGATAACTGATCACTACTGATTCTATCTCATTTAAAATGCTGGGAACTATAATAACATGGCAAGCAATCTTCAATTTAAGTATCTACTATCTGAAAAAGATAGACCCCAGGAAGATTTTCCAGCCTTACATGATCCTACTTAAGGTTGCCATCATTCAGTGTAATATCTAAAAGCCAAACTACTGCTGAGGACAACAACCTGCCATCCATCACTATTTTACCAACACTTGTATGATTACACAAGCTGTCATTGACTAACATAAATCAAGAACTAAACCCTTGAGGTTATAGAATAAATCAGCAAACATTAGCAGGGCCTCTCCATTTTTCAGATAATGAAGACAGGTTTATAATCATCTCACATTCAACCCAATATAAAACCCCATGGTAAATAAACCATCGTTTTTCATGCACTCACTAACTTGCCTCATGATGCGCCTGAGCTGTAAATAATCGTTCCATGTGCGCACATCGATATATTTCACCACAGACAGGTCAAAAGGCATTATCCGTGCCTTCTACTGCAGCCAAGAAGAGTTGCTGCTGCAGGTGTTTGTCTGTGTGTGTGGGTGTGCGCGGCGCATCTGTGTAAGTGCATGCCTACATGTGTCTGCGTGTGAAATATAACAGCTTTGACTGGCACAGCACCGCGGCGATGTAATTGGCTTTTGGAGAGAGGTAAACAGGACTGCAGCCACGTGGAGGGCAGTTGAAGATTGACCTTCAGAAAGCGAACGAAAAGAACGGACGGGTGGCTGCCTTGGGCACCTTGCTGCTCTGGCTGTCATCTGACTGCAGCTTTGACACGGGAGCTGTTATTTTCCTTTTTTTTTTCCTTTTTAAGGGGGGAGGCACGGTGGGGTAGGATAATCAGATCCAACCTGCAATATCCCCATTACTCAGACAGAGCACTTTGTAAGGACACCTTCCTTGAGGATGACTGGGTTTGTCATGTGATCGGGGTCATCCATGTTTCTAACTCTGATAAGGCTGGGCAGTGTCTCTTGTGCACTTGGCGCTGGAAGTGTGATTACTACACATCTGCAGAGGTGAAAGCAAGACACCCACTGAGAGCCTCTAAAAGGTGTCGGAGGCAGGGTGACGGTGGCGTATGAGGTTTCAGCCGGGGATTTTTACCCACCTAACCAAGGGGAGAGACCTCACTCTCTGTGGCTGCTGGCAGCCGGGTGATGACAGGCTATTTGTTGAACTAATTGCTCAGTGTATATTATGATGTGGCTTTATGTGCATCTGTGTCATAAATCAACATCCTTGGCTTTGCAAACTCTATTAAACAGATATGAAGCTGGATTATGCTGTTTTACCCCCACCCTCTCTCCTACTACCACATGTGCACACACATATGCACATAGTCCTCACTCCATTGCCATCTGCTTACAGCATTAATGGAAGCAAATAATGACCCCATGCTTGGTTTATAATGGCAGTTTATGATGGATGTTAGAGAGTTTAATTGGAAATAACGAGCCTGTTACTGGGACATCAGTCCTTTACCATGAGGATGATGTGAGCACATGGTAAAGGCACACAGTCCGATGCAGCGGGTGCCATATTAAAGACTAAAGGATAGGATGGCCCGATCTCACTGAGAAAATACTGTTATCATGATTGTAAAACGCTGCCAACTGCATCACCCCTTTCCGCTCCTGTCCTGGGCGAACTCTTTTGATAAATACAAAAGAGCAGTGAAGTGAAGTGCGCTTGATTAGCTTCAGCTAAGATGGCCAGCCCTGTACACTGATGACTTTCCTCCACTCAGTCTTAATTAGCAAGTGGAGATGCTTCCGCAGGTTTGATGAGGTCAAAGCCATTCATTTTCCAGCTCAGCGGGGACCTTTCTCACGTCTCCCTTTGTATTGACACTCGGGGATAATCATATCGGTGACCTCTCTCTCGCTCGACTACGCCTCTGCCTCTTGCCAAGCAACACAGCGGCTGGTCTCGCCTGAACTGAGAGGGAATCAACGCCCTCCAATACTTCTACTGAAACAGAGAGAAAGACAGAGAGAATCAATCCAATTGAAGTCTTCCACTGAAAGAACAGGGGGAGTGAGAGTGCAGGTGTGTTGGCTAATACCACTGCAGACGGATAAAGGTGTCGGATACAACACCTACCCTGCATCTGCCTTTGTTACCAGCACATCAGCCATGACATACTGATTTCCAGGATGATAAATGGCAGCCAGGGCTCACAAAGAACAGGGAAGGTTTCCAAGAGTAGATAATGTTTCAGCACAAGACACAGACTTCTTGCCTCATAACTGTTGTTTTACCGTGGCTTTTTGACTTTCATACATCTTCATCTTTCTGGATGGGGGATTCAGTTTTAGTTCAAGAACATTAGTGATTGTTTGACTGCAGAAAGTGATGGCCTCAGGCATTCCTTAAACATTTCGGGGGCATATAAAATTCATGTTAAATGAGGTAGAAAGATGCAACACGGTCAGCATCTTGATACCGAAGTCTCTTTCTGGTTATTAATTGAACCCCTAAAAACTCTACTTTGTGTATCAGTGTTGCATATTTAGACGTTTGACTCAAACCAGAAACTGATTCAGAAGAATGATACAGAAAGCCCCATTCTGCAAGTTCAGACTGGTTCCTTAAGTTTGTTACGAATAAAACCACGAAAGTGTGAATCTCTTGTCACCAGTACACTGTAGTTTAAAAGTGGTTATGGTGTTGACTGCTTATTTTTGCCCATGATGTTACCCGGCACTTGAAAAACAGAGAACTGACATGCTTACAAGGTAAAAGATGTCCTAGTATACCCAGCTAGACAGTCCTCTGCAGAGACCTGTCCTCTATAGTCAACTGTACAGCATAAAGCACACAACACTGATTTGCCAGCTGAGTCATTTAATGAATTCATGCATGTGTACTGTTTTTGTGTCCTTTTCAAATTTGTTTTTACTCGCTTTAGATTTGACAGCAGGACAGTTTTCGGCACAATTTTACCGTCTGCCTTCATTTTTTTCCCCCCTTGAAAATCAACCCAGGGAATTGTTTTCAGCTTTTAGGATCATATGACTGCTCATCTTTTTATTGAAGCCTTTTAGCAACATTTTCCCATTCTCACATTATGAAATCCGAGCTGAAATACACCACAGCTTGTCTTTGTGATGGTTTCTGTGTCCATCTGATCTCTGCTCTCCAATTTTCAATCACTGTTCCTCCTGCCTGGGTCCTATTTACCAAATTTCTGCTACAGTGTTAAAATAGACGCAGGTCGACAACACCCTTATGTGGTGTTGTCAAGCTACAATCAAACCCTAACTGTAAAGCTCCTGTTGTTATTTAAAGTAGACAAGGCACATTGTGGATTTAAGCATCTGAAATTGACACTGATTCAATATAAGAACATATGGGCTGGCTGGTGAACCTCCAAATGTCAGTGATCCTGAATCAGAGTGATTAATTATGACATTCAGACTCGCAGAGGCTCCTAGCTTCTGAAAAAAGAAAAGAAAAGAAAGAAAAAACAGAAGCAGCATATGGTCTTGAATGCAAGTACTTACAATAATTACCTATTTGATTTGTCTCTTTTCTTTTACTTGACAGTCAAGGCAATATGCTTTTCTTGAAGAGGGAGCCATTTGTGGGAAGTGGTTTCTTTAACCACACAAATGTTTGCTGTACACACACTATCAAAGCCTCACAGCCTCTTTCTCTAACCCACACATGCACACACACACACACACACACACACACACTGCAGTCCTGTATCTCTATCTAGCATTACCTAAAGACTTCTAGACACTCCTGGGCAGGCGTCTCCCCTAGAGGCTAGTCTGTGCAGAGGGACGACTTGATGGAGTGGTGCAGGATGGTGGTGAGACAGACCGCACGGCCAGGGGGACTTGGACTGTGACATATTACCTTTGGAGAGCAGCAGCAGGGCCGCTCACAAGAAACCTATTAGCAGAGGCGTCTAGAGCCAATCCATACACAGCTCAGATGTATATAAAAACTACCACCGTGCCATTACTGGCAGCGTGTCCTTAAACAAAAACACACACATATACTCACAAACATTAGCCACACTGTGCTCACACGCAGTGTTATGCAAATGTGCACAATCAAATGCAACCAGGCTCTGTCTTAAAGGAATAGTCTGACATTTTGGGAAATACACTGTTCACTTTCTTGCAGAGAGTTAAATGAGAATACTCATGCTGATACATTAAATATGCAGCTGGAGCCAGCAACATGCTGTCTTAGCTGTGAAAAGGTAAATCCTCTAGTACCTCTAAATATATCTTGTTTGTATCTTATTTCTTTAATCTGCATAAAAACCAAAATGTTAGACGTTAATTTGCTATTTTATAGACTTTAATGTGATGGTTTATTTCCTGGCTGGGACCAGTAACTTCCCAGAGTGTATGCATGTGCATGCGTACAAGTATTTGGCCGCAAATGGTTAGCTCAGCATGTAACCATAATCTGCCAAGCCAACAAAAGCGGCTCCATTAATAACAGACACAATCCTCACATATGTTGATTTCCTCAGTCTGCTAGCTTTTGACTGTGACTAAGACCATAGTCTGTTCTACATATGTACATACATCCCTCGAACATCAAAGAAGATTAGCATGTGTTCATCTTGCACTATAAGGAATTCCGGCATTAGATCCAGGGATTTTTGAATTATGTGAACTTCAGAATCACTGCAGTGATATGGTAATCCCAAATCCGAATAGGTCTGCTAAAGTATGTGAATGAAGTGGTGTGCTTGAAGTAATTATTACAGACGACAATGCTGTTGTGCTTCTGTACTTACGTATACAGAACGGAGAGAAAAAGCATGTTTGGCTGCCCTCGTGTGGATTTGACAACAGCAATGGATTACCATAAATTTGTTTTATAGGAACGTATTAGGAATCGAAGAATGTAAAGAAGAGAAGAGATTATAACAATCTCTGGGTGTCAGGGGATTTCTCGCGTCACTGTTTCTATTTTTCTTCTGGAGAGATGTGAAGAGGGAATGGAAGTGTCAGGGAGGGCAGGGGAGGGATTCTCTGCTGAAGAAGGCACTCTCTTGTCTGAACAGTGGATAATGTGAGATAGGCCCACAACGTGCCAAATGGAGGCAAGGCCAGTGTCATGATAAGACGGGCCTGTTCAGTTACTGCTATCTTAATATAGTTTCAGATCAGGTTTCTTAAATATTATTCTTACAGGGAAATTTAATTCTGAAACACTTGAGGTTGGGTTTTGGGATGGAATCCAGCATTTTTGGATTCATTTGTTTGATGGCACTAAACTTCAACAGAATATCTGAGTTATGATGAAGTCTTACGATCAAAAGCTGCATAATAGCTCGACCCCATTAATTGCACTTACTGAGAATCAAAACAGTAGCAAGCCAGTGCTTTTTTCAGATTCATCATTTTTCACACAACATGGAGCGTCTACAGCCAGTGTAGATGCTCTGCTGCTTTCCATCCAAATGTATTGCATATTCTGGCACATAGATTCCACATAAAAGATGAATGTGACTTCAACGACTGGTTAGTGGACCATCAATATGAATTTGGCATTTGGCAGTTGCAATCTTGCTCTTTTGAAACTGGGCTGGATCTGAGCGAAACCTCAAGGACACTGCACACACCCATACAGTAGTGACCAGCTGATCACAAGGCAGGTCTGTCCATAACGTTTCTCTTTTTTCTCTAAATAGGACCAGAATTTACAAAATGAACATCATGCTGTGTTGAAGGAAATGTGAAAATAGTGATTAAGAGAACTGGCTCGTGTTACTGAGGTAACAAATCAATGGGAAGTAAGGCCATTTTCTAATACACTTCGAAAGAATCAGACTTCTTTTGTCAACCGGAGGAGTGGCCCTCTAATGGCCATTAAAATAGAATGCAGGTTTAAGACATTTTCATGTTGGCTTCACTGTTTGGACCCAGAGGCTGTCTCTTATATAGAGTCTAAATTACCAGGATTATTTTAAAGAAAACATGAGTTAATGCCTACATCTGTCCACTACAATTATGCATATATTAATAGTAGTATTACCTGATTCACTGGGATATATAGCTGGTGGTGCAAATTGTTGAGTTGGGTGCATTCAAACTTTCTCAGAGGATGAAGCTACAAGAAGTCATAATTGAAAGAGTGCTCGTCAAACTTCAAATGTTTTAAAAGAACCTTGAAAATATAATGGAGAGGTGGCATTCATGTTGATTTGATGAGGGACACAGTTTCACCATCGCTCTACACAGATAGAACATCTCTGCCTGTTGCTGTTTGTCTTCTCTCCACTGGAGCGAAAGATTCAGCAAATGATGCGTCAAGCTCAGATTGGAAATGTGCATAAAAACAGATGGATAGAAACGCACTACCGCTAACTTATGCATCAAATCCAATGTAAGCCTTTGGCCAGTTGAACTGGAGGTTCAGATGTGAAGTCCAGGGTGCAATGATAGAGAATTACAAAATTGATTTTTTTAAAAAGTACTTCTAAGAGAATTATGCAGCACTGTTATTCCAACATGACTTCAGTAGATCAGAATGCGATATATGCAATAATTGTCTAAATCATAGACCTAAAATAATATTAGCAGCTACTATATCTATACACCGCTTAATCCTCTGTAGGGTCGCAGGAGAGGGCTGGAGCCTATCCCAGCCAACTCGGGAAAAGGCAGGGGACACCCAGGACAGGTCGCCAGCCGATCGCAGGGCTAATCATAGAGACAGACAACCAAGCACACTCTCATTCACACCTACGGACAATTTAGAATAATCAATTAACCTCAGCATGTTTTTGGACTGTGGGAGGAAGCTGGAGT
Organism: Dascyllus trimaculatus; assembly: GCA_024666655.1. Taxonomy (NCBI): domain Eukaryota; kingdom Metazoa; phylum Chordata; class Actinopteri; family Pomacentridae; genus Dascyllus; species Dascyllus trimaculatus. The sequence goes on along the minus strand of CM045445.1, from coordinate 6,267,811 downwards.
TCCCGGTGAAAACCCACGCTGCACAGGGAGAACATGCAAACTCCACACAGAAAGATCCCAGACATTCCCAGTATGCGAACCAGGGATCTTCTAGCTGTGAGGCGACGCTGCTAAACACCGATCCACTGTGCAGCCCCGCAGCTACTATAGTTAAGTTCTTATTTGATCCTTTTTTACACCCAGGGAGCAAAAAGTGTCTTTAGGTAAAAGACATTTTGGGCAATGTCACAAAATCCATGGAGATGAACATAAAAACTCCAAAATAATGTCTATTGACCAGCACACACTGGTGATGTATGACAGAGTCTATGAAGATATTCCTCACTGCAACCACTACTCCTCAAATTCAGAGCTGTGTCATTGCAGCTGCTTAGAAATCTCCCCTGCTGAGAAATGACAATGTCCTGAGATTAGTGACAGCTGATGTTACGTTATCCATGCCTGAGCTTAGTAGATTAGCAAGGAAGCTTTGAACTTAACCCTGGTTTTATGCCCCTACATGCGACTCACTTTAGAACCAGGTGCAGTGCTCTGGTAGCTAAAGTTATACTTGAGACAGGGTTATATTCAGCCTGATGTAGAAAAATACTTGATATGTTCAAAAATGCTGCCTGCAAATGAATGACTTAATTAATAGAACATTACAGAAGCATGCTATTAAATTATTATTGGATGGCACAAGGGACTCAGCAGGGCATTGGTGTTATGACACTTTGTTCACCTGATGATCAGAGGGATAATAAATGTTGCATTTTGAAGCCACTTGCCGAGTCTGTCTATAAAAGCAGATTTTCTGTTTCTGTTCTGTTCAGGTAGCTTACATTAGTTGACTGGAGTTATCAATAATGAATGTAGCATGTTGCATATTTAGTGTGCTGGAATTAATTCACAGGATTCCCGAGAGTGATTGATGCAATATATTGAATTTTGATCAGCACAACCCTTGCGGCGGATGAGGTGGACTATGTGAATGAAAATGTTTCCACATTCTCAATGAGATGGCATATTATTGTAACAGTGAAAGGTGTCCCCAGGGTGCGCGCATTCTAGGAAACTGATTCACCTATATAGAACAGCTTTATACAACTATTCTTACCTACTTGTAGAAATGCCTTTGCATTTTTATTACATAACCATATATATACACACACACACACACACACATATGTATATATATATATATATATATATATATATATATATATATATATATATATGTATACACATTTAAAACAGCTATTTCCTACAAGTGAAAGGAGTTCCTCAAAATGATGAACCAACAGAGAAATATTGACTGTGCAGTTCCTTTGACCTCAATGGAGCATTTTCTAGGAAACTGCATGCTAGCTGCAAAGTTAAAAACAGCAAACACATAAAGTTACGAAATGCTAACTTCATGTGTTTGCCTTGGAGGACACAGTGGAGTGTTTAGGAGCAAAAGAGCAGTTAGGAGTAGGTGGTGACCAAAACAGAGCTAACAGAAGAGCAAATCTGTATCTGCTGCATGTGTGAAAAGCAACAAGTATGCCAACAAATTTACAATGCCACCCTACAGCTGGTTTTCACTGCCCTTTAGTGGATTTAAACAAGTTATTAAGGATTAAACGATTTTCAAAGAGAGATATTTCATTTGTTCATTTACTCAACTTTTATTGAAACTTGAAGTACATTAAGGCTTGAGGTCCTCATTTACAACTGAAAGAAGAACAGCTAAGAGTATAGTAAGATGAAATTAAAACCTGACTTGTCCTACAGATAAAAACGTGTCAAGCTTTAAATTGTCCTGCATGTTTTTTATTTTTCCAGACTACAGGTGCACAGTGAGTAAAACAGAATTTTTCAAACTTGTGCTCTGTAATCCATTCATTGAAGCATGTGTGGTCAGGACCAACACTGAAGGACAGTAATAGAGTATTGTAAGAGGGTAAAGAAACAGTAAGGGCCTTGTAAATAAATAAAAATATTAGTGTCTATCGTGTTTTACAGAGTGAGTGCCACCTAACCCCACACTGAATAGTTTTAGAACTATCACCAGTAATAAATCTTAATGAAAAGTGATAAACAGTGTCCAAGTCCTTCAGACTTGCAGCTGATGAATACATGTATAAAACGTTGTTCTAATCCAGTACTGAAAAATGTTGCCTCAATAAGTGTCTTTCCACAATGCACTGGGAAACATGATTTATTCCTTGAAAACAAAAAAAAACCTCAGAATTTCGACACCAGTTTGGACATATGATAATTACATATCAGCCTCTTATTGATCGTGATTCCCAGGTATTTGTACTCCATGACTCTTTCAATATTTGTGCCGCTCATACTAGAGGTATGATTGTCATAAGCAAACAGTGAAGCTACAGTGAAGATCATGAATTCTCTACATTAACAGCTAGTTTTTGCCTATTGAGTGAAACTTGTAATGCAGTACTGAAGGGCTTTGACAGCAGAATGTACAGTATCTGCTCTACAGTATAAAACTGTATCATGAACAGCACTGGTCCTAGGACTGAGTCTTGTGGGACACCTTTTGCAACTTTAGCAAATTTCAATCTAGCGTTTCCAATAGCCACAAAGTCATAAGGTAACTCTGAAATAATTAGAATGCATTTTCATTAAAACCAACCAAGCAAGGCACGATCAACAGCATCCAATGCCTTTGAAAGATCAATAAAAAGATCCGAAGCTGTAATAAATTCACTTAAATAATATAGCACATCTGTTCATCTATGGAGGTACCAGGGATTACGTAAAAAGGGGTGGGTTTACACCCTGACAGTCTGCCAGTCCACCACAGGGCCAACGCAGCTTGTAACTTTTTTCAAGGCAGTAATAGTGCTGTGCTTTTCTCTAAAACCTGACTGGTGTAGCCTTAAGTATAGCTGCAAGGAATGGCATAAGTTTTGTTTATTTATTAGGGATTGCTGGACCTTTGCAAGACATGATAATTTTTAAATCGGCCAGTAATTGTTGAGGTCAGATGTTCCACCACCTTTATGAAAAGGGGTTATGTAAGTGGACTTACAGAATTTAGGAAATGTGCCAGTTAAAAACTGAAAGGTTAAAAATATAAATTATGGAGGTGAGTTTGACTGTGGTGGCCAACTTTTAAAAGAAGGAATCTTAAGAAGCTAAAGAAGTGCATTTACTTATAGTATATCATCAACCTTTTTGTTTGAAGTGATTGTGGACTTTGGTAGAGGTAAGACCACAATTTCTCCACATAACATCCTTGGGTCTGAGGTTGATATGTTCTACAGGTACCTGGGAGTACATCAGGCCAGTCATCTGGTGTGGACAGCCAACTCTATGGCTGTTTACCAGAAGGACGAGAGCAACCTGTGCTTCTTGAGGACAGGTTGCTCAAGAAGCACAGGTTGCTCTGGTCCTTCTGGTAAACAGCCTGTGCTTCTTGAGGACACTGAGTACTTTAACATCTGCTGCATCACCCTTCAGATGTCCTACCAATCTGCAGTAACAAGTGCAGCATTTTATTATGTACTGTGCTGGACTTGGGGGAAGAAGATGAGGGACTCAACAAGCTCCTTGAGGTGCTGAGCTCTGTGCTGGGCTCTCCTGTGGACACTGATGACGTGATGGTATAGGAGGACACTGTCCAAACTATTATGGACAACTACTCCCACCCTCTTCACAGCATGCTGCTCAGAGAGTATGCTCAGCGGGAGGCTCCTCCAGCTGAGATGCAGAACAGATCACTACAGGAGGTCATTCATCTGCTGCTATTTGTCCTTACAATACCTCCAACCCTTGAACTTAAAGTAAGTAGTAAAAGATCTATCTATCTATCTATCTATCTATCTGTCTATCTATCTATCTATCTATCTATCTATCTATCTATCTATCTATCTATCTATCTATCTATCTATCTATCTATCTATCTATCTATCTATCTATCTATCTATCTATCTATCTATCTATCTATCTAGTTCCTGCTCATATGACAGTAACTGTTGTGCCTTTACAAACTAAACTGACAAAAAATTAAATAAAAAGAAATGATTGCTTTTTCAGCACCCGGTTGATTTGCATCTGTTTGTGTATATATGCAATATTTAAGTTGTTTATTCATATCTACTTGTCTAAAAGGAAATTTGGCTCCTACATGCTGTGGTTTTAAGATGGACAGTTGTGTCTGCTGTAAGCCTGAAAAGAGGCGAGGGTATATTGTCCTGCTGCTTGGTGTTGATTATTAAAAAAGATTAGCCAAAGAGAAACTGTAGCCCAAATAAATCAGGGTTACACTACAAATGGCCTTGTTTACATTGGACTTCTAATGCATGACAGTATGCTATTATAGGTATTACAGTGGGTATTAACAAGACTTTACAAACTAATCCAAGAATTACCCTTGAATAACACAAAATGAACATTGTGCTTTGGTTTTCTGTGTTTATTAGACCGGTATGTAGCGCAGCATCAATCCACGTCTGTGCACAAACGATATGTCATTTTCGTCTCCTTCCAAATGCATTCATCGTCAAGCTTTGCAACGTTTTTTTCTTCTTTTCTTTTTTTTTTTCCTTGAGGAAGCGGCTTGAAGCTGTCAGGGCCCGCGTGGCGATAACAACCTGGGGTGGAGAATGACACCTTGAGAGTGACAGATGAAAAGGAATCAAATTCTCCCTGGAGCCAACTGTATGGAACTGATACAGGCTTCCCCCCATTTCTCTCCCCATAAACAGTCCACCACATTAACTTATTTAAATAGGAGGTCAAGCCGTAGTTTAGACACCGGACCTGTCCCCAAGAGCGGAGCACAGAGAGGGAATAGAGTGAGAAAGAGCTGGGGAAAGAAAATTGAGTAATTGTACTTCTGAATTAATGCCTTTTAATCTCTTCCTCAGCCATTGACTGGTAATGAAACAGTAAGAAAAGGACGGACAGCACTGAGCGTCTGCAAGGCAAGGCAGTGCTTTTGCAAAGAGACCGACTCGCTGACCTAATATGAAGGCAACCAAACTGAGACATCTTCTGATGAGAGCCCTTAAGAAACCATTTTCAAGAGTCCCTTTCCACTTTATTCTTGTGGACAGGAAATCAGAGTCCTAATCAGAAAGGTGACTGGATTCCTTGCTGCATACACCCAGCATCATTCTGGTATTTACCCCTGGCTGTGAAGGACACTCAGAATGAACTCTTACCTCATCTCTGATCCTTCAATTAAGTGCAAGCAGCACACGGTGTCAGGGTAGAGTTGATCTGGCTTTTATGAAGGTAGCTGACATTATAAGCAATGTGTGTTTTACTCCTTAAGGTTGAACTTAAGAAAAAGGTAAAGGTTGGGTGACTCACACAGCACCACAGAGATTAGAGATTGTTTCCCCGGCACAAGTGTTTTCCAGTGTACTCCGGGCTTCTGCCTCTGTCTCTCACTTTCCCTCTTATTTCTTCTCCGAGTTCGGTCCCATGCTGTGCAGCAGATTGAAGACACTGCGTTTGGAAATCAACTGCTTGGCTAGGTAATTTGGCTAATGGACTAATCTCAGCTAAACTTTTGTAAATGAGGGTTTTATGAGGTGACTCTGCGAAAGAAACATTTCGCCAATGTCATGGATGATAAACATGCAATTGAGCAATCACATCGAGATGAAAGCTGTACTGGAGCTGTAGGGGAATGGAACTCTGTGTCCTTATATCTCTCCATGGTAATAATGACTAGATCTATTATATGGATATGCAATCTCAATTTGATTTTTAGACCCAGTAAATCACAGAAATGACTGCATATTGTTTTAGCTCTGGTGAAGAAGGGCACTCAAAACTTCAAAACTTCGCTGCGATATCTTCATTGTGAGGAACGTTGTATTTCTAGTTATAATAAATTCCATTACCATTTTTCAACTAATCCTCCCCAATGGAAATTGCCAAAAAGAATGTGTCTACATTTTAATGAATTTGTTTAAAAGTTTCCGTTCTGCACTTGACAGTGAAGACGTACCCGGTCTAGTGGGTGTACATTGTTTGTGTGTGTGTTTACCCCTGCAAGTCCAGTGCCTTGCTCACTGGAACCCTGGGAACTACTAGGAAGCACATTTTCTACACTATTCCACAGAATGAACCGCAGAAAGCACCTGCATAACAAAAAAGGTACTAAAAATACCATGCAGAGTACCTTGTGTCATTAGTCTGCCATTCTATGCATATGGAAAACTGGAAAGCTTCATCATGTAGGAGCCTTGCTAATGGCACACATTTGCCGAAATGAAATGATTAAGTTTGTGAGGACTTAAATCAAAAATAAAAATGCAAATATCACAAAGCACAGTGCCCAGCACTCACCTAATGATTTAAAAGCTCCTGCTTTGATCAAGGCTTTAAAGCATGTACATCTGGGTCGCTTTTCTTATTGACTGTATTCTTTGCCATTTTCACTTGTCTCTCAAAAAAGTAATGAAAGACAAATCTCATCTGGCCATTTTAATGGATATCATTTGGACATTTTAATGGATCCCATCAACCAATCACGACCAGAAAAGAGCGAAGTGAGGCAGAGAAAGAGAGTTCCATATGAATTTAATTTAACACGGGAGCATTACTGAATTTAATGACAGTGCCTTTGTGGAAGCTGTATTCTGTATTTTTAACATTATGACTATTACAACTCGACACAAAACCTTCACACACAGGAAGGCAATTTATAGTTGCACTTTCACATGTTGTAACTCTCATTGTGTCCTTCATCCCCTAGCTCAGAAAGCAATTTCTGGCAATAGCACAAACTTTGAAGTCAACATGGCCGCTGAATGAACTGACAGACAGACAATATGTCGGTTCTGATTAGGACTAACCGGCGGTGTGATAGAGGAGGACGGGGCCAGTGAGGTCTGCCACGCCGTCTCCACTCATACTGCTTGAAGGAACTCCAAATTGTCTCACCCTGGAGGTCAAAAGCACTCTGGATGCAAAGCTCTCTATGCGCACGCACGCACACACACACACACACACACACACACACACACACACCTACCTTGTTTGCCTGCTGACTGTGGATATTGCAGATCCGTGTCCGGTCCTCCAGCGATGGGCCGGTGATTGGCAGGTAAATGGCTGCTCTGTTTACAACATGGCCGTCGGATCCAAGCCCACACTGTCCTTGACCTAAAGCTCTACCTGAGCTGCATAAATTTGGATTAAACGTCCTTCCTATCAGAGATACCCAGAGGACTTGACCCTGTTGATTCCCACTGCAACGATAACCCTACACATGCACAATGACACAAACAGCTCAGTGATAATTCAGAGTAAAAATTAATGTGTGTCATAGTTGGGCTTGTTCAAATGTTTCCTCTTTGAGAAAATAGTCAAGGAACCTTGGCGATCTTGAAGATCTGAGGAAATGCAAAGCCGCACAAAGAGGCAAGTGACTTGACTTGCATGAGCTCCTTATAGCTTTACAGAAAAGCAGATTTTTACATCAAACATCTGGGGGTACTTTCTAGCAGATCTAATCACAGTCATATTGTTCTACATAAGCTGGTTGGTTTAGATATGCGTGGCTGTGGATGACTTTCCGCCTAGGTAGCAGCAAACCAGATAAAATGATTTGTGTCTGCAAATTTGCAAGAGAAGATTTTTTATTATTTGTTGTGATTGCCAGATACTCTAACGTCTAACTTCTTGAAATAAAGATTCCCACATAGCCATTTCTGAGCTTTTGTCATGGGCTTTGTATTTGTAACGATTGTGATGGCATTATGTGGGCAACTTGCTTGCTATATTAAGTGTTGCACCATCCATCCATCCATCCATTATCTATACACCGCTTAATCCTCTGTAGGGTCATGGGGGGACTGGAGTCTATCCCAGTCGACTCAGGGAAAAGGCAGGGGACACCCTGAACAGGTCGCCAGCCTATTACAGGGCTACACATAGAGACAGACAAACAAGCACACTCTCATTCACACCTACGGACAATTTAGAATCATCAATTAACCTCAGCATGTTTCTGGACTGTGGGAGGAAGCTGGAGTACCCAGTGAGAACCCACGCATGCACAAGGATAACATGCAAACTCCACACAGAAAGATCCCAGGCGTCCTAACCAGAACGCAAACCGGGGATCTTCTAGCTGTGAGGCGACGCTGCTAACCACCAAGCCAGTGAGTGTTGCACCAGTTTTTCCTTATCATATGAACAGCTGAGTTTTCGGTCCAGCCTGTCTGGGTCTTCCATCTTTTAATTTTGGGAAGGCAATGTTCACCAAAGCTGCAGGTTGATTAATTATCTTTATTGATCACCTTGGGGAAATTCCTTCTCTGCATTGGACCCATCCTATTCATAGTTAACCTCAACTATACACACTAGGAGCAGTAGGCTGCAGCGCCCGAGGAGCAGTCAGGGGATAAGGGCCTTGCTCAAGGGCCCACAGTGGTGATGATTGGGACAAGCGGTTGCTCTCACTTTCCCACCCCAACCTCTTGACAGTCCAAGGGCTCAAACCGGCCATCCACCGGTTACAAGTTGCTTCACAAACCACTAGGCCACCACTGTGGGCGGCTGTGGCTCAGGTGGTAGAGCGGGTTGTCCACTGATCGCAAGGTTGGCGGTTCGATCCCCTGCCCCTCCACATGCCGAAGTGTCCTTGAGCAAGACACTGAACCCCAAGTTGCTCCCAATGGTAGATTAGCGCCTTGCATGGCAGCTCTGTCACCACTGGAGTGTGAGTGTGTGTGTGAATGGGTGAATGTGAAACACAATGTAAAGCGCTTTGGATACCACTAAGGTAGAGAAAAGCGCTATATAAGTGCAGACCATTTACCATTTACCACTGTACCACTGCAGTTGCGGTTTCACAGTTGGTAGTTGCATTGACACATGGAAATGACTAATTCTAGGATCAACAGATCCCACTTCTTGCAGCAAAGGTTTTCTCTTCAGTTGGCAGCTGAGCAGTGAATGCAGGGAAACCACCAGTTTCTCAAAGTCTGTCAAAACAACCTGTTGTCTTTCTGCTTCTGCCTCCATCAGCTGAGTATCATTTTTCGGACTGGATTTAACTCCCTATCTGTGGACTCTGGTTCAAGACATACAGCCCACCATCATAATGAAATGACTTGTTACTGTCTTCATAATGGTGTACACGGTAATTCACTGGCGTGCTCGTCGACATTTTGACCCCAACGAAAGTCAGCCTCACATGTCAACAAACCGGCATGTGTGGAAGAACATGCTAGTAATTAGGTCAGATGACAAGTTAAAGATGAAGGATTTAGTTATCAAAATATCTGTTTGGTTGCAGCTCACTTGCTGTTTTGTGTTACTCCTCATTTCCGTGTCTGTGAAATGGGAGTGAGGCGTGCAAAGTTAGCATAACACTGAGACACACACTAACCACATTAATTGGAAATACACCAGGTTGAAATTAAAAGTTTAAATCTTTTGTTCCCTGTCATGAAAAATGTCATTTTTTAGATGGGCCTAAGTTGGAGTTATTTAAAGTTTGACACGTTACATTTATTAAGAGTTGTATGTATAAGTTTTATTTAAACTCAAGCACTACCTACTTTTATACAGATTATTCATTTAACAGCATGGCACCACTAGCTTGTGTTTGCATTCAGTCCTCAAAGGAGTTTGATACAAGCTTTTTAAGATTAGCCACAGGCTGTTTATGTTGGGAAATGTGTTTTCTTCGTACTTGGTGCTATGTATGTCCTTTCTAGGTGCCTCCTGCAAGTTAGAATTCTTGTGCAGTCCAATGGGCTGAAGAGGGGAGGGGGCCAACAGATTGACAGTCTGAAGAGAGGTGCCCGAAGGAGGCCTCAGCATGTGTGTGAGTGTGTGTGTGTGTAATGCAGAGTGTGTCGATGGACAACGTGTATGTGTGGTCTAAAAGTTTTTCTCCTGCAGGTGGTGCTCTGATGGCAACTGGAAGCCGCTTTACTTCCACTCAACCCCCCACCATCAGCTCGCCTCCAGGGAGGATCTATGCGTGTTTTCTATGCGCCATTCTTTCTCCTTGTAAACAGACACTTACACACAAATACACACAGTGTGTACAAGTACGTCCCTTCACTGGCATATGCCAGCCTCCTACCTGGCTCAGCCCCTCCATTACCCCCCACCCTGCGCCCCGCCTTCCCCTCAGCAGGAAAACACCCGCAGTTAAGGTCGTGGCCCTGCCTGCCGGCCTCCCCTGCTGCATTAAAGCTTCACTCTGTTCTTTGGATACAAACTCACCGCACTGCTTTTTGATCATTTGTTTGCATCACACAATGTATTTTTACAGCATTTATGGATTCTCTTTGAATATAGCAGTTCTGGCCTCAGGTAACCTCAGCAACTCTGGAACTGACTCCAAAAGGTACATATGTTCTTCACCTTTGAAATTTCTGAAGTCACGGTCACATTACCACCAGTACAGCCACAACCGTGTTCTTCACAGTTAGTGTGGTTATTACAGGATGGCTGAAGTCTGCTCAGAGTGCATTAAATCAGTGTTAATAGTTTATTTACTGTGATCCTTATCAGTCATTATCACCAACAATTAGATATGTAGTTTAGAATTTGTCAGATTTTTTATCATTACCGACAACTATATAGCTAAAAAGAGAGACTCCCGAAGGACTGATTTAATCTTCAGTCAGCATTTTTTGTGTGACTTCTGTTACAGACGGAGACAGCAGACTCATCAATGTCCTGCTTGTTTTTAAAATCTTCTTTTAAAGACCCCAGTTGGTGAAAATCAAGTTGCTGTTTTTTTCCATTGTTTACTTCTCCGTATGGTGCTATTATATGCTATAAAAGACAGTGAAAGACAGTGTGCCGAGGACAGTCTTAAAAACACAAGCTCATATTTCCAGGGCTGCATATGTAACAAAGCTAAGGAACCAATCCTGTGAACTTCCAGGGTGGAGCTTTCTGTGTCATTGTTGTTATTCAGAGTTGACATATGGTTCAAACATGTATGCTGAATTACTCAAGTACTGCAACTTGTTTTTTAAGCAGAGTTGTAGGTGATCCGGGGAGTTTGAGCTGAAGTGAGTTGGGGTGGAAGGGTGCACGGAGAAAGAGGTAGGGACTTCATAGAGCTGAAGTATACAATCGCATCTTCTAGAGATGCGATGGTATAAAGATACATTTAAGCCATTCTAATGAATGAGGATATTATGTTCATTGGAAAAACTTGTAAATGTGTATCTCTGACACACGTAGATGAGTTTCTATGGGTTAAAACAATGTCTAGAAAAGGACTGTTACTTTCTTTTTTGTCACACTTATTTGAATTGTTGCTGGTGACCTTTTTCAGCGGTGTCTTCTCTGAACATGCTGCTTGGGGGTCTCTGTTCTTTTCTCCTTGTTGTTGCCACTTTCATTTAGTGGCACTGCTGTTGCATGGCGACCAGAACAACACGAATGGACACTCAAGTAGAAACCAGATGAGGGCACGCAGAGAATGCGAAGGAAGAACAAAACAAAGAGGAGATATAAGCTGCATCTCCCTCATATCGTCATGAGCGATGTGAAGCTGCTGGGCAGCGTGATGGACAAGCTAACAGCCCTGGTGAAGAATCGAGGGAATTTCCATGAGTGTAGCGTTATGTGTTTCACAGAGACATGGTGACAGGAATTACTCGGGATCCTGTTGTTACCATCGATGGATTTCAGGTGGTTCGAGCAGACAGGATCAAAGAGTGGCAGAGAAAGAGATGGAGGGTGTGCTGCTTTTTCACAGGGAATGGTGCCACCCTGGTTGTTTCACTGAATGAATGCTTCTACAGTGCAGGTATTAAACTGTTACCGGGGGGCAAAATTCACTAGAAGACTTCAGACTGTCCTGGTGTCTTCTTGCATTCTTATATTGTACTTGTTCTATTCTTGTAAAATTTTACAACTTTTGAGCAAGTGTTTATGAGGCAGTTTCCCTGCAGGGTTTATTAAACTTTGCCTGATTGGGATTCTGATGATGATGAAATTTCTTTCCACAGCAAAGTCAGAAATGTTTCCCAATTAGCCAGTTGCTGTTTTTTATTGTTACACATTGATTTAGTTTTAACAAAGCACTTACATAGTGTGTCAATCAATGCACGTAAATACAATTCCTGTATTAGATTATTTCATTTCAACTGCAAGTTTTAAAGTAGTCTAAAATCCCCCATGGTCTGTGCCCCACTGCTGCTGCTGTCAGTGTTAATTTTGCTGTTAAGTAGGCCAAACGACAACAACTAAAGTGTGAGCAGACATAGATGTTGTAAATGTCTGTCTACTAAAGAGGCCTTCTGACAAACAGTGTTGAGTTGTGGGTCACCTGTATTTTGAAGGCACTTCCAGCCCAAAACATAATCGATATACTCCATACAATGCAGGCACTGAAAGCAGCTAAATTTATAACAACCTGCCAAAATACAGTTTTGCCTGTCCAATTATAGCAGAAGTAGCCCAGTTTGGTGGAAAGCTGCCTGATCTTGCAGCAGTGGGTTGTGCTAATGCTGCTACCCCTGTCAATCATGCGAATCTGGCCTTGCAGATCAAAAACGGAGTTCTTCTGGTCATAGTCATAAAAAGTTCATCAAACTGCAACAACCCTGGGCTGTGGTATGAGGCATTTGTTCCTCACTGGGTGGATGCAGTCGTTCTGTGGGGAGTTTGTATGTTCTCTCTGTGTCTTTGTTCAGAGTTGTCTGGTATTTTTACGCCCTCGTCTTCTTCTCCACTTGACCACTGGGATGCTCTTTTAACTGGACTTCCTGAAAAATCAATAAACTGACTTCAACTGGTACAAAATGCAGCTGCCAGAGTTCCAACCAACGCAAGTAAAAAGGAACACTCCACATTAGCATCTCTACGCTAGCTCCCTGTATATTTTAGAATAGATTTTAAATTTTTACTACTAGTTTACAACTGGTTTAGCTCCCCATACTAGGTCTTCTGTCTGTCTTGCTACACACCCATTCTCTGTCTCACGTCACCACAACAACAATTCTTCTTCTTCTTCATCATCATCATCATCATCATCATCATCATCATCATCATCATCATCATCATCATATTCTTCTTCTTTTTATTATCATCACAGGCCATACACCAGAAACTTAAACCTGGTATCTCTAAAGTAGCCTGTCCTTATATGTGTGAATGTGCCTGTCTGTCTGTATTTGCGAACACTGTGACAAACTGTAGGTTATTTGAGGCTCCAGCTGGTCCTCTTGACCCTGCAGTGAAATAAGCAGCTATAGAAGCTGGATAAATAGATGAATGGATGAGTTGATAACAGAAAATAACAATTCTGTGGCCACATTTCGGGTTACTGGAGGTAAATTGCAGATGGAGCAAATGCGTAAATACACTAAATACTCATATGACTACCCTGTCATTTGAGCGCAATAGGCATACTTTCCATTTGTTCAATGATATGTTATCATCACATTGTATCTACAAAAGCGTTTTCTGTTCACAAAGCGGCCTCATGTGTCTCAGTAAGCGCAATAAGAACATTATCTCTTATCATAATTTAAACTGCATTTCAGTTCTGTAATCCCGCTGCACTGTCCTCTTTATAACCTCCCTTCTTTCATTTATTGCTTCTTTGAATGCAGCAGTTTGTCTGAATAAGGATCTTCCAAAGAAGTGGCTGGGGAAGTCTTTTCGTCACAGCCTGCCCTGCCCAGACAGCGGCCCCAGTGGCAAATGGGCCACCATCATACGTGAGCTGAAAATGTGTTGCATATGTAAAACACTCTTTATTTTTCCTTTAGATGCTTTGAAAACTGGAGTGCAGTAAATGACCAGACTACATCCAGAGCTGTACCAGAACCTGCCTGTAGCTCAGAAACAAAGTCTGAAAAGAAGTTTATAGATATATATCTTCTTTTTTTATTTTACAAGGAGGTATCCTGCAATGTTATGTGAGTTTATTTGTAAAATGTAAAATTTTCTGAAACTCCATAGCAAAATGCTTCTTGATGAACTGATGTAACGCTCAACACAAAACCACATTATGTGCTTGGGAACAGACAGAGCAGATACAGTCTAGATTTCTTGACCACAAAATATGAGGAGCATTTATTAGAGTAGCTTTTTACTAGATTCACATGTAAATTTGACTTGGCCATTAGAGAAATATATAAAAGGCTTTTGGGATGTATATATGATGCAGTGGATATGCTGGTTTTAAACAATACATGAATTAGCAGCTGTTCCCTACCTGCCTGCCTGCTGTGATCGGAACACAGCAGTGTTTCTTTCCGTCTGATGACACTGTGGAAGTATGTGATTACAGCATGCATATTGTGCCTGTGTATATATACTGTGAGTGTTTGCAATTGTGGGCATGTGTGGGTAGAGTACAGGCGTTGATGACAGCCTTATTGTTTCCCCTCTTTGTCCTCAAGTGTCTTTGCACAAATGTGAATCTAAATCTTCTCCTCTGTCTCCATTCATGTGCAGCCTAGTTTGCCTCCTGTCTACAGTACATGTGCTTCATACAGTATAAAACATTACGAGTGTGATGGCAATCGGTGGGCCCCCTGCTCGGTAACAGCATTTGTCATCGTAGACCAGGCTGGAGGAGAACATTCGACTGTAGGTGCATGTTACCTGACCAGCACACTCCTAAAACTCTCTCATTTACATTTAGAGTGAATGCCATACTGTCAGTGAGGCTCCATTCCACTCGGGCAAAGCCCCTCACAGCCTCTCTGCCTCCTACTTCGCAGTGCACCGAGAGTAAAACAATAGTCATGGTGATGGGGAGACATCAGACACACTAATTTGGTGTTATGGCAAAAGTCCTTACCAGAATGAGAAGCATTATTTTGAAAGGTGGATCGAAAAGCCTAAATCTCACCGTGTCCAAACTGGCAAAATGGAACTTTTTTCCTTATGAATTTTAAAAAGGAGCTGTAAGAGTCCATATACTTCACTCAAGGGGTACTCCAACCTTTTCATATCAAGAACCCCCAAATGCAGCCACATTAGATCACAGAGAATATTTGAGGACCTTTTTGCTGCACAGAGTTTCATCATTTAGTCGAAACCTGGTGACTTCGAGTGCAGGCGCAGAGATAACACAGAGGAGAAACAATGATTGGAAAGCAAGACAAAGGGTGTCTATATCCATGCTTTGTGAGGCTACTGCTTTCAGGGCCAATGTGCTCCATCATAAATACTTGTCAAAGTACCTTTTCAACTTTGGAAATCCAACAACAGCAATCCAACCCATTACTGGGTGTCACGCCTGTCTGTGACCGCAGACTTTTCAAGTTTACCTGGTCCACAACCAAAGTTTAGAGGGTTCGCAAAAGTCATCTCCATGATGTTGCTGGAGGAGAACATCATTAGGACAACTCATACAACAAAATGAATCTGTATTAAATTTCATGCCAATCAATGCAGCAGATGATATTTCATTCTGGATCAAGGGACTCACCAACCAGCATTGCCAACCTGTGAGCAATGCCGCCAAGATGGCTGGAAACACGTACACAGTTTTAATCTCATACTTAATATGAATCTTATTAAAATGTGACTCATATTTCACCTGATGCCTCAATGAGCCTCCTAAAAGACCCCTTGGTGGTCCCTAAACCCCTCTTAGAGACTTGAAAAAACCACGAAAGTTAATGGGACCATTGCAAATCATTTTACCTCATAACTTCGGCGCCACGAAATAAACAACAAATAAACAATGTCTCAATTAAAAAAAATAGGCACGGTATGGCATCATAAATAAGTTCATTAATGAGAGTGCAGAGGCGCAGGAAACCAGCCTAACAACAGCAGCCAAAACTTATTTAACTGTCAGTATGTGCCCTCAGGTGAGTTTAATAACTCCGCTTAAAACCACACCTCATAATTTGCTAAATATTACTGCTGATACTTTTGCACCTTCTGGGAAAGCTGCTGCTGTTTATATGTCTGTCTATTGAACCACCTATGTTTGTGGATCATTGAATAACGTAACTTTTATTAGTCGTGTTACTTGGGGTTGCAGCGGTGCAGCAGAGGACCAAGGGTGCTCTGTCTTTGCAGGAAGCACTAATTATCCCTTTAAGAGATAATAACTGTATTTATCGTCTGAGGTGTTCGTTTTCTGACGGGTTATTTATCAAATACCATGTGGGATTAGAAAATCAATTCTGAGTGTCACAAATTAATTTGCAGCCATCATTTCACTTGTTCCCATGAGACAGCAGGCAGCAGAAGCACCTTTACTAATGTGGAGAATGCTGCGGCATTGATTTATTTTTCCATATCTCCCATGTCTAATGAAGATGCTGGTGTGAGCCGTGACAGAAGAATAAGCTTGTAACTGTGTGGTATCTGTGCTGCCCTAATACTTCTTCACTTAGTCAGCTTTGGGGGACAAACACATAATAATTAACATGTTAGCTCCTATCGAGCACATTATAAAGTTGGTGCAGGTTGAGCAATGATTTATAGCCAAAGTGTTCACATATTTGCAGCCAAGTGCAATGTGAATGTTTTCCCTCTTAATGTGCCTCATTAGATTAATCTGATACCATATTCTGGCATTTTCCACTGATCCACAGCCAAATGGATTCCGACTCGCACCGCAGCATTTCTGTCGTATGACTGAATTCTGCAAGGTTCAGTTAACGTCTTGAAGTCACATAATATTGCAAACTAGCAGCTGCAGTAAGACTTTATTTGAGAAACTATACTTGTTTGCAAAAAAATGGAGAAACATAACATTTGCTCCAATTTTGTCATTTTGTGGCATACAAAAATCAATCTAATGTATATGCTTGACAACTAAATAGCTCAATGCATTTAACAAAATGGCCTTTAATGTTATAGGTGGCCATGAACGAATGTTGTAAAGCTCCAATAGAGAACTGTCTGAAATGTTGTGTGAAAGAAAGGGCTGTTGAGTGGCTCCACAAGCTCCAAAAGACTGTGAAAACCTGTATGCTCAATGTGTATATTAGAATACGTAATGTAGATTAGCTGTGGTACCTGGCTGTGCCACCAGGTGCTTGCTGTTTCATACTGTGTTGACCAGAGGAGGCGGTCACTAGAACTACAGGCAGTTCTGTGCTGGCAAACATAGAGCAATATGAGGGTTTAGCAAGCATGAGTCACTATGACAAAAAATTCTGTTATGTTAAAGACCTCCAGCTCGACATCACGTGTTTAAGATAAGCCAAGGTAAACTAGGACCGTGTTTCTTTAGTCCACTGGCTTATGTAACAGAGTCGTCTTTGCCGCCCATATCATGGGTCCATTTATTTAAAAATTTATTTTTAATAATTTTGATTTAAGTTACTCTGAGTGTGGTATGGTTGTTGGTGCCAGACAGGCTGGTGTGAGTATTTCAGAAACTGCTGATCTACTGGGATTTTCACCACAACCATATCTAGGGTTTACAGAGGATGGTCCGAAAAAGAGAAAACATCCAGTGAGCGGCAGTCGTGTGGATGAAAATGCCTTGTTGATGTGAGAGGTCAGAGGAGAAGGGGCAGACTGGTTGGAGATGATAGAAAGGCAACAGTAACTGAAAGAACCACTGGTTACAACCAAGGAATGCAGAACACCATCTCTGAATCACAACACGTCCAACCTTGAAGAAGATGGGCTACAGCAGCAGAAGACCACACCGGGTGCCACTCAGCTAACAACAGAAAACTGAGGCTACAATTCACACAGGCTCACCAAAATTGGTAAATAGTAGAATATAGAAGATGGAAAAACATTGCCTGTTCTGATAAGTCTCAATCTCAGCTGCCACATTCAGATGGTAGGGTCAGAATTTGGAGTAAACAGCATGACAGCATGGATCCATCCTGCATTGGATCAACGGTTCAGGCTGCTGCTGGTGGTGTAATGGTGTGGGGGATATTTTCTTGGCACACTTTAGGCCCTTTAGTACCAACTGAGCTTCATTTAAACTCCACAACACTCAGGTAGTGTTGTTGCTGACCATGTCCATCCCTTTATGACCACAGTGGACCATCTTCTGATGCTACCTCCAGCAGGGTAATTATCCATGTCACAAAGCTCAGATCATCTCCAACTGGTTTCTTGAACAGGAGAATGAGTTCACTGGACTCCAACAGCCTCCACAGTCACCAGATCTCAATCCAGTAGAGCTCCTTTGGGATGTGGTGAAACGGGTTGGCATCACGGATGTGCAGCTGAAAAATCTGCAGCAACTGTGTGATGCTATCATGTCAACATTGACCAGAACCTCTGAGGAGTGTTTCCAACACCTTGTTGAAAGTATGCCACAAAGAATTAATGCAGTTCTGAAGGCAAAAGGGGGTCCAACCTTTTACTAGCAAGGTGGACCTAATTAAGAGGCTAATTCGTGTAGATTGACCTGTATCATACTTACAGAATAAAGCTTGGGGTTTAATTCAACTTTTCTCTGCTCCTCTTCAGCCTGGCCTCACACCAAAATGTGTAATAGATGCATTGGTTTATAGTGAAAACCATATTATTTTCACAATAAAGGCTGCAAATGCTAGATGTTTACGTTTTAGATCATACAGTGTGTGTTCTCCAACCCAACCAAGTAGTTTCGGTGATTAAACCTATCTGAGTAGAACCTACACAAAAGCAAACATTGACTGAAAATGACAGAAAACCACAACTAAAAGCAAAAGCTAAAATAGCAAATTAAAAGTGTTTGTACGGATGTACATTTAGCCAACATATGATCTTTCCCTAAACATAACCAAGCATTTTTCATGCCTACATGTAACAAAGTAGTTTTGTATGATTAACAAAAACAGTGACTGAAAAAGAAAGTAAACAACTGGTGAAGACAATGATCCGGCACAAGACTGTCGCCCCAGTCTCTTAATGCCTCCTCCACCACTACAGAACGCTCATTATGTCTGTAAAGTCCAAGAAGCTCACAGGTGACGTGACAAAGATACAGAGTGACAGACAAGGATGAGCCAAAATGATGCAGGTCTTTTAGAATGTATTAACTGTTATTGCAAGCAAATATATTATTGCGTAATACGTAGCTATTACAAAGTTGTTGGGGTGAAAACGACTTGCACGCCTCCCTGTTATCATGACCCAAAATCAAAGCATCCTCCACCATTTTAATCACGGCCTCGGAAAAAATACCTATACGTGTAAAAACTATTTCTTGATGTCGCTTTATAACAATGCTTTCTCCAGTCTGTTAGTCACCACTTTAACAAAGTTAAGCATGCCTGCATTTCTCTCAAATTGATATTATCTAGCCCTCAGACATTATTGAATTTGTTTGTGTTTGCATCTGTTTGTTGCCTGCAGAGCAAACATCAGAATGTGTACTACGTGTTTGTCGATTCTGATTCATAGATAAAAGAGACCCCCGGTCCAGAGTTGAATGGATAATCTGTTTATATTACCGCTTGAGGCAGTTTCTTTGAATTAGTGCTTTACTCAATAAACACAGCGAAGTGTGGTGGGGGGGAAAGTGCTACTTTCTTCTTTACCGTGTTAGTGGGTTGAAAAGACAACATCTGTCAAATGAGTCCTTGAAAAATGTAGTCTGAGAGGGAACAAACACCCTTAAATCAAAAGAAAGAAACTCTGCATCTAGCGGAGAAAACACACTGGAAAAGTAATGGCATGCACGGAACACTACATGGTGGACAAGTGAGTAGCAAACAACAACAAGGACTGCATATATAAAACTAGTACTTCAGCGGTTTTCCACAAAAAAATAGGCCTCCTTTGAGTGAATGTTTGACAGATGCCCTGTTTTCTAAACCACTGGCATCGCTACAGCCTTGCAGGCTTCATCTATTCGATACCACAGCCATGCCAAGACTCTGGCATATAGCCTCACACAGCATCTGAGATAGCCTTTGTGTTTTCTGCAGTTTGTGTGACATGAATAAGAAATATCATGTACACCCTATAGTGGACAGCTGAATGGGATGTAAGGTTGTCTTGCTTGGACAGGGGTAACAACAGACCAGTGGGAAACTGCGCGTATTTTTAAATTCGAGGTCCCGCTGCTGGCTTTTCCTGTCAAATCCCGAGGAGGAAAGTGCTATCCAACCACCTCCCCAACCCCCCCTTCAAATCACACGTACACACATGTATGTGTCTGAGGAAGGGCTGTGCAGCTTTCAGAGCTCAGCATGAGAGCATTTGATATTCATAGAAGGGAAGAGGAGGAGAAAGTGAAACAACAGCAGGGGCACTGCCTTACGCGTGATATTACATTGTAATTATGATTTGGTTGCAGGCACTGTGAAAGCGCTGAGGGCAAGCTACAAATGTACAAAAATGTATGCACGCGCACACACATGGAGCAAAGGTTCCGTAATGGCGCACACTCCTTGGGCGGAGGCACTTGAAACTTCAAACTGTCCATGCTCACATCATCGCAGGAGTAATGTGGGATCAGGCGCAGCGTGAGGTCTTCTGTGCTTGTTTTGAAAGCAAGGAGATGAGGTCTGCGAGCGAGGTCCATACAGCCATCTTCTGATTGGGTTGTTTACCATCAATATTTGCAGATGTCAATCCGGGCGCCTTTGAGAAAATGGATTTTTCAGCATGAAGTAGAATGTTCAGAGAAATCATTGGTATTACCGCTGCAAGACACTGAGAAAGAAACAGATATATAGAGACAAATGCAGAAAATACACACACCTGAGAATATCACTCATATGGACAACCAGGCCGACAGACAAGACCGACTAACGGAGGCAGAGATTAAGCACCGCCCAATAATATGCTGAAAGAGCTGGTTCTCTCAAAAACAATAGATTCGAAATGATTGGTGTCGCACGTTGGATCCACGCCAGAAGAATTTCAAATTTAATTTATAAAGCCTTTTTCTCTTAAATGAAAAACAAAGACAGCGAGACTGTCAGCAGCAGAGGAAAACAAAGATGGAAATAGACATTTTGGACTACACACTATAGAGTAAAGACTCATATAGGTATGTACAAATCACAAATGCTCTATAATGCATTTTGAAAACATTCCTGTGGGGTTCCTGAATTTGATTAGTAAAGGTTTGGAGGAGAAAGGGAGAAAGAAGAAGCTGTCAGACTGCTATGCTGGCACATCTACTCTGCCTCTTTTATCAAAGATAAGTAGTATTGATTTACTTTGAGGCTGTAAAAAGTATTCGTCTTAAGAGCTGACATTTAATAATCTCCACCTAATCCATGTTTTGCTGGGAGCCTCTTGAGATGCTGGTGAGTCCTCTATTGTTCTGTTCTCCCCTGCACCTACTGTATACCTAATGAAGGAGGCTGAGGTTATTAACCCTCCATTGGCTCATTGCTATACATGCCAAAAATGCAGGGCGCAGTGTTAAGCTGATGAAGGCTGAATGAATGCAACAACTTCTCAGTAAACAAAGGTTGAAGGACTCATTGCGGTTTGATAAAAGGATTTGCTGTGGTTGTCCTTGTTTTCACTTTATCTTTGTGTGTGTGTGTGTGTGTGTGTGTGAGAGAGAGAGAGAATGTTTTTGTATGCTTACCTGAAAATAAAGGTGATGTTGCATCATCTTGGAAAAACCTGTAGCACCCTAAAAACCAATGCAGAAATTAAAACGCAGCTGAAATGTTCACCAAATACAGCCACGTGTGAAAGTAAGGGGGAACAGCCTCCTTTTTTTTGACACATTTGCACAAGAAGACATTTGATCTTATTTGAAACAGATATATGTGGTATGCTTGCACGCATACAAGAATGATTTTTTTCTTTTAAAACCATTTATTCAACAGAAAAATACCAATAGATGTAATATTTTTATGTGGAAAACTAAATACAGCCTTGGGTTTAGAGGTTAGAATTGCTCTCTTTAGCAGAAATGACTTTCTTGTAGGGATTTAACACCAGGCCCTGGTTTTTGACCTCGGTTCCTGGCAACATTCCTGCACATGTTTGAAGGTTTTCTTGCATGTACTCCTTGTATAAAAGCTCCTCACAGCACTTCAGTTAATTCACATCTAGGCCAGTTCCATAGCCTTCCGTTTCCTCTGTCTGAGCCATTCCTCGATAGTGTGCTGTTCAAAAGGTCCGCTTCCGCTTCAACTTTCACACAGATGACCTCAAAGTAACTTTGCGCACTCTTAAATCAACAAATTGAATTGATTGAATTCACATAATTTGGAAAGACTTTTATCTGAAGGTGTTGGAGAGTTTTTTTTTTTTTTACTACTGACACCAAGAACCCCTGATTTTGATTCTATAAAATTATAAGTGTACTTTGTTATTTAACTAATCTCTATTTTTAATATTTGCTCATTTAAATTTTGACAATGTTCAACAAATGCCCACAGTCCAGTACACACCATACTATCCTATTAGTAATCCAAACCATAAAGTATTTGGGTATTTTTTTATTGCGTTTGTCATGTCATATGCTTTAACACATTCAGTTTAAATTAACATAATGGATACTTTATTGAAGTGTCAACTCTGAGTTTTAATTTGGGCCGGTCAATATTGAAAGAACTGCACTAGAGCCACTGGAAAGACATGAAGTCAAACAAAATCAATACATTTAATATTTTGGAGTTGCAGTCAATGATTGCCTGAAGACTTCAACCCACAGACCTCAGTGGACCCTTTGTACCTTCCCTAGTGATGCTTGCTCAGGCCTTCACTGCGCTGCTACCCTCAGTTCTCACTTGTTGTGAGGTCTGATTGCCTTTGATGTTCAGCAAATCATAATTAAGTGGAATGCAGCGGAGCTAGTCGATATTCCACCTCTTCATCCTGAAAAGGTCTTTGGTTTCTTTGGCCATATATTTTGGATCATCACCTCTTTGACCTCCATCACTTTGGCCTCTGTGCAGGAGCCTGAGCCTGGCTTCTGACCAGATGACTATGTGTCCCCATCACCTCCATCTAACACTGGGCTCTCACACGACAGGAGTTTTGGGCGAATTCCCACCTCCAAACAGTCAGAGGAGAAATGTGATCTGGGATCTTGGTCTGAACTGATTTTCAGCCCATTTTGGTAATGTAAGTCGTAATCCTCATGTGCTGCTCACAGGCTTATCAGGGCTGCCCCGATTAATATGAAATATTTTTGATAATAATGAGTTAAAATGATGAGATAGGCACAATTATCATGGGAGCACCAGGAGCAGCGGATGCTGCTGCCAAGCAGCACTACACATTATAAACCTTGGGGCTAATACGGGCTACAGATATTAAAAGTCAAAGTTAAAATGTTACCTTGAGATCTGGCTGAAGGAGAAACAAATCGTAATGGCAGCATCTCGCCAAACAGGTTTTTTCATCCAGACTTGTTTAGTCTACATTTTGTTTCCATCTGCTTCCACATGAGATCATGTGAGGTGGTGCTAAACTCCCTGAATGCTCCCTCTGTCCTGATAATCTTAACGGTATCCTATAGTGTGTGCTGCTCCATTATTTTCATATCTTCTTGTGTTTGCATATTTGAGATTACAGAGAACACTTTTATAGCGTGAGTCCGGCCCAATAGATGCACCTCTAGTGTGGTGTGGAGGGTTTGCCCTGGTCATCCTCCATGTGCCTCCAGGCCCCATACTGTCTACAAAACACTTGTACATTGCACACACTTTGTAAGATTTATTTACCAGGTTAAGGAGTTTCTCAAGCATTTATCTTTTGCATCTTATTGGTGGCGGTTTACCTTAAGGTAGATTTTACTTTGCTTACTTATTTAATGTGTGTCAAGGTGAGATCATTCCTCCATCCTTATTTTTTTTCTACTGATTTGCGTAAATGCAGACATTTGTGTGTTTTTATTGTTGTGTCAACATTAAAATAATTTCCTGTGTACCTTGATGAAGTGGTTAAATGCAATTTTAGCTTTTGTTTATTAAATATAGGCCAATGCAAATCATCAATAGTAACTGATTCATACTTAAATGAAATGCTTTCTCGTGGTAGATTTTTCACTTGTACCACCCAGCCCTATGACAACCCTACATTCCCACAGTGGTCTTAGCCCTGGTGTCCAGTCAGAAGGAGATGTTTTTCTTTTTAAATTCTGCAAAGATAAGAAAAAAGGAACATCAAGATCAGGTTCAGAGAGCTTGCACCCTGTAAAAATTTACCCCTGCATTGTGTGTGTTAATGAGATCATTAACATTCTGATCACTTCATGAGGTTAGATTTGTATGGGCTCAAACTTTGTTGATTTCTCGGTAATAAATACACCGTGGAGGTCAACCTCACAGTATGTAATTTAAATTTGAAGGCTCACTGATTTAAATTTTTTTTTAAAAAGAGCAATGTTAGCTTTTTTATCTCAAACAACCCCTTACTTACAGTCTCTGCAAAAAGCCACGGCAGTCCTTGAGAAAAAGCCCAGAATGCTGCTCATTGTGTGTCTGTCCACACCAGGGTACGACTGAAGGGCTCGAAGAACGGTTTCTCGGCAGGGACTGTAAATTCCAAGCCCGGCTTCTGTCCATTAGTGAAGCTCTGCTTTCTCCCAGCTGCCCTCGCTGCCCGGCGTCTCAGCGGAGGTGCTCTGAAACACAACACACCAAATGAGATGTGACTCGTGCTGCCATATTGTTCTATTTATACAGGATGGGACGACATTGAGGAAGAGATGCAAAAAAAGCGCTCACCTGCTGCTTGATGAGGTCTGGTGGCTCTCCAGGCCCACCGAGGAAGCTGTGTAATTTTCACCCTCACATCTAAGGGTGTAAGGGAGACCTCACCCCCCGCAACCACTCCCTCCCCTCCTCAGCCAGCCTCGCCCACCTTCCTCCCAAAGGCAAAGAAAAACAGCAGATAATTACCTGGTGTGAAAATTCCTCACAGCCAGTGTGTCCGCCACTTGATGCGTGGGTGTCACAGAACTCATATTTGACTGTGGTTCTGAGGACGTGCAGCAGGGCTACCGTGCTGGTGCTTGTGGTGGAGGTGCCCTCTCCGGAGTAAAGAAGCAATTCTAAAAATAATGATTTTCTGTTTTGATTTCCCTTTTCCAAAACAAAAGCATGTTGTAATCCAGAACCTGTTTCAACTTTGAATAGAGGCTTAAACAATGGAGCGTTGATTTTGGTGTTCCAAATTTTCAGCAGCACCAAAATGGAAGTTGAGTTGATTTCTGGGTCTGCTGGGAACGGAACTGCTGAAGTAAAATTTTGAAAAGATAAAACAAAAAAAAACTTTGAACTTTAAAGGTTCTGTGTAAAACATTCCGAACCACTGGGTGTTGCTTCTCAGATGCAAATAAACAGACACGTCAGCCACACAGCTCCCCTCTCCCTCAACTTTCATTTACAGCCACAAAGTTTCAGTACCCGACAGGCAACAAAAAATAATCCAACCGCAACCATTAGTCCATGTAAAACAATACATACACTGAATGGCCATATTGAATTTTCCAAATCCAAAAATCCAACTTGAGTAACGTTATCCTCGCTTCACCTGCCTCTTTTTCTTTTCGCTAATTTCTTTTTCAATGGTCCATCTGCAGTGGACCCATGGACAGACTGAGTCTGCGTGTGAGCACCTATTAATGTGTAGGCCTCCTCTCCCCAACACAGCTCTGACCAACTGGGACATGGATACTGGACTTATGGGGTTGTCATGTGGAGTCTGATTCTGGGATGCTGGCAGTGCATCCTTTAAGCCCTGTGGGTTGTGGTGTGGAGACTCCAAGGATCAGGTCTGTCCTGTGGCATTCCATGGATGCTTGATTGGATTGGGATCTGGGGAGTTTGGAATCTGGCATGGGCATGTTGCTGTGTTCCTGAGCAGTTTTTGTGGTCTGGCAGGGCGTGTTGTCCAGCTGGGGGAGGCCGTGACCATGTGTAGGTAGGTGGTACATGTCTAAGTCAATCCTGCATGCACAAAACTGCATTCTAATACAACTAGACTAAAATCTCAATTACACTTTGAGGGGAACATTTGCTGGATTGCTTATCACGTATGACAAATAAATCTTTGGTACCTAAATGAAACCAAGCCTATCACTGACCTACTGAATGTGTCAACCATAGCATGTTATTTTCCTTAACCTAACCAGAATGTAACCAGAAAGTGAATGAAAACAAAACTTAAGTATAAGAGTGGTGGTTCCACTTGTTGACTTACGCCTCCATCTTCCTTGGATGGTGTGTGCGGTTCTTTCAAACTGGAAGCCTTTTGAACAACATTACACATGAGAAAAGCTTACTTTTTACATAGCGTGTAATGAGAATGCAGTTCAGTGAATGTGATTTTGTGGAGACAGGGTTGTCAAAGTAAGTAGTAAGTATATCTAAGGGTAGGATTAACACATGGCACCTTTTGGCCTTGAACTTGACCTTTGACCTTGAACTTACTGTCGTCTGTCTATCTGTCTGTCTGTGTGTGGGTGTGTATGTCTGCACCATAACTCGAGAACAAACAGAGATAGGACAATGAAACTCAGCACAGATGTTGATCTTGACCTACCCTGGTCACCCATTAATTTTGGGGTCAAAAGGTCAAAGGTCAAGGTTACAGGGCTACCTGTCATGTTTAGGAAGCCATCTGCCGTGGGTCTGCATCTCGCTTGAGTGCATTCTATTTTTGTTTGCAGTCACTTTCCATGCAATTTCATTGTCTGCACTTGTCAGTGTGCAACTAAACTATTGCTATGATACAATTTCTCTGATGTGTCTTGTCAACCAGCAGCAGGTCTTCTTTCCTGCTTAGATTTAATTCTGTTGGCATTTCAGTCAATATCTCTTATTTCATCTGTATTTATACATTCAAAATACAGCCACTGCTTTTAATTTGACATTCCATTTGTTACCACTGATATTAAAAATCTCACAACCATTAAATCACAGAGTAAAACAGAACTTTTAATCATTTTATTAAAAGGATAGTTCATATGCATATAATAAATCATTCTGTCTCTTTCTTTACTTTTTTGTCTTTACTTGAGTGACTTCATTTGTTCATTTATTTATACTTTACACAAGGGAGGTCTAAACACAAACCCTCATGGAAAAAGGGAAAACCCTAATATCGCACACAACATATGTGGACTATAAAACACCCTGTCTCCTCAACAGGCTGCACCAACACCTGATAGGCTATTTCTGCTAAGAGAATGAACGCAATTAATCATGTGATCACTTGAAAAATGTTCCTAAAGGTTACTCCTACGTTTTGCCTACAAGCATTCTTTTCACGACAAATTGGAGTAAGTAGCCTGATAAATGTGTGTAGAACTTTCCCAGTCTTAAATTGCTTGTTTGGAGCATCCTTAAGTGTTGTTCTTGGAAGTTTGAGAAACACTTGTCCTGGACCTGCTTGAGCAGCGCCGCGGGTTTGTAAAATGAAAATCCGAACATCTTTCTGTTCAAATCAATTTACAGAGCTGCTCCACTAGGGATTCACCCCTGCCACAAAATATTGATTTCAGTGGGAATTTTCTCTCCATGCCATATAGTATTATGAAAATTCAAAGCTCCTGTCAGATGATGGCAAGCTCCACCCTGCGCATGTGAAAAATCCCGCTTGGCAAAACCCTCCATCACTCAGGCCTCATTTAGTCCGTGCCCCCGTTACTTCAATAAATGCCAGATATGGGGAGGAAGGGGAAAGGAGTGAAGGCTGGTGGGGGGGGAGTGTTGTTTAAGAGCGGGGGCTGCGGTAGGATTAATGATCAGAGCGGCAAACTTGGCTTTTGCTTGCATCAGGTAATCAATGGCGTTGAGCAAGGCAGACGTGCCGGCCGGCGGAGGGGCCTCGTCGAGAGTTGCAGGAGCCGAGACTAACCTCCTCTCATTTCTCAACAAGACAGAGAGCACCTCGCTGCCAAGCAGACAAGGTGAAACACTGTGGGGACCCGAGTTGAATGGCAAGGGCTTTTATGCAGTTTAATGATTTTATTAATCCGATGAGTCAAATGCTTGTGTCGTGAGTCCCTGTAATATGTCATTTGTCTTAAGTGGCTGTTTTCACCGACTTGTTTTGCCCTTGACTGGGATTAGGTAGATATTAGGAATGGTGGACAAACAGGGAAATAATAAATGATGCTTCAAGCTAGGTACAGAAAGGAAAAGAGGCTCGGTTACAAAGAAAACACAGCAGTGAAACAGCAGCACTTTTGCTAAAAAAAGGACAGGGGTTATCCAGTAAAACCAAAGTACATTTATAAATATGCTGGTTCTTTTCTGTCTTCAGTGAGTTATTACAAAGCGCATTTCCACCGCGGCGTGCATCCTTTTTTGTCTGGATGTTCAAAGACACGAGGCTTTGATTGACATGTTAGGTTTGTTCCCGGTGTTTAATTGTATTTTCAAAGATCTCTCAGGGATTATAAGGTTGACTAGTTGTTGTGTTTATCATGTTCCGCCGCTTTCTTACTTGCCTTTGATCCGACTTCTTATGCTCTTGAATAAATGCCTGCTTTCATTTCGCAAATGCACTCTGATTTCTAATTGAGGATAAAATGGTCCTCTGCAAGTGGAAGACTTTTTTTTTTTCCCCTTCATCATTAGTAGCCACCACCATTATGAGGCGCCTCAAATCACAAGCAAAAGGGCACCACGCTGACATTTTTATCCCGCATGCCTCTTCTGAGAAATGCTGTAATAGAGCAAAAACTGTGAGTGTGTGATGGCTGCCGATGTTGTATTATTGTAATAGAATTTATAATCACATTAATAAAGAAAGTACTGTCCCTTTTTATAACTTGAAACAAAGCGCATGCATTAGTGCTAGTGTATTTGTTTCTGTTGGTACTTTAGTGAGTTTGTTATGGCCACACTGCCTCAAGAAAACAGCCGAATGCTTTTCGATAGTTCAACATGACCAGGATCTGGTTCAGTATCTTGTCACTGGGATTTTAACAAGCTGAATGTAACGCTGTAGCTTTTTCTTAGAAAGTGTAAAGTCATCTATCAACCTATCAGTCGATGACAGTACTGACTTCTCCTGCCAACTCTATCAGCTGTCATAGGTTGCCAAACTAACTGTCAGTCATATAGAGGGAAATATTATAACTTTAAACAACATACAAACTCAATCCGCACCGTGTGAGAAACTTGCCCTCAGTGGGGATGGTGGTGACTAACTGGATCGTGTTTTCCATAACTGTACACATGCTGTATTACAGCTCACGGGCTTAATAGACCCCTGTAGAGTGCCAATTTTAATTTGTGTACCAGAGTCGGCCAGTATGAATATTAGTTCTGATTGCTGTGGACTACGGCGAGACTCGCTGCTGCAGTTTGGTTGATGCATCTCGTACTGCAGCCAGCTCTGAGGTCACTGAGGATGGGACCTCAGCAATGTTTTCAAACTGAGAATAAATTTTGAGGCTAAATGCAACTACATTAAAAAAAAAAAAAAATCACTGGTTGAGAATTTCTCCAAGATGACTGCATTATGGATGTTTGATTCAGTTCAGGCTAGTTATTTAGTGTCTGCGGTGTGTAGGTGCATTATCAACACATCTCTTAATCTCTATTAACAGGTGCAGACAGCCGATGGCAGCGGCGGCACTGCAGCAGGTGGATCGTGTGGGAACGGCCAGGCATTCAGTAAGACACGGCAATGACCGTTACCCTGCCAACCGCAAGACACATTCAAATCAGTAAGCTGGTGCAGCAGCTGGAGTTAAGGCAGTTGCAGGAAGCATGCTTACTATGCACACTCTGACCATGATAAGGGCTAGGCTAGTTCTTTCATTTTAAGCCTCGGTTACAGCCACAATATCAATAATCGCCCAACGAAACACTTCAAAGAAAAATTTGGAAAGTAATTTAAGTGTCTCAGCTATATTATTGTGACTTCTTTATTTGTGTAACTATAAGTTTGCCGACAACCATTGTTGATAAGTCATGCTTCACACCATAGCTACATGTGTTTTGGTGCTCTAGATGATGTTCTGTTAATCGTTTAGCATTCCACATTAATATGGAGGCCCCACACTGACCCTACAATAAGTCTAGTTTAACTACAGTCCTGAGTGACTGTAGCTGTGTCCCAATTCAGGGGCTGCATCCTTCGAAGGCTGCATTTGTCGGCCGCATACGTCACAGCGGTGCGACTAGGCTGTCCCATTTCATTAAAACTCGAAGACTCCTTCAAATGCAGCCGGCGAATGCGTCCTTCTTTTCCATGGATTTGAACGATGCATCGGTGTATCCTTTGTAGCCCCAAATATCCCAAGATTCATTGCTCGCCGGAGACAGTTGGATCAACCGCTGGCATTTTAGCTGCTCACAGCTGACTGAGGAGATGGATTCATCACAGGCGGAGGATTATAGTTTGAAATATAAGTATTGTGTTACAGCTCACTCCGATAGCTAACCATACAAATGTTGAAAACATTAAAAAAAAATTAAAAACGGATTAAGTTACGTTATTGATGTGAGCCACTCAGACAGTCTAGTCCTGTACCACTGGACAGTACAAGACCCTCAGGTCTTCGAGTATATAAAACATATTAAAAACAAAAATTACAATTTCGGGATCAAATTTAGTTAAAAAATGAGCTAAAATTACAACATAGTTGTCTCGGATAAAAAATTCGGCAGTCCGGGTTGCTAGGCAACCGGAGCAGCGCTTCAGGACGTCACGACGCAAGCAGGAACTTCGTCGTAGGCTGGACCGTCTCATTTAACAAACGCTCATGCAGCCTTCTCATTCAGCCTACCCGTCCTTCGAAGGACCCAGCCTTCGAAGGACGGTAGGCTGGGTCCTTTGAAGGATGCAGCCCCTGAATTGGGACACAGCTTGTGACTGAATGATTGCTGCATTTAAATTTTTATTATCCCCACGTCATTTCTTATTTTTCCTGCTATCATGATACAATACACCGTTGAGAAAAGTTATTAAATTCTTGTTATCAGCTTTAGGTAGCCTTAATCTATAAGGATAATTAAGGATATTGCTTTGCTGCTACTCAAAACATGCAAATCATATTTTCCCTGCACTCATTTGGCCTGAAAGACGCTTAATAACTTGAAAACTCAAAAAACATGAAAGCGATATATTCAGAGGTCGGGACCAAGGATAACAACATAACACTCGAATCTCCCAGCACTTAAATAGGTTAATAAATATGCTAATTTTCAACAGGAGCATACCTGAACAATATCAGTTGTGTGGAGATCAGATCTCACCTACTGTATACTAGTGCAAGCCTTCTAGCAAGAGCTCACAGAGATAGTACTCAGCCGGAAACCTTAGATAGCAGATTACAAGATTTCACTGTAGCCCTATGAGAGTTTGAACAATTAATTGTCCTCATAAAAGGAGATTCCTTTGCGTTTCCTGTGGACTGAAGGGTTTTTCAATATACGTAGAGAGACAGAGACTGGTCTGAAAATTCACACAGCCGACTGAAGTCCAGTGCTGGTTATGGGATATCAAAGGAGTGTTTAGGCAGAATGCAAAGAGAATTTTAGATGTGCAGCTGGTTTACAAGAGCAAGTCGAAGTCTGACCTGAACACAACACATTCCACGCAAGGTGCACACGTTTTCAACCAGCTTCAAGCCGATGTTTGTGTAGCTGGTGCATCTGATATTTGGAGCAAGTAAACAAAGGTTGAACAAATGCTGAAATGTGCATGAATAACGCAAAGCAAAAATGTGTCTTGTGCCTTGTCTAAACACATTACACTACACATTAAACCTGAATTAGTTGATTTCCTGGCCTGATGAGGTCAACAGAAAGAAGCTATAAGCACCGTCATAAAGTTTTACGAGCTTTAAACCTTCTCAACATCTATTTCCACATCCAGCATTCTTTTTTTATCAATATTTTTTGGGGGAGTTTTTCCATCTTTTATTGAGAGGGGGGAGAAGCAGGGTGAATAGAGAAGAGAGAGACATGCAGCAAAGGGTCGTGAGCCGGACTCGAACTCACGACCGCTGCTGGCGACCTGCACCCTCATGATAACACCCTAACTCAGCGAGCTTTACGGCAGCCCTGCATGCAGCATTCATGTCATGCAATGCAAATCAAGTCCACACATGTGCACATCGGTTTATAAAAAGTCAGTGTTAAGATGTTAGATGTTAAGATAAGCACTATGAGATGACATATGTTGTAACATATGTCGCATTATATAAATGAAACTGAACTGAAGTGAACAGATGTTATCTCATTCTTTTAGTTTAGTGAGCCCTAGCTGCCAGAATTGACATTCAAATTTTTAATGTTCTATTGAAAATTGTTCATCTATTGTTGTGTTTATAATCACAACCTTTTCGCTTTCTCCTTCCAGAAACTGTCTTCTGTAGAAGGAGAACTCCTGTGTTTAATATTTTAAAGTTTCCTTGGTGGATCGATATAGAGTTGTCAGACTAAAATGAGTCACTACAGCCATCTTACTCACAATAATCTTTGGATTGTTCACTTCCCCATAATCATTATTTCTCAAGCTGCACTATAACACAGTGGAGGGCTCCAACCTTCACGGTGTCATTTAACTTTTTGTTTTTATAAATCTCTACTAAATATATAACTCTGTCCAGAACTGGCAGATGTATGCGATTGGAGGACAAAAGGTCAATCTAACAAAATCCTTTTAACCTTAATGTGTTCTTATCACACAGCCAGCTGTCCACAAGGTGGGTCACCATGGTGATGAAGCAGCCATTAGCTTGAGCGGACTGACCTTACAAAGGAAATCTGTCACAAACTAAGTTCTCTCAAGTATCCAGCCTCCAAAAACGCATGATCAATCGAGCTGACTCAAGTGTTTTTACGAGTGCTATTCTCAGTCAAGAGTGTCAGCGCGTGATTATACCTCCATCTATCATTGTGATGGGACTAAGTATTGGCTCCTTGTGACAGACTCTGAGGAATAGGACTGGACTTCAAGACAGACTTCAGAGACTCACTAGATCAGCAGTCTGGAGCATTCACGAGAGACGACAGGCACTCAGCTTTTTCCTTATCCTCTCAACAACCTCTTAATTTATAGTCCAGGGCTTCCTTTTCTAAGACTTTTGCTGCGGCTGTTCCTGTCCATCCATGCTGTGAACTCCCAGTGCCCTCACTAGCAGATAGTGGTGATACAAGGAGGACTCGTTTAAGGATTACTTCGAGCTGCACTTATCGAAACAGCAGCATTAAGATGTCCTGAGCAAGCAGAAGTTATAGTATGTGTCACACTCATAAAATTGATGCCAGACTTCCGCTGCCTGTTTACAGCAAACACACATGCATATTACCTCCAAGTAATTATGAATCCTTTCTATTATTGCACACAGCTACCTTCTGTCTTTCTCTCTCTCTCTCTTCAGAGGAACATGCAACAGCGTTCTGAAGAGGCTGACAGCATGCAGATTCCCCCTGAAGAATTGATACTCATCAGATTGACTGTCCTCTGTAGTCCATTGTCACAATTAGAAGTTAGTGAAGCTATTCCCTTTATATCGGCAGCTGATGTCTATTTTCCTTTAATTTGTTGTAATTTGGAAGGAATCGACTTAATGCCTCGTCCGACAAGAACACGTTTTACTGATATGGATTGTTGTAAGGCAAGCTTAATTGATGCTGAGTGTTGCAGCAGAATTTTCAATGAAAGAGCAATGAAACAAGTGAATGCTTGACAACCTACCTCAGTAGAGCAGCTCTCCTTCTTCATGTTATTGGAGACACTGATTTCAGAGGCGCCATTCATGCCTGGGCCCAGCTATTTTCTTGTCTTTTAAATCAGTCTGCGGTGTCTGTCACTGCAGACAGGTGTGTGCTTGTCAAAATCACTATTTGCATGGTGACTTCATTTGAATAATAGGCAGGGAGAAAAGGGGCTGAATACTCCACTCTTAACCTTAATATATTTCATTTTTTGTCTGATTAAATTACATGTTTCACTGAATCTTAATTGCTTTTTTGTGAACCTACTTATGTGATCAGATTTGCAATTTTCAGTGGGAATGGTATTGTATTACTTTTAATATCAAGGAGAGTCAGACAGGGCAACAAGCTTTCCACAATTTGCTCTTTGACTCTGAGTGGCGTAGAACACAGTTCAAAGGATTCAAGGATTATTATTGTCAAAAAAAAGACAAGTTAAATTGTTCTTTTCAAAAGAGAGCATTAATATGTTAACTTTTTTAAACTCAATTTACTGAAATAGGGGGAAAAATACAATTTTCCAACGAAGGAGTGAGTATGCAAAGCTTTGCCTCACGCCTCACACTGTGTGATTTGGTCCACATAGAGGATAGCCAATCCCAGGTGAAGGTCTAATGAATAAATGGCCGCCTCTCCAGTGATCATCTGCTGTGAGATTGGCGCTTAAAATGCATAATCAGCTGTAATTAATCGAACAAAGTGATTAATCACATTTAGTTCCCTTTCTGTTTGCATGCAACCTGTCATAATCAATTATTTGTGGGATAAATCGTGACTCTGGAGATGGGGGTGGCAGGAGTGGAGCAGGGCGCCTGATGAAGACTGATGACAGCCCTAAACATGGGACATGACAGTAGGAACATGGTGGAGATTGAATCCGTAACCCTCCGAGCACATCATAAATTATCTCACTCAGAATAAAATGATTGATTTGCATCGCTCCCTGCTGCACCTGGAATTGCTGTCCTTCACAGGAACAAACCAGGTGGGTGAACACTACATGCACGGCTATAGGCTAATGCGGAGAGAGAAGACACTATAAGATGTGTTATTTAAGGCCGGTTTGCAGATATCTCTTTTTTATCGCAGAAGAACCAGGAAAACATGTCTAGACACAGGTAGCAGTCTGTCACAGAAATATAATGTGTGCAGGTCATAGACAGTGGCAGATGCATTGACTTTTAAAGTAACAACCAACAGTAGGTGTGATTCACAGCGTCTGAGAAGGAATTTTGAACAGGATATGAAGTAAGTTTATCTTATTTAAAGATGAGATCTGTAACTTTTGCACTCTGGCACCCTCTCTAGATGTAACTGAAATGACAGTGGAACTATGGGGAAAATGTCAGAATCATGGTGAAGCCTTGTGTTTTATTGAAAATCTGGAAAATGTGCCTGCTAGCAAACTGTCACACTCATCTTATTTTGGTGACTTTGATATGAAAAAAAAGGACTGGTGTGAATGGGCTGGTTTTGTACATACATAAAGGACACGCAAGCAAATTACCATCTCTCTATAGCAAAGCGTAGGCGTCTGTGATTTATGCAAGCCTGTCTTCTTCAAATACGTTTATATGCTACTTATTTAGATTGTGAAGGAAATGTTAGTGCCTGAATTACATTCACAGAATTTTGCCTTATGGGTGGATGGTCTGTGCACACAACTCTTCCCAGGAGACTAGAGTTTATTAAGTTAACAAGTCCTGCCATGTTTGCCTTTTGAATTTTTAAAAACACAATTTTCCCCAAATCTTAAAATAATAAGATTGATAGAGGGGAATTCTTGAAGACAGTTTTCACACTTTTTATAGTTTAATGTTTGTGGTTGTGTGGAGGAGATTGTCTGAACCTTCTGTATATATTTAGATGTATTTTATACACTGGAGTGTTTGCATCCATTAGTTTACATGCAAAATTGTCAAATCAGGAAAACGTTTGCTCCACTTCACTTCTAACCCACCCTCAAAGAAGGGCCCAATGGCCGCTTTGCCTTGGTCCCCGTATGCCCTTTTTCCACCAAAAAGAACCAGGTGCTAGTTTGGTGCTGGTGCTTAGTTGGTTCAAATCTGGTTCCTCCTAAGAACCTGTTTGCTTTTCCATTGGCAAGGAGCCAAGTTGCGTCACCGTAAAACGACTACGCTTGCATCCATTACATAGGAGTTAAACAAATGCAGTAGGCTGAGGATAATATCTATGTTTATCTTTATAGATGGTCTTAGGGCTGATTGCGAGGTGAAGGTCACCTGTTGCCTGGACACATCTGCAATCGCACTACTGGTGGGACACCACTGTACCAGATTTCAATGTGCAACAGTTTGTGCAAAATTCCTGGGAGTCATTCCAATATATTTGTGATCAGACCAGGGACGTCCTGGAGGAAAAGAACACTAATTACTGCTTGTGTGTCCCTTTCCACCGTTGATCGTTGGTCATGATAACTCCGCCTCCAGCTCCTGACGTACTCGGTGCTTAGCTCTGGCCCAGCAAAGAGTTGGTGCTTGAGAGGCATCACTTTATGGCACCTGGAGCCGGTGCTTAGGTGGTGGAAACACAAAGAACTGGTGCTAAGTCAGGCTCTGACTCCAAACTAGTAATGGAACCAGCTCAGTGGCAAAGCAGTACTAGAGTCTAGGATCAACACTGTCTTCTTGCACACACATCTCAAAAAGTAACAAATCCATTAATTAGTGTTGATTTTCCTTATCAAATGGATATAAAGTCAGCCCTATGTATGAGACAAAGGAGAGAAACAACCGGTATCATCAGAAAGAGTGAGTTCTACTGTTTACTTTGATATGCGCTAAGCCTGGACGGACTTCATGACTTATTCAGCCAGGAGGCAGGAGTGTGAAATTAGAAAAGATGTTATTTTGCAAAAGTTTGATGTCTTTATAACATCGCTGGATGTACAAAAACAAGAGTAATTCCAAAGCTTTGGTTCTGCTCTTTCTTGTGATATGATATTAACATATCTAAGCAGTGATGAGTTCAGGAGTTATACAAACAAGAGCAGTGGGTGTGGAGGTGGACGCAGAGCTGTATGTGGGTTGTAACTATTATTAAAGGTGATGCAAATTCTAAATACTTTTTCCTGAACCTTAGTCACTAGAATTACTGCAGAAGTCGAGTCCTGTGGTTTTATCTGATGTACGCTACGCCTCGTTGCAATAAATGCAATTCAGCCGAGATTTGAATTTGAACTCATTGGGCTCAGAGGGTGAAGCAACTACCTCGCTACGTAAGGTAGGGTTAGATGATTCCTCAATTCACCTTCTCCAACAGACTAGTATTAAGTTCATGTTAATCCAAACTCTGCATTTTCCTTCTGCTGTTGCTTAACATGAAAAGGATCCATTTGGGGAAACACAGGTCGGTTCTTACTGTCAACTAATCTCAAGAAAACACAGTATATTTGTCACCAAGGCTAATTTTAGTCCTTACTTCTCACTAACATTGTGTCAACAAAACAAGGCAATGCTCATATTCAGCATTTGATAGCACATCAGTTGTAAATATTGCAGGCTGGATTTGAACGAGGAGCAGCCACAGGGAGCTGTTCGGTAAAGAGGTGACCAGCGCCTGTTGCTGACGACTCAGACAATACCCAACATGTAAAATTATAACTCTAAATAAGTGCTTTGACTTGCTTAACTATAGCAACAACAACAACAAAAAAAGATCAAGGACATAATTTTCTTTCTTCTAGCAAAGTCTAGATTGAACCAAAACAATAGAATTATGTTTTGGCATTCATGTTCACGTCATAAAATGATGTGCTTTGACCATTCTGCCGACCTAACCACTGACATTATTTTGTTCTTCTCGTCCACAATCCTTCTTTTAATACTTTGATCTGCACAGGGGGAAAATTCAACCGTTCCTTGTCTCCGAGCGAGAGGAAGTGAAGGTCTAGATAAGCCCAGACAGAAGCCTTGCATTGGCACGGCCATCTTAACAGGTCAACACTCAAGGCGCTGCAACGCAGTCGAGACTGTCATCTGGTATCAGTACCTGCGTCTCTCTCATACACTTCAAACAAGCCCTCACACCAGTGTGGGCCATGTGGCGCACACACACACATGTACATACACACACACACATTTGTATGGCTATCTTTGTGAGGACATTCACTGACATATTTCCTCCCTGAGTCCCTTTTCCTGACCTGAATTTAAACCTAATTCCTAAACTGAAGCCCGAAGACCAAGTCTTAACCCTCAAACAGCCCTTTGACAGGGTGTGACTGGTCAAAATGCCTGCACTTTTCCAAAATACCCTCATTCCAGTGGTCTAAAAGTCAAACTGGTTCTCACAAAAATAGTTGGACAAGTACACACAGACACATCTACACATACACATGCACTATATGCACATACACACAAAGCTCACCACAGCTTCAGAGGATTGTTGGGGCTGAAAAATCCAGGGGGTTGATGGGTGGTTATGGCAGGTGACAGAGTGTGCTGCACGCTCAGACAAATGGAGTCTGGCAGCTTCCTTTCAGAAAGACTCGCGGCTGTTTTTTTCTTTTTTTGTTTTTTCCCCCCTCTTTTTTTTCTGTTTCTTTTTTTTTTATTATTGCTGCCTGACTGACTGCTTCTGCCTTTTACCAAACATCCATTGTTTACCTCTGTTCTGTTCAGTCTCACCTCAGATGACAAGCCATCCGTGGAGAGCCACTTCCTTTTCATTCTCTCCCTCCTTTCTGCCTCTCTTTCATCTCCTCCGTTTCCTTCCTTCCTTGCTTTTGCGCCGTTCCTTTTCAAGTCTTTCTGCCATCGCGATAAATGAGTTTTAAACTGACATGGGTGTCAGGCTTTCTCCCACCGAAGTTCACAGATTTATAATTAAGCCTGGCAAAGCTCACTACAAACTCGGGGGAACAATCATGTGACAGGGAGTAATATCTGTCTGTGACACTCTCAGCAAATCCTAGAATGTGTTTAGATCGAGATAAAAAAATAAAATTAAAAAAGCTACCTGGTATATCCAATGGAAATGAGATGCATTAGGATAGTGACTGATGCCATTTGGTTACAGATTAAATAAATCTTGCACTGATATTATGACTGCTTGAATATATTTATAATCAAAGTCACCTTATGCGTTGGACGTTTCCTGTACATGCACCAGCCCACGTGTGATTTAGCCTGATTTCATTCGCACCTGACATTAAAATGCATCTCTGCTGTCGGCGCTGAAATTGCATTGATTTTTCTCTTGTAGGAATGATATTGCCGGGCACATAACTTCCTCTCACAATTTTTATATCATCTTAAACAGGTCAAGCGTCAGTGAAGCCATATAATGTGCAATTTTCCCTCACATTTCAAAACACAGGAAAATGATGTCTCCCATAGCAGGCAGGCAGTTTTTCCTCGGCGCTTCCTTATACAGTTTTATGTCGGCAGTATTTTTACGTCAGTGTCTGTGGTGTTCATTTTCCTTTCTAACTGCACTCGTGTGATATATACGGATTAACAACACGACTTCAGTGACGGACTCTGTGATAATATTATATAGTGTAAGATTGTGGGTCACAGTTCCCAAAAGTATTGTTAATTAAGACACTCTTTGAAATCAGTGAAGACAACTCTTTCTCTTTTTTTCTGATAACATTACCTCAAATGTTAAAATCCATTATTTAAATGAGCTTTGTGAGCTTTTTTTTTTTAAAGATTTCACCACATCGCAGTAGCTGAATAATAGCCACCCATTTAGTACTGGATTCAGATGGCACTGAACTTTGTCATGATTGGAGGACCTGAATGACTGGCCTATCATTGGGAGTAAACACTCAAATGGTACACAATGGTTAATGTCTTGTCTTCTCTAAAACAGCAATGCTCACGGCATGATGATTTTTTTCTTCTTTAATGATATTTTTTCACATTCAGCAGCCCAAAGCATTCTAACTACTGCCAGGTGAAACAAGTAACACTGTCATAACAGAGCATTTCAAGGTAACTATTGGATGTGAACAGCTGATTCTTATAGTCGACGCACTGGATGTGGAAAATGTGGTCAGGTGTAAAAACCTATCTTTTTTTAATTTGTTTTTTTTGGGGGGGGGATGGGGGTGGGGGTGGGGGGTTCATTTTGTGTAGATAGAGACAGGGCGAAAGGGGGTAGACAGAGAGGAGAGAGACATGCAGCAAAGGGTCTTGAGTCGGACTCAAACTCATGACCGCTGCCAAAGGACT
Source organism: Dascyllus trimaculatus (assembly GCA_024666655.1). Taxonomy (NCBI): domain Eukaryota; kingdom Metazoa; phylum Chordata; class Actinopteri; family Pomacentridae; genus Dascyllus; species Dascyllus trimaculatus. Next base: position 6,228,120 of record CM045445.1, on the reverse strand, counting down.
GAGCCCCACACGGTATGAGCCTTAACTCAGTGAGCTAAACAGTGGCCCCAAAACCTGGCTATCTTTGACAGGAGGTGAAACTGTTCTGTCTTGATCAGTGCACCTCCGAAATTTGATGGTAAGTTGTTTTAAGGTGGACAAACCTAGAACCAGCAAAAGGAAGTTTGAGAATGTGCTGGAGCAAATGTGATCTGCTTTGGCCTGACTTCGCAACCTACAGAATATGCTGTTTACACCTTTAGTGCCAGATACCACAGAGGTCTTGTAGAGTCTGTGTCTCAGTTGGGTTGGAGTCGTTTTGCCAGCACATGAAGGACCAACGAGCTGGGCTGGTCATGGGCTCAATCCCAATTCCTCCCTCTCTCCTTACCACTTGGCCCTACCTCTTGGTTTTGGATCCAGAGGTAATAGTAGTTTAAGTCTCTAAACAGAGCATAAAGGGCCATATGGAGGGCTGGATGACCACTACCCCAAGACTCCCAAAAGAAACAGGACACCGTACTTAACATGGCAGCGTGAGATAGAGGCAGGTTTGAGGTAGGGACAAAGATTTTTACAGCCAGATATCCATTAGAATGTCTGAAGTGCTACGTCTCTGTATTTTTCCAGTTACCAAAGACTCTCACTCTTTCTTTTTTCTTTATTATTATAAGGTTTATCTGCTTTGCATTGCTTTCTAATAGAAATGAGGACATCCACAGTGGATGACAGACATGACCATGAGACATAATGTTACGACATAGAAGAGAGATTTAACATTCTGTGTAAAAATCAAGGTTATGACGTATACCATCTAAGCCAGGGGTGTCAACTCTGGTCCTCGAGGGCCCCTATCCTGCATGTTTTAGATGTTTCCCTCTTCCAGCACACCTGATTCAAATGATCAGCTCATCATCAAGCTCTGCAGAAGCCTGATAATGATCCTGATGATTTGAATCAGGTGTGCTGGAAGAGGGAAACATCTAAAACATGCAGGATAGGGGCCCTCGAGGACCAGGATTGGACACCCCTGATCTAAGCACACTGCCTATCCACTATTCTAACTGTATTTCTGGCCATTACAGGCACCGACTGCAAACTAAAGTACAACACTAAAGCTTTGTTTTCACACACAATATAAAAATATGCCTTTTAAATTGTTTGGAACACTTGAATATTTATGTATTTTTAATCAGCAGAAGAGAACACACAGAATTAAATCAGACTTGCTTCACACCATTCATAGCTGCTGCAGAGCTCTTGGATGTGCATTTTGTTGTGTTCTTAGAAATGCTCCTAGAAGACATTCTTAGAAAACCACTTAGATTGATTGTTGTGGGGAAACAAATGCCCTTATCAGTATTTCATTTTAAAATATTACTCTGAAAATGGCTGCAATGAGAAATAAGACCTGGGGTTTCAGACAACATCGGGGATATAAGGTGCACAGTGATTCTGTAAGCACTCACAACTTTGGGGTTTTGTGCTTCCATCAGTGATTATCTGGATCCCACAGCAGGCTTATAGCAGATTAGTCAGTGGATTGATTGATTTAATTTACCGGCTGTGGGTGAATCTGTTCTACATATACAGGTGCAACAATTATGACTTAGTGTCAGTCCATAATCACATCCCTAACAAAGGGGGAGATACATTTATATGAACAGGTGTCCAGCAACACATCATTAAGTCTTGTGATGGCTACTGAACATAATGTCACTGAACTTAGACAAGTGTATCGATTGGTAGTAAGCCTTTCAACAAACAAGCCATTCTTTTGGTTGTCAGCATATCAATACATGTAGGCAAGTCATTATTGACAGCCCCTGACATTATTGATCTTATAAAGTTTCACTTTCAACCACAAATCCCACTCATGGCAAAGTCGTCTTTATGAGAAACACTTAGCGAACAAATCCGTCCGCTTGGAATCTGTTAAACACGTTTTGATTTTTGTGGACACAGTTAACTGTGGTGTATTTGGTCCGCATTGACCAGCGCTGATTGGAACTGGCAGCGCTGCCGGCAAATGGCTTGTCATGCTTGGCTGTGTGTTAGAGAGGAGGGAAGCAGTCACACGAACCATCCTGGTGGACGACAACCAGGTGTCCAATCACAGCCCATATTCTGACCGCACATTTCCTGCTCTGAGGTGAGAAAATAAAGATTATTTAAACCTACGTTAATTGATTTCTTAGCCGCTTGGGGACCTGCAGCAAGCTGTAAACACAATATTGACATTTTGTCACCTCTTCAGGTTTGTATGGCAAATGTGGAAACTGTTCAGCAGGCACTGAGCAACATTAGCATTTCCTTTGTGTGCTTTCATGCCTGTAGGTTATTTGGTCCAAACCAACAAAAGATTCCCGTACCACAAAACAAACTTCATGTTCCTGTCTTCCTGCATCATGAACGCATCAGGACCCCATTTGGGAAATGTAGTCCCAGTGACTGACACCAGCTCAGGCAGCACTTTAAAGGCTAATTCCTGCATTTTTTAACCTGAACATCATTTTCCCATATTTTTCGGAGTAAATTATTAATGGGGACAAAAATGTTTGCAATCAGTAATACTGAGCGAGAACGCCGTAACCAGCTACTGTGTAATCCCACGGGGCAATTGTACCGGCTTTCTGAGTGATTGTTTTTGCACTTATCCTGCCACGCTTTTGTGTGCGCTGATGTCAGGTCAAAAAAATAAGTTTAGCTAATAACATTACCGCTACATGTCTGCAGCCGAGTGGAACGGCATTTTGTTCAGAGAAAAGCCGCACAGTGTAGGATTTCTTCTATTTGACTGGCAGTAGGCACCCCAGTCAACATGGCCCCTGCAAACATAATGATGTGGAAGGCGCAGTGAACAGGCGGTCGTGTTTTCACTCGTTTGAAGCACAACTAGCCACAACCTCAGCATGTCTGTCTCTCAAAAGTAGCTCATGGAAGCTTCGGGAAGTGTGGTGTGTCATTTTGTTGCCACGATTCAGATATGTACACACAAAGCATTATTTGTTGTTTGAATCTTTTATGAACAGTAAGATACATGGTTTCTACACTCCATATCTGTAATGTTACTCCACAGACAGCATAATTACACCCTTATCTTCCCGCAACAACTCACCTCCTCAGAGCGAGACTCCTCCTTGAGTGAGATTTCTGGTACATCTGTTACACGTTTGTCTCCATGGGAATCCTATCCATAATGCTGTCAGACACTTAAAATAACAATCTAAACCTGTCAGTGGCAAAAACAAGCACTTTCACTTGACACGGACGAATGCCCCGTGGGATTACCATACAGCCGTTTTGCCGGAAAAGACATCTTGAGTTGTAATAATCTTTGGGATGTTGTTGCGAGACCACTATGTCATGGTTTGTCTTCGCAGTCAACAGAACAGGCTGTCAAAGTACACAGAGTAAGAGAGAACTCCAATTTAAGCTGCTTTTTACTTATTGATGAGGGAAGATCCCTGTACAGTCAGGTGACAAATTAAAGGAAAACATATCAATTGTTGGGCCACCACTTGCAGCCAGAGCAACTTCATATGGTGCTGCCTCTACAAGTCTCTGGAATAAACCTGGAGAGCGCCTTTCTTTAAAAAGGACATTCCCACATGTGGTGCTTTGATGGAAAGAGAGTGCTGTCACATGTTGGTCCAAACTCTCCCATGGGTGTTTAAGTGGGTTGAGATCTGGTGACTGTCAAGTTCATAGCATATGATTGACATCTTTTAATAATATAATATAATATATAATTATAATAATTATCATAATAATCAAAAGCACTTAGTGACCCTTGGTGCCTCAAGGATGAGGACACTGTCATCCAGGAAGAGTCCCCTCCAAAACCACCCCTGTCTATCTGACTGCCTTGTAGCGCTAAGAAGGTGTTTTTACCAGGTAAGGTACACAATGACTTTGTAACATGCTGTTAGTGTAGGGGCTTATTGCGAAAGTAAGACCAAAACAAGGCACTGAAAGGGGCTAAACTGCTCCAAAAAGCTGCAGGGAAATCCGAGTCTCTGTGGGTTCCTCACTGTGAATGCACCTTTGATGCCACACACATTTCTCATTGCAAAGAGTTAAAAAGTGCAGCTTTAAATTAAAATAAAAAAGACAACAACTCTTTTGGATCATCCATAAAATTTTTGCTTTTTATTTTGCTACACTTGTGTATTCCTTTAAATATGTTGCTTGGATGTAGCCTGTTCTAATGACGCGTAAGACAACTTTAGCTTTATTCTTTCAGGTCTAAGGCTTTCAACCGTAGGGCTTACTGCGAAAGGGCAACAACTTCAGGGCTTTAGTGCTATAGTGTCAGTTTTGCTATTATATCATGATAAACTGCCCTATAGAACAATTAAATGGGTTCAAATTTCTTACTCTTAACAGGAGAAAAAGAAAGCAAGGTAACGTATATTGGGATCACATCATGTACAGCTGGTTGAACAGCAGTCCCTGTCCTTGAAAGAAGCTGGAATCATTTAGATGGATTTATGCAACTGATATGTTCAATATAATGTAATATGTTTGATGGAAGCTGAACACAATATGGGGTTATTGGAAGGCATAGCATCCTTTCTGAACATGTCACTGATGTCTATCCAGCAAGTTTCTTTTCTATATACTATGAGATATAATATGCTGCTGACTCAGCTGTTTACGCTGCAACAGGGTGCCGTTACAGTGGTAGCAAAAGTGTAATTTCATACATTGCAGTTTTAGCAAATGTCATCTCAGGGTTCCCTGAAAACTTGAGGAAGTCACTTTTGCATTTACATTGCATTGCCAGTGGCCCGCCGCTGCTGTGAGAGGCAGGGATCACAACTGAGGCTAATACATTACTCTTCCAGGGACTCTTATTTAAGATAGTGATATTTGGGTTAGTCCTTGACCACACAGTGACTAAGAGACCAGTCCCGAAATGCTGAGACATTCTAGCCAATTATCTGATAATGATAATGACTGTCACACAGCTCTTCCCACACACATTCACTCACAGACCCGCTGATAGCCCATGCTATGAATTTTTACCTGCTGCAAGATTAGGGTAATGCAACTTTCTGTTTTCCTTTCTCTCCCTGTTGGTGTCTGGTTTAGATGTCTGCGAGAAAAATGTCTGCACAGCTTGGTCCGAAAGATATGGCTCTCAAAAGTAATTACAGGGATGGTCATTAAAGTCATTAATGAGCTAAAAATGAGGTTAACATCAGGTGACTGATCACCATGGAAACCTTTTTTTTATCTACTGTACATCTGCATCTTAACTTTAGCTGCTATATGTGCAGACGAAGCATTTTTATTCCCGAGGCAACTGAAACTTACGCACCAACAAGACACACATGCAGCCACACAGCTCTCATTCATCATGTGCTTTCCATAGAAATCAATGCTTGGGTGATTGCTAAAATATCACACCACACCATTACTCACAAACCTTGTATGTGAACCTTAGTTTTCTTTACTGTGAAAAATCTTCACAGATTATTTACATGTAGTCAGCAGGTTCTATTTTATGTGAATAGAAAGTAAAACTCAAATGGCATAGTGCTATTTCAAGCAAAACTAATGACTTTTAGCATTTCTTATGTCAAATGTGTTGAAATTTGCCATTTAGGAAAAACATTTTTGGATGTTTTATTGGTGTTTCTCAACATTATACAAGGTTTACAATGTGACAAGTGCAGCTTAATGTGAACATCTTTATTAAACGATAACGAGGGCCAGACTTTGTCTATGTGAGGCATTCTGAGCATTCAAAAAATAACCGAGTGCAGCTTGTACTGCTTCAACTTTATCTCGCCACCGAACGACACTCAGCTGGCAGTTGATGTGGGGACGCTGGACATTATCATATTTACTTTTTGCTGACAACAACAACAAAAAAAAGTAATAATAATGTGTGATTTATTTCTTTGGGAAGATGTGTCATGCATTGCTCTTTTTTCTAACTGTAAAACTGGTTTGAGATTATACAGATTCTCCAAGGGAGGACTTAAACCCTGAAACTCTCTTTTTCCGCAAAGAAACATCGAAATCACCAGAAAAACGCTGTTACATCAAATGTGAGCACTCAAATATTTGGCTCATTTACCTTTTCATATTTATATCGCCCTAGTGATTCCAGTCCGTGGTGACAGTGGGCTAAAGCTGCATCTTATCTACCTGGCTGGCCAATTGCACATCCAAGCAAACCACCTGCCGATAGCAGAAATGTATCTAAACGGAGTCCTTTTTATCCCAGCGACACCTGGAGAAAGTCCTCCTTATTTTTTTTTTTCTCATTTGGATTACTGTGACTCACTCTGTTCCTCTCTGCGGTTTCTGAAAAAAGTGTTTCTTTCCCCCCTTACAACTCCTCCAAAATGCTGAAGCAATGCTTGAAGGAGAAATGATCTCTGCTGCAGCTACCTGTGAGTTTCAGAATTGATTTTTTAAGATTCTACTTTCATGGCTCAGCTAGCTATGTCCTGTGGCTGTATCACAATCCTTGAAGTCCTGTGCAAGCTGGAGCGCAGTTTGAGAACCTCAGGCTGGGTCCTTTTGATTGTTCCAAGGTCCTGATTGAAAAGAATACATTCTGATGTTCTATAAGCTACATTTGGGAGGAGTGTAAAAAGGTTTGATGTTAGTGTTGACTTTGTACACTGAAATGTATACGCACAGGTACATTGTCATGTTTGCAGGTAGAAATATTTAGATCTCAAGTCAGGTTGGCCCCGCAAACTTTTAATCCTTCCTTTGCACTTCATTACATTTTGTCCTGAAGGTGGCAGAAAACTTGTTTTTACAGGCTCTTTAAAATTCCTACCACCTATTTTGCACTAAAACAAGCATTGTCCTTTTAGCCATTCAGAAGTAGTCCATTAATTACAACCGCAATGTTGGACACAGCAATCCAGCTGTGGTCCGCAAAAGGTCAGAGGAAAGAAAAAGACTTGTTCCAAGAAAGAATTCAGTTTTTATCCAAGTGGTTAGAGAATTTGACCTTTGAATTAAAATCTTTAGTAAGAAAAAAATAAAAGCATCAGCATTTCCCTTCCGAACTCATAGCATTTTCTTGGACAGTCTACAGGCAAAGTGGGAGGACCGCTTTGGTGTGAGAATCTATACAAGATCTGAGAATCATCGACTGAGATGATACATACAGTGTCCATTTTTGTCTTGTCCAATATTGATTCTGTTCTGGGCCAAAGTTTTTGAAACAGCCATGCTCGGCTGTTTTTATTCGCAGGCCACCTAAGAGGTCGCCTCGGGCGCCGTGAGCAGCAGCAGGGGTGCCAAAGAGGAGGAGGAAATATTTTCTGATTGCTCCTGATCCACCTTTGAAAGTGTCATTGACATCCAGTGTGCCCATTACATTGTTAGAAAAAAAACCCTGCCCACACAGCACTAAAGAGCAGATACTGAGAGCAGACTGTAGGAGGACACTCTGCTGGGGGCTGACAACTCTCACTGTCATATTACCTGCTGGCTGCTGCTTTTGCAACCCTGCAGGTCAGCCGAACACACTGCTGAGGAAGAATCACATACGAGCAACCAGGTTACTCATGTTCCTTACAAACATTACACTATGATCCCTGAGTCAGTAGGTTTAAAAAAAGACTGCAACGATATAATGAAATTCAATGAATCCGCACGTTTGTTCTTGGAACTACAGCTGTTTAAATGAGCCCGGTGTGCTCCATGCACACACTGAAGGCTTTGTGAGTGAGTGACCTGGCAGCACACAAAATATACCATAGTTAATTTCAGTTTCATCCTAGTTCAGCTCTCAAGTGCTGATGTTAGTTTTTGATTTTTTTAAACACTGAAGTCAATGGGTGTCTCAGTGGATATTCTAGGAAACACTGTAGGTCACAGCAGAAAATACAGAAAACATGCATGTTATTTTTCTTAACCCTAGAACACCAGCGCAGCAATTAGTAACACTATCACCAACATTTACCTGATATAATATACCTGATAAGAATTACTTCTCATCAAAATATATTAAAGTACAACAATACATGGCAAACTGAAGTACTGTTCTTTTATTTTCCCCTGTACAACGTTTCATAAAATGAAAAAAGATGTCCTGAAGAGACCCTAGAAAAAGGCTAAAAAATTAGTGAAAGATTAGGGAATCATTCACAAAAGATTCCTTATAGAAATAATAATGGAGCTAGGAACTTATCCGGTGAAGGCACAGTCTCCCTGCATCCCTGACAACTGTGGGAGAGATATATTATACATACATACAGTATATTCCACCCAAAAAATATTTTACTCTCTATCACCCAAAACGTGCTTGTTGGAAAAACCAGGGATGGGAGCAGGGAAACACGCCAACCTTCTGTGACGTCAGTGAGCAACATGAAGCTGCCCAAGGACCAACTCAGACCATGGCAACACAATTAAAATCACCTAACGACAACTGCATGTGTGAAAATCACCCAGCGCTAGTGTTCTAGGGTTAATGCTGAACTTGTCAGCTGGACACAGATCTAATTTGCCTTTTCTGTAAAGTGTGCACTCTAACTTGTATAATGTAGGAAAAAGTAGCATTAAAATACATACGGGAAGAGAAAAGTTGAGCAGAGTTACATTTCACATAGCAAAGTATTGGAAGGGGCACCTTTGGGGGTCTCACCAAGGCTACCAAAATGCAGCTGCGTCCATGCATAATGAGGTTAAAAACCCAGAACGGGTTTTTGGCGTGACGCACAGCACAACGCCTTAACTCTCAGTTCTGGCCTATGTGTTGTGCTCTCTGGTAGCAATTACAGAATCAAAGTGAACGTGCTACAGAGATATTTGGAGTGATACAGTCAATGCGGAAGATTTCCCATAGTTTGAAGCAGTTTATGACAGTTTTGTAATTTAAAAAGCAGAGCAGCCTTAACTGCTAGCTTATGATTACCAAATAAGTAACTGATATGAAGGCTTACATATTGAATATCTGGAACAGATTTGAAATCATTAAATTACGGTAAGGAAACTCAGGCTTATGCTGACTGCTCCCAGCTGAGGTAGATAGAGATCAGTGGCTTGACACAGACACAAAGAGGTGTTTGGTGTTTTGTTGTTGTCAAGCCACTTGGAATGCAGACATGAGCTTTTAATAGCTTTAAAGCATGTAGGAGAAGCCTTTGGATTTAGATTCTGATTCACATGCTAATGTTTAACCAGTATTGTGTGTTATAGGTTGACTGCAATGAGGTACATTTTTATTAATTAGGTTTTTAAATATTCCTATTAATTCACCACATTTTCCTGCAATTCATCCCCCACATTAAATACTGGCTTCGAGAAGCAATCTGCACAAAAGACACATCATAATATTATTGTTGGGTTACCGTCGCGAGGGTGTTGTAGCTGTGCATCATCTATGACTTAAGCACTGTTTTATCCCGAGATAATACTCTTAGATGTGAATTATCTACTTATCGGTTAATCCCATCACACTTATTTCCTCAGGGTTACAGTGGGCTAACGAGATTCCAAACGTGTTTTGACATTTCTTATCATTGCATGTGCAAACATACTGTCATGTTGAGCACACAAGCATGCAAACACAAACACACACACACACGCGCGCGCGCGCACATGCGAGCGAGTGCTTATGCTGTCATCTTATTGCATAGCTTCCTTGAAGCCAACTGAATTCCCGCGTGGCTCAACAGTATCCCCGCAGTGAAACGGGGCAGAGAGCTTTTATCAGCCGTTGTCGCTGGTGACAATTAATGTCAGTGATGTGATGTGTCCCAGCTCTCGGGTGGGGGTGTGGGGGTGGAGGGGTTAGAGGTGAGTATTGCCTGGATCTATAGACTGAGAAGAGGTGGTGGTGGTGGTGGCGAGGGGGGTGCATGTCTGCTGGCTGAGAAACTGTGGAACAACGCCAAGTTCTCCATTAGGGAGCCCTGCAAGGTCACTCCAGTATGCAGTCCTTGTGCCAAGCGACCCAAGCTCTTTGGTCTGTCCTGTAGGGAGGCTGGAGTGGGAGGGGTGAAGACAGAGGGAGCAACAGATAGAGAGAGACACGGGAAGAGAGAGGGAGCTGGAAGAAGTGTGGGCCACAGTCCAACCCATCTGGGATGCGCTCCACAGACAGTCAGTGCCAGAGGTCACTGACAAAGCCGACCCCATCTTTGTAGAATGTCTGAAGGTTCCCTGCGAGAAAATGAGTTTTAGGAGGGAATAAAAAATGCCAGCAGACTGTTCGAGATCCTTAATCAGAGCAAAGGTCCACATGAAAACAAGGGTGTCGACTCGCAGAAATACTAATGTTCCCCCTCCTTGCAAGAGTTTCTGTGGCACCTTGCCAGGAGCGGGGGGTGAGGCGCGGTGCGGTGGGCGGCATTACAAAAAGACTGGACGCTAACTCTTTTGCCCTTGAGACAAAAAAACACAAGTGAAATGCTTTGTTTTATTTCCTTTTTCTCCTTCTCAGCTTCTGTTGCAGGCAGAATGTTAACTTTTGCTCCCGGGGGAGGAGTGATTTACGCGCGCTAATATGATGAGCGCTTTTCAAATTAAGAAGAAAAGGAGGGCCACTTCACAATAAATGCTGTTTGTGTTTACCACTTTAAAGCACCACTTGGTTGTCGCTTATGGTGTAGATTGTTTGGTGGAAAAGCCCTGCACGCTGCAATACAAGTCTATTTAGAGAGAACTGGAGCTCATTATGAGTGTATGTATATGTGTGTGTGTGTGTGTGTGTGAGCGTGCCTCTGTGTGGTGTCTGTGTACCTGTATGCACGAGGGTTTTTCAGCCCAGCATTCATCCTAGCTGCTCTCCCCTTCAGCAATACTAGCTTTAGAGCTTTTAAATTGTAATGTGATAGGGTTCACCTGCAAAGCTACCACAATGAATTATTAAGCTCTCCACTATGGATGAGTGAGTCTCATTATAGCTCCCCTCAGTACTGCAGGAAGATAAGCATGGCTGATTATTCCTGGGTTCCCTTTTGCCTTGCTTTCTAGAGTGCCTGGAAAAAGGAAGAATTCGGCAGTACAGCTGGAGCGAGATAAGATTTTCGAATGTGTATTCAGATGTTCTTTCACGCTCTGGGAACTGGATGCCGAAGAAAAGGTATGGCGGCATGATTCGACATCTCCCTCTCTCACTCTCTCTCTTCATCCCCAAGCCAACAGTACAGGCTGTATGGTGATAACTTTTCAAAGTGAACAAAGGCATCAAAAGGATGGAGGAGACCCGGGGATTATTTAAATACTAGGTGCATTAGAAGCCCCGGTGTGCTTTCCATCCCTTAAGTCATCAACAAAACCTGCTCCACTTTTCTCACTGTGGCTGAGGAGCATGTATACTACTGACAAAAGAAAGGAAAGACGAGGATAAAGAAGATGCTCCGGCAACCTGGCTTAAAAGTATAATGCTGTGTTATACTGGGGAATAACAGAGCGAAGAGGCACCCTGTCCATGTCAAGATAAGATAAGCAACAATAACTGGGATCACATGCACGATACTGATGTCCACAACTACAACAAAACAATGCTTCCTTTGGCAGATTTCACTTTCTAAATGATGCTAGGCTAAAATAAACAGCTAACCAAAACACAGATTATCTCCCGCCTGATGCAGGTTACTGTGCCATGTGGCCACGAGACAGCTGCAGCACTGTCTGAAAGTGGTGTCACTTCACACAGCTCAAACTGCAAGACAGGTTAAAAAAGATTTGCGCAAGTGCCAGTAAAAGCAGCACAGAGCTTTCAAGTTTCCTATCAGCCTTTGATCAGCTGATACGATAACATGGCACCATATCGGAGGCAGATTCGGCTCGTGGCAGAAATCCTTTCGTCGGTTTGGCATGTTGTCTGCCCCTGGTGGTTCATTGAGTGGCGTATCATTAGCGCCGGCTGTCATCACTACACCCCGAGTCAGCACAACAGCCTGGGATTGGTGGTGTTACTACATGTGCATTTTGGCACGATGAACACTGAAAAGTGTAAGTGTCAAGTAAAAACCCGGTAACTTTGCGGAGTGAGTAAACTGTACAACCTCTGGCCTGATTGACCAAATAAAATGCAGCGCCACAAACGAGGCTTTTGTCTTACTTTGTGAAACGCTGTCAGGATGGAGATAATGAGTTTGTACACGACAACAGTGAGGCAATACAGTAAAAATTAATTCAGCAAGATGAGCAAATTCAGTGTAACAGCACCTGTACACTGAGGAATTGACACCTGAGTTTAACATAATTATCTGTAAATGAAAAAAAAAAACAAGATTATCAAAGAGTTTACTAAATATCACCTCAGGTGACTGTTATCTGTTTCTAATTATGTTTAAAGGTGTAATAAAACTGTTGAAATGAAAGATGAACGACTTGTTTTTAGAGGCAAGCAACTCAATACAGCACCTCAAAAGGCATTAATGGCAGTAATACTCTTCGCTCCTCAATCGATGCTGAGCAAAATTAATACTGGAGAGTAAATCTTTCATTTTCCTGATTGATTACCGTCATTAAGAGCATTGATCAGCAGTGAGAAGAAAAAACAGTGAGTGGGTGGGGGAGCAGCTTGTAGCTTTTTATCTGCCTCAGACAACATTAAAGAGGAAAACAGAGGCTCATCCTCTCCTCGCTGCTCTGTCTGGAACATAGACGTCAGAGAGAAATTTGCAACCGTCAAGGGAATGTTTTTGTTCTGACCTCCTCTAGCTAAATGAACGCTCGTCCTTGATCATGGGAAATGGATGCATAAAGTGTATGAAAAAAGGAGAGATGCGTGCGAAGTCTTCAAGGTTAATTTACTCTTAACTCTTATTAAGTGTTCGTCTGTTGGGGCTTCATTAGGGTGACATGCTAGTTGCGGCTGAGGACGAGATTAACCTTGCGCAGGAGGGGGAGGTGTGCTTTCTTTTCCCATCTTCCATCTATCCTCGCACCGGCTCGATCGCCGTGGGGAGGCTGACACACGTGCTCAGTAAACATCTGTAGTGCGTGAGGCATCTGGCATAACAAGGACAAGGAGGCAGCAACAACAGCACCCAGGCAATGTGGAATCGTGGGTCACCAGCACAGATTAATGTAATTAGCTGGTGAATAAAGACAAGAAGTTTGTGGTGTATTGTAGCAGTGGCATTTTAGAAAGCTTGCACACATTCAAACACATTATCTGATGTTCCAGTCCATCCTGTCAGAGAAGGTTATTTGAATAGAATCCACACATTTGAAAATAAAGCAGTACATTTAGGTAAGCTTAATTATAATTCCAGATATGATGAGCTCTACTTCACAGTCTTTCCTGGCCAACCAAGAGGCAGACAGAGTGAAATTAAAAATGTATTTCATTTAGATAACTTTAATTTTGCACATAGCCTCAGTAATATAAACTTAAGACACTAAAAAAGATTGAAAGAAATGATTAATAATAAAATACTGTATTAATATTTTGTCCATAAAGTCCATAAAGCCGGTAAATCTACTGAGGTGCTTGCTCAGTTCAAACTACAAGTATTTAGGCTACTAAGTTTAAATGCTTTCCACTACAAAGGGTGACCACAATAGGAAAGCATTATGAAAAATGCTTTTTAAATGTAAGAACAGCGTAACATGTAAGTGCAGTTTGAGATTTTACTGTGAATTTTGAACCTCTGAGGACAGTAAACTTAAAGCTGCTGTGGGCAGATGTCTGGATAATGACGAAGAGCAAAGCAAACAAACAAACAAACAAACCAAAACGCCAGAATTTGAAAGCATACAGCTCATCCTGGTTTCAAGCTGAACTCCACCGATTGAAAGTCTTCTACCCAACTCATCTCGTTGCCATGTCCAACTGCTGTTTTGAACTTCCTTGCTGTTTACACTGCCTCGCCTGCTGCGGGGTTGAAAAGCCTTGTGATTGGCTAAAATCTCCACTAAAGACGGAGCCAGGAGAAGTGAAGAAGTCTGGTTTACTCTCAGACCACTTAGATTACAATATGTTATGAGGGGATTTTTGCCCCGTGATGCCAAAAACCACTGCCTGTCCCGGCTTTAAAAGCTCCCTCTCCAATCCTGCAGACTGCTGCCGAAATAAATAAATGCTCTACACTTAAAAAGAGAAACGCTACTCCTACTGACTCCAAGGTTGCTGCATTTAGTTCATTTCGCTGCGTGTTCTCCTCAGCGCGGGTGAGCTTGCATTCAAACGTTCCCTGGTTTCATTCCTAGCAGGTTGGAGGAGCGTGTGAACCTGCACCTCTGGGGTTCTGCGAGCAGATCCCAGACTGCACGCGTTAAGCTCGCTGTTGATGCTCGTCCTCAGCACTTGGCCGGGCTGCTCGTTAATGCATCTTTTTTTTCGGTTTCTACACCTGGTAAATACAGGAGGTGTGATGCGGAGGCTCTTAAGCTGGCTAAAAGCATCTTTCACAGACCCCCACCGAGTGAGGAAAGTTACCTCATGAGAAATGCGACAAACCACACTGATGTGTAATTAGTGGAATAATGTAATGTTCCTATTTTTAATTTAGGCGGCACAGCGGTGAAGTGGTTAGCACTGTTGCCTCACAGCGAGAAAGTTGTGGGTTTGAACCTGCTGGGGCCTTTCACTGTGTGGAGTTTGCATGTCCTCCCTCTGCTTGCGTGGGTTCTCACCGCAAGCTCCAACTTCCTCTCATGGTCCAAAGGCATGCATGGCGGGTTAATTGGTGATTCTAAATTGGCTGCAAGTGTTAATGTGAATGGCTGTTTATCTTTTTTTTTTTTTTTTTTTTTTGCTAATCCTCCCGCCTAGTGTCAGCTGGAGTGGGCTCCGATCCCACACAACCCTCTGCAGGATGAAGTGGGGACAGCCAGTGGACGGCTCGATGGACGCTTCAGTTGGTAAAACATAATTAGATATTTCGAGTGATTTGGCTGACACCGTCACTGAGCTGGGCCATCATTTCTGCGTTGGTGTTAAAGACATGTAGGTTAAACGAAGCGAAAACTCTCAGCAGGTGTGAAGGTGAGCGTCAAAGAGGGCTGGAGTCTTTTGACATGCTGATCTAGTGAGGCCATGGGGGGAAAAAAAAAAAAACCTGAATCGACTTTTCATAAGCACTACCTGACATGTTGGGTCATTTTCATTACCAATATTTGTTTTCATCAAGCTGATCTGAATGTTTAGGCCAATGTAGGCTCATTTTGTAAACAGAAACATGTTTATGAGTTGTTACTCCTTCAAGACTAATTAAATCTACCAGCAGACAAGCTTGACATTAAACACTTTCCACAGCCGCAAAAAAAGAAAATATGAGCACACAGTCATGACCTTTCCAGTGTTTGTTTCTCTCAGAGCTGTAACATAGTTGTCGAATTCCTCTAGTTTTCCAGGATTTCCAGGGAATGCTGTAGAAAAACTGACAGCTTGAAAGAATAGATTACAGTATTTAAAACTGCTGAATGCAGCAGATTTCCCGTAGTTGGCAAATTTAGGGGGTCGCTTTTCTGCTGATTTCTTTGAAAATCTGATGGAAGCCTTTTGCAAACAGCCATTTACATATCCTTCTTTCAATATCGTGTAAAGCGAATAAAAAGAGCCGCCCAGAAACCTTTAGTTTTTGAGCTCTGGCATCAATCCTATGATGCGGGGGTGCCAAAAACAACACCTTATCCCCACCCAGGCAAAGGTGCTGATGCTTCAAAGTGTCAAGCTAAATCCACACTAATGTGGTTTGAGGATATGGCCGGGTTTCAGTGTAGGTCACGATTAGATTAGTGAAATCCTGCCTTTGTTTATGACCGTGAACCCGCCGTTTGCAACATGCCTACTGCACAAGCTGCGCATATCCGAGAAAGAAGAGATTCTGCAACCTTCCCCGATCATCAGTCTTTCGGCGCCTACATTCTGGAGCAAAATGATCTGCATTTTACTGTAATAAAGATATAATTGACCTGTGCTCAGCGGGAGACATGAGGAAATGGAATTGATGTCCCACAGAGAAAATTCTTTCCCTTCTGGGCGAGGGTGGTGTCGGTGGTTCTGACTCAGGCTAAACACTTAGGTATTCATCCCCTCTATCCCGCACCCCGCCACAGACCCCGCCGCTCTCTATTCCCACCTCCCGATTTTCATGTCACCATCAATTATTTTCCTCCCCGCTCTTCTAGAAATAAGAAAAATCGCAGCTGCAAGAGACTGAACACACAGTGAGACGTGCAGAAGACACCCCGGTCTAAAAAATGATTGCTTTTTGAGATCTTCATGAGTGCAACAAGAAGGCCCTGCTATGTGTACTCCGTAAAATGTTTCAGTTCATGCGCTGCTTTCTTCAATTCTTGTACTGTTACCATCCATTTTTAGCTTCTATTGAATATAAAAATAGTCTTCCTTTAATTCACTGTCTGTCTGATATCATTATTGTTCATTTTTTGGTATAACTTGTATTATTCGCGTTATTTTTGCATCATAATCAGAAATTATTGTTTCTTCACAAAGCAGCCTGGTGATATATTCACTAATTCATAGATCGACACATAAAGGTGAACGAATATGATTGGTGTTGTTCATTCAGGGAATAGAAGGAAATGTAAAAGCCATTATGCTATAATTAAAGACTTGTAGCATTTATAATTCCACCTTTGCACACCCACAACGATGCCCTTAACAATAAGTTGTAATTCAGTCAAAGAAGTGTAGGATGGGAGTAATGCTGCAAAGTGGATGCATGTGTGTAAACTGTAATTAGTGATGAAATTACTGAATTAATTGAGGAAACCTTTCCTGGCAAGAATACAAAGAGATCTGAAACATGTAGCGGACTCATGCAAGTGTAAATTTGATCAACTAGGGCCCTGAATGCAGCAAATTTAGCACTAAGTAAAAGAGACAATGCAAAAGCAGTGCAAATTTGAAAAAAAAATCCCCTCTTTTTAATGCACAGCATTTATTAATGAACAGGCAAATGCACACAAATGTTGAAAAAATTTACTAAGTGACTTAAGAGCCATTCAAAATTGCCATAGGTCAGAATTACCACTTGTGCGTCTTGAATTCAGCTGAATGAGTCAGCCCTATTGAATTCCATTTGTGCACTGTCTGTACTGTAAGCGATCTTGCACCTGCTGCACCCACTGCCATCTATGACTGGACTCTGGGCACCTATTCAATGGAAACACAGAATTTATGAGCTGCTCCACTCCCACTCACCTTTCTTCCCCTTATAGGTGAGCGAAATGATTTATTCCTCTAATACCACCCAGTGTTGGGAACGCACTGTATCGATATGAACACGCGGTGTCTCCTAAATAAAGGCCTGCTCTGCCTTGTGAAATTCTGAAAGAAATGAATGAATAAGTTCATGATGAAATAAACTCACAATATGATTGAACGCCGCTTATTCCGCAAAATCAGACTGAATAAAGTGGAAAGGAAATAAATGCATTTGTACATTATCTACAGAGCGGTACAAACTTCCCTTACAGACACAAATTGTTGCAAAGCTGCATTTGTGAGGACCAGAGAGAGCGTGAATTCATTCTTACACCCTGCACAAGGTCCACCAGACATTTATTTAAGTTTTGCTGGAAATGAATCTTCTAATGAGCTTATGTAGCGTCCAGTGATTACCTCTTCTCCTTGATGCCTCCTCTAGAAGTAACTTTACTATGCTTCCAAATCACTGCCATTAAAAAGTTACTCCTTATGCTCCATCATTACCCACTGAGAAAACTAACCTATTATGGTACGTCTGTCTTAACGAAATTGTACAGCCTTTGCGCTTACGGAGACTCTGCAGTTGATGTGGGTTGCATCTCCTCCACCACATAACCAGCGACAACTAACAGCTATATGTGGCACCAGCGTCATTCTCCTCTTCAACAGGCCTCACCACCAGTGTTGTGGAGCCGTGCTCAGCTTGCAGGTACTTCTGATACAGCACTGGTGCCCTAACTGTGAAATATAGGTAGATAAGCTACATACAGTAACTGCTCTTTGATATTTTTTTAATAAAATGCTAAATTTTTAACTTATTTTTCTGCCATCCTTGCTGCCAGATATTCAGTTGTTTCTTTTTTTTACATTGTTTCTTTTCTCACGTATGCAGTTCTGATTGCGAGCTGCCTCTGCCTCGCGCTTGCTGTTCTGACGCAACTACCGATATCTGCAACATCACTTTGCCAGGATGAGTTAGAATTAAACTGTAGAGATCTGAAATGAATTGGGAAATAAAAACAGTCATGATTCAGCTGCAAATCCACATCGTGGATATTTGCAGCTGCACTGTAGACATCTGTAATGAGAAACCCGGTAGACATGAATGGCAGAACGATGCGGATCGAAGAATGTCACTGTGGATATCTGAAATGTTCTTGTTGACCAGGAAGAACTGAAGTAGGGATATGTACAATAAAATGCCATAGTGGGACTGAATACCTTCCACTAGTATGCAGCAACCAGACAAGAAGAAGGAGACACGGAAATGGTGAAAGCATATAGAATATGTTTTTTATTCTTTGGTATGGCAACTAAAGAAACAAGGAAATACAACAAACTTTTGACAGTCATAAATAAAACATCTTTTGAAAGGCAAAACAAGCACATTGTATTACTCATCGCAACACAAAGGCAGCCTGTATAAGTTACTGCATAGTCCCCAACTCTGCTCCTGTAGCTGTCTTAAATAGAAGACTAGTCAATACTACCTCAGTTCTGAAAGGTTTGTAACAGAAGGATCAAAAACTGCTTTGCTCTGAGAATTTAAGGCGAGTTAGAGCGCTAGTAAACACAAGCCCACATCCTCATTTTCTCATCTCCTCCTTCGTTTACGAAAGGAAAACAAGAAACGCTTCTTTCCTTCTGCGTGTCCGTCTCCATTTTCAGCTCCGTTCTGCAGAGGAAATAGATGTCCGTCATTTTTTAAGAGGCAATATGTACTTGCTTTTTTAGAGGTGCTGTCCTCGTTGTGTTTTATTTAATGATGGCGTCACGCTTTTTCAATAATTTCCACTTGAAACAGGATGCTGTGGCAGGATATTGAGTCAAGAGAGGCTGTTGGAAACTGAGCAGGTGGCACCAGAACCAATACAGACAGTGACTCAATACTTTGCTCATAATCCTGAGCTTACAAAAGAAAATGAGAAAAAAGAATGACGGGGGAAAAAAATAAAAAACTCAGCAACGTGCAACCCACCACAAAACACACAGCCGTGCTCTGTCTGTTGGTACCTGTGTTCTGGTAAACCATGAACGTTCATCACCAGAAAAAACATCATGTTTTGTTTTTTTTTTTCCGGAGTAGGAGTAATGAGAATTTAAAGAAAGGGAAGCAAAGGGAAATAGTCAGTCTGGTGTACATTATGACATGCAATTTCAGCTAACAAGGTGAGAAAGCTGTTAGTCATCTCACTGTAACTTTAAATATCTCCACTGAGGGGATACGTGTCACACAGACGGAGCTGTGGGCAGTGGGATTGCACAAAAGCAGACACTTACATCAAATGACTCACTCCCATAACACAGGTACCACCGCAATCATTAATATGCATACGGCAAATGATTAAATGTGCAGCAGATAAAATGTGACGCAGCGTAATGAATGGAAATTTTAAAGCACATATTCAAGCTCAATTAATCATTTAAGACTATCACAATGTCACGTTTATCAGATTGCTGCAGGAAATCAGAGGAGTAATGAAAAATTAAGATGGCAGAATAGCACATTGCTGTCGCACCTGGCCAGGTACCACAGACCTGCTCTGCTGAGCATCGGAAAGCATAACCTGATGCAAATGCATGTGAGACAGGGACTGTGCATTATAAACAATCATAACTCTTCAGGAAAGGCAAGAAAAATGTAGCAAAAAGTTTACTGAGAATGAAATCTCCTGTGCACGTCTGTCAATAGATATATAGAAGAGGAGACGGCTGCAGTGGCCGTTGCTCATCTGTCAGCCTCCAGTTCTGTGTTGACTCATTCATGTAAATCTATTTTAGCATGGCTTCAATCTGCTCTAACCGCCGCACGAGTCCACTTTAATCCAGCCAGGAGGCTCCGATAATATCAAGGAAGCAGTCCATCACTTAATGTTACCTACATCGACTTTCCTGTGATTACCTAACCTTTCTAGCCCTCGCTGGTTTTCTCTTTGTGGCAAACCACACCCATCTGGGACCTAATTAGGCTAAAATGTAACAGCAAATAGAATTTGAGCCACGTTGGCCTATCTGTTACATTTACGTGGGAGAGTGCATTAGATGTATTTTATAATGCCACCTCTGTGACAAGGTGGACTTGCTTAAGATGCAAAAGGCCTGAATGTCACTTTTGTTCATTGATTTTTAAATCTCGTGGAAGACATATTTTGTGGCTGGTAGTGGAGAATAGGGGCGGGGTGGGCCAGGCTGGGTATGACTGTCATTTGACCTAGCAAGTCCATTTTGGAAGCGTGTGGCATCAACTTTCAGCAGATGACTATCAGTCGAATAAAAAGTGAGTTTGTCTTTCGAGGATAAAGGTCACAGGCAAGCTGGTATTTAAGATTGAATGTGCGCTCAGAAAGCAAACAAACCCAAAACAAACTCTGCATTGCAACTCAGTGTGTACATTTTTGAGAAAAGAAGAGATCAATCAATCTCAAACATCAATATCCGTTTGCATCCCTTTAGCCGCACACGTTTTCCAACTAATGAAATCTGTGCATGGCTCCCCTGTTATCGATTTCAGAGAGGCCCTAATTTGCCGCTTGAGATCAGGCAGCTCTCTCCCCCTCTCTCTCCCTGTCTCTCATTTTCCTCCCTCTCCCCTCCGCACCGCCTTTCTCTTTTCCTCCCTCCTATGCAAGCACTCACACATGCACACGGGCGCGCTCACACATCTCGTCATGTGTAACGCAGTCATGCCGTCGGCAGCATATTGAGCGCTGGCTGTAGTAGCAGGGAAATCCTGTAGGGCAAACTGTTTAGTGCAGTATCTGAAGTCGTTAGATATGATTAATAATGTGCTGAGCGGGGCCGTAAGCCATCAAACAGCTCATCATAAGCGCATATCACCTGGTAACTACAGATTCACATTTTCACATACATTTATATCTGCCATTTTGGACTGGAGATGCTTATCGAAAGTGCTTTACAACCTGGAGAGTGGATGAACTTTCAGTGGGGGAGGCTCCAGCATGAATCTTTAAAATCAGGCCTCGGTATGGCTGAACAAATGTAGGGATGCTGAAAGGGTTCATCTCCCTGTAATCCTCAGGCCTGTTTCAGCATAGCACATGTAGCATTAATAAATAATACTTACAAATACTTTTAAAATTTATGAAATTACTTTTAAGGCTATTAAATCAACAACATAAATGCGATTTCCGTGCCAGGTGAAAAAAATACATGCTTTTGTGCATTAATTGGAGATTTAACTGAGACGACCAATGAAACAGCAGAGTAGGCAGAACTCCTTTAAAATTGGGACTGGTTGCACTTCATTTCGTGAAATGCTGTATGTTTTTGTACAGTGTCTGGTCTCTTTAAGGACTTTTTAGTTTACTAATAGTGACCAGTTGCTCCTTTGGCAAACATTTAAACATTTGTGAGTGGTGAAGTACTCCCTGTCTACCTAATATAAGAGAACAAGTTGGCTATCTTGTTGGTTATTTAATTGTGCTGTTAACTCTTAGCAGTCCTTTCATAGAGCCTTGGATAGACCATGAAGAAGCACCTGATTGAACAGACTTCAGATGTGGGGGTTCCTGCTTGTACTAGACATTGGAAATCAAAATCCATTTAACATATTTATTAGCCATCAGGGATACACATTATAAATTTCAGTGAGAAACTGAATGTAAACATATAAGGTTTTGTTCTTGGTATGCAACCAATGTTTCAGTGGGTGGTTCATGTCAGAGTACATTCACGTGATTGCCAGGACCCAAGGCTTCCAGGCAGAACATTGCATTGTCACAAGAAGATCAATGGTATTCACTTCACCTGTCAGTGGTTTTAATGTTGTGGCAGATCAGTGTATAGCTTCGAAGAGTGAGATTCTTTGAGGTTACGTTTTTTGCAAACAGGCCAAGCATACCAATAAGGTGGGTGTTTAACACCACAGCTGGAGACACCAAATTAAAAGAGAAAACAAAGCAATACCTTGATGAGTGTTTAGCATTAGAGATCAAGATCTACTCTTTAAAACCCCGCTCTGTAAACTGAACCTTCTTAAATTATATATATATATATATATATATATATATATATATATATATATATATACATATATATATATATATATATGTATATATTTTGTCTTTTGAAAGTATTTTGGTGAAACAGTAGTGCTGTATTAGATAACTCTACACAGTGTGTGACACCTGGTTCTATATATAGGATCCTCACAGACAAGTCTTTTTGTGGGGTTTTAGTTCATGTTGCTGAAAGTGGCCCTATGTGCACTTGTAAAGGATCATTAAGCTGTTTTAAAATAAACTGCTCCTTCATCATGACCTTTTCTGTAAAGGAGTGAAGGAAGGAAGGAAGGAAGGAAGGAAGGAAGGTAGGTAGGTAGGTAGGCAGGCAGGCGGGTGGGTGGATGGATGGATGGATGGATGGATGGATGATAGATAGATAGATAGATAGATAGATAGATAGATAGATAGATAGATAGATAGATAGATAGATAGATAGATAGATAGATAGATAGATAGATAGACATAGACAGATAGACAGACAGATAGATAGATAGATAGATAGATAGATAGATAGATAGATAGATAGATAGAGATAGACCGATAGACATAGACAGATAGATAGATCAAAGGAGAGGCAGTATCATACAGTAAATCACCACAGGGAAATAACATTAGATACCGCAGTGTAGTAGAGCATCAGAGTGCACTGTTGACTTTAATTAAGGTGGTATTAAAAGCATTATGGGTGTAAGTTTAAGTCCTTGAAAGACAGCTAAATAGTACAGTGACATCAGGGAGTGCCAGATGCTCACTAAATATTCCTTGGAAGCAGCCCCCCTGCCTGCACTGCAGTGGGTGGTCTCCAAATAAGACACTGAATGCAAATTGAACCAAGGCAAGTGCAATATCTGTGCAATGTGTCATCTTTTGGCTACGGGTGGTTTGCGAGCACAATGTGGATCGCGGCCAGCCCTGTGACGCTCACGCATGTCAATGACTCTGTCATGACAGCCGAAGCTTTAAGTTAGACAATACAAAGAGGGAAGTTCAGAAAGTAGCCTACATTTTCCAGTTTGGTCTTTACTATAATTTTATTTTCATTTGAGTCATCAGCATGACATTTTTAAGTAACGAGCAGCAATTAACATGCCATCTCCTAAAAATGGTATAGTATGCTTTGAGGCAATCCCATGCAAACACCACTTTGAGTCAAAGATGACAGAAAGTCTTTATAATCATGGTGGCACCTTGTGGTGTTTGATCACTAATGCTGCCAAACACACATCATGTTATACCAACCTGCCTAGAAAAGATGTGTGTGTAGTTATTCTTGAAACACATACCTGAGGATCGATATGAACAAGCAGCTATGAAATTTATTGTATCTCATTCGGTCTAAGGGTTCTCTGTATCACTGCTGATGCTAACTTCATCCAGCACATCTCGTATCAGCCGTGATATTGTTCCTGTGTCTTTGTCAGTGTCACTAAAAAATTCTGTCTCATTTATTTAGTTACAGAAATTCCTGACCTTGGGTTATCAAATTAAAATACCAAGTCACTGGCGGATTTTGCCCTTGGTTTTAATACACACTGACAGCAACGTGTCGCAATGTGCCAGTAAAGTCCCCTGAGGGAAGCTAAAACAACATATTATCACATATTATCATGTTATCACAATTTAAAAAATATGTGTCAGATGTGTTAGCAAACATTTGTTTACTTCTACATTCACCAGAACAACAATTGTATTCATTTGCTGTGTTTGCACCCATCTGATAGATGTCGAATATCTCCTCTCCTTGGGCTGTTGCTGGTTGTCTAAGAAGCTGGGAGGCTGTTAGGAGCTGGCGCGCTAGAGGCCACGCCTGTTCATTAGGTCAGATGTGGTGAAGGTCGCACTGTTGGTAGGAAATTTGAACTGTCTGGAATTACATTTGTATCTGTAATGTTCCATACAAAATATGTGAATTGGGAGATTGTATTGGGGGTGGACTGAAGCTGATTGACGGAGGTATGCGCTCTCTGAGTGCTTTTCTAGTTATTAATATAACAATAATGATTAGAAAGTTCCATCAAGACTTTTAAATTGTCTTGTTACATTAAGTTGTCAGAACCTCCAGAATATACACATTGCATGAGGTGTAGGGTAAGTATGTACATCCAAAAACCTTATGCAGCAGCTCGATCAAGAAACAAACTGAGGGCAGAAGTCATTTTTGTCTGTGATCTCTGTTAGATTGACACATTACTCTGTTGAAATGGACCTGGGACCTATGAGTGCAGGGTGCAGATCTTTCATCTGAGTTTGAACTGATAAGCAAACCGAATGAACTTGACTTAATCAATTTTCACTGTGAAAAAATTGACTTTTTAGCATATGCCATAGAAAAGAACTCCCTCATCTCCTTCAGAGAGTAGATTGCTTAGTTTATAGCCAGAATATTTTGACTGGCAGGTCCAGATCTTTCTGTCGGTTTACTTTTCAGGAACTACTAGACTTTAAAATGTCTCCTCACTAATGAAGAATCCTTGACACTTTCTTTGTCAATACTGAATCGCACAAAGGTTCATTCTATAGCCCACTCTATGTTGAATGTTACAGCACCAATACTGAATTAATAAACCATACTGAGCCATCTATCTATAGCTTTGCACATGTCAGTGTTCTTGTTCAGGGCATGCAATCCACCGTCAATTCAATTTCATTTAAACCTGCACTAAGAAACGTGGACAATAGCGACTAGATTACTCTTAATGGAAAACTGCTCCTTTCCCCCCCCTCTCTCTCCCTGCACCTCTCACTTTCTTTGTCTCTTTCTCTTGGGTGTTTTTGTCAACACTGTTGTTAACTGCTATTTTCCTCTATTAGTTGTTTTCCTACAGTGTTCATACTCCGCTATTTTGCACAGCTCAAGTGCTATTAAAGGAAATGAACACTCACAGCGCAGTGTGTTCCTTTATGAAACGCTCAGAAATGTTTTGAAAGTGGAAGACAAGTATGACTCAGTCTGCATCTCTCCTCTGAAAAGCACAACATGGGGGAGGAGGAGAAGTAGCAGACCTCCGAAAAAGTCAGAGAAAGGAAACAAAATGATGTGGGGGGAGAAAAAATACCAATTGGCCTCAGATGCACTGTCTGTCTGGTGGGTCAGGTGTTAATGATGTGTTAATTCATTGCCCAACATTTGCTTGCTGTTCTCTAGAAATTACCATCACTACGAGCAAGCATGTGTGCATGTCTGTTGTGTGAAGATAGGAGTACTGGGACATGAAGGTGTGGTGTGGGGGGTGCAACAGCAGGCAGCAACAGACGGCTGAACCTTTGGAGTAAGACTACATCAGGCCTGATGGCTGCTCCTCCACTGATGCTCGTCTCAGGGCAATCTGACATTTCAGAATGAGAGAAGCCCGGAACAGCTGGATTGTTTTTTTTTGTTGTTTTCTAGCGAAGCATAGGAGCAATCAGACTGTCTTTATTAAAAATAAAATGCTCCAGTTTCTGGTGAGAGCAGTGTAATGCACCAAACCTTAGCTTTTGCTGAGACCGTCTGACTGTCTCCTCTCGTAATTTGGTGCCATTGTTGAAACGTCTTCATCACTGGAGACGGTATCATGGCTCAGCTGCCACTGATTTTCCCCTTTTTAAGTGAGATTTATCAGCACAGTGCACATTGCTAACATGCCCGTTGTTATTGTAGCATGGTGCTACTACAACACAAGACCACGAACATAATCATAACTCACACTGCTTCGCTCCAACAGGATGAAACATCGTCTGCGCCGCAGAGTGCTGCCACATACTGAATAACAGGACAACATCTGGCACACCAGTTGAGACGGAGGATCTTTTGCTCACCTCATGGAGCTCTGGCTATAAAAAAGTGAGTTCTGCCTCTGATAAGAAAACCTTTTGCACTCTCAAACATGTCTCAGGCTCTCACATCCTTTTGTTAAGAGTTGCCTTTATCGCAAATAGAGAATGAAACTGGTGGCTGCATGGGTAGACCTTTTGTTTTTACACCTACTGTTTAGCAACTGTCTGACTGAAAGGAAGCAGTTGGCTTTTGTGTGCTTCATCCTCTTGGCGACACGCTCACACTGGCACTTCACGACACTCCCGTAGTTCTCAACAAGGAATTCTCCAGTGTCACTTTTCATGTTACTCCACAATAAAAGAATCTTGGAAGCTGCCATGATGTGGGGTTCACTGTATGGCCATGTGGAGACACCACAACTCATATACTTTTGTTGTACTTTTGGTTCGAGGCTGTTTAAGCTTGCTACTCTGAGCGCTGCATCTTATATGAATAAACAATTTCCTGCCAAAGTTGCAACAGTTTAGTTTACATTGTTTCTGTGTTTGGGCTCTTGCTTTTCTCGCTGGTCGTCGGCAGGCCTCGGCTGGACACAGATGGTGTCACATATGTTCAAGAACCAATCAGAGTTTAACTTAACATTCCTATCAAAATGTAATGGCAGTTGGTGGTTTGTCTGCTTGTGCTGCCAGATCACTGACGGTTAAATCTGATCAAGTCACACAGACTCAGTCCAGATAAAGCGATTTAGTTTTTAAGACATACATAAAAACTGTACAACTAAAGTAAAATGTCCAACTTCAGATGAAGTGCAACAACAATAACTTTCAGTATATGTTTTGTGAAGAAACACCAGTACTTGACAGATTTTTTATCAATGACTATGATTAAATACCTTTAAAAAACAAACAAACACACATGAACACATGCTCAGTATAGGTAAATAATGGTCTTTACTTCTTTCTACCTTAGCTGTAGCCAAAGCGCTTTACAATGCGTTTCACATTCACACATCAATGGCGATAGAGCTGCCATGCAAGGTGCTAATCTACCATTGGGAGCAACTTTGAGTTCAGTGTCTTGCCCAAGGACACTTCGGCATGCGGAGGAACCGGGGATCAAACCGCCAACTTTGCGATCAGTGGACAACCAGCTCTACCACCTGAGCCACAGCCGCCACTGCTAAATGTTCAAATAAAAGTATGGATATGAACCACTCTAAGAAGACCTACATATTTAATTACATATAAGTATGTAATTAAAATGTCATTTTAAAAAGCAGAGAAAATACTGTACACATATTAATAGAACAAAACAGAAAATTAGTGAATTATTTTCTCTAAAATTAGGATATTTTTTAAGTATTTCTTTTTCTGAACTTTAACTTTTACTGTTATTTATGTATTTGTGATTAACCTTTAGGTTATTTGCCAAGTATGTTTACACCTACATGGAATTTGCCTCTGGGCCTGGTGTCTCAGTGTATTTACAACAACACAACAATACGCAGGAGACAGTAATATTCAGGAGAGATACATACACTTAAACAGTCATATGCATAACTAAAGCAGTAGGTCAAACTGTTCCTATAAATTTCATACACGTAGTGCAAAATGCAAGCATGGTGTGGTGGAATAGAAGGTGCAATGAGCAATTTGCTTGTCTGACACCTAATACACCGCACTCTTGAGCACTCTGTACCACTGGCAGACCTTTAATGATATGGTAATGTTATATATTTCTGTTTTCTTTGTCTTAGCCACTTATTTAATTCTCATGTGTCTTCATTTACATTATATTTAATTGTATTTGTTTACCTATCGTGTTGCCTTGTGAAGACCCTCAGGATAAATGATTAAAAAAGAGAGCAATGAGAATAAGTGCACATATATACTTATAGTCAGTGGTTATTTGCATACATGCTTGTCTGGGTAAAGTACACACAGCAGGCTTGATATACAGTGTATTTGACAGTGACAGGCGATTGATTTAGCTGGTAGTTTTAGTGTGAAGTGCTCTGTAGCCAGTTATATCCAGAGTGGGAGTGGTCTGCAGTGCTTTTCTCCTGACTCTGGATGTTTACAAGTTATGGATGTTTGGCAGGTCAGCACCAATAATCCTTTCTGCAGATATGACTGTCCACTGTAGTCTGCTCCTGTCCCGTTTGATCCAAACCAGACCGTGATGGATGTGCAGAGAGCAGACTCAGTGACTGCAGTGTAGAACTGGATCAGCAGCTTTGGGGGCAGGTTCAACTCGCTGATACTGTTGTATAACATTCTCAGCTGGACCTTTTTAATGACTGTGTTATTGTTGTTTTCCCAATTCAGGTCTGGGGCAACTGTAGATCTGAGAAATCTAAATAATTTCACACTCTAAATGGTGCTATTAAGTTATGATTTCCACAGTTTTGAGCATTTTCAGCTTCCAACCTTTCAGCCATAAGCAAAGTCATCTGAAGTGGCCGATGGTTGTTTTAGAAGAGGAGCAGTCGGTGGTATACCAGGAGAGTCAGGCACAGTGAGTTTGGAGAACAGGACTTCTGAGATGTTGGGGATGACGCTGAACCAAAGTCCACAAACAGAATCTTTGTGCAGATCTCTGGGGAGTCAAAGTGTTGCAAGGTGTAGTAGAACCTGATATTGGCTGCAATATCTACTGACCTGTTTGGCTGGTAGGCAAGTGGAAGGGAGGTCCAGCTGTGATGTCCTTAATGAGGTCTCTTTAAGGACTTCATGACCTCACATGTTCAGGGAATGTGTCTGTAGTATTTCAGTCCTGTGATGGTAGGGTTTTTTTGGGAACTAGATAGTTGTAGAGCAGATAAAGAAGAAAGGGACTTCTTGTAGCTAATAGGGTCTTTTCAAGATTTGCATGAAGATGGGTGCCAGAGACACCATCTCCAGTTCAGTCTAGTTTTGCACCTGGATGGTTGAGGTTTGCTCTGGTAAAACAACCCAGAATGATGAGGAATGAGTGTAGACGCCTGTGCTCCTTGCTGGCTATGTGGTCAGCCAGGTGTTGTAGGCCTCACTAACACACCCTAAGGCAGTGCTTCTCAATTATTTTCTGTTATACCCTCCCCCCACAGGAAGAAGAAAATATCCCTCCCACTCTCCGCCGTGACCATAAATAGTATCATTTGTCTATAAAATGGATATAAGTAAACCTCTGCATAACATGGTGTCCTTATTAACATTAAAGAATACAAAAAAGAAAGAAATATAGATCAACTTATAGCAAAGAATAACTTTACTAACATTGTTTTGTCCGCTGCCAACATTTTTAGACACAGTAAACACTAGGGCTGGTCCCGAATATTTGAATATCAGAATATTCATTCGTTGTGGTGGTATTGGGATAATGATTTTGATATCTGAGTAGTCCTGTACCCTCAGGGCGCTGCTGAGTGTCTTTGAATGCAGCTGAGCGTTGCCGAGGTTGTAGTACGCCGCTGAGGTTCTAGTACACGGACCTGCCAACTCCGGTGTCATGCCCTGGTGTCACCCCTACAGTAGTGGATGTGCAATTATACTTTATTCTAGCATGGCAAAAAAAACCACGCTCCCCAGGGTCACACAGCCCCCCCAGCATTGCACCCGACCCCCAGCGCACCCCACTATTTGAGAAACACTGCCCTAAGGTGACATGTGACATGCTAACACTGACCAGATAAAGGAGGAAAACTTCTGGGGTGAATAAAATGAGTCATTGTTGATACAAAATAATGAGGAGTGCCCGTTTTCCTGACCACTGTGACATCTGTACACTAATGTACATGTAATTATGTAAAAGAAGAATCTGTCTCCCATTTTTTACCCCCTTTAACTCCATTATGTTTTCACTAGGCGGAAGTGGAAGCCTGGCAGATGTAGGAAACAGTCAGGGACTGACTCAACATGCCAAATTTTAGTGAGACACAGGACAGGAAATACTCAAAAGTCCCTGCTCGCTGCTAAGGAGCAGTAGTTCATCCATTTTACTCTATAGTGAGTGGACATTGGCTAGATATATTGATGGGAGTGGTGTTCAAATTCTCCGTAGCATAACCAGAGCCCCAGCACTGTTCCCTCCTATGCCTCCTCCAAGTCCAGCAGAGAGCTACTGCTCCCCTGACTAGTATATCTGAAAAAAGGTGTAATACAGAGGCAGCCATCTGTGGCACCATCTTGAACCATACAATTATTTTTTGACAATAATGGGCCCCCAAACTTTGTCGCAACATTTTCAGGAACACCTTTTCCTGTTTTACCATTGTAAATGCCCCATGCACAAAATAAGGTCGATAAAGAAATGGTTTTGTCAGTTTGGTGTGGAAAAATTGGCCTGGCCTTCAGAGAGCCCCGACTTTAACTGCATCGAGCACCATCAGAATAAAGTGGAACTCCGTGGGCCAGACCTTATCGCCCAACATCGATGACTGACCTTACTAATGTTGCTGAATGGAGAAGAGTAGTGGTGTGTATATGCAGGTATAAAGTGCGTACCCACCTCTGGGCAGAAGCATTTGCTGTAACCTCCTAAAAAATAGCTCCAGATGCATATCATTGCACATCTTTGAGAAAAAGGCAGCAACCAGTCATCCTACATTCTTCTTAACCTGGTGTGTTTTAATGCCCACATGTAATTTTTGTTCCTTAACTTCACCCTTTAAGGCTGTGCCTCCTCCCAAGCAACATAAGTACCCTCATAAAAAGGCACAAAGCCTAGGGAGTCTGTCTTAAGAACAAACTTGGGAAACAAATGTTCCTTTCCTTTCAGTTGTTCCACAACCATAACTCGTGAGCTTGTGGAGGAGTATGAAATGGATGAGTACAGTTAAACCCCAGTAGCTAACTAAACAGGCACACATATCTACAAATATGAAAGGAACACACCAAAGCACATTATTAAAGTTTGCCAATAAGAAGTAAAATCTGTCTGACAATGATGACTCTGACAGTTATAATCTAGAACAAGCATCTCCAGGAGGGAATAATTAAAAAAAAGAAATGATAGATAGGCTGTAGTGATGTCATAAACTTTGTTTGACGAGTATGTGTAGAAAATTGTTTTCTGTTGTATTTGATCCAGGTGAAGTTAATTATTTTACATGTATACTGTTGGGTAGCGCCTCGTGCCACCACCACAGCTCTGAGCTGATCCTTTGGGTCCTGTGGGTCATGGGGTGGGACCTCCGTGGGTTTTTCCAGTGCATTCGTCATAATGTGATGTATTTGGAGGCAAGTCTATGGCTTGGGCTCTTTGTTGTGTTCTTTGAGCGGTTAATGAGGAGTTTTTTGGAGTGGGGGCTGGCATTGAGAGCAACTGTTGCCATGGGGGGATGTGCTTGGTCTGCAGTAATGTTTAGGTGAGTAACATGTGTCAAAGTAACTTCCACATGAATGACATGACAGAAGAATCAGAATCTCGGGATAAGAGAGCAGCGGATGTCATAGCAACAGATTAATACCAATGGAGTTCAACAATCTGCATCTAGCATTTGAGCGTAACGTTTCATTGTCCACATAGTCTTGGGAGTATAGTGTATTTAACAGTGGCACAGATCTGATGCAGCAGCCTGCTATGCTACATGTTGCATCTTGTATTTGTGGTGATGCGCACATATGCCCAGGCCTTTGTGC
Organism: Dascyllus trimaculatus; assembly: GCA_024666655.1. NCBI lineage: Eukaryota > Metazoa > Chordata > Actinopteri > Pomacentridae > Dascyllus > Dascyllus trimaculatus. The sequence continues at coordinate 6,196,614 of CM045445.1, read as the reverse complement.
ATTTACATCTGCTACTGTAGTTACACCTCTGCTTTATGCCTTTGTGGTGTCACACGGCGTTGGCGAGTTCCAGATGAGACGGCTTGGAAACAGGACAGTGCACCTGGCCAACAGAGAATGTGGGGAGAATATGTAAATGGCCCAGGCAGCAGAGGTTATTTGGTATTTGTGAGATGAATGAAATTCTCCCCTCTCTTTTCCTCATTTCCCCTCTCACATTTGTGTGACTAGACTAGTTAAGTCCCTGTCACTCAAGCTGCCAAGGTCTATGGGGCACCAGAGCGAGAAGCCGAGTAATATGAGAAAAAGTGAGAGAGAAAGAGAGGGGGAGAAGGTGAGAGAAATTGGGCCAGGGATGATTGCAAATTGTCTGTCTAATGGCTGCCACCCAGGAAGCCATTTCAGGTGACTTGTTATCCGTCATGAGAGAGGCAGACCTGCCAGGATCCCTCTTCTCACTCTCTTTCTCAGTGGGCCACCACAGCCTAAGAGCTTCAGGCTATCACCAGTGACCTCACCTCTTAAAACTCCTCTGTCTCCAATTTTAGATGCCTTTTCTTTTCTCCCTCTCTGTTGCTTTCTCCATGTCTCTCCCTCTCCCACTTTGCCTCATCCTCCCTGCAGTGCGTCTCTCTGGCTTCTGCTCAGCAGCTGTTGTTTAGTGATAGATCAGTGAAGCAAAAAATGATGCCGGGTATAAAAAATAGATCTTGAAGCAAAGCACAGCCTCCCTATTCTGACTACCTATTGTTCTGCATTAGCAGCGAGACTTTAGGGATTCATTCAGAGGTAATCATTTGTTACTCAGGGGCACCGTGTCTTTCAAGCCCCAATGATGAAGTCACCTCTGAAAGGGCCACAAATGAGAGAGAAATCATTTGCTATCTAACCCTGCTGGATAGCCATTGATTAGTGAGACTACAATGAGAAGCCCTAATATCTAACAGTCATTTTTTAAAGCTTTTAATCTTTTCCTGTAAGATGGTGCTGATGGCTTTGTAAACATTTTTTAAATCTGGCAGTTTATACAGTGCACAGCTTTGAGATGGATATATACTTACTGTTACCAGGGTGAAAAACCCACTGATCCCTCCACTGCCTCAGACTGACATTAGAGTGGAAATTGACATGCAAACCAAGTCTGCTGAAAGTTAATCTGTATGTGCACCGTATCACGTGGATCACAGCTCGGAGGCAGCTAGCATTAAAAGGAACCTGTCAAGCTAAGTGTGCTTCTCAACCTTTCTGCCATTACTCTGACATGTTTTGTGACCCGTGAATTGAAGTCTTGTCAAGACCTGGTCATTTTACCAGCTCTCAACACAGACGGGAGGGCTCCTAGTAAATCTGCCTCCCCTAAAAAAAAAAATGTTTTCTGCCTCTTCTGCACAGCAGGTGGCACTGATTGGCTCCTGCACATATCGCTCACTTGTCAGCTGGTCCCTGTGATGGCTCAAGGACTGCCCAAGGAAATCTGGCTTTAGCCATTGGCCCTGCCAATAAGAGGGGGATGAAACGAGACCCTCTCAATCAGCTTGAATGTCAGAACATCAAACGGATCTTGCAATCTCTCTCTGAAGCATTGTTACTGCTGATGCTTGAGACGTGCTTTGGCATTTTTACTTTCTTGCAATGCTGTGTAATGATCTTGTCTGGACAACAAATAAATTCAAATCTTAGCTCCTGTTTCAGATTTACAGATATTTACAGGGCACAATTAGATAAAGCACATATTTTTGTTGGTTGAGTGAAGTCATATTGGGCAGAATCATACATTGGTAACTTTACTAGTTAAAGAATAATCTCTCTCATTACAATTTGAGTCTCACACAGTCAATCTGATAGAACATTTTAAATGGTTTCTGAAAACTTTCCTGACAGTTGAACAATGTAATTATGTTTTAACTGCAGAAAAAAGTAGAAAAAGCCCATTCTGACAACATAAAACCCACATTTTCAGTAAATCAAGAACATTTCTTTTGCTTCAATACAGAAGACACTTTATGGAAAAATCCAAATTATCAAATCATTAATCCCAAAATACACAATTCCTTTAAGCAGGCTTTAAAGAAAACGTAGGAAATTGCAAACCTGTAAAATAAGGTGGTTCCACTTTATCCATCCTTAACATGGTATAAAAGATAAATATCACATACCAAAGAAAATGCCGATCTGAGCACGTGGAAATACTGCTTCAAAGACATCTGAATGGACAAGAAGCATTTATACAGGTTATAAACAAGTCAGATTATCTGAATGGACATTAGTACAACCAAAAGTAATACATCCTGAAAAGGAATAAGCACAGGTACAGCGACTGTGATAGGCTGAAAATGAACAAGGAGTCTGTAAACTGTGATGCATGATTATAATGGAGAGTGTAAAGGAGTTGTTTAATGCCTGGGCTTGAGTTCCTGACAACTGCTTTTTGGAGAGTAAACACAATGATGGCAAGACAGTGTTACACAGTCATTACTACACATAAGAACAGCCAAAGCAGTGATGGCAAAATGACGACCATCAGACTAGAAAGTGGAATTACCTTGTAACGTAAAGCTTGTTAATCTAGCTGACCTTCAAAATTAAGATCAAGCACTTACATTCCTAATAGCTGCTATATGCAAATAAGCTAAAATAAGAACCTAATAGCATTCAGTGTATGAATAACAATGAATAACAGTAAAAAGATGTGTAGCACTGCTACTACTTCTACCACTACCATTAAATGTGACATTACTACTACCACTACTACTACTACTACTACTAATAGTATAGTGATAGTTGTTGAGCTCCTTTTCCTCACAACCTGTCCTGTTAGCTAAATAGCACACTTGGAGGCTGAATATTCTTTAGCAGCTCTGCCTCTAGAAATGTCTGAATAGCTAAAATTGCAACCTGCTGTTGTCAACGTAAAACTCCACATGAAAGAGAAACCTTCAAAAGAAAACTGAGTTGGACTCCAAACATTACATGCCACAAAGCCATTGATGCATCACATAGACCCACTAACACATAATCAGCCGTCACCTAAAGATCCTTTTCAAGCCAGCCACACTGTGTTAGACTCTCTGGAGATGGTTGGACAGCATGTTTTGATGCTTCAGGGCTCTCCAGGCATCTGTCCTGTGGAGCCTGATTGCCTCACAGCCCCCGCTCTGTGGAGAAAATGAGGTTGAGGTGGGCCACTCGGGCCTCTCCAAGGCACAGAGCCATCGCAGTCGAAGTGGAGCCCTGACCCCCAGCAGATTTCTAATGGATTTTAGGCGTCACAGGCAAACACACAGCTGGACTCCAAACAAACTCATCAGAGCACCCCAGATTTGTGGCTCCCCCATCGACCCACGCACCCACCCACACAATCCTGCCTCCCGTACACTTTTTCTGTACTTGTGACAGGCAGCCACCATCTGAGAAGCTGAATCCACTGCCATTCTTTCTACTACAGAACAGAACAATGCAAAAAAAAAAAGCAGTCTATTGCTCCATTAGCTTATTTGCAATAGAAATCAACAATTTTTCTTGTGCTCTATGCATTTCAAGTATTTTTGTTTCCTTCAAGTATTCCTCAGGGAGTATAGAACGAAGTGATTTCAGTGTTTTATAACCGACTTTCGCAGGGTTTCCTAGTGCTCCTGTCTTCTCCGTCTCTCGTTCTGCCTCCTTCTTCCGTCCCTGTGTGGGTGTTTATTTGTGTGTTGTCTTATTTTTGTAGAATCCTGTATTGTATTAAGCCACAGTGGATAGTTCACTTCCAGTTGCAGAGCCAGAAAATAGCACAGTGACAAACTAAAACATCATGCATTAATCAAAGGAACATTTTTTTTTTTAAATATTTGAGTGACAATTTGAGCAAAAACAGCATTCAGTGTTTGCATATCAGTGAGTGGACGGAAATAAAAGTGGATTTGAACAAGAACGGACGTTGTCACTGTTAGTTGCATTAGTTGATCCAGTGTCTTTGGGCTTTTGCCATACATGGGAAAGTCATGAGTGCATGTCCCTGGCAAAGTGGCTCTTGGCTTGGCAAGGTCTTACCTTTTGTCTCATTGAAGTCACGGGTATTGATTCACGCTTGAGGTGTCTCTCTGTGGAGATTGGCCTGCTGCGCTAGCATTATCTTGGGTGGCAGTGTATTCATAGTGTAGTGAACAATGGTGCTGAGGGACGATGCGGCTAAATTGTTCTGAATGACTTTCATAAGCAGCGGGGGCCTGTGGGTTGCAGGAGAAAGCAGGCAATAAACTTTAGAGGATACTGAGGACAAGGGGACGTCCTCACACTCAAACTTTTCCCAAGTTTGTTTCTGTAAGTACCACAGTTTGACATCTTGTTTTACCTCTTCCTCAGTCCCTAAATTGTCACTGCCAGCAATTTGGCAGTCGGCGGATTAAAATAAAATCTAGGGCAGTGTTACAAAATGATACACAATGCAGTGGGGAGAGGAAGAGAGACAAGCGCATCATGTTAGCCTGCAAGCTAATGAAGGACATTCACTCTTTCACAAACTGTGACTTCAGGTATTTTGTGTAAATGTAATCCATAAAGTTTACTTGCTGCATATTAATTAAATTGTCAAAATCACTTTCAGGACCTGTATATCACAGTATCACACCAATCACAACAATACTCTATAGCAGGGGTGTCCAATCCTGGTCCTATCCTGCATGTTTTAGGTGTTTCCCTCTTCCAACACACTTGATTAAATGATCAGGATCTTTACCAGGCTTCTGCAGACCTTGATGATGAGCTGATCATTTGAATCAGATGTGTTGGAAGAGGGAAACATCTAAAACATGCTGGATAGTGGTCCTCGAGGACCAGGATTGGACACCCCTGATCTTTAAGTTTTGGATGAAAGTATAGCTTTAGTACTAAATGTTGCAGTCACAGTTGACTTAGCAGTTTCAGGTGCAGATTTTGATTATGTACTACCAGTATTTTCCTCCTGTTGTAGTGGAATGGACCCCAAATGTCAGTAATAAATAATTAATTATTGAAAACAATCGCAGGTCTCAGTTTTAGACTTGTGTAGAATTCTGTTATGTGCTACTAGTATTTTCCTCGAGTTAGTGTTGTTTTGCTGGATTTCTGACTAAAATAAAAGTATTTTCCCTCCACCACTCTTAACATTTACAACAATGTAAAAAAAAAGTTATAAAAATTCCACACTTTGCATATTAAGCTTTCCTAAGTTGCTCAGGGTTATAGGGTATGTTCATAACAGCATCTAGAGTACAGCACATTTTTTGGACTGACAAGTATCTTAGTGCCGATGCACTGATGAAGGCTGGAATTTCAGTGGTAATTTAAATCATTTTTTTCCCTATTATTATTTTAACTTGCGCAATAAATGAAATCACTGGAGGATGAGTGAGTTTCAAGTGTCTCAGTTTCCATTATTTCTCCAGTCGTGAGCCTCACATATTCATTATTTGGAGTCATTGCATGAGATTCATTTTGCCTTCATTTCTCCCCCATAACCTAAACTGACCTCCTGGCAAGTCCAACATGACATCCAGAGAATGATGATGACACTAAAGACAGTATTCCTCATGGAGCATATTCTAGTGATTTCCATCTTACTAACATGTCTTCATCTCTGGAACATAGCTTCTAGGCTGCCTAAGGCAGGAAGAAATCTGAATAAATGCAGCCCACATGGAGAAAAGTTTCTCAAAAGTCAAAAGTGCTATTTTAGATATTGAATGCATCTGTGTAATCACAAATTATGTGTTATAGCTTGGTAACAGGTGATTTCCATTATGTATAGAAACGCAAACCTAATTCTGTTTTTGTCAGTTGTGATTTAGGATAATTATAGTTTGAAGAACATATTATATTAATTACCACTTATCTAAAACATCAACATCTGCACAGTATTGACCCAAGTATTTCAAAGCTCACAGCGATAAAAAGTGAGAAAACTCAAAAGCAGAATCACCATAGAAACAGATGAACAGCTCAAGGTGAGCCTTTCTCAAAAGAGAGAAAGAGAAACAATGCTTTGTGGAGGTGGAGAGCCAAGGCGTATTCTTGAGCATATGCATGCTTACCATATGTCTCAGATGGCTGCGTCCGCTAGTTCAAGGTTTATGCTTCTGGACTGACTCCCTCACTGTAAGTTGACACTAATCCACACTTAAGTTGGTGTGCATTGTGATGAAGGCTTGGCAGCATAAACAAAAGTACCTAAGTTGAGATCATATATGCAGAAATCTGATCATGCCACTGGAAATTTGAATATCATTTACACATTCTGTGCATTCTCCGTTCTTTAAGCTGATTGACCCACATAGCTGAGAACCCCTGCTGATTCAAGACCGCGTTTCCCACAGGATGGTGAAATCACCAACGTGTTTTATTCTCTGTCCACCAAATCTGTGTGCAGTTGGACTACTTAAGAGTCTGATGTCTGCCTATATAGCCCAGAGCATTAGACTTCCCAGAACCTGCAGTGAATAGGTAAAGTCATGGAAACACAGAGCTGTTATGGGTTAGACAGTTAACTTAAAGGCTGGAATTTAAACGCCTGTCATGCTTTTGTCACATCAGATGAACAATTTAGTCCTTTTTCACAATGATATCAATGAGGAAAAGCCCAGTCCTACTGTGCTGTATTATAATAAAAGGAATTGAAAAAAAGAGAAAATCTTGAATCATTCTCATTTTAAAAGTAGTTTTATTTATGAATGTTTATATCACCTTTTATTTTGTGCTGAAGTAGAATCTGAGCCAGAAGGCAAAGCTCTTGATTTACCTGATGATCCATGTTCCAAGCCTCACCTATAGTTATGAGCTCTGGGTAGTAAGCAAAAAAATGAGATTGTGGATGATAGAATTTTCTCTGTAGGGTGGGTGGGCTAACTCCTAGAGACAGGGTGAGGAGCTCAGACATTTGGAGTTAACTCCAGGTGGAGTCGGTGCTCCTGCACGTAAAAAGGGGCCAGCTTAGGTGGTTTGTGCTTCTCATTATCATGCCTCCTGGGCGACTCCCGTTAGAGGTTTTCTGGGCACGTCCAACTAGAAAGAGACCCCGGGGTAGACCAGGAACTTGCTGGAGGGATTACATATCTCCACCTGGCCTGGGAATGCCTCGGGATCCCCAGGAGGAACTACAAAATGTTGCCGCGGAGAGGGACACCTGGAATCCCTTGCTGAGCCTGCTGCCAACGCAACCTGACAGAAGAAAATGGATAGATGGATTTATTTCACAGTTGGGATTTATATATTTTTGGTCATAATTTTAGAAATAAATTCCCCCTATGCCACCCTTGCTTCACATTATTAATGATAGTGCTATTCCTCCAACGGCGGCCAGTTAGCTAGCTGCCAGTTTTCGAGTCTGTTGTGAGGTGAGAGGCATGTGATGCGCTAAACAATGCAAGGAACGATGCTATCAACTAAATAACAATGATGAATGGTGAATGACCTACACTTAAATAGTGCTTCTGTTGACTTTGTGGTATTTAAAGCATTTTACAGTGTTTCCTATTCACACACTCACACTCAAGTGACAACAGAGCAAGCTGCTCGCCTGCCATCGTTAGCAACTTTGGACTCAGTGACATATAATCAGACTTTAAAAATGGGGCATTCATTGTACAAGCAACTCTTACTGTAAATAACAATTAATTCAAAAATGGCATTTGGCATTACATTTAATACATACTTATCATAATAATAATTATTATTAATAATAATTTAACCTTTATTAATCCCTATAGGGAAATTCAATTCTGCATTTAACCCATTCTACACACACTGGGCATTGGGAGCAGAGGGCTGCCGCAGTGCAGCACCTGGGGAGCAGTCAGGGATTGAGGGCCTTGCTCAAGGGCCCAACAGAAGCTGCAGTGGGGGGTTCAATCCATCGACCTTCTGGTCAGCAGCCCAGGGCAGTGTGTATGTGTGTGTGTGTGTGTATAGTCATCGTCTATGTAGATCTCACCCTCTGCAGTTCTCTGGAGATTAAGAGCCACATATAGAGTGTAGAGTGTGTATATATATATATATATATATATATATATATATATATACATATATATATATATATATATATATATATATATATATATATATATATATATATATATATATATATATATATATATAATATATATATATATATATATATATATATATATATATATATACATATATATGTATACATATATATGTATATATATATATATATACACACACACACACACGCACACACACTGTTATATAAATTAATAGTTAATTTACAATAGTTGTAAAATTGTAAATAACTATTACACACTCACACACACATACATAACTATTATTATTATTTATTTATATTAATATTATCTTATCCCAGTCACCACTGTCCCATTATCATATTCATCAGCTACATCAGCTACAACCACAACTTTTATTCATCCATGAAACGTGCATCCATGAATAGGTTCTGTTTAAACCCATGCAGTGAATACACTGTAATGCATACAGTATATGAAAAAATCCCAGACAGTACCTATTGCTTCTTTTATTAATGTGAAGTTGCTTCATGCCTCATAGGTAACAGAATACAGCAGATAAAGTATCTAGTTTCCTCAGGGCAGCTTTAAATTTACATAGAGTGCTTTCTTTTGAAAACTCCTATATACTCTATGTAACTATATATTTTATACACTTATTGTGCTGTAATATTCATTGGCAGAGCTTCAACAAAACGACTCAACATTGGTCGCTATCAATATAGTAAAAGCTGCATGAGTTTATTACCTGGAATGATGAAAACATACCAGCCCCCCTTATTTAAACTGTGATTCTGAAATATGTTTAACATTTGGCTTTAGCTTTTACAAACCAATACAGCTTTGACTGCTTCCATCCAGTTAATGTTGCTTTATTATTACAGCCGGCTGTCACCACAATGACTTTCACTCTAATAATACACTAACTTCTGGAATGTCACCATTATTACCTTAACTTCTTTTTTAAAAATAAAGAGCCGAGACAAATAGTATCATATTAAATTTGTTCCTTAAGTGAGTTTTTAATGTTAGAAAACCTATGTCACACTGCCAGAGTTTTGAAAGGGGGAGAAAAGCTGTTGCAAGGAAGAATTATTTGGTTCATTTTGACCTGAAAACATGCTCAGTTTTATGCTCATGCACCTGCAGAGCAGTAGATGGGCTTTTTGGAGAAGACGCAATGGCTTTTCTTCCAGAGGCCTCATATGGGACTACCTGCCGATAGGATAGACAGCAGCTCAACAGGGATCTGTGGCTGCAAAATCATTACAGCTACAATCCAGTTGCGACTATGCAGCACAGTTCTTACACTTGGGGCTTTTAAACTCCTGTGATATGTTTTGTTTTTTGCCTGTGAAAGCCCAAATCAATACATGTAAAATAGCAGCAGAGAAAAGTCACTTTTGTTTGTGCTAGACACACCTGGAGACATCTAAACATCCAAAACTCATCCTGTTAGCCTTGAACTACATAATTTACATGACATAGCATTCTGTTCTTTTTTGAACATACAATTAAACAATAATCTTTTATGGTAAAGTCACTGTGATTGCTATGATTCTTGTCTGAAGACAATCCCTAACTTCCAGGCATGCTCTTGTGGCTTGTTGTGTTTATGTTGGCCCAGAATTTACAACAAAGTTAAATTTTTTATGATCCTTCTCAAATCAATAAAGGCCTTGGCCCTGGTTTATCTGTTGCAAAGTGTTTCACCCCCTGCACACTGACGCAATCTTAGATGTACAACTAAAGATATTTTCTTTGTGTCAGTTCAGATCTCATGAGTCTTCACTCAAAAAGCAGTTTCATCTGCTCAAGATGTGACTAAAGGCTTTTTTTAAAGAGGTTTTTCTTTGCTATGTTTGCCTTTATTAGACAGTCAACAGTGAAGATGATGACAGGAAAAGTAGGGCGAGAGAGAGAGAGAGAGATGACATGCAATACATGTCCCTGGCTAGAGTCAAGCTGTGAACATTGTTGTGATGTGTCATGCATTGAAGCCATTTGCCTACTGGGGCACTCTCATTTTATTCACTTTCATTCTGTAATGACATTTTTAAGGTGTTGTAAGGTGTATTGCCGAGCAGTTCCTGATGCAGAGTAGAGTTGCTGCTTCGTTGCGTCAAAAGGAGAAGAACATCTGGAATGACCTGCTTAGCCTGCTGCAACCGTGACCTGACTCTGGATAAATGGAAGAAAATAGGAGGACGGATGGACTTCTACATACATCCATAATGGACCCAGAAGGCACCGATGTAGCAAATATGAGAAACTGCCAATCAACTACAACTGATTATTGATAGTTTTTGGCCATTTGCTTTTACTGCCTTTTGATTTTACAGGTTACATTATAGCATCCATAAGACATAAGAGACTTTACTGTCATTGCAAATAAGCAACGAAATTTCATTGGTGACAGTCAGTTAGCAGCAGTTAAATCATAAAGAATAGAATTCAAGTATAAAGACAGAATAAAAATAAGTGTAGTATGTATAAGTGTGTGTATGTATATATCCATCCATCCATCCTTCCATCCAATACACCGCTTTATCCTTTGTAGGGCCGTGGTGGGGGGACACCCTGGACAGATCACCAGTCCATCACAGGGCCACGCATAGAGACAGACAACAGAGCACACTCATAGCCACAGCTACAAACAATTGAGAATCACCAGTTAACCTCAGCATGTCTTTGGACTGTGGGAGGAAGCCGGGGCACCCTGTGAGAACACACTCAGGTATGTAGCTGTATTTGATTATAAAACATGTTATTTTCACATTTAAACATTTAAAACATTTAAGTGTGTGTCTTGCAAACAGTGCACCACAGAGTGTCTCTCCTGCTTATCCAGTGTCACAGCCAACACAAGTGACTTCTCTTCTCCTTGCACAGTTTCCACACACGGCTTTGTGGCGTTTGCAGCAGCCTTCGGATGTTTTGTTTTGGTTGTGGCTTCTCTGAACCTGGCACTGCCTCCGTTTCGGTGTCTTGTGCGATGGCTGCTTCTGCTGCAGACTCGCTCCATGTGCCAACTGTCACGCCGCCCTTTTCCCCTCCATGAACGCCGCCCTCAGCTCCTCGGCCAGTTGCTGCATGAATTTTTTGTTTACCTACCTGTAGCATGCCCAAAACAAGACAAGGAGGGAAGCATGTTTATCATTTAAAAGGAAATGCTCCCCACATTATTTTTTTAAATTAATTTAAAAAATTGCAAAATTGCAGAATTTTGATAGCTACCCAGTAAAATGTTAATTATTGCTGAAAGTCGACAGACAGTGATGGTGTGATACCGTGATTTTTACTGTAACTATTATCAACCACACCTACTATAGACTCCATCTATAAGGCTACGTTCAGACTGCACGCTAAAGTGACCCAGTTTGGATTTTTTTGCCCGTATGCAACCTACATCTGATCTTTTCATGACAATCTGAACAACACAGATCTGATTTTTTTCAAATGCGACCCAGGACACTTGGATATGTGGTCCTAAATCTGATAGGCATCTGATCTTTTGCCATGTGACTTCTGTCTGAATGGCCAGGTCGCTTTTGTCCGACCTACACGTCATTGACACATGACAAATAGCGCTCAAGCAGACGGAAGCTGGAAGAAAAACAACAACCATGGCAGGCGATAATGTGGAGTCAATGGAGGGAAAGGGAGGTTTCGGACTTAATTAATATTTGGGGGACAGCTCTATTCAGGCCAAACTCGAGGGGTCTTATCAGAACCGGGCAGTTTTTGAAAACATTTCCAAAGAAATGGCTGAGCGTGGGTATAAACCTGGCTGCAATGTTAAAATGATTAGGTTGTAAATGTGCTGGCTCCGGTTGGGCAACAATTTTAAAATCGCAACATATGCTCCATCGTTACCGTCCACGTTTACTTCCGCAAACACGAAGCATGCTCACTCGCTTGCGACATCGTTGTGTCCACTTCTTCGCATGCAGGATGCTTTTGGGTCGTATGAAGTTCACACAGGAGATCACACACTGCAAATTACTTGGCACTTGCCAAGATTTAAAATCTTATTTTCAGACACGATAAATAATTTGGCTCATTTTAAAAGTTAATTACTCATTTTTGTCCTTGATTTTACAGTACAATCTTAGATTTGAGAAAAAAAAAACTTATTTCAAGATTTCTTACCAAGTAAAACTTACTTGCTGGATGGACAGATAATTTCACTGCTTTTAAATAATTTCTTCTCAAATTCAGTGTTTTAATCTTATATTTAGGCTACTCTTTTTTGCAGTGCATACAAGTCGCATTTCATTGGAAATGTGAACAAACTCACCAAAACACTGGATTTCACAAAAAATCCAAATTGAGCATTAAGTCCTGCAGTCTGAATGTAGCCTTATTCTGTCTCTAATCCAACCCATTTCAATTCAAACCAAGTCCTGGGCTGGAAAAACCTCCCCAAACGCAGTCAGTAAGTGCAACAAACCTATGAAAGACATTTGGGAGAATTCTGAAGTATAACGAGTGTTCTGATTATCAGGTCAGATTGACATTTGAAAAACTCCGGCAAAAATGAACATTTTTAGTTCCAGTCAATCAGAACTGTAAATGAGAGAGGAACAAACGGCCTCAAAACAATGAGTCAGTGATGCCGTTCTCATGATTCTCTCCTGCTACTCTGCCAACATGCATTTTAGTTGTAGTAGCTGTTGGCGGCCTCTTCAGTGAGTGTGCTATGCTTTGCAAAATTGCAAGTTTATATAACTAGGACTGTCTGGTGCCAGTGCAGGGACCTCCAGGGTGGAACGGGTTAACTATGCTGTTTCCCCCCCACTAGATCTAACCACATGCTCGTATAAACCCTGGACTCTGGTGCCCTGCACTTTGTCCACCCACTATCCAACTTCACTGCCTATGACTTGCAGTGTGGTACATAAATATAGCACATGCATCACTCAAAAACAAGCCAGCGGCCAGAATTCAGGCTACTGTTGTGTTCCTATGGTAATTGAGAAAAACAAATTAGTATTACATAAACAGCATTTCCAGGATAGTGGACGGTGGTGATGTGCAAGCGCTACAACTGAAGTATGTATTCATACAAAGAGGACACTGACCTGCCTGACCATGTCTACATCCCTTCAAGGCTTACAAAAAAACCCTGGTCTAACATCAATTGAAACAGATAAAGGTGTTTCAGTGTTATTCACTTACTTTCCCTGAGACCAGTTGCTCATGTCCCAGTCTAATCACACTATTATCTAGAAACTACAAGCACTGCTGATGCAATCGTTTGGAAAATCCAGCCCCTCTGTGCCTGTGCGGCCTGCTCAGCTGTCTGCTTATTATTTTCTTTTAAACCAAAAGTGGAGCAATTTTTCTTTTTCTTGATCCCCCTTTAATAGCTATGAAAACAGATATGTCAGTCTCGGCTGCTTTGTTAGTGTGACGTCTAATTTGCTGTTTCTTAAGATTATTACTCTACCAAAGACTACGACAGTGATAAATTCTGATTTTCAGATGCTTAAAAGTATTATTTGTACCCATCGTTATTTGAAGCATCATTTTTTTTTTTTGTTAGATTGTGCACTTGCGGGAGAATTAGACCTTTCTAATAGCTCTTTTATAAACGAGTAGGAACTATAAATTTAAATATGGAAACTTTCCTCAGGGTCTCGGTTTGCTAGGTGAACAACTCTTGAGTATATCTGACATATTTTTTACTGAGCCTGGGGTGAAACTGTTTTTTTCTTTTCCGAGGCATATGTTCACACATGCAGATGTGCAGCCATTGCTAAAGACATTCACTTCAACTATCAGAGGCTCTGTAACTCCTCAATGAATATTTAATGCTAAAAACACTGAAGCTGCATTGTGGTGTAGGTGGAGTTTTAACAAATACTACATGAAAAACACATCTGCATCATAATAAATCATTACATACTAACATTAAAGCTATCTTACATGTAGCTTGTGTCAGTCTCTATACATCCTAACACAGTCTTGCTTCTGTCTCTTAACCGATGAGCTGAAAGACCTTGCGGTGAGGTGCACTGAAACACACATTTCATGGCTTAAACTGCAAAATCTGCACAACTAATGGGTGGAAAATAATCAGTATCACAATAAAACAAAACTCTCCGTCAGGTCAAAATGCACATTTAACTATTTGACATCTGGCCGTTTGCTCAGAACTCCAGATTTTTAATGAGGATTTTGTGCAAAAAAAAAAACTAGTGATAAAAAAAAGCACACATTTTAAGAAAAGACAGCGCACCGAACCCGTTTATTAATGAACAGTGAGAAAGTTGGGCTCCGTGATGTGTTTTGATTCTCAGTTTAATGTGTGTTTGGAGTTTCAGACTTTCTGACGGAGAATGGCGAGTCTTTTTTAACGATCCCGCGTGGCTGATGAATAAAATTAAATCCTGCATCGTCAGTGTATCCGTGTGTGCTGCAATTATCCGATCTGAGGTTTTGACACGTCTGATGCTCAGTGTATTTTGATGGTAAACATAATTTCATTCAACACTTTAAAAATGTATTCATTCAATACAATTTAATACCTACTTTGCTCGTAGGTAGGTAATTCAGAGATGCCTCTTTATGCTTTTCTTTGCCTTTCTAGTGCTTAATTGGTGTCGTCTTGGATAATGGTATTACTGCTAGCGACTGCTGGGTCTCATAGAATTCCTGTTTCGCTCTCCACAAAATTTGCAGCCATATTCGAGCAAGTAATACAAATTTACATGCGAAATTAGAGGCCTTTATAAAAATATTTTTATACAAATTCAATATTTTCTTCTTGACAAATGTTCTGTATCACTTGTCAAAAAAGCAAATGACACACAGTTGTTCACAGATGGTACAGGGTCATCACTGATGAATTATATTTATCTTACTGAATAAAATACAGTGTCTGTATTTTCAATGCTTAGTTTCTGTAAAAACTAGAAACATTACTGATTAGTGAAGTGTATTCCAAGGTCTCTCCCATCCTCTCTGTTCATTATCTATTATTACAGAACGCTAATTGCATGTGTGTATACATCTATATGTGTGTGTGTGTATTTTATGTCACATTTAATTTGCAAATTTGCATGTATACCACACCGAAAGCAGCATATATTAGAATCAGAGCTGATTGAAGACACCCCTGACAGTCGCTTAATTAGTAAATGACATTGTCTGAGAGCACATGCTGTACACCTGCCCCGCATGAGGCAGTAACTGTAAGTGGTAAACTGCTGCGTACAATGTGTTTCGTCTTACTTTCGTGACTAGAGGAAGTTTCTCTGTTTGCCTCCTACTGCTGCAGAAAGTAAATGGCCCAGATAAACCAACCAGCTAGAAAGCATGTGTGTTTATTTTTCGGATAATATTTGGCTGACGCTTGGGAAACCTCATCCACGTGGCGCTGCAAATGTACGTTCACAACCTGAGTGAGGCTCTGCTGGGCCTGCACCTGAACCTACTCAGTAATGCCACTGGTGAATTTTGCCAGTCGTCGTGTTTTGACAGCTTCCAATAAAATTTCAACACGATCCAACCTGCTGCTGCTTTTAAATAAGACCGTATTTTCCTTTTCTTTCTGTTGATGTTGGGGGGAATAATCTGTGGCTGTGAATTGTTTGCTTTTCTTTTAGAATTGACATTTTGACAGGCTGGTTTCACATTAGGAGAGTTCAACCTGTCTCGAGGTTTTGGTTCTTAACATTGCTTCTTTAAATGCTTCAGTTGTCTGATTTTTGCTGCTTTATGAACTGTGTTGCTGAATTTGATAATTGAAAGGAATGACCTGTGGTTAGAATTTGTCTTACTCATGGTGTGATCCTGGATGTCTTTTGAATCGGGTGTCATTTATAAATCTAACTGGCACACCAGAACTTCAGTCGGACCATAACAGCATGAGAACTTTTTGACTCTTGGGAAAATGAGAAAACTTTAAATTGCGTCGATAACGTAATTGAACATTAATTCAGCACACCGCTATGTTTTTATAGAAGCAATCAGAGGCTACATAAGAATGAACCTGGCTGTAGATAATAACAGTGGCTCTAAATGAGTACATGAAAAGAGCAAAGCATATACATTTCATCCCCTTTGAACCTGGAATCCAATATACCAATATGATGAAGAGACACTAAGGCATTATCATGGAGATTATTACAGTCATCATGTGTATGCTAATGCACTTGTATATGCTGTGTTAGGCCATGGTCTGCTACACACCCTGGGTAGGACAGGAGCCATTCATAATTGATACCCAACGTTTACTGCAAGCCCAGGTGTGTTGCAGGAAATAACCACTGACCCAATTACAGTTTGCATCCAGCATGCTTTGGTTAATTTGTATAAAAGCCATAATTGCTCTTGGTTTTATAATTCATGAACAAGGGCGTGCGGCACTGGCAGAGCACCAGCATCTATTACTCAACCACCCATGAGTGCATCCTCACACTTGCACTACACAGACGAACAGTAAACATGTGCATGTGTGCGTGCTTGCGTGCGGACTCACACACGCACGTGCACACGCACAGACAAGAACAAACACAAAGCCTGCAAATGCGCTTGGGCTAAATGGTTGCAGATGTTAATGTTATGAGTGAGAAAGATTATGAACTTGAACTTGGTGAGCTGCCACTGGGAGATACTAATGTGCTTTGAATGTTGTTGTATTTTTTCCCCCCCGACAGGTGCTGCTGCCATCACAGGAGATTGGCAGCTGGTGGGGAGTCAACATGCTAATTGTTAACAGTACTGCACATAAAGGGGAAGTGCAATACATGGTGGAGGTTGGCACAGATCACATTAACAGTAGTTAGCAGTATTTCTCCCATGCTCCCACCAAGGCTTGAAAGAGGGAAACTTCCTGTGCCTGAAATGTGTTTTTGCGGGTGAGGAGAAGGAACGGAGGGGAGGGGGGTCGTGGGATGAATACTAAATTAAAATGTTTATTACCACAGCAACCACACAAATAAGCTAGAATAACAAATAGCATAATAATGAAATGTGCAGAATGAAGAAGGGGTAAAGTGCACAGTCTATTTCCTCATTTGCTTGGGATTGGAAATGTGATCTTTGAGCCAGTCTCTGGACTCAAATCGAATTGTTTCTAAATATGAATCTTCACCTAACCATTAAGTTTGAAATGCTGGACCAAAGCGTTGTCTACTTACCATTTCCTCAGTCAGGAGCTGGAGATTGTTAACTGTATCCAGGTCCAAACTTTTAAATCCATGAAAAATATCCAATAAACCCTTTAAACTTATGAATAGTTGTTTCTCCATTGGTTTCTGTTGACATAATTTGCCAGATTAGTCAAAAAAATTGAAATAATGACATGACAAAAATGTCCATATTCTATTCATTGCAGAACTTTTCTAAGTAGATCAGTTACGTGTCTTATTGAGCTTACTTCCATAGTCACATAATTACCTCCTTTTGAACCTGCAGTAGCCATGTTCTCCCCGTATATCAGCATTCCCTATTGTTCTTAGCATTTCTAGGTCAGTTTTGTGGCTTCATGGTGTATTCATGCATGCATTCAGGTCTTTTTTTTTTTTTTTTTGACATAAAAGCACAGGTGCTTTTGAATGCAGGACATTCAGTTAATGTCTGCGACAGTGGCCTTGACCAATTATGAAGGGTCATGAATAGATATTGCACTGCTTTAGAGAGCCACATGGCCAGCTTTTAGTGTGAAGGATCCACGAGCCAGTTTCATTCAGCTGTGCAAGGAAATGCTCAAGAGACAGTAATTCCTCTGCTTGCCACAAAAGACAACAACGTACTTTAGTAATCTGAGCTGGGCATCGCGCCATGCTCATGTTTTCTTAATGAGCTATGACTATTGCTCCTTTCAGCTCTACATAGACGACTACATGAGGCTAGAAACAACAAGTTCAAGGATTAAACGACTTAAAGTAAAATCAGCAATTCTAATCTTGCACACTTTTGGTCCGTGAATATCTCCCCACAGTCTGCTAGCTGGCCGTGTGTTCTGCACATGTGCTGAGAAACATCCAGAATTCGCACACAGCCCTGGGTCAGGGGTTGAATCAGCCACATGTCAACTATAAATAAGCTAACCAGCTAAATTCCAGCGATCTTTCTCCGCAACCACAGAATGAAACTTTAAGTGTTATATAGTTGGTTTTTAAGTCTCTAAACAGAAAGAAGAAGGGGAAGGAAAAGATCAGCTCATAAATCAGAACCAGTACATCTACATGGGTAAGCTTACTGCTTGTCGTTGTAGGTAGGAAGACACAACTGCAACTACAGATGCAGTTCTCTGATAACAGCTGGGCTTTGTTTTAGATGCTTTGTATTTTATTGTAGTCCTTGATTGTTCATAAAAGCAGTCAGGGTTTTTAGATTTGAATCAGTAATCCAACTGAACTGATGCAAATTATTTTATGTCAAAATGTTTATATGTATATCTTTGGTGTTGGTGTTGACTAAGGTGTCTGTTTAATCAAAATAAATTAACTAACAAGAAGAAATTCAAGATGTATTTACTAATATATCTTGCATTTTCAAGTGCTAAGGTTAAAGAACAACTTGACAGACACAGACATGTGAATGAAGGTACCTTTAATGGAAATTGTCAAAATCTTTGGCATATTTGAAAACCTAACATTTGATTCTCTTTGAAAAAGTGGTGTACTTGAATACAGCCATAAAGACATTCTAAAAAATACCCTTGTTTAGTGACAAATATATGTCACATGATTATGGTTAAGGTTAAGATCAGAAGGACGGTCATCTAAACTGCATGGCATGAAATAACAAGTGAAAAAAGTAATAATTTAATAATCTAACCCTAACCCTGGGGCAAATTCCTTTTCTGCATTCGCCCCATCCTGCTCATAGTTAACCTTAACTATACATACTAGAGGCAGTAGGCTGCAACACCTGGGGAGCAGTCAGGGGTTAAGGGCCTTGCTCAAGGGCCCTCAGTGGTGGTGACTGGGACAAGCAGCCACTCTCACTTTCCCACCTCAGCCTCTTGCCAGTCCGGGGGCTCGAACCAGCGACCCACCGGTTACAAGTTCACTACACAAACCACTAGGCCACCGCTGCCCAAAAAAATGCAATACATGCACAGTAATAATATGCAAAGTAATGTTTTGTGTTATTTACGCGGCATTTCACAAAACCAGGCTGCTTTTGCATAATCATCCAACAAAATGTGTCCTCAGTTTGCTGAACTTTTTCATTGAAGATCCCTTCTCTTGCACTTGACTGGGCCATTCCAGAAACGTCCTTTTCTTATTTTTGCGCCATTCCTCGCTGGATTTACTAGCATGCTCGTCACTATCCTGCTGACAGGTCCACTTCCAGTTCATCTTCAACTTTCCGACAGATGGCTTCACATTATCTTCAAGTACTCTTTGATATGAGGCAGAGTTAATAGTTGAATTAACGGCTGCAAGCTGCCCAGTCCCTGAGGCAGCAACACAACCTAAGACTATAACATTCCCACTGTCATGCCTCACGGTTGGTTTGAGGTTCCTTGTCATGAAAAGCTGTCTTTAGTCTGCATTGAACATGTCTACTGTTACTGTGGCCAAACAACTCTATCTTTGATTTGTCTTTCCAGAACACGTTTCTCCAAAAGGCCTGATCTTTGCCTGTATGTCCACCGGCAAACTAGTTTCGCTCAAATGTTCTTTTTGAACAGTGAAGACTTACTGGCACGACTCCCATGCAGGTCAAATGTGTGGAAAGTCTTTCCGATTGTAGATGCAAGAATGTTGGCACCAAGAGCTGTGGAGATACCTGCAAAGAATCCCGTGATGAAAGTTTAGGATTCTTGGAGATTTCTGTTTGCAACAAAATGCTTTGCTTTGGTGTTAAACTTTCTGGGGCTCCAGTCTGTAGAAGCTGGCAATCGATGGAAATAAATAATTCCCCTGCTAGAAAAATCATCTGTAAGTGGTGCACATTTCAAATAATTTAGAAAACTTAAAAATCCTGTACATCTTGGCATGATGACACAGACATTTAGGACACAAGTGCAACACCACACACTCAGTGTCAGAGGTTTAAATACGACAGCTTCCACCTGTCTGTCCCTAAGGAGGCTCTAATCATTGGCCATGAATCTGGGACCCCTTACTTGATGGATTTGAAGGTGTGATAAATGCACAGGTGTTTCTGCTTTTCCCATCGGACTGATTTATTTTTATTTTTATTTAAATTATGAAAACGACTACAAAATGTCAACTTTATGTGTCACCTTTATTAAACAACCAGTGTGTAGGATTTAGTAGGATTTATAAGCAGAAATTAAAGACAGTGTTCAGAATTATGTGTCCATCGCCTGCATCTAAAAATCACTGTGCTTTTTATCTTTTCAACATAGGTAGCGGGTCCTCAGATCCTGTCCTGCTGTACCACCTTCTTGGACACAGATGAACCAAACAGTTCTCGTAAGGATCTTTTGTGTTTCTTTACATTGAAGTGGATGCCACCCTAAGTGTCCTAGATGCTTGGAAAAGGGAGACGTCAGGGAGGGTTATTTAGTTGGTTGCAATCTGCAACGTCAATGCTAGATGCTACGAAGTTCTACAGTTTTTTTTTCATGATTTTATTTAATAAAAGAGGTTCCCAAAATCACATGTTCTGTTTGAAAGGAGAGTGCAACACAGCGTCCTCCAGAGAGTGTTGTATTATAGGTTGTTTGTAGCCCTAATGCAGCTAGGCTAGTGAGTGTGTGCCGGTCTGTTTCTAGTGTTTTTTTTAAGAGTCCTTCAGCCCTAAAAGTGTTTTGTTTGTCCCAGTTAACCTGCTGGACACTTGCGTAATGTGTCTCACCAAACCAGACAAAATACACTGACAGCAGAAATTCACAGCATCTCCTGATGTCTTTTAACTGCAGAAACCAACCGGGGAGAAAGTCTGTCAAGCAGCCAAGAATTACGACTGTCATGGATGATCTCAAGAAGACAATCTGAAAAGTGCTAACTGTCAGAGAAAATGATTCCAACAGTTAACAAAAGTCTGACAGGAGAGTGTGAATATGTGACTGATACACTAATACACCAACTCTCCGTGGAGTACAGTCTTAATAGCGCGGTAGATGGGTGCTCACAAATGTCGTCTTACATCGCTAAAGGTTCATGATCGATGTTATGTGGGTTTACTGAACAAAAGGGAAAACACATCTGGCATTAACACTCTTTGATATCTGAGAGCCAACTACTGACTGTAGTGTAGAAGCTCTGTTTAGCCTATCAAGCATCGGCCTCTTTGGGAAACACGCTTGAATTTTAGATGTTGTTTCTATAAATATGTCCAAAACATGTTTAAATGTTGGAGCAAATGGGGAAAAAAAGCTTTTTTCGATGTGCATTTTTTTTTCTCACAACCAGTGATATTCCAGCTAAATTGATTCTAAATGTAGTATATACTTATGTCTGCTTCCGTCTATGGTTCTCTGTCATCTACAGGTTTGTAGGCCTGTGCCAGACTATGACTTTGCGGGGACATTTGGACAGAACGGGCAATCACTAGTCACGTGGTTTTAGTGAGGTCGGGGGCTGATTATACACGGTATATCACAGTGAAAGAGCATGCACGAGAAAATGATGAGGACAATAGTGGGTGGAGGGTGGGGGGGTAGAGAGGGAAATGTAGGGGAAATGTATAAAGGATTTTAAAGACTCATTTGTCTGGCTCCTTAATGAGAGGAAGCGGAACAAAGACCCTGGCTAATATTCCGAGGGGTCTAATTAAAATTAGGTGTGATCCGATGGAGAAAGGAGCCACAGAGGTGATTTTAGTCACAGCCCAAAAGAGACCAGCTAATTAGGGAGAGTGATGGCCTTTACTTGGAAACCACTGGAGAGTCACAGGGCACACACATTGTCCACGTCCCCCTGGCCTGGCATGGAGCTTGCTGCCATACTCTCTGCTACAATTGGAGAAAAGAGGACAGTGTGGGGCACGAGACAAGAGCACCAGGCGAGAACAGGGCCGGTGCAGTCGAGTGGGAGTGTGTGTGGACTGTGACTGGACAACAGAGCAAAGATAAATTTCATTCCCACCATTTCTCATTTTCACCCACAAGCAGCTACTCTATTTCTGTTCTCCTTGTCCCTTTGTGCGCAAGATCAAGGCAGACTTCGACTCATGCTAGGAAAATGCTCCCTGGCTGCGTAAGGAAGTTCAGGATCTCACCCTTCCAACTATTGCATCACGCAAAAATAACAGTGATGCCTGAAACAAATTAATTAGATTCATCCACGCCAAATTTCAGCCTAATTTCATTTCAGTGCTTGATCGGGATCCTCTCCAAGCTGTTTGAGCCGTGTCACTCTCATTGATGAAGAAACATCAATAGCTATTTGTCAATGTGAGCATTATGTATATGAGCTATCAGGTTCTCTTTGATTTTTCCCAACAGCTTGTACATGCTCATCTTACCTTTGACATTGAGGGAATGCCGTCTTGTTGTTCTTTATGACACTGTGATAGCACTTGCCCTAATCTTAATTGATGGTGCTGTGGCTCATCTGCTAAAAGCAGCCTATATTTATCTGCTTGGACTATATATGCGCACTAATAGCAATTGCTTTCTGCCGCCTGTCCTTGGAAAGCTGCCAGGAAGACTGCGAGAGGGCAAGGAGTGCCATCCTAATGTCTCAACGCCGTAGCGCACTAAATCATTCTGTTAATAATAAAGACGCATAAAAAGACCACACGGGTATGAGCACATATTCACAAGAGGTTGAAACATGTGTCGTTCAGTCAAGAATCGGAGACGGAGATGACGTGAACGAGAGAAAGACCTTGACTCAATCTAGGGCTCAGAGCGGCTCTCTGCTTTCAGAGACACTTCCAACTAATGTGATCAATTATTTTTCACACCACAGGCATGCAACTGTCAAATGAAGCAGCTGAAACGTTCATGTGTCTGGGAATAGACTCCTACTCCAGCTCTGTGTTAGATACTTACAAGAGGTGTGTGTTAGCAGGCTAAATTACAACAGACCAAATGTCTACCTGGCTTGCATAACCCCCAAGATATAAAAATACATGGTTATACTTAAAGCTTAATGGATCATTATATGCTGTAATTATGATGTTACCATCTACCAAGCTATATATAAACTAGTGACTGTCTACTGTGATAAGGACAGTGAAAATTACTCAGGATTTAAAGAGAAAGGTGAAAGAGGAATAGAGAAAGAATCTGAATAAGAAGAACCCACTCAGGATTGGAAAGACACATTGAGCAACACGCTCTGAGAGGGCAGAAAATAAACAGTCTAACTTACTGACTTATGCATAATCTAAATAGAAATTCAAAACAAAAGACTGAACCCTGTGAAAAAATAATTGACAGATCTTTAATACAGAGACTAACACCATATAACAGATATTTTCATTTGCTTCATTATGCTGTTTACATTAATACTGTCTGTAGTAAAATGGCCAATTTCAGTCCTGATCACTTGAGAAACACAGAATATTGATTTTCTGTTTACAAGTCTAGGTGTTCATTTATTTGGAATTTATTTGAATTCCTCCCGAATCAGTTTTGCTGTGGTCAGAATACAGATCTCTGAAAAAAAATCCTTTTCATCATCCCGCTCCTTGTGGGCAAGCAATACAGTATCTGAGGTAAGGTAGGTTTTACCTGCTTTTATTACTCTAACAGTTCTGTACTGACAAATGAAGATGGTGAGTTCTCATTTTGGGACAGCTGTGTCTCTATTTTTTGAGCCAAACACAATGCTGTGAAACTTGACATTTTTCACTGAGTTTGTGTAATATGGATAAGTTAACATCTGCACACCACAGTAGACTATGTAATGGATCAAGTTATGAGCAGCTGGTACTGGCAAATAACTGCTGATATGGGGAACAAGAACCCAAAGCGGGAGCCTGTTTTGTTTGTGCACAACCGTCTTGACATATGACCGTGGTCATCTTGCTTTTTTAAACCAGGCGGAACTAGTGAGCAGTGGATGTGATGAGATAACTTGAGGGCACTGTGTGCAGTGATATGGTAGCAACTCACAAGTTAGCTCTGCTCTAAAACATACCCCGCTTGATAATCAATTGAACCCTAAATGGGGCCGTAATTTATTCAATGAACATCAAGCTGTATTCAAGAAGTGTTGAAACTAGTGATTGAGGCTATGAATCTATTAATAAAATATTTACTGAGGTAGCAAATGGAAGAAGAAGTAGGATAATTTTACCATTGACTTCTATACCGTCTGACATCTTTTTGCAACCCAAGACAGTGGCTCCCTCAGGTTCTTAGAAAGGAAGCAGGTTTAAGGCACTTCCACAATGGCTTCACTGACCCGGAAGCTACCTCCATCTTTTATTCATAACAGTCTACGATTTAATACCAAGTTGTTATTTCCTGTATACTCGGTGGTTCATGCACCACTCTCACACCTGGTCATTTTCACTGATTAGGGCATGAAACGGTCCGCATACATCATGTTAAATGTAGCCATGGCATAAAGGTATGGAGATGTGAGTGACGTATTGACAGGTAGACCCCTTTGACTTTAATGCAAAGCACAATTCAAGGTAAACCAGCAATAACCAGTTGTTTTTGGTACTTTGGGATGTTGGAATAGGGTGCAACATATCATTCTTTAAGATGATGTGAGGACTTGTTAGAAAGCAGTTGCTTCTTTGCACTTCTAGAAGGTACAGAGCAACATAAGCATTTGTGCAGCCATGTTTGTGGCAAATATCCAATACTGACTCTTATAAAGCTCTGTTCTCTGGTCTCTGCTAACTCCTGAGGGAAATATCTGATTCTTTAGGTGTTAAATGTCACACACTGTTCACTAGCTTGTTGCTAAGCCGTAGTGGTCATGAGGGTGAACCAAAACAGCAAAGTTAAACTGAAACTCCCTATAAAGTTTTAAAAAAACAGGAAAGCTGCAGATTTCACCCCTCTCACATTTTCAC
Source organism: Dascyllus trimaculatus (assembly GCA_024666655.1). Classification (NCBI taxonomy): domain Eukaryota; kingdom Metazoa; phylum Chordata; class Actinopteri; family Pomacentridae; genus Dascyllus; species Dascyllus trimaculatus. The sequence goes on along the minus strand of CM045445.1, from coordinate 6,171,694 downwards.
GTTGCTTTAACAATTACATTTATACGAATATGAAAAATAGATCAGTAAAAATACTTTAAAACCATGATTATAATCTTCCTGCAGTCATAACCAGTGATACTGTTGAAGTGAATAAAGTCACGAAATAGTCTAAAATTAAAAAAAAGGAAGGTTTTAAAGAAAAATAAGCATTGACAGGATTACATTCATTTCTGTTCAGACTTGACCGTTGACCTTTTGGATATACACTATCATCAGTCAATCATTTTATGTTCCTCGAAATGTGTATGAAATTTTGCAATCATCTTCTTGAGTAAAGGCCAAAAACGTCCTTTGCGTGACCTCTGACCTTTAACCACCAACACTAATCTGTTCATCCTCATGTCTCAGTGAATGTTTGAGCCAAATATAGAGAGCTTCCCTCTGGACGTTCATCACACTGCATTCATGAGCATGGGATGGACGGACAACCCAACAACATAATGCCTCTGGCCGGCACAGAGGTGTGGAAATGTGTTTGCACATACAGTTTCTTAATACATCTTATGCATACAATAGCTGGTGTAGTTAAAGAGTAAGATTCTACTAACGGTAGTATGTATCTGGCATAATGCTGAAAAAATACCTTTGACCTTTTTTGAACACCATTTGTTAAGTTTAACATGTGTCGTATATAGTCACTGCAACAGCGCAGACTTTACCTTCCCCTTTAAGTTACCCTGACAGTATTTAACGTCATTGGAAAATTGTCACTGCAGACCTACAGGAGTCCAGCCCTTGAGTACCGTGTTACATTCTAAAACCATTCAAGTGGGACCTGATGTGCCCAGTGGCTGGGATCTGACAGGCTGCGGGTGCCACAGCAGGTTTACAAAGACCTCCAATGAGAAATTGATCTGACAACCATTCAAGGGTAAATCATTTCCACAAGTTAATTACTTTGGAGGAGGAAAAAAAATTAACACGACTGAAAGTCTGATGCATCTGTGCAGAGTGTGAGCGCCAGGTCTGTAACAAGGGAGCACCACTACTTACCGACTGATGGATCACACAAACTGCTCAGTGTCTGCTGCTGCTTATGGATTATTCTCTCTTTGTGTGTGCACTCCTTCAAAAACTCTAAACGCTGCGTCCATTGAAATTTCATATCAGTGCAATGCAAAACTCAAAAACTCAAACGTGTGATTTAATTTCACCAGTTGACTGATCTGTGAAAATGCACTGTTTCTCAATGATACCCAACACTGAAGAAAATAAACAGCTTTTTCTTTTTTCTCCATGCTTTTACACCATGTAACATCTTTTCCTTTTAGTCGGCCAATTTACACATCGTCTCTGATTAGATTTGTGCATTTTAATAAAACCATGGTTGAACTCCAATCTCCTCTAAGTGACTTTAATCTGCTCAGATTAGTCGATTTGTGCCACGAGTGAGTATAATGCAGTGAGAAGGGATGCATTTTTATGGATAAGTAGTCAATAACATCAGCATGTTACTGCCATAGTGCTCCTTGGCTGGGATCCAACCTGTTAATACCATTACAACAATACTGGTAAAAGGCCTGTTGGCTTTGCAAATTGAGCCACTGTAGGCTCGCTGGGATCTGATTGGATTTCCTCCAGTCCTGCGGCTGGGAACATGTGTTTCTGCGATCCCCAGAGCAGCTGTCAGTTTTCTGACGGCGATGTTTCTCTCCACCGGGGGAAGGAAAGAACAGAGAGGGATGGGAGAGAGAGACAGAGACAGAGAGAAGCACCCGTGGCTATTTACAAAACATTCATTGTTTTATCTGCACGAGGCAGTCAGAGGCCTTCCCAGTCCTCACCACCTCTCATTAATCAGTGACAAAGCCTTATTTAAGTGCTTGTTGTCCTGACCTATTCATGACTGACGTTGGCATTTAAGAAATACCAGCAAAGAGCGCCGCGGTATCGGCAGGGTGGGTGGGGAGGGAGGGTCTGTGCGCAGCATTTTAGTCAGAAGCGGAGCCATTAATATGTTTCTACTCAGAAGAAGTTGTCAGTGTGGCGACAGCCCCCTTCTCAGACTCATCAGTCAGCGGGTGAGGGGAGTTCACTCCAGGTTGATGAGCTCAATGGGTGATCACCTTTTGTAATGAGAACGACTGAGAGATAGCGAGGAGAGCAAAGCAGACACAGAAAGACAGGGTGAATCACCTGTTTGGAGAGATAAAAGAAGGGAAAGACAAGCTTAAAAGGAGACTGAATGAGAGATGTGGAGAGGAGAGTGAGTCATCTGTTCACAAAAGCACGCAGGAATAAGGATCAGTAAGGAAGAAAAGAAGAAGCAAAGAAACTGAACCGCTGCAGACAGGATGACATATGATGGCTGTGATGATGACTATAATTATTTTGGTGATGATGTCGATGAGGTCGATATTCCACTGGCTGGCAAGTGAGTGGAGAAGTGGAGGCCCACGACGGATTTAGTTGACAAAGGTCAGCCTCTCACAACTTCCCCTACTGACTTCTGTATGGCTGCACATCAGTCAGCGTGGCTTCATCATTAACACGTTCTCTGTCAAGGCTTTATCACAGGTCAAGTTCAATGGTGCTCCTGGCAAATAAAAGCACTTCATAACTCAGCCGCTTTATAAGCATGACTGGGTGATTGACAGTGGCATAAGTGATGAAGCGACAGCAGAGATGGATGGGAAGAAGAGGAGCGGAGATGATTGTGAGAGGAAGGCAAATGGGTGGATGGTACAGTGGCCCTGAGAACGCGACACGCTGCACTTTAAGAAAGAACATGCAAGCAGACACAACAAAAGCAATCTAAGAAAACGTCAGTGTGAGAACACCTGCGCAGCATTTATGAAAGTACAAATATGAAAAACTTGCTTGAGAAACAGAAAACACAGCCAAGTACGGAAATGCTGTGAGCGGCGCTGACTAACTCATATTCACATTTTTATGCCTGCATTTTAAAAAGAGGATCTTTATTCTTTTTTTCTCAAAAATAAAAAATAAAGAAAATCCTGTATTTACAAGAACTGTTGTTTTCTTCTTTTTTTAACATATCTGTTCACGTGAAAATTCAAAAACCATGACTGAGGTGCCGTCAAGAGCATGAAAAATCCCAAATCCATGTTGTACAATCAGGAAGCATGAAATAACTAGTGCCTTTCTAGTGATATCAAATATAATTCAATTTCAATTCAATTTTATTTATAGAGTGCATATTTACTGCACATGTCATCTCATAGCTCCTAACATAACAAGGAAGAACAGAGAACAGAAAACCCAACAATCCAAAGTTGCTTTTGGATTCCCTATGAGCAAGCAGTCAGTGACGGTGGGAAGGAACCAGAAAGAAAACCCTAGGACAGGGAGGGGGGGAAGAAGCCTCCGACAGAACCAGGCTCAGGGAAGGCAGCCATCTGCCTCGACTCATTGGGTTAGGTGTGGGGATGAAGGGAAACGGGATAGCAGGAAGATGTTGGGGTAGGGATTGCAGGACAGCAGATGGTGGGGCCTATAGCTGCAGATCAGAGACATGAAGTTCCAGATCCAGAGACAGGACACAGGACCCCCGGCAGTCTAAACCTATAGCAGCATAACTAAGGGAGAGCTCAGGCGAGCCTGAGCAGCCCTAACTACAAGCTTTATCAAACAGGAAAGTTTTACGCCTTATCTTAAAAGTAGCAAAATTTATCAACAATGGTTCATCAAGGAGGGAGTGAGGAGCATATGTATTGATTCTGACACCTTTGTTCCTCCATATAGTGAACAAAAAACTCACTGCAGTGGGTGTCAATGGAAACTGATGAGAGGATGTAGCTGTACTATCCTTCTGGCCAAAAAGAGAGAGAGAGAGACAAAAAACAAATGGAGAGTGAACTGCGTGGACATCTATCAGAGAAACTTGCGTTCTCTCCTCTCCAAGTTTATGTCAGCAAATAAATGTAGCATTCATTCGATGTTTTAGCTTGCAGTTCATCTTTCACTTGTCTGTCTGGTTTGCTGGGCAGTGCATCTCTTGGTCTGTATCTTTCTTGCTTGCCAGCAGCTTCCAATTCGGTGCTCTATGACTTTTTGTTCAACAGAAACTTCAGTGAAGTCAAACTGTTTTTTGCATTTCATAAATGTAATCTTGCTAACTGCTTTCAATGCAAGGAGCCAAAACCTGCTTTAGACGTTGCTTAATACCACACATTATGTTTTGTACAAATTAACATATTCATGAAGTTGCTTTTGCACTCTGTCAGGCCATTTCATCTGTTTACTTCTCTCCTACTCTCTGTGCTCACATACACTGTAATATCATGCAGTAGATTTCCTGATTAAGCTGTTTTCATTTACATTTTTTTTTGTTTCTGTCATCAACCTATGGGACATGTGTAAAATAGTGGCTGGAACATGGCCCATTAAGACAACATATTCATCAACAGTCTCCTCGGAGGTAAACACGACAGCTGTGCTGTGATTTCTTGTAAAATGATCACGCAGAGAGAAAGTTTGATTTTTTTTTTTTTCTCTCACACAGCAAACAGTCTCTGTCTGGGTCCTTGGAAACACTGTCTGCACATCCACAGCTCATCTTTGCTGGACCAGAACCTGTGCAGAGGATTTAATGTTTGGACAACGCCACCAAAACCTACAATGAACCCAAGAGACCTTACACAGAGATGCCTACAAGAAATATATGAGAGTCGTGGATTTCTAGGACTCCTCTGCAGCCGAAGAAAAGTTCCATATGAAATCATGCCACAGATACATCGACATCTTCTGGCACACCACTATTCACATGATGATCAACATACGGCTCCTCCGAAAGTGGGACTGCAAAGCTTTCAAGATTTCAAGGACAAGATGCTGAGCAGGACACACTTTCAGGCACTGCTATTGCATTTCTGCTTTTTAGCTTTTGCAGTATTTAAATATTTCACTGTTTGTGCTATTTTTGAATCGTATATTAACTCGTCATTCACAGCTTAATCGGTTTTGTTCTAGATCTTCAGATTTTGGCAAACGCAACTCTCAAAACACCACAGTGAGAGCGATCGTCTCCAGGCAATGGGAGCCGAGTAACACAGATGGTGACATCAAGGAGCCCTTTGAACGCTCACAAAGAGGTGTTCCAAAACATCATTGACAGTAATCCTTTTCCCATCCTCAGGTGATGGGAGTCAACCAGATGAGGTCATCTGTAAACCCCTTCACTAGATCTACACAAGTACAGGATTGCACATTTCCCAGTAAAGACAAAGTGTGGACGCTACAGATGCAAATGTAATGTTCATCTATGTATATCATTAGACTACAGTTACAAAGGTATAGAAAATAGTATATATAGAGTTTTGCTTTTAGTATTAGGTAACATACAAGATGTAGTTGAAGTATATGATCCTGCTTTGCTCAGGTCAGATTTTCCATGCAGCTGTCATCAGAGTTTAATCCTGGTCACCATTGTTTTAATGAGTCTGGTTATCCAGAGTGTCATGGTGAACTGAACTTGCTTTATCACTGCTAATTTAAGCTCAACTCAGGTCAGTTATCTGGGTGACGGTTGCTGAGAACTGCCAAGACCTAAGAATCTATTCATAGACTTCTCAAAAATAAACATCGGATACATGATTAATTTTAGCTTGTAAAACTTTCTCTAACAATAATGATAGCGGGCGTGGTCTACGGTTGAATGTCACTCGGTTTAAGCTAGAAGGGAAGATGCTGTTGCTTACAATTAGAGCCCTGCTATCAAAGACTTAACTCTGATTCCTGAAGTTCTTCATCTTCTGTGCCCACTTGTGTGCGTGAGGTTGGAACTTGCTGTCTGACATGCTTTGACAGACAGAAGCTGTCAAAAAATGGCTAAGAAAGACAGCACGACACACAGTAGGTGTAAAAGTCAAGTCTGGGATGTGCTTTTATTTGAATTTAACATCATTTACTATAAATGGCACATGTCCAGTTTTCAGTTATATTGAGTGATATCAGTTCAACCCAGAAAGATTTGGGTGGAAAGTAAACACTGATTTTACAAACACAATGTAAATGTTAATGGGTGTCTTGCATATATGTAAAATAGTACAGTACAATACAGTGACCCCTTGTCTATAGCAGGGGTTAGGTTCCAGAACCTTCAGCAATAGGCGAAAATCTGTGAAGTGATGACCTTACATTTATTTTATTATTTATATATATTTTAAGTATTTCTGTCAAAAATAATACGCTATTAACACGTTAACGCAAATCAATTTTACCAGCAACAATTTTTTTACTGTGAGATTAACGTGGGTGGGGGGTGCATGGTAGGCCAGGGCAAGGTTTTGGTGTCCTTGCTCGCCATGCCTTTCTGTCAGCTCCTTTTCCGCGTCCCGAACAGCGTGCCCTTGGTGCAGATGCTTAGCCAGGCGACGGCAGCCGGGGGGGTGGAGGCACGACTATTCAGATCTCCAAATTATTATTTGGAATACCACCACAACGACCGAATATTCAGATATTCGGATCCAGCCCTACAGTTGACAATACCAAAGTCATCTGTGTGTATGTCAGTGTGAACTGAGTTATCATTGTAGCACATCCAGTCTAAAATACCACTTGATGGCCAAACACACAGCTGATGGGAATTCTCCGCCTCCTCCTCGTCAAAACCAGGCAACAATGGTGATAAGAGTATTAAAATGATAATTCAATAGATAGAATAGATAAAAATGTCATAATTTGCGATTAATCACGAGTTAACTATGACATTCATGCGATTAATTGCGATTAAATATTTTAATCGATTGACAGTACTAATTTGAAGGCTTTATAAACCCTCCCCATGCTTGGGTTCGGTGCCAGAAGCCTTTGAAGGTGCAGAATGTTTGGGCGACATCATAGGGCTTGAAATAAATTTAATTTTTCACAAAAATTTCACAAAAACTCAAAATAGCAGAGCAACACTAAACACAGCCATCAGACGTCAATGTGAAATGGACAAAGTGAGATGCTGAACGCATGCTATATACTGGAGACGGAGGAGACGGAGGAGACTGATGCTACAGTCGCTGAGCCAATCAGTGCCCAGGATCAGTGCTCTGGTTGGTCGCCTCCCATCCATCAGCCAATCGCGTGTCGTGTACGATCTCACGTGGGCAAACTAGCTCAAGCAGAAACGGCTGTATCTGAGTTTTCCATACGTGCCAGTCTTTGTCTACTCATCTGCTGTACACTATGTACTTTATTTCAATTTAATATTCTTTCAATCCATAATACAAAATTAGATATATACAATTTAAAAATCTGCGATACAGTGAGACCGTGAAAAGTGGACCACGATATCGCGAGGGATGACTGTATCAATGCAAACTTCAAACATTTCCCTAAAATATAGACCTGTTAACTGTCTGCCATTGGATTAGAGTTGAATACCCATTAGTGATGTTGAAAATGAGCTAAACTGTAAACTCTTTCATCTGTTTTGTATTTGTTTTATCTGTAGTTTTTGTATCATTGCAGACATCAGCTGCTGTTTGTAGCACATTTAAGTATTTGGTTGTGTTTTCTGAGTTTGCAGAAGTTAGATAAAAACAGATATATTTTTTTTGCAATAAAAACAACATTAGCACATTATATCACTGCCTTTTTCTCTCAACTCTCACTTTTTTTTTCTCGACTGCAGAAACCCTTCTGTGCTGCTGTTATCACTCTCTCCACCTACATATATACAGCACACAGAGTTCTTTACCGAGAGCTAGTACGATTTCACTAAGTTAAGTAGACAATGGAAGATGGGGAAAAGTTCAGCAAATGAACCGCTCGTGACTTTCCTGAATCTTCCTCTCAGCGTTCTTCCTGAATTCAACACTTTTTCCATGGGATTCAGAAATATTTGCAGTCATATCAACTTTTTTTGCGCATTTTCTCAACCAAGTGATTTTGTTTATAAGTTGGAATAAGCTTGCTCATAAGAAGAAGGGAAAAATTTCAATAAATTAGATGCCAGTACGAAACCCAGCCAGCGGGGGACTGAACAAATTAGATGGAAGAATAATCACAGCAAACCCTGCTTGGCAAGTGTTTCCTTCCTTTTGCTTAGTGGTTTATGGAGTGCATGCATTGTGCTATTTCCCTGTGAACTAAATTAGTGTCACCTGTCAGTGTACACAAGGAAATATGCTTGTTTCTATAGCATTGGTGTAGAATGCAAATCATGTGTATGTCAAAGGTCTTCCACTCCACAGTCATTAAATATGAGTTTCATTGCATCTGACACCGGTTTCTGCCGGATTGAAAGCATGTTCTTCTTCCTCCCCTTTTTCTGGTGCCGCACAGGTTGCTCTGTACGGAGAAGAAAAAGTTAGGAAAAGAACATTTTCTAGCACAGAAGTGAGGTGAGAGAAGTTTACAGAAATGTTTGAAAGTTTGAATAGTTGTTTCTCAGAATGGAAAACTCTATCTATCTATCTATCTATCATCTGTCTATCCATCTATCTATCATCTATCTATCTAGATCTATGTGTGTGTGTGTGTGTGCAATGTCTCACATGACTCTTATGTATGTGAAAAGGGATCTTTTAGCTCATTGATTTGGTCTTTGGGTTCACGTTACTGCTTACCTCCAAACAGACGTCAAATTGAGCAGCACAAGCTGTGAGCAACTCGCTGGTTTACATAAAGGAACATTTTGCAGGCAAAAAAAAGAAGCCAGTTGAAAATGATGGACATAAAACTACTTATTGAATATACAGTACATTCATCAGACTCAAAAGTAATGCTCATGCTGGCTTGTACGTGCAGCCTATGTATTTTTTAAGGTGCTGATATATCAGTACTGTGCTTACAGCTTGTTTTAGGCTACTGACAGAGTCTTTGCATATTTTAATATTTTGATGCTTGTCAGTGTGATTTACAATTGGCTTACTACAGATCATTGATAATTATACATTTGCTTTGTTGCTTACAACAGAAAGCCCCTTTATTTGTTCGGTGATTGTAACAAACGTTTCTGCCTCAGGTACCTTTTAAATGTTAATTCTAGACCGTATCATTTACAATCTTTAACAGAAAAAAAGTCATGGTGGTCATCTCAACATCTGTTTGTTTCAGAGCATAAAAAACAGATGCTGTTGGGTTCTGGCAAAGAGTACTTGAAATCAAGCATTTTAAAAAAAATCTCTTTAATATATTTTCAGTGCAGAATGGAGCATCTGTAATAGCATTTTAAAACATTCCAAGGCCTCAGTAATTGTGTTTACTTACTTGTAGAAATGTCTTTAGAAACCTGAAGTGTTCTTGACTGAATCACAGACAGGCCTTCAGATGGCTGGATTTTCTTGCTTTAGGCTCCAGCTCAAAATGAACAAAGCCTTCCCTCATTTTAGACCCACTCTTACGGCAATGGCACTTTAAACTTCAGGTCAAACACAATATCTGCCAGTCTCCAAGTAAAGTTCTCAAAACAGTCTGGAGTCATAAATGAGAAACAAAAGTCACAGACGTGACAATGCCGCTGTAATCTGTGTTCATCTATTTTTAAACTCCCGATTCTTTCAGTTAAATTCCACTTAAATAAAATGAGGACTTTCACTGGTCTGTGCTTGTGCTGTGGTGAGAAATACTTACTGTATAACCACTGCATCTTCAGCTGGAACATTACTGGTTTAATGCACCTTAGCTGGCCCCCTCTGACCACCTCCACCCCACCCCGCTATATTCTAAAACCCGGCTATTTCTCTCCTAAACCAATAATCCAGCCCCGCTCCTGGCGCGTCCACTCCCTCACTTTTTCCCACGGATCGCTACATCCCACATGTTGGTATTTGGAAACCCTTCTTGTCATCCAAGACCTATCAGAGCAAGGCAAGTCTTTCTGCCCGAAGTGAATATTAAAAAGATGTAGGGGAGATGGGCAGGCGAGGGGGGTGGAGGGGCAGAAATACCGCAACAAAAAGGGGGAAGAAAGACAGAGCTTGGAGAAAGAGGGGGGGAGGGAGGGAGGGAGTCAGGGGCCTGCTAGTGTCAAGCAGGGCCGAGTCTCCAGATTCAAAGGGGGATTTTCACATTATGATTCTGCTACAGTGTATTGCATACTTCAAAGACCTTATTACAACGGCCTATTAGCATTCATGCTGCCATTCACATCGCGAGTCCAACACCTGCATGGGAAGCAGGGGCAGGATTTGCGGTGAGGAGGACTAGCGGAGGATCACAACGCTAGGGCAGAGGACTAAGGATACTTTCAGAGTGAGGAGTCACAGGACGTGAATTCTAATTAATATCATTGTCTGTAAGCTACAGTGATGATGGAAGAGAAAAGCCGCGAATTCATATGAACCTTTCCGCTAATCCTTTGTTTAAGCATGCCAGCTATTTCCATGTTCTCCTGAATGTATGTAAATGGAGCACCTCTTAAAGTGTCCCGTTATTCCCTGTCTTTCTCACCGTCAACAAAGCAAACATAAGAAAACAGCCGTGTGTCATTCTGTCTTGAAGTACTTGTGAATTCCCTTTGCTGCCCCGAGCTCATTGCCTTTCACTAAGCAAGCTGGGTGCTGTAATTATTCACAAACAATACTCAAACAGGGTTAAATACAGCATTTGCTGTGTAGTATTTTCATCGCTGAAGTGGCCGTGTTCCTCACAATGAACATATCCTTTAGTGTAACACAATAGGCAATTTATGTCTTTTCAGCAGGGGCGCACTGAAGCAGTGGATTAAATTGGTATAGATCCTGATACTGACTGATTTCTGGGGTCGCATATAGGCCACACATGACCAATCCATACTAAATACTTCAACAGCTTCAGTTTTGCTTTCTTCACATGCTGCTGCGAGCTAATGTGGACCTGCCTAGCTTTTTCTCCCAACTCACTGCTTCCTGCATATGTGTGACAGCTGAAGCATTATAGTAGGTTAAGTTGAGAATGGATCCCTGGTGATCAGCAGTAACAAGGGTAAAGGCGAAAAGGAGGCTCTTTGTTGAAGGACTGCTAAATACCAGGCTGTAACAGTATATTAATTCATCTAGAACTCCACTGTTTTCAACACATCACTGAAGTTACTGTAAAATTAAATTACTGTCACCAGTAAAGTATTAAGATACATTTTTGTGTGTCTTTTCATGTAAATTTTGAATATCTAGGCTTGGATTTGTAATAGACACAATTCACCGGTGCATCCAAAAATGATGGAATTATTCATGTTAGTTTTCTATTAAGTGCACTTGAGACCCGTTTTTGTGTCCTTCATACCATAACATAACAAATTATTACCTTAAATTAAATATAAATATTTATAAATCATTTGGGTGATCTTACCCCTACAACCTCAGTTCATTATGTCCAGTTTTGTTTTGTGAAGCTACACTGTAGCTTAAGTATGAAAATTAAGAATTAAAAAAGAAATACAGGAAAATGATATGATTAAAATTTAGCCATGATATACAAAAGGGCCATTTATTATACTATAAGACTTTTTAAAAATCATTTTTTATTCATCTATTAATTTTCTCCTTTTTTCTCCAACTCATATCAAAGGTAATTGGTGTCATAATAATGTTTAGAAATTTGTCATAGCACTGACTATTATAGCAGCTAAGATCAAGGCCTTTGCGTGTTTTGTTCAAAAGTCTGTCCTGAAATATGACATATTCTGATCAAGCTCTTCCACTTCATTACAGAGCCTGGACAGCGAGCAGGAGTACAAGGACCGAAATTACATTTTTACTTCAAATGAACGAAGTGGAGTGAGAAACACTGCTGAGGAGTTATGTAGTAGCATGCAGCTGCCCAAGTTTGTGAGGAGAAACCTGAAAATAGACAGCAACACACACGAGGATCGGTTAGATGAAGAGCTGCAGGAGCATGAAATGAAGCTGAAGGAGACCTCCTGATCTCAGTGATTTCTGAGCAGTGAGGTCCATACAGATTTTACATTTAGAAAAAAAAAGACAGCACAGGACTGATACAGGTTATTGGCAGATTAGGGACCAGAGCTGACACTTACTATGTGCATGCTTTTATTGTTGGTTTTACTGTTTTTTTTTTATCATTGGAATAAGTTGAACAAACGCTACATTAAAAGCTGTGGAACCTGCGTACAGAAAGTGAAATGAATTCATTTTTCATCCCAGAAAACACTTCATGAGGGAGACGCAGCTGTAAACAGATTGTAGGGTGACGCTGAAATTGATTAGTAGTGCACACGGAGTAGGTTGAAAAGATTTGTATCGACAGTGACGCAACGTTATTACCCACACATTCACCAAAGTGCTCTGCGCTGTCGAACATTTTATTCTAATATTAACTCTAGGTTGTATTACTTGAGACAACCAGGTGTATCCAGGCAGGGTTATCATCCTCTAACAGCTGGTGTTCATTTTCACTGAAACCATAAGATAGACAGTAGATCGCTGTCTTGTCTGTACAATAAAAATGAATCCAAAAACGTGCGACTTCTCCTTTTAAAAGCAAAGCCACTATGTAAAACCAGTGTGATTTATTTCCACGGTAATTTGAGTGAAATCTTTGTTATGTGTGACGTCTGTTCTTTAGTGCAACACTGTCTGCTACTTATCTCACTTTGACTTGTATACATGTCAATGGATTATGTCTGTTTTCCACCAGCCTTAGGATACAGTTTATTCACTTAAGCGTGCTCAAGCCGCCGATGAAGGAGTTTTGATGCAACTGCTCTCTCTTGCTACACCCCACGAGCTGTTTGCCATGGTTCATTAGCTTTCTGTTGAGTTGACTGCTAACACATGATATTGTTGCAGGCTGTTCATTCCACACATTTCCAAGAGCTGCCCACCAGCAGGAGCACGATTGGAGAGGGAGAGTGCCTGCCATTATAATGGGACAAATGTTGTGTTCACAAAGTGCCAACGGAGCCAACAGTTCATCATGTGGCCTGTGAAAAAAAATGGCATGTCACTGCCAATGTGTTTTTGTTTGGCTGATTGATTATTCTGGTTTAAGGTGTTCAGAGCATCAGAGATGAAGTGGTATAAGCCAAAAGGAAAATAAGAGGCCTTGAAACATTATCAAATACACATATATATATCCTTTTGTAACTGCAGAAAAAAAACACGTCTGTTACACACAATATGTGAGAAAACATGCTGACAGAATAACAATACATAGCAAGCCTTTGTGACACTGGCAGTGGACATACTGGAGCAGTGGTGGCCTAGTGGTTTGTGAAGCGAACTCGTAGGTTGCTGGTTCAAGCCCCTGGACAGGCAAGAGGTTGAGGTGGGAAAGTGAGAGTGACCACTTGTCCCAGTTACCAACACTGGGGTCCCTTGAGCAAGGCCCTTAACCCCTGACTGCTCCCTGGGCGCTGCACTGTGCAGCCCACTGCTCCTAGTATGTATAGTTAACTATGCATAGGATGGGTCCAATGCAGAGAAGGAATTTCTCCAAAGGAAAAGGTCAATAATATAAAGGTTACATTATTATTATATATATAGTGTATTACAGGATTATGGCACTATGAAGTTGTCTAGACTCTCTGAACTTAGTAAGTCTAGCTACACTGTCATGTATTTTATATTGTATACACCTGTGGCATTACTTGAAGTGGGAACAAACCACGATTCTGTGAGAGACATCAGGATTTTAGGACGTTAAACAGTCCACTGTAAGTGTCTCTGAACAGGTTGTAAAATGGTTGCAAACCACCATAGCTGGCAGGCCATCCAAGTGAAACCCTGCATTTAAAGCAATTCAGCTCGGCAAAAACAGATGCACTGTTTTTTTCTGAGCTTTTTTTCATTTTTAAAATATCTGTTTTCAGTAACTGAACTGCTACAAATGGACTACAAGTGTTTCACATAGAAAGCTGGTCAAAGATGTTACCAGTTTTTGCAGCGTAAGAACAGAATGCAGGAAGAATTAAGTGTCCCCGTCATGAGGTATCGTGCAACCAAGAGAGAACAAGAAGAGCATACTGAATAATTTACTCTGAAACATATAAATGAGTAAACTACCCTTAGCTAGCATTAACAAATGAAATGTAGCTTGAAAATTCCACTGTCCTGGTATAAAAAAAATAAAAAAATAAATTAAAAAGTGGTATTATAATAATCTGCTCTCTTGAATGTAAGTAGGAAGATAATATTTAAAGGGCAGATCCACCAAAATCAAATACAAAAACTATTAAATAATAAATATGCTGAGCTGAAACAGCTACCTTGTTTTTATTTATTTATTTTTAAGGGGGATAGTTGTTCCATTTTTATTGGATAGAGAGAGACAGAGTGAAAGTGGGGGAGACAGGAGAGCGACATGCAGCAAAGGGTCTTGAGCCGGACTCAAACTCACTGCTAAAGGGACTGAGCCCACATGGTATCGTCTTAACTCAGTGAGCTAAACAACGGCCCTACCTTCTTTCTAAATAAAAGAAACTGCTGATTCCAAGTAATATCAATGAAACTACATTTTTCGATTGCTTTGATTTCGGAGAGGGACAAAATGAGAGGACGTCTTCTAGGCGTCATGCTAGCTGTGTCTTACTATGCAGATACTGTGGTTTAAGTTTTCAGTGGGAAGGGTTTAAAATACACTGCCTCAACTGCATACATTTTGGAAACCAATGTCCTTGTTGTTCAGGATAATCCACACTTCTTGCTGGGACTATTGGGGCTATTTCTTTGGTTCCTGTGCAAACTGTTAGCAGCGAGGTCTGCGGAGAGACTGCTGCTGGGTTTTTCAGATGTCATCCTCAATGACTTGATTACCAGAAACTAAAATGCAAACAGCAGACATTTCATAGGTGTCTGAAAAACTCATTACGTATAATGATGGTTTGAATGACTTGCTTTTGTCAGTAACCCTTCATCAGATCTACTTCACGCTTGGCAGGTGTATGGCTGGAAACCAAAGAGACTGCAGTGTGAGGCTTAAAGTCACTTGAATGAGTTGAGACACATATTGTGGTTCAGAGCTGTTGTCTGTTGTACTCTCGCAACAGTGTCCTCAGCAGAACCTTGGCTGCTTTTAGGTGGAGTCTAAGTCGCCGCTGTTGCTTGGCAATATCATCATTTACTGAAGCAGTAGTAAAAGCAAAAAAAAAATCTAACCAAAGATGAGCTGGAAGATGCCACAAACGGTGCGCAAGAAAGTTTGTGTGTGTGTGTGTGTGTGTGTGTGTGTGTGTGTGCGCGCGCTTGTGTGTGAACCAACCACTAAACAAGGCGAAATAACCAGACTACAACAAATCACCTTGTGAACTGTGGTCAGGCAGCAACACACGAGCATCAGCAGGCACCAGGAACAGATATCTGACCTGGCACCAGACGTAAACACACACACACAGGGAGGACAGTTGGATGGATCAATATGGCTTCTTGGAATAAGAAGTACTGGGCTTTTAAGACAGATTGCACTCCTAAACGGAGGTGAATGTCTGCTCAGATGCCTCCCAGTGTTAGTCGGCTTAGCTGGAATCAGAGCCAGGAGTTTTCTGTCATTATCTCTCACTTATATTCAACCCTTAGCACCTTGCTGCCCCTCGGGTCCATGCATATTTGGGATGATGCAGACAAAATTAGCTCTGTTTACTAATATCATGAATTCAGTGAACACATTAAAAGCAGAAGGCCACAGTTTGAAATCGATTCTACACCTATAACCCTCGCATGCGTCCTCCTTTATGCCTGCCTTGCTTCAGTTTGGATATTTTTGACTAGAGCTGGGTGATAGCGGAGGTTGGAGTATCACTACCCCTATTATTACACTATTCTCCCTGTGATCGCTCTCTCTGTAGACCTGTGAGCTTTTGCCTCAACAAGAGAAAAGACAAACAACAGTCACAGTAGAATGAAAGGAGAAAGAGAGGGGGGGAAAAAACAACCTGCAAAGTTAACACAGGATGTATTGCAAACGTTTTAATGAGTCTACTCTTAATTAGTGCCACAGGAAATCGATGGTTACCCCAAATGCTTGTCATTAACAAACGAGCAGACAGCCGGCCCGTGGGACCTGTGCTGAATAACTGTTTTTCTGTCACATGCTGCAGCCGAGGACCAGAAGGAATGTGGAACTGCATGTAAGTTTGTGCGCGCCTTCGCTCCTGCGCAGGGCTGCCTGCTGAGTGAGGCAGAGCATTGACATTTGTAATGGCTGGAGGTAAGAAAAGAAGAGTTAATGCATCTGAAACGTGGCAAGGCAAAGATCTATAACACAGTGTATTTTACCTTGACTCATCATTTCTGTTTCAAGCTGAAATTTATGTGTGTCTATGAATAAAAAAAAGCCTTTCCTGTTGCAATTTATCCCCAAAACAAAGGAACAATGGATCCTTTATTTTTAACCAAGGGCGATGTTAAATTAAAACTCACCTAAAAGTATGGGCTCAACTTTCCTCCTTTTGCTTGTTAGAGTGAGGAAAAAGCTCAGAAATGCTATATTTTACTCGACTTACTCCTATAAAGGGCCAAAGTAATGCTGCAGCTGGACTTGAAAATGCCATTCGGAGTAGCTTGAGGTAAATCACTTCCAATTGTGGAGGCTGTTTACTTAGTTGCGTTGATCTGTCAGATAATGTCACGGCTCTACATTAAAGTTTTAAAGTAAGATGTCCCGTATTTACTCGATGTTGCCTGTGCTCTTGTCCACAGACGACTCTCTTTTTCCTAAGTTGTCTCCAGCTGTCAGGTCTGATTGAACGGCATGTTTTTTTTTTGCTTAAAGTAATTACACGATGTTAAATGTTCCTACACAGTGCTCTTAGGTTCCCTCCATGCTGTGTTGCAAATCCATAGTACACAGTAATTCTAGGCAGCCTTTGAATATGTAATGTGTTCACACTGGGAAAGTGACAAAGTGAAGTATTCCCAAACTAGACAGTATGCATACTAAACACAATCAATTTCTCAGTGCGCTCTTGATGGACACTTGTCTCCCACAATGCACTGCACAAAGGAAACTGTCTTCCTCAGCTAGAAAACATAAAATGGCAACGTCCTGTATGAAATGAGTAATGAATGAATCAATAATGAATTAATAATTGATGAACTGTAGTCGTTCCTGAATAACCCTGAATCAAAGGCGTGTAGTAGATAATGATAGGTTATTAGAGTACAGACTGGGAGATGCTCCATAAATAAATCATTAGAGAACCCATTCATAAAGATCTGTGAATTGACATACTGACCACTTCCTTCACAAGTCATCCCTGATTATTTTTATTTCCCAACGCACAGTGCTGCTCAAAAATACCAACTACTGTTTGGATTGTTAGATCCTTCTGAACTAATCATTCTGTAATGAATCACTGGTAAAGTAATTAATGATTGAGGGATAATACTCAAGAATTTATTAGTTATGAGGCTGTTCAATCCTCTTATTGTGAAAAAAAAAATTATGTCTCTTATGACCTTAAAAATAAAGCAAACCCTTTTCTAAACAGTTGGTAGATTTTAATTTGCTGAGCATCTCCGTCAAAGAGGAGTACAAAAGCAACAACTTGTTAATAGTTTGGCAGTGGAGGGGAAACTCTTTTGCCATCGGCTTGTGTAACCTCTGGAATTCTTCCTGACCAGATCAGAAACGATAAATCTCCACTCTATACGTTGGCAAGGAAGCTACCACACACTGAAACTCAAGGCCTCAGCACTCCGCTAACACACACATGCTAAGATGGAAGCAGTGGTGAGCTGTAACCAGAAAAGAAATGGATAATAAATTTATAATTAATAAAAATAATTGATTATGATTAGATGTTTAGCAAACAAACAAATGATAACCTAACATTTAAGAGCTGTTAGTTAAGTTAGGTTTCACACTCAGTGGTTCACTTACTAGTTCTGCCTACTGTATCCTAAAGTGTTACCAATCAATCACACTTTATTTATGTAGCACTTTTCATACAAATGATAGTGCAACACAAAGTGCTTTACAGACCATAGAAATAAACAAATGCAATATAACAGTACAAACAACATCCACCCCAATGCCAAGGTATCAACAAAGGACTTATCCTATTTAACATGTGCTATGAGGAAACACCAGACAAGATAAAATGAAATAAAACAAGATTTAATAAACTGATAAATAGAAATGGGGTGGTGGTGGTGAGACAGCTCAAGACACATTTTGCATTCTCCTTGTCAACTTTAACTGGGAGTTTGACTAATTTCTAGTAAAATATATAGAAATGTACAAACTGCTATACTGTCAGCTTTAACATAAAATGTATTTAATACATACAGTGCAGCATAGAATCAGTATTAATGTGTTTTTCAGACACACTCCTAACTGGAACATTTAGCAGAAAGGCATTTCTAGTTCAGTTAACTTCTTCTGTCTTTCATGCTTTTTAAAGCAGGAAACATCTGGATCGTGTTTGTCTCCATACATCCCCATTTCTCACGTGCCTCTGTGACGGCAGGCCTGATTGTAGATTGTTTTACTGACAGCTTTACCAGAAATGGAGGCTTGAGACGTCATCAGCCAATCACACCTTCTATTTATTCCCTGTTGTTTTGCGGCTGATCAAACACCTTCCCGACTGAAAGCTCAAATCTGCACGGATGCCTCTGGTTGTGTGTGTTGCTTTGTTTTCTTATGGTTTTCTTTCAGTGACCCTGCGTATCAATAGATCCTCCGGCTTATCATCTCAAGAATTTCAGCTGTAATTGTGGGATACATGACTCCACACTTACACTAAACACTTACACTATGATGTATAACAATCAGACTCCATGACAGGAAGCCATTTTTGCATCCTAAATCAGCGCTCTGGAGAAGGAGAAAAGCATCTCAACTTTTTTATTTTAGGGATATTAAGTCAGCAAAGAAAACTGCATTATGTTATAGGGGTGCTTTGAAGATTAAAGTTAACTGTCGTCTCATTCGACATTACACAAGGTACTTTCATGCTCGGGGACAGCATAATTTATTTTCATCGGGATCTGTCAGCGGCAGCAGCAGGCGGAGTATGGCCTCTGTTTGTGATGGCTTTGACGCGCTGAGCGCCTGATTGGAACACACAAGTTTTAAAAGGGGGACAAGCCCTCTGACTTTGATGGATTTCCGGGCAATATTAGTCAGCGAGCGTGTATCCCCCCTAAGCTGCGGTGGAACTGATCGAGGTTGACCAAATAATCTGCCAATTCCCTCCCAAGAAATGCAGAGACGACAAAAAAACGTCTAAGTCTCTCAAGCCCTCATCCCCGAGAGCTGGATCAGCAGTTGTGTCAAAAACTCCCGTTAAGAGCACTGCGTTTCAACTTTGGAGAAGGTGGTGGGAGGACTTGCAATTTCATGGTTTCACTTTTAATTCATGTTTAATCACACAATCATTTACAGGATCACAGAGAGAGTGCTGATGGAGTGTGACAGTGTCGTTAAAAGAATCCTGATCAAATGTCACAGAGTTGGTATTGTTATGCGGCCTGAAATTAACTGTCACACTGTTCCCTTAAAGCTCTCATTTATTACTCAGGTAATGAGTCAATGCTCGAGAACATTTTAGTGTTTCTCTGTTTGTAAGTCATGTCAAGGGCTGGCCTTGAAACTCCCAGCGCTCTCCCATTCATCTCACTTCATAAAGCTTCAGGCTTCCGAGCCCCATAAGTGCTGGAATAGATTGTGTCAGTGTTTTTTTTTTTGTTTTTTTTTTCAGGCAATATAGTCAATATGGTTTATGAAGCTGAGGTCTCCCCAGGTCACATGAGAGCAGGACATGAAAGCCGAGCGCTCTGCCTCCACTTCACAAACAAGCTGTCCCTACTTCAAACGGGTGGCAAAGCTGCCCCACATTTCTTCTCTTTTCACTTCCAATAGCCAACACTGCTAATGGCCGCCGGCTCTCTCTCCATCTCCCCTCTCCACCTGGCAACAGGAATGTGCTCGCAGTGGCGGCCAAAGGTAGCCTGAACCGTGACAGCACGAGGCGCAGCACAGAGCGGTAAAACTCGGCACTATCAACATCCACTTATAAATTAGGTTCGACTTTATTTCTCCATTTCGGAAAGCGTGACCCCTTTGCGAGGATCGAAACAGTTTGGGATGATTTTTTTCTTTTTTTTTTTGGTCGTGTTTTCTCACTCGTTCAGACGCTGCTTTCCTCCTCCTGGCCGTGTGCATTAAACACCAGTCAGTAGTGTGTACAGTAACATGGTGAACAGAGATACAGCGCTATGATTAAACCTCTGTAGAATGAATTTGTAATGTTGTTCACTCAAGGCCACATTCTGACACAAGGGTATAAAGGGGACGGAAAATAGAGCAATTATTCCAGAAAGACTCAATACTATTTGATTCTACAGGAGTCTGTGCACTATCAGTATTCTCAACTCACAAAGGATTTGACGCAATATCAGTGTTTTTCTACACACAGAATTACTCTGTGCAATATCTTGATTTCTATATATGAACGAATATTTACAATATCAACAGTACATATGTGTATTTCTTATTTATTTTTAATTTTATATCTACTGATGTTCCCCCATTTTTGCACAATCCTCTGCAAAATTCCCTCCTGTGGGGTTAATAAAGGCTAACCTTATCTTATCTTATCTTACCTTATATGTTCATGCAGTATAAAACACATTAAACATACATGGTCTGTTGCTTCTCTCTGTAATAATTCAGCACTCTTCATTCTATCTTCTGTTCTTCTTGCTCTTGCAGAATCAACAATCTGTTGCACTCGATCATGAAGCACAGAAAGGCATCGCATTTTCTACATTTTCATGGGAGATGCGCAGAAAGTCTCAGCAAACCTCTGCAGAGTGGACTGTTGCGTGTAACCGTGAGTCTCAGAAGCTCACAGGGGAACTGATGCACACGCCTTACAAATCTCAGCAACATGTAGCACGGACCAGCACGTCCAGAATGTTGTTTCATCCAACATCCGGTTTGAAAGTTTTCTCCTACTCTTTCAGATTTAAGGGATGCATTTCAGCATGGAGCTGCAGCTTGTCATTCAGAAAATAGGAGCGTTCTTTCTTTACATTGTGGCCCTGCTGACTGTACAAAAGAAGCACACGTTTGCTGGTGTATAGAGCCAGCTTGAGTAATATAAACTAGACCAACACATTGCTATAATTTCACAGTAACGTCTTGTTCTGTCATTTTGCAAAGTTTAGCCATAAATCACAATGCATCACACATTCAAAAATAATTAGCCAACAGCATTTTTCCACAGTCATATATTGTAAAATTACAGCCTTGTTGTGGTCCAACTGGAGATGATGTGTGCTGGCTGGCCCATTAGGCAATATAGGCAAATGCTAAGGGTGCCGTGGCCTCCAGGGAGCGCCACAAAATCAGGAAAAATTCACCTTCAATGTAATTATATTAAAACTAGTTATTGCTATTAACTCTTAAAATGGAAAAGCTCACATTGATTCAGATGAAAAGCAATGCCTAGTTAATATCATTACAAAACAATGCCATTGGATTTGTTTTGTGAGCGTATGTAAATCACCAATGGACGGTGGTGCCATATAAAATTACAGTTAAATGCAGCTGGTATTGTTTTGTTTTGCTCTTTGAAAGAGGAGCTTGACTTGAGAGCCTTTGATGACAGAAGCAGAGGAGCAACATGGTGTCCATGTAGGCCACCACTCATCCTCAACTACTCAAGATCCATCCATCCATCCATTATCTTCTGCTTATCTGGGGCCAGGTCGCTGGGGTCTAAGCAGAGAGGCCCAGACTTCCCTCACCCCAGACACCTCCTCCAGCTCTTCCAATGGCAAGCTACTCAAGATGTTAGTTTTTTTTTTAAATTGTAAAGAGCTTTATCCTTGAGGTAAACCTTTTCCTCAAAATGTGAGGTTGTGAAGTCAACCAGTGGCTCATGTGTCTCAGCACATCTACCACTGAGGCGCCATCAACATTTCCTACATTTTCAGGGGAGATACACAGAAATATCTCTGCAAACATATGCAGAGAAGACGGTTCTGTGTAACCGGAAGTCTTAGAAGCTCACAGGGGAGCTGATGCACATGCCTTACAAATCTCAGCAACATGTAGCACGGACCAGCACGTCAGGAATGCTTCATCCAACATCCAGTTTGAAAGTTTTTCCTCATATTTTTTAGATACATGTCAGCTTGGTAGAGCCACAGCTTATCATTCAGAAAATTCAAAATCTGTTGATAAATTCAAATTCTGTCACATTTGGTTCACAGAGAGCTGTTTTTCGGCACCATCTCTCAGCTGAAAGTGTCTCAGGACTTTTTGCCTTGTTTTCTTTACATCGTGGCCACTGCTTCCTGGTAGACGTACATGCTATAAGCCCAAACTGCACAAAAGAAACGCACATTTGCCTATGCACAGCCAGAAGAACCATATTTCAGCTGAAGTACAATTTATGCTGCAAAAAGCTGCTGTAATTTTAACAGTATAAATCTACAGTAACTGAAACTACACGCTGGTCTGATTGTGAATGATTGTTATTGCATGTAACTACTGTTGACATCTGATTGCATTGCACAAGGCATTTCCAAAGAGGATCCAGACATGACAGCATTTCATGACAAAGGCAGAAGAGCAGCATCCATGTGGATGAGTGGCCACCACTTAGCATGTCAAGCTGTAAGCAAAAATACCAAGATTCTAAAAAGCTCTATTCTTCAGGTAAAGCTTTTCCTCAACAATACGTGAAAACGGCTCAGTAGAAAGCACGTCTGCTATTGAGAGTCCGCTTTGTTGTGGAAAAGGGTTCTGTGACACAACTTCCAGCATTCAGACTGTGTGGTTTGCACAGGTGAATCAGGCCAAACACAAAGTTGAGATCTGACTTGGAAATTAAATCTGCAACAGCTTGACGCAATCATGCATTTACTGTTTGTAGGAAAACCTACATCTTAGCATCATTTTGCAGTGAGAAGGTGCAACACACACCAGTGAGAACATTTGCTCCATTATCTTTCTCTTTTATCTCTCTGCTTTGCTCTTCTTAGCCCCAAAAACATGTAAATGCAAACATGAGACTAGAGCAGGTTTTACTCATCGCATGAAACTCAGCAGTAATGCACCGAACTGCCCTTGTGCCTGTGCCGAACCTGATTGTCCCGATGCATTGAGAAAATGTGCAGCCTTCACACACATCAGTGCAAAGTGTAAGTCTCACATGAGTGTTAGAGGGGAACAAATCAGCACAAGACTGATTTGTCAGACTGAATGTTGTCAGATTGCATTCACAAATCTGAAGCAGTTCCGTAATCACTGTAAAATTCATATAGAAAAGGGCAGGAAAATCACCTTTAAGGGGATTGCTCTGAAAAAGAAAAGTCACTTCACCTGGTTCTGACTGATTCTGACTGTAAAACTGTGTATTGATTCATTTAACAGGTAAAGGAAATGCAGCGTTGATGAACTGTGGATTAGGAGCCGGCCTGGTCTCATTCAAAACACGTCACAGTATGCATGAACTACAAAGACAAAATCAACTGTAAAATATATTATATTGTGAAGTATTAAAAGCTAATCTATATTTTGAGTAGAATAAAAGGTAATGTTGCAAACTAAATTATAAATAAAAGTTGTTTTTATGTAGAAAATAATAAACTAATACATAAATTGCTGTATTTATCACGCAACAAACACCTCTAAACAAAAAGCTCTCCTCTCTAAGATGCCATTTTACAACTTTCTTGGCAGCTTCTTTACAAGTATTTAAATTTTACTGTTAATTCCTTACTATGTATTCATAAGCCACATGCTCTCCCTTAATTCTCTCCTGTTCCTTAATTGCATCCTACTATCCCACCACATGGAGCAAGTGCAAAGAGTTTTATGTGGTTGGAATATAATAAACCTTGCACCCATATTCATGGTAGAACAAATGCTGCTCCTTTTATCCTAAATATGAGCCATTCTTACCTTAAGAAGAATCCAATTCTATGAGGGAGGAAGAAACAATGAAAAAAAGCAGTGTGGTTTGTGTTTGTTGGCTCCAGACTGGTGGAAGCTACAGATGCGCCTCTCAAACCTGAATTTAGGATTCTTGTCTTCCTCACTGTAACTGCCCCGAAGCTCAATATCCTCCATCAGCAGCAAAAGGAGGCACAGAAGCAGGTATTATTCACCCCTCTAGACCGTGAAAGTGTGCTGCTGTCCACTGTTACCGGTGAGTAAGGACAGAAAACACACCGGCCAGGGTCATCGTTTCCATCATGGCCATCAGTGAGCGTGGTGTTATCTTAACAAGGCCTTACTGTACAGGGCCGCCTTGAGTCGGTAAAATAACTGGTTAGAAACAATCTGAAAATTCTGCACATCTTTCAACCATGAATTATTCCATTGTAGTGATCAGTGCAGCTGCTTCTATTTTGTCTATCGAGATATTTTTTTTTAGAAAGGTGTCCGACTGTCAGTATTTCATCATATTTTGGTCTGGTGCCCATGTGGGGCTCTGATGCTTAACTGCATTTCAAAACGAAAATGAAAAACATTGTTCCCACTTCAGCTCACCATCTGATTAATTACAACTGCTAGTAAGTAAACATGTGAAAATGGAAGTTATAAATAGCCTGGTGTGTGAGTCTAAAAGAAGGAGCTAAAAATGACTGTACCCATTTCCTCTCCACAGCAGACTGACGGCGTCCTGCCTCCCTCCTGTGACAGTGGACTGTGCTGGTGTCCGCATGTATGCAAACACTGCTCCTGCATTACTTTCTGCTCATTTGCCAGAGCAGCACACAGCCGCGCATGTCTCCCCTGCCTGTTTGCCGCCCCAGTCATACCCAGTGGCCCCCTCCACCTAACTTCCCCTCTTCAGCCCCGTGCGTCGGGCCCCTCCCTCCACCCCCACCTTGCTGCCAATTTGACTGGAACAGCGAGTGCAGGCTGGGCAGCCTTCCAGGAGCCTTTCTAAAGCAGCTGAATATTCATCTTCATTAGGGGTATCACCACCCCCGCTCCGTCCAGGCCTGGATCCTTTTAACAAGGAGCAAGTGCTCTAAATGGAAGAGCGGGTGGTGGGGGGGGTCTGACTCCAAGGGGGTTGGTGGGAGGTGAGGACAAGTTTTTTCCTTCTCATTCTTGTCTTTTTTTGTTGTTGTTATTGCTGGTTATTATTTTTTTGTTGTTGTTGTTGTCTGGAGGCTGTGGGGCAGTCTGCCCTTGTCAACATATTTTTAGCATTTTCCTGGTCTTGTTGTTTTGACACAGCAGGAAGAAGAAGACCTGGGCAAAGATGGCTGCAAATAGCTTCGGAGCTGGTGGCCGCTGATTTGTCACTGCCTGTTGAACACAGACAGGACAGAGCACTGAGACATCGACGACCGACAAACCCTTCCACGGACATTTGACATGACTGACTATTAAATCCAATGCTATTGCTGCTGAATTCAGACTCCAGATATTTAAAGTCTCCTTTGCATGAAAAGTACTTTAGTTAGCATTCTCGTTTGGAACAGCATACATTAGATTTGTCAGTTTGTTGTTGTCGGGTTGAGCTGCTTCGATGCTCGGAGGGGGTTCTGACTTCAGATGGACATGGAAATCCATGTCAAAAGGGCAAAACATAATTTGAATAGTTCTACAGCTGATGCAGTCGACTGATGCTTCATTGTGTTACATCAGGTGCATGACAACACACTGAATAGCTGCAACAAGAGACAAAGAAAGGTTCTGTATATCTGTTGTGGACATGTGTTGATTAGCTGTTGGATATTTCTGAATTAAAGCCCTCACAGATTGGTGGGTGGCCTGAAATGCAGCATTGTCTGTTAATAGATACATTCCTATAGACGTTTTGAATGTATTTTTTTTTTTAATTAAGGCTTGACAGTCTTATTTTTTAATTAGGAAAGGTCTTAAAATTTGAGATGACACCAAAACCCATGAGAATTTACTTGGACCCATAAGTTTTTTATGTGTCATGACATGAAATCAGTTGTTATTCATACTTTTTCATCTTCTGTCCGTTTGGACTGGATCTCCAGAGTTGATCTTGCAATTTTTCAGGATGAAAAAAAACCCTTAACAATCAGTTTCAATGATGCTAAGTCAGACACAGACACAGCAAAGACATTATTCTTATTATCTCGTTGCAGCATAAGCTAGAATCAGGTTGGTGCCATTTGTCTCAGCTCTTAGCACAGAGTTCTGACGGCCACTGTGCAGCATATTGACTGAGCGGAGAGGAATAGTGGACTTTTTCAGCTGGACGTGATTGCAGGTTTGATGAATTATTAAAGTGGATGAAAGATTTGTGCAAGTCTGTCCAGAACTGCTGTGACTAATGTTAACCCTTTAAGCCTTGGGGTACTTTTTTGAAACTTCTACCTAAAAAAAAAAAAAAACAACATCCCAGTCAGTTACAGCTGCACAACTATAAGGACTAAACAAACAACCTTGGGCTCTATGGATAGGAGACATTTTGGGGAATTTAGAAATGTAGAAAGTCTTCTTTTCCCAGTCACCAGGCCAGACTAGGGCCTGAAAGAAAAACAGAGCAGACATTAACATTTTATCTGTTGGGTCGACTTTCAATTTCTGTGAAAATATTTGAAACTTTTTAGGTTAGTTAGACGATTCAGCAGGTTTATGTGTGACAAAGCATTCCTACTGTTTTGCCTCAGTCTGGGAAAGGTGACATTAGACCAGCCAGTTAAGCAAAATGAAATCAGTCATTTATGTGGCAGTTGACAGCAGTGTGTCCCACATGGCTGCCAGACCTGGCAAACAACAACTCAACTACACAAAACATGCTATTACTTCTACAACAGACTATCGCACCCCTGATGAATGTTGAAAGTCAATGTATTACCTAAAGTGATTGTTAGGGTTAAGCCATATTTAGCTCTATGCTAACTGTATTATTGTACTGTGTGCTGTGTTCAATCTTAGTACATTACTTTTTTTGTTGGGCTTGTTCTTGAGTCTCAGTTTTGACTTGGACTTGCTCTATCTAATACTAATGTGGCTTTGGCAAACTTGTTTATGTGTATTAGGGCTGGGAAAAAATATCATGTAGTCTACTGCGCATTGCTTTATTTAGTAGTAACAAAGCAATAAGCAATATTAAGTATTTAAACAAAATTAAAACAGTAACATGTGGGGTATTACATTCTTTAAAGGTTCCACATGGTGGAAATCCAGTTTCTAGTTATAAATGTGTAGGGTTCTGGAAATCAGCATATGCACCCAAAATATCAACATGGATTAAAGATCTTATGATGTTTATAAAGCTGGAAAAGATAAAGTATAATTTAAATTACACTCTAGAAAAAAATTAAGACTATCTGGAATGATGTAATTGTATATTTGCAGAAGTTCAAGACATTATAAGGGGGAAAGGAAGAAAGGAGGGACAAAAACCAAAAGCAAATATACACTGAGTTAACATGAGATGTAACAGTAACTTCTTGGAGATCGTATGGTGATGACATTGGCTTATCCTTGACTGTGCCAGTAGTAAGATATTCCCTTAAGTTGTAAAATGGTATAATTATATAAGTATGTGTGAACATGTAGACTGCATCACAGATGGACTATTATTACATTTTTTATTGTTTATTTGTCTATTATTGTTATTTATCTATATACAGTATCAGAGCTGCATAATAAAAAAAGCACTGCAATGCTCAGTTCCTTTCTCCGCAGCGATAATAACTTTTGTTGATATCTCAAGGCAACAAACTGTTGCTTTGAGATGAAAATCCAACCAAGAAAAAAGAAAAGGCAGTAGAAAGGAAACAAATAAATAATCAAACATTGAAAAAACAAACAAAAAATTAAATTAATCGTAATTAATTGATCACTTCTGCCGTGAAAATTCAATTGTGCAGCCCTGATCAAAGCCATGTGTTGGACACTCAGGGGTGGGGGAAGGTGTGGGTAATACTACAAAATCATACATCTGTTGTAAAATGAAATGACTGTAAAAATACAACTTTATTGCAATAATATATATAATAAATGTGGAGGGTTATGGTTAGGGCTAAGCTAAGTTTACTTAGACATAAAAAATCTTTACTTCTGCCATTCCTCAAGCCCCCAGATCGCACCGGATCTTCTGCTGTTGGCCGCAAGAGTGACCACAAGAGTCTCCATGCACTCCCAGCATTAAGGAACGGAAGTGCCAGTGGATTACTTTTACTTTTGATGGCGATGTGGGAAATTCTTAGTCATAGTACACTGCTCAGCAAATTCAATTCAATTTCAGATGTGGCTGAGATCCCCATTAGCTTTGATCATCTGCATACAGGTCAGAGCTCTGTGGAAATAGTATTGCTGTGGGACATTCAAAGATGGTGAAAACTTTAAGACTGACTTGAAAACAGTAAGCAAGGACTGCTTCTTATAATAAATAATTCTGAATAATAAAGCTGTTCTTATTTACACATTTTTCTTCTGTTGTCAGACGATGGAACAAGTATGAAACAGAGACTAGAAAGCAGCTCATGAAGACTACAATTTAAGCAGAAATCATTTCAGAACCAATTTCCAAGCTGATGCTCAGAACCCCCAAACCACTGATTATGTAACCACAACTTTGTCTGACAAATTTAACATTTAGATGAGTCAAAAAACAGAACTGATAGAAAGTCTTGATCTCACACACTCATTCTGGTATCAGCTGCCATGTAGTCAACTGTTTCTGTCTGCATTGTCAATTCCAGATGCAGAGAGAGTCTTCTTCCTGAAAGGGGAGGCGTGCACAGCAGCAGATGGTCAGCTTCCAAGCTACAGGCCCTGGAACTGCCTGTAGCTTTGAATGGTGAACCATCTTTACAGTATTTTGAAAGACACATTCAGGGGGCATGTGAGATTCATTCATTTGCTGAAAAAGGGCTCAATGCAGGACCCTTAATCTTGAATGTAAAGAATCTTTCTGTCTTTAAAAGGTCTTAAAGGCATTAAACATGACTTTAATTTTGAAAATACTGCGACTCTCTCTACCAAACTACAACAGTCCAATAACAGCGTAGCAGCTGTAGCGAGGGATGGCAGGCCTCCTCGGTTTTGAATTTCCCAACATGTCGAGCTGGGGCACATCAGGCTGATACCGTGCATCTGGAGAGAGTTTGGAACTCTCTGCTAGTGAAGCATCAAACTTTTCCATTGTTTTGTCTTCTTCCTAATCAGAAGAAAGTGCTCCTCTGTTTCATGCAGCTTGACAAGAGGGGAAAATAATGACAGTAGCGTAACATGCTTTTCTACTGGGAGCACATCAAGAGTTGGATCATTTTCAGCTCTGAGGTGCTTCCTCAAAACTGCCAGAAGCAGGTAAACGCAAGGCGCCTGTGGCACAAACCCTGGATGCTGTGCTTCAAGTTTATTAAAAAGAATTATACGAAAAGGGTGCATCTTTCTGCATAAAATGTCTCCTGTGTGATCACGTCAAATACTTCAAAACGCGGCATATAGCGTTTACATGGAGAGTGAGATGCTGAATAATGTGAGCAGTGACATAAGGTATGGTGTCGCTGAGCCAGCAGGCAAAAAACGGTCGAGAAGTACAGGAGTAGGTGTTTTTAGACTATGGTAGATCTCAGGGCTCGTCTTGGACCGGAGGGCAAAGAGGTTCACAAACACAGCACAGCTTCCATGCAACCTTTCCAGAGTCAGGGCGATTTCTTAGTTATTGCAGTATATGTATGATTTCTCCTCCTCAGTCAAAATGAATGGAGAACTTCTGCAAAACACAAAGCTTCACACCCGAGACATTTTCTGCCAATTACATCATTTATTTCTCCCAGTTCCGAGTCTAAAAGGGATTTACCATTTTTTTTGCTGCTATTCCCTGATGCCTGTCAGATGGTGCATTGAGTCTCTGCCTAAAACCTTCCAACTAAACACTAAAATATACATTACTGCTTTGTTTAGGATGTGTTTTTACCTGCCTGGCAATTAGGAGCATGATGTGTCTGTGCACAATGTTTTATTGATACAGCCAGACTTAGTTCGGGTCGTTCCTTCTGAATATGCAGCACAATTAGAGGTAAAATGTAAAAAATGATTTAGATATACTTGCAGCTAATGATGTGGATAGCCTTTGTCATATTTTAGGAAACTTATTTCTTCATGTCCTCATGGGAGTAACCACCTGCAAATGCATAAATCATGAGATGTAAAGGAATATAAACTAGCTTAGAATGGCTGCAGGTTATGAAATCATATCCCTCCATCATCTTAACCCTAAAATCATCTGTTTAAAGTGAAAGAGTTAGCCTAGGGAAGCTTCGAGACCCTTGGTAAAATTGGAATATTTATGCCTTTTACAATTACTTGCCAAAATAGATCAGCATTTGATGTGCCCAATTTTCTTCCAACTAAGACTTTGCCTCCTCAAAGGGAATTTTCTACTCCTCGGTGAACAGCCTTTTTCTATAAAAGTATGATAGAAATTGTCTGTGACAACCGCCACTCAAACTGAGCGGCCCATAACGACAAGAGAGCCAAGAACAGGCTTAATACTATTTATAAATCTCTGAAATGGCAGGGTTTGCAGGAAAGTGTGAAGGAATAAGGGATGGAGGGTAGGAGGTGGTATGTGTGTGTGTCTTTTTTCACCCAAAAGCTTCTTATGACCTTAGTGCTCCTCCGGTCTAAACATAGCCCCACTCCACATACAATGGAGCCCTTGGATCCTGTGCATCCCCTAAACAAGCATGCATTTTAATCACCGCAACTCTGCTGTTTGCACTTAATGGGAATAATCTGGAATTGTTTTCTTTTCTATTTCAGGCATTAATCACTCAGAATTTTGATGTTGTGTTCATCATCCGCACGCAAGCACAGAAAGTTTTCTCAGTTTCTGCAGAGTATGTTCATTAATTTTCCAAGTGAAATATTCCTAATCCCAAAAATAGTTTTATCCTGCGCACCATAATTTCAACTCTTGACTCTAAGGCTCCTTACTTTTCCAAGAGCACAGCAAGTGTTCAGTCCTACAACATCCAGTTCTAAGAAGTCCCAAAGGATTAGCCAGATTATTGAATCACGGCTTTAGATAATACCATCAGTTACAGTTTACTTCTGAGAACAGATGCAAAAAAGGGGGCAATATGGCAATGTTGAGAGTGTGCTAATGATAGCAGCAGACTTTTCCTCCAAATAAGCAGATGCGGTGAAGTTTGAACAGCTGTCAAACGTGATGAGCGTGACACAAGCGCCTGCAGTGGAAACGGTGGGACTTTTCCTATGATATAGCAGCCTACACACCGACGGAACATACCGGATGACAAATCACGCTATCTGTGGAACACCTGGCACTTCTCTTTGAGAGGAGATCCAGGGTGCAGAGGAATTCTAATTTCATCAAACACAGCATACACAGGTAAAGCAAATATAACAACTCAGAGATTACTAAAACTGAAGATAACAAAGAAATGAAGTGTCGGCTTACTGTATGTGCAGTGTAGACGAGAGAAGCTGTTATATTTCAGACTAAAGAATTCAATAATAAGAGCGTTTCATATGATCGGCCCTGAACATGGCAGTCTCAAATGTGACTAATTTTATGTGTGACTAATTGAGTCTGTACATATTCTAACGGCATGTCACATGTGATTGGTTGTGCAGATGTGTCATGACAACACCGTCTCCTTTAAGTGTCGTCTAAATCAGACGTGGCGTCTGCTCATGTGGATAATGTCGGTTATGTGTGCTAAATTTCTGTCTTTGAGATTAATGCCTCCACCGCAAAACAGTAGAGGTGACTTCTGCTTGTAGTGCTCACAACATTTAAAAATTACATTTAAAAGACAGTGTGTCCTTCTGGAAACACTGTGCAGGTTACTCTGGGTGATCCGCAAAGGGCACGCTTTTAAGTGGAACTATTTTTTTTCCCTTCAGAGAAAAGCTTCTTTCGCATCCCTTGAGTCTTTCAAGCTACATTAATATGCAACTGTTTTGCATTTATGATTTGTCTTCTCTGGCAACAGAAGCACACATACTGTTCAGCGACGACATTCAACCCACCTGCCCAAACAGCTCTGACCCATCGGGCCATGCATTGGCTCATCCTGAGGATGCTCCATCAGATTGGGATCTGGGGAGTTTGGAGGCTTTGACTTGTTGTGTTGCTTGAGCGGCTCCTGAGCAGTTTTTTATGGTATAGCAGGCTGCATTAGGCTGCATTGTGCTGCTGGGGGAGGCCACTGGCACGGGGGAGTGCAGTATGGAGGGGTGTGCTTAGTCTGCAGCAATGCTTGGGAGGGTGGTAGGTGTCAAAGTTACATCCACATGAATGACGGACCCAAATGATCCTTCTCATAAGAACCCAGACACCTTTTTCTTTAAGGGAAAATTATGCTGGATATAAAACAGAGTAGATGGACCACATAGAGAACACATTACTGATGTTATTTTGGAAAAGCGCCCCCTAGTGTCCAAGATCTGTAATGTTGCATATATGTCACATTGGGCGTTTAAAGGAAGTTTATTATAGATTATACACTATATTACCAAAAGTATTTGCTCACCCATCCAAATGATCAGAATCAGGTGTCCTAATCACTTGGCCTGGCCACAGGTGTATAAAATCAAGCACTTAGGCATGCAGACTGTTTAGACAAACATTTGTAAAAGAATGGGTCGCTCTCAGGAGCTCAGTGAATTCCAACTGGAACTGTCATAGGATGCCACCTGTGCAACAAATCCAGTGGTGAAATGTCCTCTCTCCTAAATATTCCACAGTCAGCTGTCAGCTTTATTATAAGAAAATGGAAGAGTTTGGGAACAACAGCAACTCGGCCACGAAGTGGTAGGCCACGTAAACTGATGGAGAGAGGTCAGCGGATGCTGAGGCACATAGTGCAAAGAGGTCACCGACTTCCTGCACAGTCAATTGCTGCAGAGCTCTTAACTTCATGTGGTCTTCAGATTAGCCCAAGTACAGAACGCAGAGAGCTTCATGGAATGGGTTTCCATGGCAGAGCAGCTGCATCCAAGCCGTACATCACCAAGTGCAATGCGAAGCGCCGGATGCAGTGGTGTAAAGCACGCCACCACTGGACTATAGAGCAGTGGAGACGCGTTCTCTGGAGTGATGAATCACGCTTTTCCATCTGGCAATCTGATGGACCAGTCTGGGTTTGGAGGTTGCCAGGAGAACGGTACATTTCAGACTGCATTGTGCCAAGTGTGAAATTTGGTGGAGGAGGAATTATGGTGTGGGGTTGTTTTTCAGGAGTCGGGCTTGGCCCCTTAGTTCCAGTGAAAGGAACTTTGAATGCTTCAGGATACCAAAACATTTTGGACAATTCTATGCTCCCGACCTTGTGGGAACAGTTTGGAGCGGGCCCCTTCCTCTTCCAACATGACTGTGCACCAGTGCACAAAGCAAGGTCCATACAGACATGGATGACAGAGTCTGGTGTGGATGAACTTGACTGACCTGCACCCGATAGAACACCTTTGGGATGAATTAGATTGGAGACTGAGAGCCAGGCCTTCTGGTCCAACATCAGTGTGTGACCTCACCAATGCGCTTCTGGAAGAATGGTCAAATATTCCCATGAACACACTCCTCAACCTTGTGGACAGCCTTCCCAGAAGAGTTGAAGCTGTAATAGCTGCAAAAGGTGGACCGACATCATATTGAACTCTATGGGTTAGGAATGGGATGGCACCTAAGTTCATATGTGAGTCAAGGCAGGTGAGCAAATACTTTTGGTAATATAGTCTATGTGTTATATGAAAATAAATCCACCTGACAGTTTCTTCTTTAGAAACACAAAGTTGCCTTTTTATTTGCATTTTCACAATATAAATCAAAAATTCTTCTTTGTTAATAAGATTTAGCAATTTTTTTTTACTCTAATTTGTTTTACAGCACAAAAAATGTGCAAACTGAACAACGAAAAATCCTCATATTAGAAGTATTGCTGTTGCTGTGGAACACTGAGCAACACATATATACAGTAAATGTAAGACATAGTGCAAAAACAAAACACTGAAGGGAACCTAAACGATTTTATTATCCACACCATGTCATGACTTTACTTATCTTTGTTTTTATTTGTTTCAAATGAACCATAGAAAAATGCATTGATACAAATTAACTGATTGAGCTTAATTATTTGACCAACTCAGTGCTATTTTTCTTATTGTGACAAATACGTCACATGGTATTTCTTAGGCTGAAGGCCCGATGTAACATATATGTCACAGCAATGTTTACTAAACATGATATATATCTATTTGTGTAAGGAATGTGATCAGAACTGCTTAAATGTGATCTTGGACATGTTATTGAAGGATTAAAATTGTTACATGAGTTGAAATTTGCCTTTGCTGTCAAAAAACAAGCTTTTTAAATGAGCAGGTTTGGAAGTGATGTCATGTGGACAGCAGTTCACATCCTGTCACATGACTTCACCAGTATGTTAAGTAGACATCACTTTGGGACCTCATCAGGTCAATTCAAGAATAAATGTCTATTAGGAACTTTTCCAGGATATTTAAAGGGTGTGTGACACCTGTGTCACCATGGGTCCTTATGGGTTGTGGCTGTTACACTGTGCAAAGGTTTTAGGCACGTGTGAGGATGTTTTCAAAAACTATTCCATGAATCATTTTAATCGTATAAATTAACCTCAAAAGAAGAACAGCAAACAGAAAACCTAAATCAAATTAGTATTTAGTGTGACCATCTTTTGCCTTATGCTTGAAATGACAGCTGTTCAATTTTTCAAAGTAAAAGTCAACTATGTTAGGATCAGCAGTGTTTAAGGGACATATGATGCATGGAATGACTTCTACGTGCTTCAAATGTTGTGCAGTTCCATATGAAATTCTTCTAGTAAGTCCATACAGCATGCGATACCTGCTCGTCTTTGTCGTGTTGTGTTTTTGCAGTCGACTCACAAGAAATCAACACACTTAGCATTTTCTACCGCAGGAAATCATGCAATTTTGGTGAGCTGTCACACAGTGACTTTAGAATGCCAGTGCTAATTAAACTTCAAAGAGAAAGCAAAATGTGTTTATGAAAATAGAATATTTGTTGTTTTGTTTCCCAGGACCTTTCAAACTACCAGTTTATTTTGCTTTTTCGCAGCTGTGAGCAGCTCGCGCGTTGCCCTGTGGGACAACAGGGAATTTCAGCGCCACATCACAATAATCAACAGCACTTTTAAAAGTCAAATGTTTTTCAGTGTGCATAATGACTTTCATTAAGATGCTTCATTTTGGCCATTTTCCAGTGGGAACGCCACAAACCCCAAACCTGCAGAGAAATAAGGAACTTTGAAATGTTTCTTAAAGGTTTACCAATGGACTGAACACTTATGCTACAGCATAGCTATAATAATTTGATATGTATCTGTATGGTTTATATGGACATGTGGACATGTTTTATGATGTATTTTTCATATGTATTAGTAAAATTGTTTCCGTGACGGCTGAGCAAATGCCGTCACTTGATGAAGACACAGATTGTGATTGAAAAAAGCATGAAGAAATTCAGCCAAACAACACTGAATAAAGGCTTAAGGCTCGGGGTTATTCCTCTGTTTGTCAGTCAGTCTACTACTTCTACGGACACACATGAACCTTCAAGCTCCAAATCCAGACTCATGCCTCTACATAAACCATTTAATTGTCTCTACACAGATTAGAAATGCTAATTAGATTGGATTGTTACTGTTACAAACATTTGTTGGCTTCATCGTCTCCGCTGTGAAGATAAAATCTGTGTTTATAAGCGTGCAGTTGGAATAAATGACTGCCTCATGATGCTTCATACTAATATGATGGCATTTCTAGAGACAGTTGTATTATAATTAATAACAAATACTTGTTCGCTGTGGGCATCCCAGAATATAAATTTCATGTATGCCCATGTATCTGATCTCATATTCAGCTCCATAAAAAAGTAGAAAGCATGAGTAAAGAGCTGAAACATAAAGATCACTGGTGTGTTAAAGCTTTCACAGTCAGTCTGCAGGATGACTGAATCTCCTTCACTTCACTTTCCCCACTTGACAGGCTGCCACCGCTGTCCCCGCTGCTGCATTCTGTTACAATTACAAGATTAATGGACAGGGTGGATTTTGGTTTGCAGGAATTAATTGTGTCTCATTTTACTCCCATGCCCCGACAGACGAAACAATCAGGGCAGTAAACCTGGTGGTGATTCTTGTCAACACGACTGCGGATGCAAATTAATAGATGCTCAACATGCCAGCATATCCTGCAACCTCTCTGAAACAACCCTGTTTCTTTATTTTAATAAAACATTAACTGGTGAGTCTTTAAATGTCATTTCAAAATTTCAAAAAGGGTGAAAATCACTCGGCACTAGTGTTTGAGGGTTAAGGCACCGTTTAACTATAAAATAGATTAGACAGTCCTAAACACAGCCAGGCTACTTAAGGCTGCTATATTGAAGGTTTATTTATATAAGAAACAATCTACAAATCTTCTTTTCTTAGCTAAATGTGGGTTAATTTAGATCATTACTGTTGGCCGGCTGTCGTCATGGTTGGAAGGCTGTCATGCACACTAGCACTAAATGGTCGCACAACAAAGTTCGTGATTATCAGATGCCAACATTGTCTCCCAAAAAATGACCTTTCCCATTGAACTAAACTGAATTCTCATTTCCATTTTGAAGGAAATGCATTTTCTGTCCAAAACTTAAGAGTGTGACGTCGTAGGAAATGCTTCCAATTTGAAGGAAGAATATAGCAGAGGATATGGAGGCATAAGTCAATACGACCCTTTAACAGCATGTCCTGATGGTGGTAATTTGTCCCAGCTCATCTGGTTGGATAAAAAGAATGTCAATAGTTGCAATAAAATAAAATGAAAAGACATGTTAAATCCAAAAAATATTTGTGATATGTCAAAAACAAATGTAATCTGGGAAGAGATACATGTCCTTGAAATCATAATTTAGATTGTAGTTTAGTTGTACAAGAATGTGATTTTTGGGAGAGGGCAGCAGTGGCAGCTACAGAACCAAACATTTTCCTCAGCAATTGGCGAAACCTTAAAATTGGACTCACATTCATCAGGTGGACACAAATACTGCTCCAAATGAATGCTAATGTTGGACCCTGTCTGTTTGATGTGCAAATAAGCAAAGGTTTGCTAAAGTTAGACTGATAAACTTCAAAGATGATTTTAAAAAAAATAAAATCCCAGAATGGCCAAAAAACTCGACTGAGAATCCCTGTGAACAAAGACCTGGTTTATACCCTGAGGGATTGCCACCCCCAGTACAACATACACAGCCCTCATGCACCACCAGCAATTAGACTCATCCCCTGGAACAGCACACATTGCAGGCACTGGCAAAACACCCGGTACTGATTTGCATGGGTGAAATGTTAAGCTGAAATTGGCCCAAGATATTAGATCCCTCACTGGAAACATTTGACAGTGGAGGGTTTCTAAGGAATTTGATTTTCATTTATTTATTATGGTGCAATTTATATTTAACCCAGTCTTAGAAGTATAATTAGCAAAGAACCTATAGATACACAGGTGGAAGACATGCACCTTCAGTAGATATATATCAAATATTGCAATGCAGTTCCAGATAAAAAAAACTATAAATCTTCATCTAATTTTGCTCTGATGCTGACAAGACATTGATACCAGCCTTGGTTTTACCTCCAAAAGGATTCAGTACAGTGTTTCAGTCAGTGTGGAGTCTAAAACAATCCCTCCTCACACAGAGAATGTCCAAACCTAGCTACCGGCTCTGCAGTGTTGGGGAATGTCAAGGATCCTTTGAGCCATTTTGAGTTTCCAGTGATGGATATTGGCAAACAGCTTGCCTCTGTGAGTAAGGATAACCTTCCATTTGATCAATCTTGCACCCGTCTCTAAGACTATACCTCCCAATAAATCAATAGCCTAGATGTGTTTGTCCCAGTGCCTTCCATTCTCCTCAAGCCCTTTCCATTCGCTCCCGTCCTGAAGTACCTTTCTTTCCATTTGCTAACCTCCACACGTCGTCTTTGATATCCGTGTCCCTTTGTTCGTCTTTTACATCTTATTTTAAGCTTATTTGTTAGACGTGATGTAAACGCTGCTGCAAATTACGTCGCCTGCTAATTCGTCATGATACAGTATTTCACAGTATTTCCCAGTGTTTGTCATCAAACAGTACTTCACACTTGGCTGTCTGCTTTGGTTAATTTTACAGAGAACAAAGAAAACTTTCAGTACGCGGCAGCAAGGGAGAAGCTTTTTTGGACTGTGAAAGCTACAAGATATGGAAAACCAAACACAGAGGGAATTTGATTGAGGGCCGGGACAAGTGGCAATTTATCATCAAAGAATGAAGTAAGGCACAGAGAACAACAGGACTTAGGGTGTTAGCGTTAATATTTTTCCATTAAGATGATTTCATCCTGGAGAAAAAAAAAAGCACAACAATTTTTTTTTCTTTTTTGCTTTTAATTTCATGTTAGAACAGAGTCATTATTTTGTAATACTCACAGGAACAAGTTTGTAGATGCCGCAATTAAATTTCCTGAACAAAATGCTTTTGGTGCGGCTGTGCAATCCCCACCGGGTTGTTGGTCGCCTTCTCTCGCTCTCCTAAGACTAACTGAAAGGGGGTGTTTTCTAATGACTTCAAATAATCTCACAGAGCGTCAGCCACATATACCAATTATTAATTAGAAACTACAAATCCCTCTGAGATCTCATCTTGGTGCAAGGAAAAAAAAAAAGAATTAGGTTGTCCCATAGTTGCCGAGCTGCAAGCCATTTCAAGTCCATCTTCAAATGCGGGATGTTCTGCCAAGTATCCACTAGAGATGTATAGACAGATAAATCAAAGCATCTTTACTCAGATTATATAGCGTACATACAGAGTAGCATGAGCTTTTTGTTCTGGTTTGCAGTTACACACCAACCATTTAAATGTTTATTAATGCGTCAATGTACAGCTTTAAAATCCTTAAATGTCAGTACGACAATAAAACTGGCATCTGGTGTGTGAATTTTAATGAATGAACAAACACTTGACACAGAATGACCTAATAGAAATAAATCAAATACATCCTTATTATTATGACTAAGAGTCTTAGGTAGTTATTTATCATTTAAATATTTTACAGGGCAGTGATGGATTAATGGTTGCAGCTTTGGCTTACTGATCAGGAGGTAGACGGTACAAGGCCCAGCATGTTAAGCAGTCACTGTGGGCCCTAGAGCAAGGCCCTTAACCCTGTCTGCTCTGCCCCC
Organism: Dascyllus trimaculatus; assembly: GCA_024666655.1. NCBI lineage: Eukaryota > Metazoa > Chordata > Actinopteri > Pomacentridae > Dascyllus > Dascyllus trimaculatus. The sequence continues at coordinate 6,132,637 of CM045445.1, read as the reverse complement.
AACTGGGATTTGTGAACTTTCCAGTGTTTGTATTTGTGACATATTAAGCTGTGACAGCAGATTTTTTGGCCACTTGAGGGCAAAAGAGTCACCAGTATACCTGTTTACGTTGCTATACACTGATCAGCCACAACATTCTGACCACGGACAGGTGAAGTGAATAACATTGATCATATTGGTACTATGTGGTGTTTTGCCATCCATGTTGGTCAGACTTAGACACCCAAATAAGCATTGTCCCAGAACAAGCACACTCCCTCATGCAAATGGAAATCCCAAATGCCACTGGCCTACCCCCGCAGGAAAATGCACCCCACCACATGGAAAAAACATCAACCAATCAGGAACATGTTGAGGAACATGACAATGGCCCAACATGTTGATCTGACCTCCAAACTTCCTACACCCCTTTGAGATCACGCATCAACAGGATGCCGTGGAACAAGTTTGATTGACAGAGGCCCCACTGCACAAGCCAGAGTACCCAAAGGATCCAGTGCCAACGTCCTGGTTCCAGACCCCATAGGACACCCTGAGAGGTCCTCTTGTTCATGCCCAATGGTTCAGAGCATTTTGGACCACATAAGGGGGACCAACACAATATTAGGCAGGTGGTCATAGTGTTTTGCCTGATTGGTGTATATACTTACTGAATGTATAAAGCTGTTATATTAAGACATACAACATATCTGGAGATGTGATCACTTGTTTTTGGTGTGTGCCAACTCCTGAGGGAAATATCTGACTATTACTTCTAAATGCTTCACTATGTTCATAAGCTAGCTGCTAACTGTGCCTCTGTTGGTAGTTTAGGGTGAAGCCTCATCCACACACAGGAAGACACCAGCAGTGATGTGGTGATCAGAGGATTTCAGTTAAATTCTTCAACATGTAATGATAAAAAAAAAAACTTTGTGGGCTGACTGACTTAAATTAAACTCAACTTTGAGACACCACAATTGAAACCACTGCCAATGGACATGAAGGATGCATTTGATTGACATATGACATCATCAATGAGTTTCATAAATGATGAACACAAGGAAACTAGGTACATGGCTTTGGTTCCTACCACTGCAGCCACGTCAGAATGAAAAAGCAGCTCATCAGTACAGTAACTTACCTGTTTAAATTGTATTAAGGCTTGAAGTTGCGCATCATTAAGGGAGCGGCTCTTTTAAGGGGACACCGTCACAGAACACTTCATGGCACAAGGACGTTTGCACGGCCCACACAAGCTCCACTCACACTCCACGTCTTTCCCTAATTTTGCATCAGCTGCAAGTTTGGAGAAATCCAGCATTGCTAACGTGGCAATGGTCAGATGCACTGAGCTTTGAAACTGCAGGAAAACACTAGATAATATCACCTATCTGATAATATCAGCCATCTCTATATCATGTCATTGGCATTGGGGTGATGTATAGTATATTAAGTCATTTGCACGTGCAACTCAGCCGTTCATTTACATGTATTCTGTACAATTAATACTTAAAAACCCATAGTTGTTGAAACTAGCCTCTGTGGTGGAAACTCTCTCTGTATTCACACAGAGGCTACTTGGTTAGCCTTGATTTCTACAGCTGTCAGTGAAGTTAGCCATAACGCAGCCTAAGCAGGGGCGGACAGATATTCTGAACTTCCTGTCAAAGTCCACGTCAGTCGGCGAACCGCACACAGTCAGGGGCCGTCACACCCACTGAAGTGAGGCGGGCACCCCCGATTGACTGGCTGGCAGCTGCTGGCCAAAATACTAATCAGCATCCATGTCTACCTGAGTAGCAGCAAACACTACTGTTATCATAAATATGCCTGAAGCCACAGACCTGATGTGACTCCTGAGGCATTCAGCCATGGCAATCGCTGCTGATTTTCAGGTGCAACATATATTATTGACTGACATTAATGCATGTCCTCCAATAAATGGTGTTCAAACTATTTCAGTGATTATTATTTTTGTTAAGCCTTATAGTTTTCTGCGTTTTAGTTGTTTCACTGCATACTGGGATAGATCCCAGCACATGAGGAGGAATCAAGAATATGCCGGATGCTTCCTCAATCTGGTCCCCAGTTCAGATTTGAAAAGCACTCCTGTTTGCTCTTGAGTACAAAAACCTTTAGGCTTCTCTTATTTTGTTCACCTATTATGAGCGGGGACATTCATCAGATCTCTGTCTATGATCTTCCTGTGGGTAGGGCTTGACGACAAATGGCAGAGTGCATCTCTCATTCTTGTTAACCAAGTGGCTAGTGTTCTTAATGAGCACTATTAAAGGTAAAGTGTCATTACCACGGCACTCTGTCTATTCATTACAACCATCAATGTCTATTGATGTCTGCCTTCATCTAATCATAGAACTCTTCTGCAAGCACTTGTCTTCATCTATAACCTCTGCCTCACATAACACCAGATTAATGTCGAATGACTCCCTTTTTGCCACATTCAGTTTTTCTATTGTATCCCAACGCTCATAAAGCATCATAAGTGTCAGAGAGGCTGGAGAGATGGAGGCACAGCCCGATGTTAAATAAATGGAGCTGGTTTACATACAGTTCTGATGCAACTTTTGCTAGAATGTGAGAAAAGAACTGGCCTAAAAATAACACACAGGAAAGTAAAACTAAGCCATCTTTCATCAAATGAATGCAGACAAATCTAGAAATATATATGAGTATATGTGATTTTATGCAAGCCTGTTTTCATACATTGATATACAGTAAAGCTGCTTCAGTTTCCTTTAATGTTTTAACCACATATTCTAAATTGATTGGCTCTAAAAGCTCAAACAAGTGCACCAAAGCTTTTAAATAAAGGCTGCTACAACCACTATGGCACATCCCATCCATAAACAACCAGAGTTTCAATGCTGGAGACACTGCTGATGGCAGTACTGATCATTCTGTTGGTCAGTCGATCCACCACTTTGATGTAGAAACATCTCATCATTGACGATCATTGTTCCCAGAGGATGTTGACTTTGATGAACTCTTCCTTCCTCTCTTGTCATCATCAAACCAAAATTTCAATTTGTCCAAATGCTTCAAAACTAATTACACTCCTGTCGGTTTCATCCCTACTTTATCCTCGCTTACTATGTTTATTTTTTAACTTTTTATAAAAAAAATATTTTACTATCAAAAACAAATATCTGTACATACATCACTTTAAATATTAAAATGGGAACAGTAAACTTACAGCACAAATAATAAACAGTAATAACCATGTAATTCACCCCAAAATGTGCCAAAACGGCAGTATATTAAACATGAAAAAATAATAAGAAGAAATAATGAAATGAAACTGGCCATTGCCCCTAAACACTTGAACATTTGCAGAAGACAGTGTTTGAATATGTGTTTCAAGTGAAATTCACAAACTGTTTCCATCTGTTAACAAGTTAAACTAGGACTGCAAAAGTGATAAGAAGCTTGAGCTGTCAAATATCAGCATGTTGGCACTGAGGTTGAACATGTTAGTACACACACATTACTTTAAAACACACACACACACACACACACACACACATGAACACAATCTCAAGCAGCACATGCTTTCCTGTTGTCTTCCTGTGATAGTTTGTATTTGACCCCATAGCGTTTGTTTTACATTGAACCTTAATGGCAAAGACTTTGGGTTGGATTTAGACAGCTTCACTAGCATTAAGTCTGACTCACCACATTGAGGCTCAGTGTATCAGTCTGCTATTTATGCCTCACAATTAATGTGGCTTTCTCCTCCCCACCCATGAGCAGCGTCCTACATGCTGAAAATGTCTTTGGTTTTGGATTGTGCAATAAGGAAGGCCTGCTTGGTTCTTTCAGTGAATGAGCCATTTTCATGCTAATGCTCACCTTACTAGACTTCTGCAGGAGCACCATTGCCGTGCTCAGTGCTGTCCAAAATGATTGGTCCAAAGAGCCAGAGCATTTTCCCCCTCTACAGCATCGTGATAAGAAGTTGTAGCCCCACCATTCTGAAGCATTCCAACACAGGTGGAGGTGGAGGTGGGTCTGGCTGTGTGAGACTGCACCAGCATGAACAAAACACTGAGGAAGTGTGGCACAGTCATGAGTAACACCTCTGCACTACATCAAAATCCTGAATATTAACGACTTCATAGACTAACATCATTTTATTTGGCTAATGTCATGTTATTGTCCAGTCAGGAAGTGATTCACAACTCTGCATGTTGGACGGAGCAGATGAGGCTTCCTCCTACAGCTATGTCGGGCACCCCTCGGGAAAAAATAAATGCATCGCCTTTGTTCGCGGTAACTGTTAAATACGAAGCGGTGTGACCTCATTAGCTATTATTTTTCATACTCTGAATAATTTACAATGTTATGAAGGCATGGGGCTATTTGTTATAGCGATATCTAAAGTGAATTGTAATTCTTTGTCTGGTAAAAATAGATATTTACAACTCAAAGTACAATTCCAATTCCATCCTGACCTCAGAATGCGAGATGCAAATTTAGAAAACCTTTGGTTAGTGGCGGCTGTTTTCTGTTCCGAGCTGAAAATAAACCGATGTTTTAATATTGTTCATTCATTTTCACTTCAAGGTAATTAATGCATCAGACGGCCTAAATCATCTGCTGTTATCTAAAGTGTGTTTTTACCGGTATATGAACAACAACTTTTCAATACTGCTTGAGCCAACTTGCAGTTTGAACACAGCAGATGGGATTATAACATGCATGGGTGGGCTTTGGGGTGATGTGGAGCTGTGTGCATTGCTTCTCATTTCACTACCTTACGATATATATAAATATATGATTATTAAGAAAGTCTAACAATCTTTTCTGAAGCTCTGGGTCCGTGTTGCTCTTCAACCTTGGGTGCTCATTTGTCCCTCCATCCCCTCGGCGTCCTATTACATGCATCCTCTAATGAAGCAGGACTGGAATTACTGTTTGTTATATCAGCGGGGGTCTGAGGACTGTCCTGCATAATTGGGCCGTAAGTGGAATAGATATGTGAATATGAATAAATAAACCCAATGTAATTAATGAGGACCAATGATTCGACCGGTGATAATTAAATCTGCCGTGTTTTTCAATTTGCATGATTAAGGCGTTAGTTAACGTTATGTTGTACCCGCACGTTACAGGTTGTTCATTCTCAAAATGTCAACATATCAGAATTCTCAACACTGCACTTAATTATCTTCAGGAGCTTTAAAACTATCAGCTAAATCAATTAACTTTAATCTGCAACCAATTAAAGTGTGACTTTTAGGAATGCTAATGTGCCACATGCTGTACTTATATCTCGGCCTGCTCAAACACACACGTCAAACCGAAATTTGTCAGCGGGCTCGGAGTGTGTGGGTCTGGTTGTACGCTGTGAATTGTGCAAGGAGGCGCTCAGGGTGTTTAAGCAGGAGGGATTTTTTTTTTCGAATTATTTTTTTTGCCTATTTCTCCTCATGCTCAATTCGAAATTTAAGTTTGATTCTTCATGATTCAAAAGAGGTCAGAAGTGATTTGCATATTTTGACATTTTAAACAATTCACAGCAGCTCTAAAAGGGATTTTTTTTTTTTTAAACTGCCTGGAATCAGCTGCAGCAGCTTCGAAGGCGCCGAAAGGAAGGAACAGGCCGGGGTACTCGATTGTGCTGTTAATATTATACTGTCAAATGGAGAGGGCAGCACTTGACAATGAAGAACAATGATTATTTCCAAGCCTTTCATGTCTGCCCACCACATGCCTGTCGAGTTGAGCACTTTTACTGATACGCTTTTTATAATGCTGGATTGACCAAATACAAGGTGAAGAGGTGGGAGAAGAGGAGCGGGAAGGAGAGGACAATTTCATCAGTTCCGATTCCCCACCGCCGCCTCCTCCGTTTCGTAGACCACGCTGACATCTGAACTGCATGGTAACTCAATGGCGCGCTGTGACCTTTCCGTTGCCTCGCAGATTGTAGCCATAGCCCAAACAGTAGTGGGACACGTTTGTTACTGGAGGGGAACCACAGTAGTTTCAATCTCTGGATCACCTGGGAAATCCTGGGAGGAGGAAGTGAATGGAGCAGTGGTCCCAGTGGCACCCCCCTTCCGCTGAAGCTGCAGAGAGAGACTTTTTTAAACAGTGAAATGTCACCGGATGGGTTAGATCAATTACACAGCTCCGGAGCGAATGTGTCCGTTCCTGTGCGCGGACTGAACTAACAAGACCTCCGATGTGTGCCGCAGTGTCCGTTTTTTTTTTTTACCTCTCAACACAACCCATGATTGTTACAAAACAGATTCAAAGGAGCTCTCTCTGATCCACCATCTCTATGGCTTGAGCCCAAGGCTATTTTCTGAAAATTTCAGCAGCAGCTCAACAACTGGAGGGCCAAAATGAACAACCTTTGACTCTATGGATCTGAAATACTTGGAAGGATGTTGAAATACAATACAGCTATCTGTCACTATCAGCAGCCCAGAGTGAGATTTGAAAAAAATGGAAACAGAACACGAGCCGATATTTCTTTCTTTCTTTCTTTCTTTTTTTTTTTTTACTTCTGCCGAATCAACATTGTAAATTGGAGAGTAAATAACAGCCTTTCAAAAATGAGTCAGTAGATGTGACTGAACCTGTTTCTAAAAAATCTCGACCAGTTTTCTGCGATCGTTTGACGCAACCCTCTAAATATGGCCAGGCTTTTTTTTAATTAAAGGACTGATGACAGCTTTGTTCACAACAACACCACTGCAAAATGAGCATTCTCCTCAATGCTTGAACCGCTTATCCACTTGCAAGGTCATTAAAACTGAGATGTATTTTAAATGCTTTCTAAGGTGCAGATTTTCAGAAGCTCTGGTTTATGTGTGGCTGTGCGCAAATGTAAAACAGACAGTTTGGGAAGCATCCGTCAGGTCGTGCGTGCCTGTTGTTGTTTTGTGTAATGAGCTTGCCTGAAACAACACCAGCAACAACAATCGTAGGATATGCAGCGGTTCCTTTATGTTCGGTTACCGCTGGAAGTTACAAGCTTACAACTTATAACTTGGCACTGCTGTACCACTTCACTGGCACACACACACACACACACACACACACCTCTCCTGTTCCTGGTATTACTCGGTCCACAGCATCCTCAGTTTAAAGTCTGCAGGTATGATGTAACGACGGTCTGCTGCGGCCTGTGATGTATCATTGATGCAGGCTGACACCGCTCGGAACGTACAAAGTTCCTACTAGTAGTCGTTTTCGCTGTGTGCAGACGTATTTTGTAAAATAACAGTCATGTTGGCAGGTTTAGTTTCTCAAACAGAGGCGGAAAGCATTAGTCAAGAGAAATATCCACATCCGTGAGTGAAATTCCTAAGTTAAAGCAATTAAAAGTACCTGGCTGGAGACAGATTGTGGTTTTGATTAAAAGAAACGAGTGTGGGCTTTCAGCTGCTATCTTTGGCGTGAACAGGTTTTGCAGCATTAGAATGATAGAATGTTATTTTTGTCTTTGTATTTATATTAGAGCTGCAACATTTAGTTAATTATTTTTTTAATTTAATGAACAAAGATTAATTGGAAACAGATCTTCCAATTATTACCAGCTTCTGCCATTTTTTTAGCAACAAAATTTGTTCTTTGCGACTATTAACTACATTTCTCTGTATGTATTTAAAATTGATTGTCATTGTGTTTTGGATTATTTCCCCTACATGAGATATGATTATGCCGGGTCACCGTATGGCTCAATGAGCTAAGGCGCTATCATGTAGGTGCAGGACGCCAGCAGCAGTCGTGAGTTCGAGTCCGGCTCACGACCCTTTGCTGCATGTCTCTCTCTCCTCTCTACCTCATTTCACCCTGCCTCTCCCTCTATCAATAAGGAAAAATCCCCCCCAAATATTTTGCTTCTTTCATCATTTCCTATCTTTTCTAACATTTTTAGCTAAAACAAAACAGTTAAGTAATTAATCGATGGAAAATAACTGGCAAATTATTAGATAGTGACAAACAATGATTGGTAGCTCCAGAGTTTCAAAGTGCTCCATGGTTAGGTTAAAACAAGTGGCTCCATATGGAATTAGCTACATACTGGTATATGATAAAGCCAAATTGTGTTACAATTAAAGATCAGAAAGAAGGATTTTTATTACAGGCTAAACTTGACTGCAAAGGAGTGGAATGATACCAGCACCAGGGGGATTATCTGGAGATGTTGATATTACCCCTGTCATGCCTGACCCAAGAAAAGCTGACAGAAAATTCTAATCTTTGGAATCTGACATCTTTATTCGGCCCTTTAACAAAATGTAAAAATAAATAAATACATAAAAAAAACAAAAATCATGTGCATATATGTTTTTGTTTGTATCATGTTTGATACATCAGACATTATATGCAATACATATGAGATGTATATATATATATATATATATATATATATATATATATATTAATTAGTATAATTAGTCTCAGAAACGTATCTATCAAATATGATACCCACGGTATTATAGGGTTAATAACAAAGGAGACTTTTGAACTACTTGTGGACGTGCTGCAGCTTCTTGGCTTAAATAAGAACACAGCACATTACAACAGCCAAGACATGAGGAGATGCAGGCTTTGTTCGAGTTGTTGGAAAGATAGGAAGAGGAGTAGCTTACTTTTTTTTTTTTTTCGAAAACGAAAAATAACAGGACTTTAAAGGGTTTTTTAACCTCTAGGTTTCTGAGGACACTCATTATTTTCACAATCGTGAGCGGTCGCCGGTCAGAAACGCGCAACATGCTGTCGTTTCTTCTTGTTATGACATCTTCCCTTGGGTGTCTTTCCAAAGAGGAAAATATTTCACAGCATTTGCCATGGATGAGCTTGGCCAGTCATGAGCCAATTGTAGCTGTCAAGATGAGGCTCGTGGCCTCACAGCGGGGGGGCGGGTGGCTTACTAGCAACGACAGCAACAAAGTCAAGCAAAGCAAAGTAAAGAAGGAGCATCAAGCTAAAAGCATAGTTTTACAGTTTCTGGTTATCTCGGCCGCAGACCGGACGCCGTTTCAAGGTAGACTGCTCATCAAGATGAGAAATAGGTGTCGAGTCAGAAACTTGGCCAAATTAGTCGGGGCGACAGCGGAGGTGCCGGGCCGCCAAAATGTGTCTCCTTTAACAGGCTCATATACTTAGAACTGAGAATACCCCGGTGTGACTATCCATAAGAGTGGGCAAGCGTGTGCTTTAGATGACTGGACTGTGAAGGCATAACACAAGAAAATCTAAATCAAGCAGCAAACTCTCCCTATCCTAACAGTCCCCGAGGTGGTGACTTGTTGTGTGGAGCCTCAGATGTACAACTCTGTGGTGCACACTGCAACAACTCTGTGATTAATACCACTGACAAAGCAGTAACTAATGATCGATTGAGGATGCTTGGGTTCTAAAGACCATTTCCCCTTCACTTACTTTGCCTTTTTCAAAGCCATCTGATATTTTGATCACTGGCAGGGGCCATGTCGGTGGAATTAATCACTAATTTAAAGCTGGAACCTTCTCATTTGCACAGAACTCTGTTCACAGAAGGAGATTTTGAATGATTAGTTGGTTTCAGATTCACCTGATGTCAATGGTGCTTTTACCGTACCTTTATAAGAACGTGCTATGAATAACAACAATGCTGATTTTATGACAGCCAGTATTCTTGTATTAAGCATGAATTAGAGCCTGTGCTTTGAAGTTTGGCACTTACTGCGTCGTGTTAGCCGATGCATATATGACACGGAGAGAGAGGAAGATTAGGCCGCCTTTAATAAATACGCGCCTCAGTTACTGTAATGTGCTTTTCGGCTTTTTATTTACTTTAACATTTAGAGTGAATTTTAATGAACAGCCTTTCCCGAGCAGTCGGGGTATTTTTTTTTTAATGCATTTATCTCCATCCGCACATATCCGATGTGCTCCGAGTGTCCATCAATGAAATCTTCATTCACATCCAGAAAGAGAAACATGGCTCAACATTTACAGCCTAATGCATTATGCAGCGGAAGCTTTTAAAAAAGATGATTGGAGAATTCCCCTCTGAAATGCAGCTGCAACATCAAAGCGTGAGTGGGAGGAAAATTAAATGGTACAGAAATAAATAATGGTAGACTTGATGTCTTTGCTAATTGGGATCTCTGGCACTCGGGTCAAAAGGCCTCCGCCAGGGAAAGCCTGAGAGGAACGTGTGTGTTGTGTTAAGGTGGTAAGGTACAATAACATGTTGTGCTCTCAGACAAACTCTTTCCACCGACTCTTGTTATCGCTGAATGTGCAGGCTGGACCCCAGTTTAAGCAGCGGGTGATGGGAATGTGACATTATCAGTGGAACAAAGGGCTTCCTGGGCAGCGTTTAGCCATCGGTGAGTTGCACAAAGAGATTCTCACAGGTGCGGGAATAATTAAATAAAAATAAGATAGTGGGAAAAACAAAATAAACATGCAGCCAAATGTGTCAGACAGCACACTGGCCATCCTTCCTCTCCGTGCTAATAAAGGCTCTTCCCCCCACCCCCCCTCAAAAGGCCTGCCTGGCTGCTGCCAAGTAGCCACACAAACACTAGAGGGCTCTCTCTGTGGACGGCAGCGTGGGCCCCCTCTGCTGTCACTCACACACTCCACTGCTCCCTCTCTCTCTCTCTCTCTCTCTCTCTCACACACACACACAGACACACTCACATTCAGCTGTGCAGTGATGAGCGTGACCTTTTCCTCTAACTGTCTTAATAAGATCTGTGTGTAACTCTTCTCCGTCCCCCTCAGCCTGAGATTTATTTGTTTTATTTATCTGTTTATCTATTTATTTATTTTTATTTTTCATTCATTTCCCTTTAAGTTTTGAAGATTACAAATTGATGCAGCCACTGAGCGGTTGGTGCAAAGGAACTAAACCTGGACGCAACAGAATAGTTCTTTCCTGTGCGTTGTGCCAACAGGGCCACAGCGTGCGTACGTGCGTGTGTGTGTGTGTGTGTGTGTGTGTGTGTGTGTGTGTCCATCTGTTCAATGTTTAGCCCTATCAAATGACAGCGTAAATGAGCAGCCCCGGCTTCGTTTCACTGGTCGCCTGGCCTATTTCATTTCCCCATTAACCGAGAGAAGTGAGGGCCAAGTCATGCGCCTCAGCAAAAAAATGGAGAGTTCGAGGGAGAGAGAAAAGGGGAGAAAAAAAAAAAGTCCAAAACGCAGCAATAAGAACGTTTCATCTGCACACACCTACTGCAACAATCTACAGCTGTAAGCCGGCAATGTGAGGCGATAACCTTTGCGCGTCCGTGCCTGGGCAGAGAGAGGCATGCGTTCATTTGTGCGCCTGTTGACCCGGCTCCCTCATCAACCCAATGAGCGCAGTGGAGGGGAGGCTCTCTTCGCCACCGTGCATCTCTCCTCCATCTCCTCCTCACTTTTCCAGTCGGCCAGCAAGCCTGTCGGAGCTCTTAACCACAACCCCAACACTGTCACTCCGCAATGACAAACTGTAGGAAGGATTTCTAGCCTCTCGCCGGTCTGCTCGCTTTCCCAGCGCCTCGAATGAAACGCATCGGACTTTTTGGCGTATTTTGAAGGGGAGGAGGAAAAGAAAAGAAAAAAACAACAACCATCCCTTCCTAAATTAACGCTCAAAATAATGCAGCAGCAGCGGGAAAGGATGCAAGTCTCACTAGTAAGTAGAGCTATATGAACCTAACAGGTATGGCTGTTGTGCGGTGCTGATGTGTGGAGAGCTCGGACAGGACTTCTCTCCGTCGCGGGGCTTCGGCGCATTTTACCCGGCACGCTTTTTTGCAGGAGCGAGGTGACGCGGAGCAAAAAAGGTCTGCAACTTAGGCTGCCTTCTCTTTTTTTAAATTCACGTTTCACTCGCCTTCTTTTGCGGGTGGAAGTCGCTCCTGTGTGTGTGTGTGTGTGCCTTATTCCTCGCAAACTGGACTGCCCGTGCGCTCCGGTTGCCACGTTTGATGCACTGAGGCGGGCTGATTGGAAACGCCGCCTCGTCAAAGGGTAAAACTTCAGAGGTTCGGGTGATCGGGGAAGGAAGGAAGGAGGAGAGGAGGAGGAGGAGGGGGGGACGTGCTGCAGATTGTTGCAGGGCAGGTAGAAGCCTCAAACTTTGCGGCTTTTATTCCCTCTCTCTCGGTGGCGAGGCGCTGAGACATGAGTCGCTCCTGTGTGCGCCGTGCTGTGGGGCTTCCTCCTACCTTGGACAGCTCCTCCGCTGCCGGCGCTCGGTTTGCGGCTGAGCCGTCTGGACCGGCTGCTCTCCGGCGGGGAGCTCTCCTTCCCCCGTGGTGCTGAAAGCGCTTTACTCCGTCACGCAGCACGCTGACTTGAAATGCTCCAGAAAGGAGGACAGATCGGAATTGAATCCCAGGTATTCAGAGCTGAATTTAATGTAATTTAAAGCAGGTGGGTCATCTGTCCTCCTCTGACTCATTCCTCTGGAGATATTTTTTCCCATTTATTTATTTATTTTTTATTATTATTGACCCGGTCCTGCTTCTTTTAGTCTCCAGGTCGGTGTCACTGTAACTGGAATCTCCCCGCACTTTGTGATATTACAGTTGGCTCCAGGTGGGATCCAGCTTATTGTCCTTGGAGATGCTCTGCTGTAAGCACTGAGCATCTCCCCACAGGGACACACTGTGGAGTAAAAGTTACCAGAACTGACCCTGTGCTGCTGGAAACAAGCCGCTCTGTGCTCTGATGTCCACCTGAAGACAAGTCAAAGCCAAGCCTTTGTGTCTGCTTGTTTTCTCCCACCACCCCCCCCTCCATCACTCTGCTTTTGCATTCTGTGGCACCGTCAGACTGAGCTGGCGAAATAGTTGTAACTGCTTTGATTAAAGGGCAAAATTTACATTAGCTTTCACCCTCTCTGTTGCATGTTCCAGTGGTGTCACTCTAATTTTTTGGTTTGTTTGTTTGATTACAGTTTTTCTGTGTTTTTTATTTAAAAAAAAAAAAAACAACTTTATGTTTGTGCTTATCAGAAAACAGCAGCTCCAGTGTAACATTACACATTTGATTAAAGGAGCAAACACGCCTCTAAATACCTTCGCAATTATCTCATCTGGATTACTTTGATATCAGTGAGCTGCAGCGCTGTTGACATGGCTCACCTGCAGCCAGCCGCTCTATCTAAACCTGGCAGTATTGCATGCATGCGTGCACGGATGTCTGAGGAATTTGATTGCAGCCTGTGACAATATTTAACCCAAAATGTTTTGTCAAAACATTAATCATAAGGAACATGTAATTTCTGGAAATCTTTCTAGGATAATCCCCAGAACAACAGATTAAAGCAAGGCAATCTGATATTGTGGGCTGAATAGCCTCAGAGAACAGCCATACCCATTTGCTGTTCAGTTGTAGCAGGGAAATATTAAAACAGGATTGGAATAGAGGGTCACGGCTGCTTCAGATAGATCATCTGTAATGATGAAGTGACATCTTGGCTTCACATCCTAAAACAGACAGGAGAATTCCCGTCCTTTTTCATCTTTTTGCTCGCCTCAGAAACTGATTTCTCCTCTGCCTCTCATTCGGACTGTCTCGGCTGATTTGTTTATTTGACTCTGTTTTGCTGTTCCCGTCTCCCTCTTTCTTCCCCAGCTCCTGACAACTCCTCGCAACACTAAAAGACAACTAACAAACTGTGATTGCTTCCTTATAGGTCTCCCCCTCGGAATAACGCCAAATGGATGCTGTGCCGAGAGCCTCACCCCCTCACCAACTGCTATGGAGGCATGCCAAGCCATGCAAGTGACCTTTATCGCACCATGAATGCAAGCTCTGCCGTTCAAAGAGGACACAAGTAACCTTTTCTTGTTATCTAAGAAGGAGCTGTTGATCTGAGGAGAGGAGGAAGAGGAGGAGGAGGAGGGGGGGGCAACAAGACACAGAGAGAAAAGAGTCTCATAAAACAAACAAACAAACAAAACAAAACACACAACGACAGGATGCCAAAGCGGTCCGAGGAGATGCTCATGGATCTGTGGATGTCCTTGCTGCTGGTGTGGATTACTTGTGTTCCCTGCGTGTCTATGACTCCGATCATAGGCCAGTCCAAAAGTACACAAACTGGTGGGTCCGCAGTGGTGGCGAGCGGTCTTGGCGAAGGACAAAGATTACTGAGCCGCGCCAAGAGAGGATGGGTTTGGAATCAAATGTTTGTGCTGGAGGAATTTTCTGGACCAGATCCAATTCTAGTTGGCAGGGTGAGTGCTGTGATTGTCAGCATTATATTAAGCTCGCTTATCGTGTGGAAACATTAATTCGGCCATTTGAATGCTCCCTCCATTTTTTTTTTTTGTTCTTCCCATGGGCAGTGGGAGGGTTTTGGTTGTCAAGGGGAAACAGAGATATGGGGACAAGAGAGAGGAAGGCAGGCAGAGGGAGGGGGGGTCAGAAAATGCTTATGGAAATAATTAAACTCCCATCAAATAATGGTGGCACATATTTTTTAGCGTTTGCATTTGGGCGTCCTTGAAATCCAAGATTCTGTGTTAGTCTGTAGCAGCAAACGCAGATTGTTTCACCACAGTTGCTTCCACGGAAAGCACAGATGCATGAGAAGTGTGCCTCCTTCCCCCCCCTCCATCCCTCTTATTTAATCTTCCTTTTTGTGAAGGCATGTGTTGCGGACTGTGCATAATGTGGATAAGAACGGACTATTTTAGCTCTGATAGATTTTCCATTGCGGCTCTGTAATGAACAGAACTGCGGGCTAATCCTGCGGCTGAGGGCCACCTGCTCCCTGGCCTGTGTGGAAGTGTCAGGCAGGTTTCAGGGGAGTGGAGGGCTGCTGGCCAGCCCGGCCAAAGCAGCTTGTTCACAGCTCATTGCTGGGATTCACCTGGGGAGAGTCAGCCTGGCAGCCACGCTCACATCCCTCCGAATATCACCCAGCCACTCTGGCATGGGCAGGAATACAGGCCATCAAGCATAATATTTGATCTTGTTTGGTAATAGCTTTTGCAAACAGTTTATCAGTGCCTAATATTTGATAATTGCTCGCTATGCCTTTCTTGTTTATGACATATTGCTGCTGCAGCGCACTGAAATATTTTTCCACCCCCCCAGACATGGCAGCTGTCAGGGCTGAAGCTAAAAACCAGATTCCATTCTTGTCACACAAGAAAAAGAAGTAGCTCGTGGTCCAAGTGAAGTCTTTTAATTTCACTCCCGCTTGTTTTTTCTCTCCTTCCTGCCATCCTGAGCATTGTCATATGGCTGCATCAATTAAACATTTGCCACCATGCGGGATTTGCACCTGTGTTTTCTAAATACCATACGAACACAAAAATGCTGTTAAGTGATGCATTAATTTTTCAAGCGAGTCAATTAGGCAGCCTCTGCTGGATTCGACAATGGCTGCTCGTCAGAATGCTGAAACAAACAAACGCTCACCGGGGCCACGGTGACCACACGTGAGCTTGGAATTGAAAGGTTAGGTCGCCACTGTGAGATAACCGAGCATCAAAGAATCAACACATCACCTGGGAAATTGTTACATATTCGCTGGTATTTAACCTGGTAACATTTTTTTAAAATAAAAAGAACAAGAAAAAGGGCAAAAGAGAAAGCAACGTTTAATGAAGACAAATGTGTTATGATTTTAAATCCAAGCTTGCACTTACTCTGTGTGCCCCTGGCCAGAGTGTGAAATGTTGTGCAGATTGTCAGCAGAGGAGTGGTGGCACAAAATTAAGTTAGGTTCCAAGCCATGAAGGATGCATTCTCTCAAGGCCTAAGCTAATGCTTTGCAAACTTGACTGTAGGATATGTTAGTCATAGGTATAGGCATCTTCCTGTTGAAGGACGGCGTTAGGATGGCGCGCGGGGCGGGGGGGGGCGTCTCTGGGCGACGAAGAACGCGGCTAGCCTTTCGCAAGGCGATGATGATGGGTTGCGTTCACTGCAAGGTTAAGTGCTCATGAGTATGCCTGGCAGAGCTAAGATAAGTCCTATGTTAGACCAAGATGGCACTGCATTGGTTTAAGACTATAAATCTCTCTCCTTCTCAATCCCTCTGTCTCCTTTTCTTCCCCTTTCTCTGTGATTCTCACGCTTAATTAAAAAATGAATCAAATGGGTGGGAGGTGTGATTCAAATGGGTCATACAGCTCTCTGTGTATTTTGCACAATTTTCTCTGCTGCGTGTGAGGCCGCCTGTGTCTGTGGTTGTGGGCCGATTATCAAGAAAGTCCAGGCCAAGATTGGACTCTTTCCATCCCATAGTTTTTTTTTTTTATTATTGCTGGTGCACTCTGAGGTTTAATTATGCTTGTATCCCCAATCTTTGTCTGCGACCGGACTCCCCTCAACTACACCAACACTGGGAATGAGGCTGAGCGAGAGATAGTGCCATCGATTTCTAACGTTGTGTCATCCGTGGTGTTCTCTCTCAGCAGAGACTATTAGCATAAACGCAGGGAGGAAGGGGGGTGGGTGGGGGGGAGGCGGAGGTGTGGAAGAGTGAGAAGGACGGCCATAAGGCGTGACAGCCCCCCTTCCCTTTTGCTGTTCTTCTTCAGCGCATCGTTTCTTGACATTGTGATTCAGTGAGCGGCGCGTTCGTCAGCCCCCGTCAGTCCTGTTGGCGTCGGGGAGGCAGACATGCAGTACCTGTTAAAGTGAAGCAGGGGAGACAGCTGTGAAAGCTTGTTGCTCGGCTGTAGCTTAAAACGAACACAGCGTTGGAAGGGATTTTAGGATTACTCATCATGAGCCAGGGACAGTTCAGAAATATCCCATCATTAAGAATAGAAATAGGCAAATGGAGCGTGAAGGTAGATACGCTTCGCTCATATGGACTGAGCTAAGGGACGCACGTTTGCTCATTGTTGACAACGAGTGGGAGATACCAAGACCACTTAAGCAAATAAAGTAGAGGGTAATTTTAGGATAAGCAGCTCTTGATTTACCGTTACGCTGCCACAATGGGAAAGCATAGCCTGGGTTTTAAAAATAAAATAAGAGTTCTGGAGTACATAAAGTGGGCGTCTTGTTGAAGACCTTTCTCTATTTTGGTACGAGGCCCATCCAAACTGTCAGTCATGTTTTCCCACCATTTTGCCTCTTCAATCAAAGCTTTTTAAATTATTTGAACATACAGCGAAGCAACTCAATTACACCAGGCCATTACAGGCAAAACACTGTCTCAGAACAAAAGACAAACAGCGAACAAATTGCTGTGTTTGCACCAAAGAGATATTGGAATGCGTTTGCTTTGTAGTGCGAGTCTCAGTGATGGCGGTTCGGGCTGGAGTATCTCACAGTCTCACATGCAACTTTCCCTTTCTCCTTTACTTCCAGGCGATCATTTAGCATATGGTGCGTTAGGACTGCTAATGATGGATTCCACAGCTGAGTGCAGATGTGTAAAATTGACTGATCCCTCATCCCATTGTCCAACGCTTTTATCCACCACGGCATTGTATGTGTTTTTGCACAAAGGGAATTGATAATCAAACATTAATATTCATCAATTCAGGCTGAACGGCTAGATTGCGAGGACTGACAGTGATACGGAAAGAAGGAAAAGGCTTTGATTATTGATTCAGCAAAGAAAACGAATATGTCGGTAAGACAAAGAAAATGGCTTTCTCTGTCTTCGTGTATGTTCTTGCACAAAGTAACACCAGCTTTATTCTTCCAAACAAGCTGTTTGACAGGATTCCCAACAAGAGGGGCCACAGTGGTATCAGATTGGTGGTGCAATGCGAGTCTGCTGGGCGTTTTGCTGGAAGCAAAAGTGATATTCTGTTGCTCTGTTCCCCCCCCCAAAAAATTGAAGACCCTTCCCGAGCACTGACTTGTTTGAAATGGTTCAGTCTTTCTTCCTTGTTTTCCCCTTTTGACGTACATTTAGGTGAAACTGATAAAAAAAAAAAAAAACACAGCTTAAATTTATTGGTTCAGTATGTTCCCTAGAAAAGCAGGTGCCCCTAGTAAGTCTTTATTTACTTGCTGAATTGTGCATCTGATAAATTGAAATTCCCATGGTTCACTATGTTACAAGTAGAGATTTCAGTTACTTTGTATTTTTTTTATTGTCTGTTTACCACCTCGATCTGGACCCCAGTGCTCCATCTTTATCTCGGATAGCTTTCCAAATTCAATTCAGACCTTTTTGTTGCTTTTGTTGCTTTCTGCACTTTGGACTGCTGGTACAAGATGTGGGACATCAGTCTATAAATACTGATGCGAGCTACTTCTGCTCGGCTGGATTGCCTCTCTCTGTCTCCGTCCCCCACCTCCACCTCGGCCTCCCTCTCCTTCTTTCTCTCTCTGACGGGGTGATTATGGAGAGAGTGACTCTTGAGCCCAAGTAAGCCTGCCTCCCGGGCTGATGGGGTGTGGTACAATGACATTGTTAAAATTTCTCCAAGTGTTTGGCTTTGGCGATGTGAGGCAGTGAGGCAAAGCTAAGGCGAGATTGAGTGCTGAATGCAGCTGCCAGAGCAGCCTGAGACTCCCTGGTCCTGCTAGGGGCCCTACTGTTGCTGGTTTAGCTGGTTTACAACAGATCAAAGGTTGATCCCACTCCTCGACTGAGTGCTGCTGATTTGGCCTCTGATTAACGAGGATCGCCCACCTTTATCTGCATTTATTCCGGCTCCAGCAGCCGAGCAGATATCTGGCTATGCCTTTGATTGATGGATGAGAAGTGGGAGTTAATGAGAATATTAGCCGAATTATTGCCAGTGATTGATAGCCATTATGACACATGAATTATAAGCATTGGCTCAGATATAATAAATTCTGAAACATAGCCCAAATTAGACACAGGTTCCAGTGCCATAGTGAGAGGGTTGAATCGAAAAGCTGTCATTAAATCCAGGAAAGGAAAGCCCGTCAATGTTTGTTGGACTTCATTCCATTCCATTTGGTTTCTCACACCCACAACAGCTCCTGGAATACAGCTCTGTAATCTCTCTTCAGGCAGCACCACACAGATCTGTATTGAGCTGCAGTCTAGCAGCAGCTTCTCTGTCTCTCAGCCCTTAGATCTCCATTCTCTACTCATGTGTAATTTAGAAAAAAAAAACAACAACAACAACAACGTGCTAACATCCCTCTGTCCACCGCCTCCCCCCATCCTTCCCTGCTCTGTTACCGTGCTCCTCTCTTTCCCGGAGGCCCACCTGTACAGTATATCACTAATGCCAGCAGGGCCATTATATCAATGGGCCATGGTCACAGTCTCCCTCTTCCTTTCCAATCTCTCTCTCTGTCTGTCCCTCTCGGTCTGTAATAAAACACTGGGCCCAGCGGTGGCTCTGATAGAGCTGTGGGATCACATTAGTGCTGCCCTCGAAGAGCTTGACAGGTTGTCTATGGCTTTGTATTGTCGTCCTGGTTCCCATTAACAAGCTGCGTATGTGCATGTGTGTGTCCATTCGAGAGTGTTGAGAGGGACCGAAATGAGATGAGCGGACACAGGCTTGGATGGAGTATATTTAGACATGAGGGTTATGTGTGCAACAGTAAATACAGCGTGTCCATGAAGCTTTATAGCTGGCGTATCTTTGCAAACATTTGCCGAGGTGTCAGAGTGGTCATATTTATGAAAGATTCCTCTCTAAACTGCACTATATGTGCTTTGTGCAAAAATTGCAGGCTGAAATCTGTGATGTTTCAGATTTACAGTTGACCTCATCCTCACTGGCATTATTACTTTCCCAGTATACTGACATTGCTTGTATCTTAAATGTTATTGCCAAGTTCTTTTATTTTTACCAGCCTGTCAGTGATCATTTAGTAGAAGCACTGTAGTGCTCACTTCCATTTCACCATTGGCAGACGTGTCGTTTTTAAAATATCACTCATTCTGTTTCCCTCTTTATGTCTCTGTACGCACACCCACACTTACAAACACTGAGCTCACAACATCCTGTCTTTCCTCTCTCATGCACCCAGTGACTGCTGTGCATTAAATTGCATACTGTAATTTTTTTTCCGTGTGTATTTTCATAAGGGAGCAGAAGCCGTGTTTCAGTTCAGTGTATCATAAGGAGGCACATGACGTGTCTCGTCCGCGATCCCTGGAAGCTCTCTTGTGTACATGCATCAGCTGCAATAATAATTTAACAGGAAAGCACATCCATTCACACGGCTTCAGAGTCCCTGAGCAAAATAACAAGCTTGCTGCTATCACTCACATCTGTGGCTCGGCATGATTAAACCCATGTTGTACAGTGAGCGGCTCACGCGGGGCCCACTTTCCTGAGCTTCTACATCAGCGCTAATTCATAGCAAATGGCTCCTTTATGGTTTCACCTTGGACTGCGTCGCCGCGATTAGCTTGCTCCCATGTCAACGTTTGCCAGTCTAACTCTTCCAGCTGAAATCCAGAAAAGCCCCATCTTCTCATTAAGTCCAAATCTCACCTGCCCCAGCCCTCTCTGAGCTGCCCTCCCTCTCCCTTCCTCTCATCTCCTCCTGCCTCCCTCTCACTCCTTGGCTCATCGGACTTGGCCTGCGCTGGCTGTGTGGAGGAGGAGCGCTTAGCGGGCTAAATCATCTGGCAACCTGCCTTGAACTTTGCTCTAACTAATTTATAGGAATTAAAGTGGTTCACCTTGGCTTGGCTGGTGCATTGTCTCGTCTAAATTAGTCGTCTTTCTTTTCAAAATGGAGGGATTTTGCTTTGTTTGGATTATATTTTTTCAAAGCGTCGAGAGATGCATTTGCAATTTAACAGACTTAAGCCTCGTGGCCTTTGTCTTCTGTTGACATTTAAACGATTGTTGATTTCTTAGAGAAAACACCAGCCCTTGTATAATCATATTCTAAACAGGCAGCAACAGACAACTAAATTAAGGCAACAAGTAAGCAGAATGATGTTAGACCTTCTGCTTACTTATGAATCTGGATTGTGTTTTCAAGTCGAATCACTGGGTAAGCATTAGTAGCAGTAAATGAGGTTACAATTATTCAAATCTGATTATTCAAATCAAAAGATTATGATTATCTGAAACCTGCTAATTGGCCCTTGCCTCTGACATAGTGTTTGTGGGCATAAGCCACAGCAGCAGCAGCAGTGGCTAAAGATTCCTGCTTCCTGTGCCAGTGTGCTGTTGTGGGCTCGATGTTTGGCTCAACTCCCCAGGCAGCTCCTCTCATATGGATAGATCCCAGTGTATGTGAAATGCTGCAGGCGGCTGCAGGCGGCTTATCCTTGCGCCTCTGCTCCCATACACGTCCCATCAGCCAAACTGGGACTGGCGGAGTAATCTTGTTAAGAATGGATGTTGTTATTGTGCGATTGGATGTGCATTTGGCTTCGCGGTTAGCTGGGAGCACACGTGGGCTGGAGTAGGAGAGACAATGGGAAGGGAGTTTTGGATCGGTTGGGGGTGAGTGCCTATTTCTGGAACTTAAAAGATGACAGTCCTCAACCCTTTTCCTCCGCCTCCTTACTTTCCCTCCTCACTTCTTCCCTTCCCTACTCACCCGCCTCATATAACATAATAACAACAAAGCGGCCTCAGTAAACAGTGGATGTGACATTTACTTGAAGATTGGTGTCTTCACCTATAACAGGTATTAAAGATGATGATTACCATCACCGCCGAGCTGAAGGCATAGGGTTTCTCACCTCAATCACTGAGTTCACTATAAAAAAAACCATACACAAGGAGAATCAATGGCTCCGTCCTTTGCACTCTTCTCTCTCTCGACGCAACCACTCCTAAGTCTGATATCTGGGTGCCAACAGACTGTGGCTCTGACCTTTCTCACAAATGCATTATTTCGGTTTAATGATCCCTTCTGAAGAAAGAACAAAAAAGATAGCTGAAATATTAGCCAAGGGAAGAGAGGAGAGGGAAAGGGGGGGGGCGTAAAAGGGCAGCACCCACACAACCCCCACACTTTCTTCTCCAACCTTACTCACATTCTACCTGTGCAGACACTTGTATCCCTCCAATAATCTCCTTTCCCTGTGTTTGCGTCTCTGAGGTGCACGCGATACATCTAGCCTTATAAATCAACTGACTGCAAGAAGAAGAAAAAAAAACGCACTGGATGTTACAAGCAGGTGGTGCTGATGGAAACACATGCTTCTTTGTGTGTGTGTGTGTGTGTGTAAAACTGACGCTTTTTTCCTCCTCCAGTGTTTGATTAAGTCCTCTCTTTTTTTTCCCCTCTCTGTCAGATCAGAAAGGGGATGGGATATGGAGGGAAAGTGGGGGGGGGTATGGAGGGTGTGTGTGTGGGGGGTGGGGTGCATGAAAAATTCAAAACGTTATAATATAAAATCCAGATGAATCACGAATGCTTAATGGGAACCAGGGCCCGAGCGTGCAGGATGTTGAAACTGTTCCTAAAGATTCCCGGTGCATGTGTGCCAGCGCCGCATGCGCAGCGACGGATGCAGCGTGCTCGCGTCGCCCCTCTCAGCTGCTCTCTGCGCTCTCGATGGCAACAAAACGAAGTGTTGAGGGACAGTGAATGGAGAATGCCAGAAACATGTGAAAAGCTTTCAGGGGCTAGAGGCCTTCTGTTATTGAAGTCTGCCTAATTGCCTTTATCCTAGCTGCAACTGCTTGCTGTTCTGCTTGTGGAGTGTACATGCACCGATGGTCTGTCTGATGAAATATTAACAAATCTTTGCTAACACCCGGTCCTCTCTATTGTGGTTTAATGAAATGCAGGGTTCCAAGAAAAACTTCTGCTATTATGAATAATAGAACATCCAATTAGTGTAACATCATCGCAGATGAGTTTGATGAAAGAGTGGACTGGTGTAATGTTGGAGGAGTGTGAACATTTAGTTAAGTTATCAAAGCATATGTAGCAGCATTGTGGCGGCTGATTGCTAATGACTTGATGATGACGTCGAACTGGATTACACCCACTGAAGTGCCTTTGTGTAAGATTACAAACAGGGACGTGCTTTTTGGGAGGACTTGGAGCCGAACTGGAGTTTAAATTCCTTTCTTTGAATTCTTTAGCTTTGATGATATGGTAACTTCCTTTTTTTTTCGGTTTTTCGAAAGTGGATGGAAACATTTCTGGACATAGTTGTGGAAAAAGCTCCGAGCTACCGTGGCAGCAGTTGAGATGTGACATGTTGAACTATTGACTGGAGAATGTTGTATTCCAGGAATGGTGATATACTAAATGATACACTAGGATTTTATTATTGTTTTTATCTTTTGCAAAAGGCGTCCATAGAGCTGGTTGTCTGCTATTGTTCCCAGGGTTGGATTACCTACTAACCATCCTGGTGTCCAACACCCAGAGCTCCATTACTGCACTCTATTTCTTTCTATATAATTTCATTAATTGCAAATTTGTTTGGGTGTTTCTATATTGGACATAGGAAGTCAGCCACAATGGGTCCACCATCCTCCACCCTGTGGCCACTCTTGTAAAATCTAGTTTGAAGACTTTCTGAAGATTTTTTTTGTATTGAGCTCATGATTCAATTCACAGCACCAATACCGAACCTTTGTCATCTCAGGACTCTCGGCATATTAAGGTCAGGATCGGCCAATCTTATATTACAGAGAGACTCACAACAAATCCAACAATTTCCTTTGAGGGGCTTTTTGGTGACGGTGAGAAGAAAAAAAAAAACTCTTTTTAACATGAAGGAACCTTGAGCAGAACCAGGCTCAAGGAAAGTAGCTTCAAAGAGGGAGAGTAAAAGGGAGAGAGAACAGGACAGTATAGAGAAACAGACAGACTATGCTGTTGTTGTAAAGCTGTGTTTTATTAAATTGCTTTTTTTTAAATGTCAGGAAATAGCACACAGGAAACGTTAGTCAAACTGAATTATTCCTCCACAGATAACAACTAATAGTACTCATGTGGTAGAATTAACTGATCATTTTTAGAGTATATAATTAGTTACAAATTCCACATTTAGATATTCAAATTATATCGCTTTTTTTTTTGACTGGAAGTAGAAACCCTCAATTTTGGAATTTACAATCACAGAAAACCAGGAATCAGTCCAAAGTTGATGTTTTGGAGAAATTCTGGCATTTTTTGCTCAAAATGACGACATCATAGCTTTGTAAGCTGTTCCGGCTGGTTTCTGTCCCTTTACAGCATCGAGGATTCAGCATTTTAGAGGTTAAGCTTACGATAAAGTTGGTTTTCCACGAGCAAGCAAGGTTGACCAGTTGTGCGTTTATTCCATTCTATGCAAAAGATGGCTGTTGCTCTCGTCGTGTAACCTCAGCACTAGGTAACTGAATCCTTCCACGGAATAACAAATGAAGTGCTCAAATGTCAAATAGCAGATGGGACTGAGAACTGTTAACAATTTCAGCCCACTAGCTGGTTAACTGTCTGTGTGCTCACTGGAATTGAAGAAAAATTATTTTTTACTGTGTGCCCACACAGAATTTGTACTGATCAAATTACATAATAATCAGAACCAAAGATTTTACGCCCACAGGAAAAACACAATTAGGCCATTAAAGGGCAATGCCACTGGAGACAAATAGAGACAAATTAAATTGACTCTTTTCTATACAGTTTAATCACCAGAAATATAGATATAATAGTGATTTTTGATCCACATTTTGCACTTCAGATTATGATGACTGAATGTAAATGCCGAGATGATCTTGTCACACAAACAGCTATCAATTTTCTAAGCCTATCCTGCTCAGGGTCACAGGGGGGCTTGGAGCCTGCCCCAGTGTGCATTGGGCAGGAGGCGATAGATTGGCACCCTCACAGGCTGCCGATCTATCACAGTCGAACACACATGAACACACACACACAACACAACACATTCACACTCACATTCACACCTACAGGCAATTTAGAATTTCCAGTTCACCCAACCTTTGTCTGGTGTTGGAAACTGGGGCAAGGCCCACACTGTAACAGTGTGTGTCTTTGATTTATTACCGTTATCTTTTGGTTATGTTTATGTTTTTGGGATATGCTTAAAAAATAACTTCAGGTTGCTAAAATCAAAATTAAAATGATCTTTATTCCCTTTTGTGATTAATAACGCCATTTGAGGAAAGCATTGAACTGAAAATCATTGTCAACAGTATTATCCTTTTTGAAAATTTTCTTTGACGATGGAACAGTGAAGACAAGAAGTGTGAAGATATTTTAAATCTCACAAAAACCAAGAGCTGTGTCTTCGAGGGAAACCCCCCTGAGTCTCATGAGATGAGCCTCCTCGCCTCTGAGAAGAGGAACTCTCTGCCAAATGGCACAGTGCCCTTTTATGTTACTTTCTGTGCTTTATCTGCGTCATGAAGCCGCGTTGCTGCTGTTAGCTGATGAGGACGAGGAGCAGCTGTGGTGAGGCAGCAATATTTTAATGGGCCCACAGATCTTTGAATGGTTCGCCATCGAGGGGAACGACCTGGGCCAACCCCAAAACCATTGTAGCCTCCATCTGGATGGAAGCAGTCACACAGGTCCTCATTTCCCTCCATCTCAATCTGTGCAGCACTCTCAGTGTTTACAGAAGCCGGCGCCCGCTTGAACCACCACTTGCCAAGATGTGGCATGTTTATCAGCGTCTCTCTCTGCACACAGTAACACGCAGGCCCATAAACACAGATGCACATGCAAACACAAACACACATTGTCTGTGTGTCTCATTGAGTGGCCAGATAAGAAAACATGACATTATCTTTTTGGTGTGTCTGCGTACCTGTGCGTGCCCACTCACACGCATGCACTTCTGCTGGTGTTAGGCACATGCTCAGTGTGCGTACAGTCAAAATGCTAATACCATATCTGTCTTGATGACCTTTTCTTCTTTGTTGATGCCTGGTGTTTTTATAAATACCGTGCTGATATCCTGGGATGTGTAATTACCGCACTGCAGCAACACGCTGCCTCTTTATTAGTTTTCTGACAATGGCCTTCCTCGTCACTGCTGAGTGCTGGCTG
Organism: Dascyllus trimaculatus; assembly: GCA_024666655.1. Classification (NCBI taxonomy): domain Eukaryota; kingdom Metazoa; phylum Chordata; class Actinopteri; family Pomacentridae; genus Dascyllus; species Dascyllus trimaculatus. The sequence goes on along the minus strand of CM045445.1, from coordinate 6,106,771 downwards.
TATGTGTGTGTTTTAGTGTGTGAGAGGCTATTCTGTTGTCCTGTTTACACAGCTGAATCCTACAGTACACTAGCGGTCCTCCTGCTGCTGCTCACACACATCTGATAAAGACAATGGTTTAAGTGTGTGATGTTGCTTCTATTTATATGTCAGTTTAGCTCAACAATAGTCATAATATCCGTAATATCCCATTTCTTATCCAGTTATTCATCTACAGGAGCTTCTTAGAAATGATCTCTAGGGATTCATAAATGGATCATATCCAGTCCAGCACACAGATGGAAATAGGATGGAGGGATTTAACTCAGCAGATACCTGAGTGTGGTGTATTACTTCAACAAATACCACATCAGATCAAGTCGGGATTCGGATCAGGTGTCTCAAGCTGGATTTCGGCACACAATATGTGTGCTAACATTTACAATGCAAAACTAGGAGTGGGATTCCTGTCTTTGTTGCATCACTGGTGCAGAGGGAAAATGCATGTCAAAAAGGTCTATGTGCATACGTAATGGGATCCTGCTCTGCACCGGCTCGGCGTTTGTCGATAAGGATCACACTCCCCAGGTTCGACTCCGGGGATTAGGGCAGAGGCCGTTTGATCTTAGTGGTTTTGCATAAAAATCACAAGTCTCCTGAATCCTGTAGTAAAGGAGCTGAGTTAGCTAATTGGGTGGTGCTGCCGCATGCCGCGATGGTCTTACAGTGTAGCTTCATGTAGTGTCCTCAAGATGTCTTTGACAACACTGCAATTACAGTAAAGTCAGAGTGCTGTGTTAATGATGCTTTCAAAGTGGAGGAGCATAGAGGGGAATTTTGAGTCATAGAGCAATTGAGGCACTGTTACCATCCTTTCAAATAGAGCTAACAATACACTCACTCAATAGTGAGCACACGTGAACGCAAATAGCAACTTATTCCAATCACAGCAGGCAATCAGACAGGAAACTAAACTTATCCATCATCACATAAGAGCCGTGGTTTTCCTCAGCATATGAAAGTGTATCCTGAAATGCTCTGGAGCTCCATTCAGTGTCCCCTGCGTCCACATCGGATCCACACACGCCGAAGCAGCTAACACAGCAAAAGTAGAGAGGGGTGTGCCAGTTACGGAACATAATTGCTACTAATGACCATTAGGAGTTTGGTTTTCATCCTCCAGGGGCTGCAGAAAAGGCCTTTCGTCTTATCAGTTGATTAGAAACAAATAGACGAGGCCGGATCCTGCATATTAAGTAAACAGGGGGCTAAAATGGTGTTACTCTATCAGGGTAAAGCCTAATGGAGTGGCGGGGAGCTCATCCTCTGCTAATGTATCAGCAAATGGACAACTGCTCACAGCCCCCCGCTCCACTTGTCAAATATTGGTAACATTTTTTCTCTTGCCAGTTGAAATTGTATCTGGAAAACAAAAAACAACAAAAAAAATCATTCCATCAGCCTGCGGCTTGGACTTAGTTTAGTTTTCTGCTCCTAACAGCAAAATGCTGTAGACCTTTGTGCTGCTCTGTAGTAAAGGCACTTATGCTTTTCCAGCAACAGAGCTGGTATCCAACTGTCAGTGATGGCAGCAAAGTTGTTTTTTCCTCTCAGAGGATTCATTTGCATTATGCAAATGAACAATTGATATGGATCTTCTCCCCTCCGATGAACATTTTGCACAGCAATTTGCCAAGCAAGTAATTACTTATTGACAGAATGATATTACACAGGAAATTGTTGTATAAAATGGCAAACTCATCTCATTGAAATGGCGGCAAAAATAATAAGAATAACAATAATAAAATTAGAAATTATCAGTTAAATGGACATGAGTCATGGAGGTTTGCACTCATCACGGCTGTTTTCTCACTGCGCTCTCTTCACTGCCACCTGTGGTTGCACTCTGGGCTCGTGGCTTTGCATTTTAATTAATTCCAAACATTATTAAGGATACAAATTCACTGTCTCACTCCACTGCACTACGCAATGTAGTTGAGCTGCAAGAATATCAGCAATTATCCATATTGCGATGGAATATTTATGCTGTGTTTGTGTAACCTGCATGTCACATTGTGGTGTGACTAGTGATAAAGCATCCTTTTTTTCCCCCCCGAATCTTAACGTGGTGAAAATGAAGAGTTGGAAAGGGTTTGAAAAACAAATGATAAATTATATTAAACCAAAGTAGCAATGCCTGAAATATTTTTAGGTACAACCATGTTCAGTTTCTATCAACACAATTAAAAGCAAAGGGTGGATTCATTACTGTGTAAATGCATTGAGGACATTTAAATTTCTATTATGTCCCCTTATGAGGCCAGTTTTCAGCACACTGCTATATCAACTCTATGGCAACATCAAAGCCTCCAAAAGCCAGCAGCACTTCAACACTGTGACCTTTGGTAACCTTGACAAAGAAAAAGAAACAAAAGCAAAACAGAAAAGCACAAGTCAATAAAGCAATTAATATCATTTCAGCAGAACCTGTAGTCAGTGGGAGTCACATCAGACTTCTGGTTAATTATCTGATTCATAATGACCTATCTCGCTTACATTTCCCTTTGCCTGCTTCCATCTTTGTTGCAGAAAGAAATTATTTCCCAACGCTTTTGCGTCAGCGCCATTCCAGCTCTAATATCAAGCATCCCGAGAGATTGGCACCTGGAGGAAAACAGAAAAGGGAAAAGAAAAAAGGGCCAGTGTGCAGCTGCATTTTCTTCCTCAGTAATCGAATCCCTCAAAAGGGGTCCATTTTTCTTCATCTCCCCAGGTCCACAGGACCTTTAAACAGAGCAAGGCACCAAAAGAAGGCGCCATAGAACACAATTATAATTCCAATATAGTCTTGTAAAGAAAATGTAAACAGATAGCCAAGCTGCAAAGCTGCCCCCATTTTCCCAGAAGACTGGTAATAAAGTAGAAAAGATGTAATACTGGAAGAGGCTTTTTACCCCCTGTCCTTTTCTCACTCCAGAAATTGAAAAGTGCAGCTCACTGTGATGATGCTGGTGGAAGAAGGGATGGTCTGAGATTTATGAGAGATTTAAAGGGGAGACGGAGCTAGGCTAGATTTTACCAGAGGCATTCATGTGGTTTTGCAAATGAACTTTAATGCACAAGTATTGATAAGAATAAATGGTGCACTGCAGTGCTGGTAGAAGCCTCTACCCTGTATAGCAACTGTGCATGTTTTGTCACAGCTTAATTTCAGAACCATCCTCACTCTGACACGGGACACAAACAAGCCACCATGCCCTCCAGAAATCTGAGCAAGAGCAAATTGGTAGCAAATTTGGATTTGATGCAGCTTTCCTATTGGCAAATCTTGAATTCTCAGAGCGAGACATTTATATCCCTTTCCATACAGTAGTTTCCTCCTCTCTTGAATATTCTGTTTGTTGTGTGTTGTCTTGGGGGTAGCATTTGTTTTATGCCTGGTCTTGTTTTTTCTCCAGTTGATTCTCCAATCACTGGAATGCAGAGAAAACAGCAATAGGCTGCTTATGGTAATTTCCTGGCAGCGGTTGCAACTGTCCTAATAATTATTACTGGTACTGGAAGCTGTACGGGCACACAGCTCAGAGGTGTGTGTGTGTGTGTGTGTGTGTGTGTGTGTGTGTGTGTGTGCGCGCGTGCTTACGGGACTGACTGTAGTCATAGTTCAGAAACTGTAACAGCCATGTGAGGTCACAAATGTTAAGTTTTTGAAACAAGCTGGATGTTTTGATGGTATGGCTGGATTTCTCGCTGTTTTATGACAATTACTGTCCTACTATTAGCTGACGGCACAACTCTGTTATTGTTTTTCTGCCCAGTAGGCTGTGTGGTAAGATTTAGTGACATGGCCTTTAGCATTACAGCAGTTCACCCTTGTAAAGTCACACACTTTGCTCGTGAGAAGGGGCTCCCAAGTTGGTTAACGGGACGACAGCGTGGCCGCTCAGTTTCCCGCTGAGTGTAATTTACAGGCAGAAAGGGAGAAGCACAGACTTTTGTTCTTGTGAGAGCGTGCGTGTACGAATACGTGCGTCCCTTCTTGTTGTCTCCGTGTGCGCAAGTCTCAGGCCGGGCCAAGAAGCAGTAAGGCCCGGCAGGCCAGGATGGCATGGAGGAGGAGAGGGGGGTGTGACAGTTTAGTGTGAAAAGGGGAAATGGCGTGGCGCTACTGAAGCTAGTCATCCGTCTGCTGTGACACCCCGCGTGCATGGAAGATGTCCCCGGGACTCGGCAAAGGCAGAGAGGAAGTGTGGTCGTGCAGGGGAGTGGGCGGCAGAGTGGAAGTGTCATCCTCTCTGTGAGTGTCACTCTGTCTCTGGTTCCCTGTCTTTCTGTCGCACACGGCCACTGCGTCTTTGCCTCACACTCGCTTTTCAAACTTCCAAGCACACAAACATTTATTTATTTATTTGTTTGTTTGCACGGTGAACTCCTGGGCCATCTCACAGGCCTGTAAAATGTATAGGAGCTGTATGCTGTCAGCTGTGACACCTTAACACCAGTCAGTATGGATGAAAGGACTGAGAGGTCTACTCGCTTTCAGACGTTAGTACAAATGAAACCCGACCAGACCAAAAAGCTTCGCCCAGTTATTGTATCCTTTATAGATCCACACGTCCAGGTAGAGATACACCGATGCCACCGTGTTTTCTCTCTGTCTCTCTGTAGGGAAATAAATGAAAAATCTCAGCGTGTAAAAACCAATGCGCATGTTTCGTCTCCAGCCGCTTCTTCCAGAACTGTCAGGGTGATGTCTGGAAAGTGTTCTGTTACATTACATTAGGAAAAATAACAACATTTCCCGTTCAAATTAGCTCTTTGTGAGGAACAAAGGTGAACATGTCTGTTTCACATTTTTTTATTGACCAGCACAGCACCTCTAATAGGGCCGACAGTTTGAAAGGAGTGCTCAACAGCGGCGAGGCCTTGGGAGGCAGCAATCATTACACATTACATGAGGGCCAGCCTATCTATAGTCTCAATGACAAGTAGGTATTTACCCTGCATTGTTTGATCTTTCCTCAGACTTTATTGACAGGAGACACAAGATAACAAGCATGAAAAGAAGAAGAGAAGGGTGAAGCCGATTCCCTGTTGGAGTTTTGCTCACATGTCCACAAGTTTTGAATCCACATCACATTGTGTATGTTTACAGTGAAGGTCAGGACAGCGTGCCTCATACCAATGATAAAAGTATTACTGTGAAAGGATGTTTTGATACTCACATTTTCTGTTACAATTGGGAATAAATAAATAACCTTAATAGCAGCACTTGAGCGTAAAGTGGCCTAAGTTTAAAATATTCAAATTAAGTACAAATACTAATTAAAATAAACACTAAATCATAGCTCGTGCTTCCTTACCTTACTTTCCAAGTCACCCAAGTTTGGTCAGTGATGATCAAATGAGTCCGGGGTAAATAATTCATTATCTTTGCAGAATTCCGGCTGATTTAATTAGATTTTGCCGTTTCCCCCACCTCCCCTTTCCCCTGCATTGCAAGCGCACGTTATTAGTGGTGTTACCTTCGGTATCAAGTCCCTCGCAGAGGTGACCCAGCTGGAAAACGGAGAGAGACAAAGAGAGACACAAAGACTGAGGGGGGAGCCAAAGTTGCTGGGATTTTAATGGCTCCTGCTTGCCAAGTGTGGTCATGAGCCTCGAGTGCTCAGACAAGGCCTAATCAAAAGCCCCACACCGTGTGAGTGACAGCATCAAAGTGCATCTGCATACTGAGGGGAATTCTCCCAACTTTCTGATTTCTTCACAATTAAAGTGGCTACGGGAATGGAAATGCGTGCTGTGATGATTTCCTCCTTCTCCCTTTTTTTTCCCCCCTCCCTCTCTCGTGTTTTTTTCCCCTCCCTCTCTTCTCGTCTTTCCTCTCGTAAACAACATAAGCGCTTTCTCCTGTTCGCCTGTTATGTTTGTGTACATTATTTCCCAACCCTCAGGAGGCCCAGAGGAGGAGGAGGAGAGGGAGAATTAAAAAGGGAAGAAGAAGAAGAAGAAGAGGAAGAAGAAGAGCTGAGGGGTGAGAATGTAGAAATGGTGCTCAGAAACACAGCTGAGAGGAAGGAGACGGGGGGGGGGGGCAGGAAAAAGCGAGGAGAGTGTGAGAGAACTGTATTTTCACACCCTTACTGTTTGAAGAACATTTTAGCACCCTGAGAAGCTACGCTGTGTCAAAGGAGGGGGGGGGGGAAGACGCGCTGCTGCATGAAAACATCTTTCTGGAATACGACGGTGTGACCCAAAGCAGCACTGGTTAACCAACAAATTATAAACACAACTTGAATGATTCTAAAACACGTTACGCACCAGCTTCTCTTTGTTCGGTGGCATTAAACTTTTTTTTTCTCGTCGTCTCTCTACCTGCCTCTCTACCTGTGCATTGCATATTTTGCAATAAATACTTCAGACACTACAAGCTCATCAAAAACATTTTTTTGGAGCAGCAGGAAGCACAAAACTCCAGCAGGATAGGTTTATTTGTCAGGCTCATACTTTCTATCTTCATTTCCCTCCCTCCCATTAGCGGATTGGCTACTCAAGTGCTGCTTCCTATCAAGGGAACTGCAAAACTCTGCACGAGCCAGAATGATGGAAATTACTTTTCTGGCTTCTCTGTGTGGCACTCGCATCAGGCCAGGAGTGTATTTCAAATGTAATTGAGTTTGGTGCGTTCACAAAGGCAAAACGGTGTTGTTTGTGACCAAACGGATGCACATTATTTTGCTTTCGGATATGCTGCCAAACTGTTCGCTCCGCTGTAGTCACCTCCTTCCGTAATTCAGCTGGAACTTGCAGGCAATGCCATGTGATTGGTTTTATTTCATCCTCGCGACCTTTAGACCTTCCAGTCCGCCCCCACTTCTTCCTCCGAAGTGACTCCAAAGCTCCTCAATTTGGCTTTGATGTTATTAAATAAAAAGACCTCAGGTTGCAACGAGTATACTGGCACTCGCTCACAGCATCGCACTCGACGGCAGCCTTTGGGAGCACACCAAATTCAATTTCTTTTATTGCCAGCCTAATGACGATGACGACCTCGCAGAGTAAATGCAAAGTTAAACTTTTATTTGTCACGAGCACTTAGAGATTATTCCTGATCCTGTGACGTCCTTTGTTTTCTCATCCACCCGTACCGACAGCGGAGGTCAATAGGTTTGGCCACCCCGTTTCTGTGTATGTAAGCATTTTTGCCAGCATCTGGAGCGACTAAATGGATATTGGAAGCTGTTGCCGGAGCCGAAAGAATGTTGGACAATGGTTGAGATTGATGAGTGTTTGGGCGCTTTCCCTGTGACCCCACCGCATCTGGCAGGAACAAAGTCAGGCAGGTGTGACAGCCAGCATCCATCTACTAGTCAGCTGTAATAGGGAGGGGGCATTTGTACAGGGACACACACGCACAAATGCACACAAACACATTCACACACCACAGGCTGTGTTTTCCACACATTTTAGCAAGCTAGGATGCGCACCCATATCTGTCACACACACACACACACACACACAAACAAGCACGCATACATCCATTCAGGCACACACACACACACACTGACTCAGAGAAAGAAAAAAAAAAATAAAAAGCCTTCCTGGCAAGCTTCACTGTGTGTCTTTCCAGGAAGGAGTCGTTTTGCAATGCTGACTTCCTTCAAATGTCTGTGAGCTCTCATGTCTTATTACGGGAGACAAATGGCATGCCGTCCCAACCCCGTGTCCCCACTCGTTAGCTCCGGACCTGGCAACCAACGCCACACATTACACGCAACTGCTCTGCTGCTGGTTACATGTTTGACGTGTGATCGTCTCGAGACACACACGTACATGGTAGGCTTATTTGTGGTTGTCAGTCGGGTGATAGATATCCGCGTGTCAGTGTCACGTCTGCTACAATAGATTAGCTGTGTGATGAGTCTGTTTTTGTGGGACACTCAGCTTGCACATCTTTAAATAATGTTTCCTGTAAATAAACACAAATAGACATCATTTATCCGACATTTTGCATCATCTCATGAAGAATCCGCTTTGAGATTTCACCATCACAGTGAGCTGAATTTCATTTCCATACTTTTTTTTTAAAAGCATTGAAAAATGGCATTAAAAAAAAAAACGTGAAAACAAACAGAGCCCTTGATACTTTGAAAGAATGTCCCAAGTGCTTTCTACCAGGCTATTGACGGTGACACTATCCAGGGGTTACTAGGATACCAACGCAGACACGCAGGGAAAATAAAGCAAAAGCATCTGCACTTTTGAAATGTGACATTATTAGCATGAAAGGCTCAAGAGGTTATCCAAGTGATAACTTCTCAAACACGATCATCTTCTTTAGTGTTTTGATCTGTTTTACCTGATGGAAATAAACCTTTGGCAGCATCACAGATGATCTAACAACGAAGGCTGAGTTAATATTTAACGTGACTCCTGTATTAAGACCAGTCAATCAGTATGAGAGTGATAACAGGGTCTAATCCTGTGGTTAATCCTTTGCCTCTAGTTGTATTGTGCTACTTTCATGTTGCAACAGTCTGAGCTAGCACTTGTTAGAAACTAATTTACCTTGGTTCGGCAAATAACACACAGCTACATTTAATTTCTTACGAATTAAGCAGTCCTCTCCTAGTATATGCGCGGGAGAAAGATGGCTTTCCACCTTTGTCTTATGCTCAGGGTTTAATGAAGGCATGAGAAACTGTGACAGGAGTGATGTTGTAAAACCCGACCGCGAGAGCCTCACATAGTAAATACAGCATTATGAGAGAAGAGGGTGAATTATGTGAGATTCCACTGTGCAGCACTTCATTACTGATAACCATAACAACCTCTACAGATGCATGGCTTTACACTTGATTTAGTTATTCTTACAGGCAGAGCGAAGGATGCGGTAAAACAAGGAAGGAATCCCAGCTAGACTGTATCAGCGCAGTCTCCACGAAATCAAATAAACTGCATTTACAGTTGTTATGTTGGAATGGATTTGAACTTGTTTTGAAATAAACAGATTTTCTCATTGTATGTGAGGCTTCTAGTTTGAAGGAGGCAGGAGAGTCCGTGCACGGAAGTGGGAGGGGAGGATGGTGGCACAAAGCTACTTGGTTAGGTTGGGTTCAAATTCAACCCTTTGACTACATGTTTGAAGCTTCTCCTCCATTTTTTGGCTCACCAGGGTGATGAGGTGGGATGAGATGGTTGGATGCAACAGTAAAGTAGTGAAATAAGGTGAGAAAAATTTTTGGAATGTCTGTGAACATATTGAGAATGAAGTCTAGTCATGAAGGAACGTGATTTGTTTTATTTATATATTTCTTTTTGGGGAAGTTTTTCCATTTTAATGACAGAGAGAGGGACAGGGTGAAAGAGGGTATATAGAGAGAGACATGCAGCAAAGGGTCGTGAGCCGGACTTGAACTCACGATCACTGCTGGTGACCTGCACCTACATGGTAACGCCCTGACTCAGTGAGCTATACGGCAGTAATTTGGAGGAGACTGGGTTGTCAGTATCAGATCCAGATTTTAGCGCCGTGCCACTTAAAATAGTTGTTTTTGTTGACTTGATTTAACTTATTTGGGAAGCTGCGGCTCAGGTGGTAGAGCGGGTTGTCCACTGATCGCAAGGTTGGTGGTTCGATCCCCGGCCCCTCTGCATGCCGAAGTGTCCTTGGGCAAGACATCGAACCCAAAGTTGGTCCCAATGGCAGGCAAGCACCTTGCATGGCAGCTCAGTTGCCATTGGTGTGTGAATGGGAGAATGTGAAACTCATTGCAAAGCGCTTTGGATACCAGTAAGATAGAAAAAGGCGCCATATAAGTGCAGATTATTTACCATTTATGTATTTGGGATCGTTGCAGATAAAATGTTATTGATGTCCTCATCTTAGATAAAGATAGAAACCTACAATTCTTATTAAATACATCTGAAATTATCTTTAAAGATTTTCGGGAGGAAGAAAAAAAAAACAACTAAAATAAATATTTTGTTTAATCAACCGCAGACATGACAACACTTTCCAGGTAATCCCAGCCCAGAGGATCTATGACTGGCTCTCAACAAGTTACTATTATAAGTGTGTCCTTGCACAAGTGGTATCTTGAGATCTGCAGTTTAAAAAATTGCAATATATAATCTTCATATATGTGTCAATTAATTCTACATTGTGGCTACTTTCAACTCTGTTCACGTCATCCGCCAAAATACTCTGAAGAGACAATGACTCCAAATCATAGCCAATCAAAGTAAGTGCTCCAGCGCTTAATTGTTTAATTTCTGCATGCAGATGTACAAAAATCTGAACTGCATTGAATACGCTGACACAGTCTGGGGCAACAAAACATTATGTGAGCTATGAATTCTAAAAAAAAATTGTGTGTGTGTCATAATGTAATTTGATGTAGCTTATAAAATCCACTTATGTTTCTGTGTGTGTGTCTATTAGATGATCAAAATGCGAGCCAGAAATATCAACTCGAGCCTTCAAAAACACATTCTAGTGGTGTAAAGTTGCACTAATCCATGCACTCCTCTTCTCCTCCACTCAGTCGGAGCTGCCTGCTGTATAAGGACAATGCTGACATTTAAGGAGCAGGGCCTGGATGCAGTCATGCAGGTTCCCTTTGCAGTAAAAGCATCTCTCAGCCGGGTGGCCGACGCCACCATTGTTAGAGTGCCTTGCTGCATTAAGCCCCAGGGTACTGGCTCCATCCACCACCCCCACCCCCACCCCCACTCGCCCACCACCACCACCAGCACTGTCACCATCACTGCTCCCCTCCCTTCACTGCCATGGAAAATCCCCCATGAGCCTCTTCTCTGATGTAAATCACAGGTAGGGGAAATGTGAGCCCGGCTGATGCACCGGCACTGTGCCGTGAAATCTCTGTTGACATTACCGACGGGCGATTCCAGAAAAAGACACAGAGCGAGAGCAGGAGAGGAGGAAGGGAGTGATAAAGAGGGAAAGAGAGCGAAGGGGAGAGCGATGTGAGGAGACGGGAGCATTTCAGGGAGTCACTTTTGACTTTCTTACTTTTCGACTCACTGTCTTGTCTTTGTCTGCAGGATGGCGGACTGAACTCAGTGGGCTGCACGCTTTCATCCCCCGTCTCTCATTGTGATTTGGCATCTTTAATGATTTTTTTCCCTCGTCTTTATAGACTGACACAAAGAAGCTACCTGTGTTTTTTTTTGTTTTGTTTTTTCTTGTCTTAAAAAATTCAGCCGCTTACAGCTATAATACCCCTCAGACCTAACCTGCTTTCTTACTTTTTCTTAGGTAACCTTTTAACAGACATTGATTGATTTTTTTTTCCCAGCCCTGGTAGATTTGTTATGTGATAGCACGAGGAAAGATGAGGATAGCTTGGAAATGAAGTGAATGTAACAAGGGAATCAGGGAAATGGGTTAGGAGAGGTAATTTCCATGCCCACTCCCCCCTTTTTCCAAGCACCAAGAGAGGAGTAAATGACTTTTACTTTAGTATGTGAAAATATTTAGTTGTACTTCATTTCAAGGGCGGCATTCCAGGAAGAGCTTCTGTATCGTTTCTCTTGGTATACTTCTTGGCTTTGTGCTATTGCAGTGGTGCAGTTGGAAGCAAAAGGTGTCCTCTTTTAGCCAAAAAGATACGATTATGTAAGTGAGAGAGGCCTTGGATATTTGTCTAATGCGCAGAGGAAGGCTGGAGGAGTTTGCCTCTGAGCGACGTGGTAATGCACTCGATGTTGGCCCATGTAGTCGGAGAGAACGGATAAAAGGAACATGTCATCGCTGTCCGCCACGTAAGACAACAGAGATGACTCTCTCTTTTCTCCTGTCTACTTTTTCTCTGTTCCTTGTTCCTTTGTTCTCCCCCCCGTCCCTCCCCACTCGCCGTCTCTGGGTCTCCGCTCCAGACAGAGTGTGAAACATGTATAGTGGCATCATGACACACAGAAGAAGTGCTTGTGCTTGTAGCTGCCGTCCACTCCAAGGTGATCTGACATCTTAAAGCGATGCTCTGTGCAATTGCACATTCACTCAGACAAGCGTGTTGACGTTGCTGCCTAGCCAAAGGACCCCTCCTGTCCCCCCTTGCCAGTCTGATGCTGGCTGCCAAGTGCTTCCGCGAAGAGGATGGCTTAATTGTTTCTGCCACAGCCATGCCTCTTCTTCATTTTTCTCTCTTTCCTTCCTAATCCCAGGGACGGGAAAATGGAGCTGTTATTTGCATGTCTAATGATACTCGATATCACAGGCCTCTCAAAGGAGAAGGCACAGATGATTATTAATATAGCCAATGAAGCCCTCATTTATACTGCTTTTTGTTCTTTGGCTTCAGCAAATACTGCTTTTCTATACCTGCCTTGTTAAAACTGCGTCCCATGGAGAGACGGGCTGGCTTTGAGTGTGGTAACACTGCAGCCGATACATGCACGGCCGTTTTTGTGTGTCTCTCTCCCTGTGAATTTGGATGCTGGCATGAGCTAGTGATGTACAAAAAGTACTTAGCCAAAATAACGCAGCTGAGATATTGATCCTGCTGGAGAGGAGATCAGTAGTCATATGCATGGTTGTTTTACACATATAGGTCAGGATTTATTTTTTTTTTTCCGCTCTTATTTTTGGCAACAACTGGTCTCACTCTGAAGCCCGTCCTTACATAACGGAGCAGATTCCAGCACACGAAACTTACAAAACGTTTCGAGTGATCACCTGCATGTACCTCACATTAACAGCTGCTGTAATAACGCTGTAGCCTGCAGGGATTTCCAAAGAAACGGCCTACGGTAAAGGTTTGCTATAAGACAAACCAAAGTGCTTAGCCAAGGCTGTCAGAGCCCATTATTCAAGGCCCCATACAGATTTTTTTTTTTAAAAGTATTGTATACAGTACCTGCAGGAATTTTCAACACCAGCAATGCATGCCTTTTCAGCGGTGGCAGCTGGCATTGAAACTTGCTAATTTGCACGACTCCTCAGGTTGAGAACAATGACTCTGACAGCTCGAACAGGCACTGTGGAGCACATCTGCATTTTTCCACGGGAATAAGCCCCAAAGAATGGCTCCGACTCTGCGTGCCTTCCAATTATGGAAATTTGGGCATGACTATATATACGATATAGGAAATAAATCTTGAAATATGCTGATTGGAATGCAGGGAAAATTGGAATTGCGACTCTTGTCTGCTACAGGTTCGTCCACGAATTTTATTTATGCGTTGAATTAAGTCAAATTAATATTATTTTTAATTGATCACAACTTCATCATATATTATGCAGTCAACAGTTTTAATCCTGGTTTTTATAGTATGGTGGTGCTTTTACAGCTCTGGTTTTTATCTGTGCCCTCCTTTACACTTGAAAAACCCCAACACCTTTCCCACCTCATGCTAAAATAATAATGCATTTTAACAACTTTATACAACCTGTTTAATTCCATTCCATTATTGTAACCTTAAAATCTTAGTTGGGCTTCGCCAGCGTACATCTTAATGAAACCCCATTACAAAGACAGCGTCAGTGCCCTCAGCTTAAGTGCACCTTTATGAACCGCGATGAAATGAAGTTCAACTTTTAATGTGATTGACTTCATTATAGAATTGTGCAGAAAAGGCTGCATTTTCATTCTATACAAGCCGCAGCTCTCCCTCCCCGCTTCACTTTCCTAACATCAGCTCTGCCGCGGGAACCCACCACTCGGCATGTGTTGTTAGTGACATTTAACAGGATCACAGGATCACATGTTTGACAGATGAGTTTGTGATACTTACCCACAGCAACACACTCATTTGCTCGGCGGTTAAACTATGAGCAAAGGAAAAAAAGAAAGAAGGGAAAGCGACAGTGAAAGAAAGAGGGCGGGAGGAGGAGGAGGGGGGTGGGGGGGGGGAGGCGAGAGGGGAGTAAAATGTTGAAATATGAATTACAAACCCGAGAAGCACCATCTGGACCGAGAAAACACACATCATAGTGGAGAGCCGGCACATTGAATTAGACTTGCTACGGGATCCATCTGCACCTCGTGAAATCAATCTCATTCCTTGATTTGATTAGGTCAGCCGCACAGAAGAAAGAGAAAACTGTTGTGCTCCTTGATTAAGCTTGTTTTGTTTAGCACCCCTCGCCACCCACCTACCTCCGGCATGCTGTGTATACCGATGAGTTTGGGACCCACAGGTAGGGTAATGACAGTAGTCGAGGTTAATGCGAAAAAATCTCCCTCTATTTAACACGCAGCATGTGCGCCACAGCCCCCGTAGCCGAGCTCATTTACAGTTTTTCACGGCTCTTTCTCTTTATTGTTCACAATATTTCTTTTTTTTTTTTCTCGTTTTGTTTGTCTGGCTCAAATCACAGGTTTTTCTCGCAAAGGCTTAATTCTGGCTGCAGAGCTCTTCTGAGGACACACGTGGAGCTGTCATGAATTCGACAAATTACATCAAAAGTCCTGGGTTTTTTTTTTTAGGCTTTTTGTACCTTAATTTTTTGTTGTTGAGCGTTGCATCAGGCACACACCAATGAACAGACTGATTGTCCAATGCTCTCTTGTTCTAACAACAGGATATAATGAGCTGGCGGTAAAAATCCATACTGGAGATTGCTTGCACACAACAGGTAATTCTTGAAGTGAGAGCTCATATAGCCGACAGCCTGGATGCATTATGCAGAATTGTTTTTATTTTCTTTTTCCCATTCTCTCTCTCTCTCTCTCTCTCTCTCTCTCTGCAGTGACACTGTACCCTTGTATGATTAAAATGCATCCTCCCATGTATCCGCTACTCGCAAACAAAAGGCTTTTCATGGGTGGCTAAATCTAATTGTGTTGCCCTCTTGTACTAAAGGTAGCTGCTTTGACTTTGACTTATTCTCCAGAAGCAATAAAGCGCCAGTGGCAATGAATACAACACATGTGCCATTGCTCAAAGAGCAAGGATGGACACGGAACACATTAGCCCTGATTGACCTTGGTACAGATTGCACACAAATCCAGTACAAATTGTCTCGCTCTTTGTTTGTCTCATTAATTCACGCTTGTCCAAGAGAAAAATAAAGCAGAATGAAGGCAGACAGTGACAGCTTGCCAATGATCCAGTTCTCTGTCCAATAAGAGGAAAAAATAGGTGTGTGGAAGGTATAACACCGGGAGTCTCTGCTGATTGTAATTACTGTACCTCTTCTGAGTGGAGCTGGCTTCAATTATAACCTGTCACCTCTGCCTGCATATGGGTCATGACACCATCTCTTTCCCATTGTCTCAATAAAGCAAGAGTGTCTGCAATGATAATAAATGAACAGGAAAACATGTAAGGGACTCTTTCCTCTTTTTGGCCTCCATTAATACTGCGCTTGACCTCTGAGAGACGCAATATTGATTATTGTTCTATTGCAATAGATGCCCACAAATCCCGGTGGATTTCATTCTTTTGTGGCCAGTGCAAGTGAACAACAATGCCAGCGTTTAAAAAGCTTTATTCTAAACTGAGTTATGGGAGAAAATCTATATTTGCTCACCACGGACGTAAAAATGATTGAGTCTTATAGCTGCTGAAGGGATTTACTTAACACCTTTCAACATGGCCTCATCTGAGTTATGAAGACTGCGGAGCTGACGGTATTTCAGGCTCTAATATTTCTGAATGAAACTTTTCATTTCCAATGCCCCGGCTCCACGGATGCTCACTATATGGTTTCCTCCAATAAAAGTCTGTTGTGGTTCGCACCAGAAGGGAACTTTTCTGTCCAATTTGATAAACCGCTACGTGCCATGAGACAGACTGGAGGGAGAATGTTCCCAAGAATAGCTAAGTGTATCATATATCATGCATCGCACCATCTGTTCCGTACATTCAAAATGTTATTGCAATATTTAGAATTACAGATTATTCATGTACGTGTAATTAACAGAGTCGAAATCCAACAAATGGGAGGAATTAATTTCCACACGTGTTTGAGCAGAATCTATCTGGAGTAACTATTTAGGCTACAGTTGCCTGAGGGTGTACAGATGGGGGAAAGCTCTAATTTTATCAGTTTTGGCAATGAATTACCCCTTATTGATCCCCCATTGCAGTCTGAGGCCCTCTTAAATAAAGTCTGTGAATTTGTTCTGTGAGACTGGGTTACACTGACTGGATGAAAAGAACTGGGCCATAATAAGTGACTGAGCTGAACAGAAAAAGGTCAACATCTGGCTGTTACAAAGGCTGCTATGTAAACTAGTCCACACAGCGCATGGCCTTGGGGTTCCCATACATTTTACATAACGACATGCAGCCTCCTCCATATTTAATGCTTAACATGACATTTCCCACCGCGGTGATCGCCTGGTCTGGTCATGCAACCTCGGTTAAACAAGCCGGCGTCGGGATCGCACTAAACATGACATTTAGAGCGAGCGGAGTGATGCATTATACAGCACTGCAGCACATGCTGATGCTCTGGGCCTCTGTCAGATTCAGCATCAAATGTAATCAGATGCTGTGTGGATATAATTAACAATCGTGGTGGAAGGTACCTACAAATGTCCATTCAAGTACTGAGCAATTTCGAGCTACTAGCACGTTTCTACTACCACTTTCTACTTTGTTAAACTTCTACTCCATTTATTAAGGAGCAAATGCAGTACTTTTTAATATGTTCCATTATTTTTTACCGCTGCTCTACATGGATTCCTCTTCAGATTCTAAACCAGGCTTTATAATACAATGTAACATTCAACTTTCAACCTTCACTTGCTCGCAGTTTCATTAAAAAAACCCTTTTCTTCCCAGATGATTTGTTTTCAACAACCTTTCAATGTCACAGAAGATAAAATGATCCAAAATTTTTCCAAAAAAGAAGAGCTGAGCTATCGAACTATATATAAAGCAATAACAACAGTAATAATAATAACAGTAGTACAAGAGTGCAGTACAATGCTGCTTTTGTTGCTGACACACTTCTGTAGTCTGAATAAAAATGTTGAACGCAGGAAGGAGGGCTTTCCTTTTTCTGTAGGGGTGCAGCTGTCTCAAGTAAAACAGATCTGAGTGCTTCCTCCCTCAATTATAAATCGCAAACACAATTATAGATTGAATTCAACAAAAGGAGCAGCCCGTGACCCATAGCAAGGACTAACTGAGGTAGAATTCAGAGACAGCAGTCCGACGTACTGTGTGCAGTCTGTTCCAGCAGACAGCGGCTGACAGGCTGCATCACAGTGACAGCATCTCCTCCCTCTCGCTCCTCGCTTCAGTCTCCCTCTCCCTCTCCGGTCCTACTGGTACATACATAGGAGGAGCACATGTCCCATCCACCATTTGCCCTGACAAGCAGCAAAATCATTAGTTTCCTCAGTAGGGCTACACTTAAGCACGAGGAACCCGGGACAGAGACAGGGGCGGAGGAGCGGGGTCGAGGTATGAGGGAGTAGAATCGGTAGAATCTTCCTCATTAGGGCACAGTGATTGTTCAAGTGATTGCAGTAAAAGCTCATCCTCAACTGGGACTGACATATTTCCTCCTCTGCTGACGGGGTAAGCAGTCCCATGCAGCCCCTGATTGGGACTTGTGGTTGGCAAATGGAGGTGTGCACATCCGTGTGTGTGTGTGTTTGTGTGTGTGCTGGCAGTGAGCGCTGCAAACTACTACCACGGGAAAATTTCTTCAGTCAACCAAGGCTTTCTTCATGCGTCTGAACTGCAGCTTCAAAACATATGGATGTCTGTCTTTTCAACAGCCAGAGAACAGCGACTGAGGCAAGAGTCATAATAAGTTTCCCAGCATGAATACAGACGCGGCACTCACTGACGACATTTTGTCTTTGTGATATATTCTATTTATGCTCATACAATAATTCTGCAACTTTGATTGCAAGTACTGGAAAAAGAAAGCTGTCGGACATTCGGTATTATTTTAGGTGTGGAAAGGTTTCAACTGTACAGTCAGACAAGACAGACTGCTGGCATTTCTATTAACATTGTCACCAGTCAAATTCAGAATCAGCACAGGCAGAACAACAATCTGTGTGTTGGAGGCTTTGTTCACCCTGTGCTCAGAATACTGTATCAGTGTTTAGTGACTGCAGTGTGTATTGTAGCACATAATCATCACAACGACAGTGTGCTGTTATCCATTATCTGCTTGTTTCCCCGAGTGCCACAGTCAATGTCACTGATTGTTGGTGCTGTTTTAGTTGCCCAGGCAACTCAGTTAATGACAGGGACCTGTGACAGACATTTTTTTTCTTTTTTTTCCATGTCAGTAATTGTACTCTTTGATGACCATTTGTGCACTCCAGTGTGAAGGCTGTCTACGAAGTGGGCGAGCAGGACATTTAGAGGAGACGGTGTTGAGAACTGTAACTGGTTACAGCCAGTTCACCTCAACTTTCTGCGAATTTAGAGTTAAAGTGGCAGCTTGTAGCAAAAATGATGGATGAAAGTATGACTTTTCTTTTTCTAAAGAAAGAACACGGTGTGCTTTTTCGTAAGGGAGAGGAGTTATTCCTCTATGGCTCAGGAGGTAGAGCGGATTGTCCACTGATGGCAAGGTTGGTGGTTCGATCCTGGGCCCCTCTGCATGCTGAAGTGTCCTTGGGCAAGACACTGAACCCCAGGTTGCTCCCAATGGCAGCCTAGTGTCTTGCATGGCAGCTCTGTCACCATTGATGTGTGAATGGGTGAATGCGAAACACAGTGTAAAGAGCCTTGAGTACCACAAAGGTAGAAAAAGGCGCTATGTAAGTGCAGATCATTTACCATTTTATTCATCCACTACATTTTTTTTAGTTGTCTGCACAATAATGCAGCACTGTGCTACCTGGACAGCTGTGTTCATTAAGATGTTTAATGCAACAACTGTCAACGAGAAGACAAATCAAGCCCCTTGTAAAACTGAATTCACTGTGCCCTGCCACTCAAAAACTGTTAGGTCAGTGTTATGTCTCTTCACTGTGCAGACTGATGTCCGTTCAGATTTTGACAACAGGGTTCTTCCGCTGAAAGTGGAATGATTCTCTGAGCTCACCTAAAACTAACACAACTGATTTTACATAATTTACTATGATTTAAGGGTTTTGGATTATGGGAATGTGGGCTTCGCTCATAGAAAACAAACATGGGTAAATGACATTAGAACACTTTCTTTCACTCGTTTTAAGAATAGTTTGTTCACACACCTGTCTGTCAGAGTCTTCTCTGTGTACGTCTACCTGAACCTACCTGAACCTACCTGTGAGGTGTTCAGGGAACACTTGTTAATTGCGGTCTCTGTTGATAACCAGATGCAGGTGATGCACTTTGGGTGCGATTTTATTCATGTGTTACCTCTAGGAGATGCTGTGAATTCAGGTAAAGAAGAGTCATGTTTTAGATCTAATTTGATTGCAGATACATGTATTATGTTACACATGTTAGCAGGAAGGCAGCACAACATGACAGTGAAAGTGGTGCTCTGTTTATTCAAATGTGAAAGTGCAGTAAAGATATTTTGTCTTTACAGTCAACGAATAATTGTGATAAATGGGCTCAAGGAGATATCAATATTAATAAAAAATAATTGTATTTATCATCAAAAAGGAAATATTTCACCTACAGAAAGGATGATTTTGACTAAAACAGGTATTCTGCCAGCAGTGCCCTGCAGTTGCAACATAATTAATTACCAGTTAAATGAACACCATAAAGTGCTGTATGATGACATCTGAATGCCATTCAAAGCAAAAAAAAAAAAAAAGAAAAAACTAAGCGGAACACTGTTGCACCATATGAAAAGGTTCAAAACGGTTCACGCACATAAAATCATCAAAGTAAAGGGTAGTTTTTTTTTATCTTAACAAGTTTTTTATCTTGTTTATTTTCATTTTCTTTGCAGATGCACTCCCCAACAGAATCATCCCAGTCATTAGAGAATGATTAATTCTTTCCAGCACACACTACACAAGGCCAAATAGAGCTACTTAAAAAAATCTGGATAAAATTCCTGTATTTTTTTTTTATATCACAAGACATATCCCAGAAAAACAAGTCATCAACATGTCAGTTCCTTCCGCTAAAAATCTGGAGGGTCAAAGCGACATCCCCATCTTGCGGAAAGTATTAATCTGCAAATGTTTTCGAAGCACCAGCTTTGTGTTAGACTTTGCACCATAACTTCCCAGAAGTGCAGCATGCTAAAATTGCCATCAATTCAAACAAAAAACTATTTAAACTTTAAAAAAAAAAAAAAGATAATAACAAGAAAATGCAAAAACAGCTTGGATTAGAATTTTTACATGATTTCGTATCATGTATTTATTTTTTTCTCACCTTTTATCCACTCCACTGTGCATCAGTAATCAACTGTGTTAGTGTTTTTTTCTTTTTTCTTAAATTTTACTAACTGTATAAGTTGCGTTACAAAAACTAAGTGTGATTTATTGGTTGACTGATTAACGGAGGGCAATGCAGTCCAACCTTGGACATTTCCATGCTAAACCCAATTAATAGAACAATCCATACTAAGGCACCGACTAATATTTACAGTGCTGATATATTCTAGACTCAAGGTGACACAAGCTGTCTGAGAGGCCTTTGTATTGTAGAGGACAGATGTCTCATATTTTGGTGACGGGATAAAGCTCTGAAAAAGGATCAGCGAGTAAACATCCAGGTTGTAGTCTTCCCACACACGTGTTTCTCAGAGCAGACATCAGTCTCAATGCTCTGCAAATATTAACACAATGCTAAGACCAAGCTACAAAAGCACTAAATTCATCCTGACAGTTTTCTCTCAGTAGTGGAAACAGAGGTCGATAAAACATTTTCAACCCAAGGTCTACTAATATGCATGTTCTGGAGTTTTTGACTACATTACACAGTCCTCATCGGCAGACTGACTTTGCTCATGTGCTGCTGAATTGTAAATATAGAAGCTTTCCACTGCTCTCAGCATCTCTGTGACTTTTCATCCATGATTGACTTGAACGTCGGGATTAGCAGCTCATTTTTGGAAAGAGGTTTTTTGGCACAAATACATATTTCTACATATTTAGCATTATAGCACATACATCTGTGCATGGGTGACCTCACCTTACGGTATTAGTGCCAAGTGAGGAAGTGGAGTGTCAGTTCCAAGCACACCAGGATTAAATCCTGAATGCTCTGCTAAAAATATGTGTGATATATGGATCAACCAAAACCAATATGCAAGCTAAAAGAGTCAATTTGCCCCCCTTTGTGGGAAACACAGACGTGCAGTCATATATGCTGAGCTGCAGGCATTGCGCTACACGCGAGAAGTTACACATAGGATGAAAAAACAATGACAGACCATCATTAATTTGAGCTCATTTATAGAGTTTCTCAGTGTGCAGGATGTTGCAAGGCATTTGTGTTAATGAGCTACATCATTCATGTGAAATGATGGCACAATTAGGAAAACAAAAGTGCAAGGTGTGACAATTTAAGCGAATGTGCTTTGTCAGTGTCTGCAAACAACACCTCGGAGACAGTATATGCATAAAAGCGGGCTTATAAAAACATTGCGGGGGGCTTGGAGGTCGGGAGTTTCACCGACAGATTTCTACCTTGCTATTCTGCACCCTAACCACGCTCCCACAGGAACCTCTGTTGAAACACTGTGGCAGGAAATGAAATTAAAGCTGCTGAATACAGATGTTTTGATGCATGCCCGTGTGCCTGTGTGTGTGAGTGTGTGTGTGTCTTTGAGAGGCATGTATGTTAACAAAAATACAAACTGAAAAGAAGAGGGCTGGCAGCCGTGCCCCAGCTACACTGAGCATAGTTGGATTTGTAAATGCTGCCTCTCTGCTCCCCTCTGGAAGTCACTCACCTCGGGGATCAAGGGGCTTATGAAAGGTGACTTACAGTAAAGGAGGTGCTCTGTCTGTTTATGTGAATAAAAAAGCAAAGTTCTTTGCTTGTGTCGCGTCAAAACCCCCGTGTTTCCTCTTTTCCCTGACCTCTTTCTTTCCTCTCCGTTGTATCTCCTGCCTGTCCAATGTGCCTTTTCAACTTGAAACAGCGGCGGGTTTTGCCCGCTCTTCTATCCGCAGATGTTTGAACAGCCTTATGTAGCATTGTCAGACTCATTAGTTATACTCAGCCCATGCGGCAAGTGGGATCCAACCACTCAGCCTATCATGTAATGCAGCTTTAGCGAACTAATGAAAGTGTAATTACAAAAATAATGAGAAACATGCAGTATCGTCCAGTAACTTTGGGCCTAGTTATTTGTTAGTATGAATCATCGTGTGCAGAGTTTCCTCTTTAATTTTTTATAGATTTTTCTGCTCTTGCTGTGTTACAGAATACACATTCAAAGCACATCTAGCTTCTTGGTTTTGTGAATTTCAGACTGTAGGGAGCAATATGCTCCGCAATGTGTGTTTGTATGATGTATCTGTGATGTATAACGAGGAAACAATGTAGGCTAAGGTCCATTTCCTGTGCTACTTATAAAGTTATTGTCCCCAGCGGGCCTCATTTAGCAAAGTGTAGGCTATGTTGAGCCACGTTTAGTATCTGTGCTACACTCGTTTCCGCAAAGTGCAGCAGCAACAGCAACACATTAAAGTCATGTTGTTCACTCACCTGCATTTACATGGTGAGAACTTCTAGAATCTGCTGAGCATATCAGCTTGCATTCATTAAGACCCCCTGTCTGTGTTTGCACAGTGGATCAAACTGGGGACTCCGCTGCGCTTTTTAACTTCATCTCTTATTTTTCTTCTCGTTTTTTGATTGCAGCTACACACAGACTTGGATGTGGGCAGCAAGAACATCAAGTACGTGTTAGCAGGTGAGGGGGCAGGCACCATCTTCGCAATCAACGAGCTAACAGGTGACATCCATGCCATGAAGAGGCTGGACCGCGAGGAGAAGGCCGAGTACACGCTAACAGCCCAGGTCGTTAACGCCGACACAGACGAGCCTTTGGAGCCACCGTCCGAGTTCATCATCAAAGTCCAGGACATAAACGACAATCCACCGCAGTTCATTGAAGGCCCGTACCGTGCCTCCGTTCCAGAAATGTCTGCTGTTGGTAAGTCACAATAGACAGACCTCATTTCTGCTCTCTGCCTCACACAGCAGCCTAATCAGTGTGTGAGATTTCCGAGACGGCTGATCTCTAATGGGCTATTGCATAAAAATAATGAGTGAATAAGAACAAGAGGAAATGAGTATGCCTATTTACATGCTTGCCTGCTATGAGTATTTCGCCAAATGAAAATACAAGAATAATGAATCAAATCAAATCACTGGGACTTCACCCATAGCTCAGTGCTGCAACTGAACAACTGCCGTCAGTGTCAACACACACTTAGAGAAGGCCCTCTACAAGCAGCCCACTCGCAAAGAGCTAACAACATGCAAAGCACGAGCCGCACAACTTTATATCATAAAACTAAACGACCCGCTGCACCCGGAGAGCAAGGGAAAGCTAAACCAAACTTTCACTGTCACACACAATCTGAATTTTGCAGCACCTGAAAAAGCACCATTGGCACATTTCAGACATGCTGCAGCAGCATCAGCATATGTAGATACAGCACAGGCCCTTCTGGCAAGCATAAAAAAATGCTTTCCTACACTTTGTATAGGTCGAGGGCCATACTATCTTATGATGTGAACCATTTGGGAATATATAGACTTTTTACTGCGTTCTTTAACATTTTCCTGTGTGCAGTCAGTTATGTGATATGAGCTGGTGAACACTATACTTAATATTTATGGAAAGATAAGAAAGCTCCGAATGTGACATTTGATAGATGACGAAAAGGAAAAAACAGAACCACACATAGGAACCACTGTGGACTATGTTACTTTGTAATAGAGGTGCTTCGATTTGGTCAGTTGAACTTCCTTCCTTAGACAACAGTAAAGCTCAGTAGACCTCCCTGCAGAAAAGTCTGTACATGGATGGGTTTTCATTCGAGATTTCAGCATCTTAGTATAATCATAGAGAAAGCATCTGCCCTCACAAACTGTCACAAAGCCTGACAACACTGACTGATGCTAATTGCCACAAGCTACCATTCTTCAGGCCCCACAAACTGGTACACAAACCGCTGCAAACACATTCCGTTGCACTGTATGCTAATATATTCATATATTCTCATTCGTATTCCATTCATGCATTTAAATGACCACTGTGTGGTGATAATGTATAGCTCATCTAGGACTGGCAGAAGCCTGTAAATGGATCGTTACACTGTGTTTTTTTCTTCAGGGGAGCCTCACCACTGACCCCCAGAGCAGCAGGAGTCTTGTAGAAAAATGTTTCCATCAGTAGCAGGAAAGAGATCAGAGTGTGTCTTTATGCCGTTTTGACATTGGAGGAGTTCAGTAGGGGTGTTGAGGTCTGTTGTTGGGCGGTATGCGCTTGTTATTGTGTTTCCTCATCGAGCTTCCTCTTGTTACCTGTCACGAAGCTGACATAACATACTAGGGCAGATGGTGTTACGTATGTAATGGAGTCTGTTTGGTATATCCCATCTGTAGGTGCAGCCTTGGCGTCGTTTTCTTCGAGACGACGGTGATTTAGCCTCGGCTTCTCATGATGATTGCGGCTGATTCCTATTAGCTGCTGCGGCGGCGGAAGCAAAAAGGAACAAAACACAGTGCAAAAGCAGGCGTGTAAAGCCGGAATAACAGTGAACTCTTCCTGTCTGAACTCTGTTGCCTGATCCCCGCTGCTCGCTGCTTTGGATCTCAGTTAAAATGTACTGTAGCTCTCCAAGGGCTTTGTCAGTGCAGTGCAGGGACAGCCACAGTGATGGGGGAGAGAGCAAAGTGGTAGTTGACAGCACTCTGTGATTTGCCAGTGGGACTAATGCATAAGAAATGGAAATCGGCATCTCTTTGTTGATTGTTGTTCCCTTTTGTCACTACTGATTAATTAAACATTCACGAATGCTCAGTTGTTTGCATGAAAGGCTTTTCTTTCAGCAACTAGTTTTCCTCTTGTTAAGTTTTCATGTGCTGCGGCATTATGAGAGGAATTAGACGCCCCGGACAAACAAACAATAAGTCATTCATCTCTCTCGCCTCATATTCATAAATCACCGGTTTCTTTACAGTAGTGTTTCATCTCTATCGCGCTGAAATGAGAATTTGTGCAGGACTCAGTGGATTTCTGGAAGTGTGTTGAGCTGTGGATAACTAATAAAGTCCACGGGAAAGTGAACAGAAAATGAGCGAATATAGGTGAAGTGTGCTGCATATGAACAAATCTCCACAGCGAGAAGGAACTGGGAACCATTAAAATGTAATTACGGCCCGTGCTAAAAGGTGCCGCATTACGTCTGGCACTGAGTTCAGACAATGCTGAGTGTGCTGATGTATTTCTGCTTAGCGTGAACCCACCTGCGTCGAATAATCAAAAATCTAATCCGGACCGTAACAGCCTGCTTCTCCTGACGATATTATCCACTTACAGAGCTTGTCAGTTCCACTCCAGACTTATCAATGTCGTAGCAGTTCCACGCTTATCAAGAGTGTATCCACGCGGTATCAGTAGACCAGGCACAAATATCAACACCCACCTTTTATCTGTCAAGGACTACGGCGAGATAGAAAAGCCCCTCATTGAATGTCACCATCCCCCATAGGAAGCGGCCCCCACAGCCGGATGAGATATGTGACATGGGCCACTGAGGTCGCCATGTTTCCTGTGTGCGGAGGAGCATAGAGGTTAATGGGAAATGAAGGAGAAAGACCTTTTGTTCTTCCTTTATAAGGGCCAGTCGGATAAGACGTGTGGCTTTCTGTGACTTCTCTCTGACTTTCATTTTCCTGAATGGCTCACGATGAAGGTGACTACCATTTTAATTGTTTAGTGAATCGTGTCCCTCTAAGTACAGTACAACAGTGAGGGGAAGTGGAGAGCGAGGGGGTGAGGAGAAATAACCAGTCAAAATAGAGTTTGATGTCATTAGCATAAGCAGTCGGGATGAGCCTGTTGCCAGTAGTGGGTTTGGTACTGCATTGCTTCAGAATAAAAGTCTCTGTGTGGGACTGTTTGAGAGGAGGGGGGGACATTCCTCTACAAAATATTGACTTTTTACTAACTAGGAATACAGCCAAGTTTTAGTTAAAGCTTAATGAACTGGGGAAACAGAACAAGCTAATGCAACATCGAAGGATTATCCTGTTTTTTTTTTTTTTTTTTTTTAACTTGGCATATTTCCCAATAATGCAGCTGTTGTGGCTCTATGAGTCATGCTAACAAAAGAGCATATATTGTGGCAACAAGTGTGAGCTCCGTGCACCTTTCAAACAATGTAATGAGTAAAAAGTTTGTTGACTGAAAGCAAACACAGAAATGACCTTCCTTTTAATTCATTGGGATCTCCTTCAACTGATTACCCCGCATAGTCGTGTCATTACATCATCGTTATCATGATGCATCAAGGTTTCCAAGTCTGGCATCAACAGGTCCCACTCTTAACAGTCTGACTCACCAGAAGCTGTGAACTGTGGCTATATACCTGCTGTTTAAGTCGTGCAATTCATGTAGGATTTTCCTCCCATGCTGCTATCTGTGTGTCAACGTTTTCAAAATCCACAGAAACCCTCAATCTAGCAAACTACATGCTCAGAATGGCACGTTTTGAGAAAGATTGTGTGGTACCTTAATCCCTCGACTATCGCAGGGGTTAGGTTCCAGAACCCCCTCGCGATAGACGAAATCCGCGTAGCGACCTTATGCTTATTTTATCACTTATATATATTTTAAGGCTTTGTAAACCCTCCCCACACTGTTATTAACCTTTCCCACACTCTTATAAACACTGGCTTCAATCACCGGCAATCAATTAGCGACCGACTAGCTCAAGCGGAAGCGGCCGTAACTGCGTTTTCCATACGTGCATCTACTCATCTGCTGTACGCTACGTATTTTATATACAATGTACAAATCCGCAATGCAGTGAGACCGCGATATGGCGAGGGACTACTGTACATACATTCATTGCCAACCTACAAAACAAGTTCCTCCGGACTCTGTTTTGCAGAAGCACCATCACTGCATCCTGGGCTTAGCACAGCCAGACCATTCTCCAACATTGGAGAATGGTCTGGCAGCACTGACCATTCTCCAGTGGTTGCCACAAGCTACCATTCTTCAGGCCCCACAAAAGCACTGTGGAGAGAATGCAGGTCTGGTTATGCAAGACAACGATCTTGGCAGCAAAAGGTTTCTTCCCTGTTTGGCAGCAGAGAGGTGAGCGCAGAAACAACAACCAGTTTCTTGAAATATGTTGTCTTTCAGGACAGTCGTGTTGTCTTTCTGCCTCCTTCCTTGGAATCTCATCTTCCACTTGATTTAGCTCCTCAAGGGTTGGAGAGTTACTGTGATATCAAATCCAAATAGCATTTTATAGCAATGCGATTAGCAAATCGTAAAAGCTGTGATATAGGATATACATTATGCGTCTGATCCAGGGTTTAAACCATCATGTCAGTGGTTGAGACATACGAGACATGCTTTTAATGTTGTGTCATTTAATGCTCCATCACGTTTTAAATCTGTGACATGGTGTATTTTGGACTTGAGCATTACTTTGAAAAGTCATAACCCAAATCAAACCACAGTATCTGTGAGAAAAACTGCAATGACATATTTTCCCTAGATCTCTCAGCTCTAGGGTAACCATCCTCCTCATAGTAGTCAATGGGGTAACTGGCTGTTGCATTTGACTTTCCAGAAAGTCAGCATCACAAACCAGTGTGGTGGGATGAATGTACAGGGTGATTAGGTCAGCCAGCAAGTTGCCCATGCAGATGGAGATCCCTAGTACAGTTGGCAGAATGGCCATTCCAGGTGTTTCTTTCTGTGTTCACTCTGAGTTCACAAATCTAAACTTTGCAATGATTCCTGTAAAAATCACATTTTTTGGGAACTACGATGGAACTGGTATGCTATAATATTATGAAAAAGCAAATGTCTCTCATACTCAGTTCATCCTGATGAGAAATTCTTTCCACGCTACACATTAATTTGATCTGTTGTCAGTATAAAAACATTAATTAGTGCATCTTTATTCACATACAGCTATTTTTTTAAATCATCTAATTGATTCTGCTGTGTTTTACACATCCAAGGTTCGTGCAACATCCCCTGCGTCTAATCCTCAGACAAATACGAGAAATCAAAACATCAGGTTCTAAAAAATCTAATTAATATACTATACCTCTGCATGTCTCGCCTGCATTCTCAGTTACATAGAAACATTCATTAGATAGTTTTATTTCACTGTCGCTTCAGTAGAAACCGAGTTTGTTGCTTGTTTGTGCAGGCCTTGCCATGATTAGAATTTTAATTCTTTTGCACGCATTGCACAGATCTCACAGGATTAGTAGATCCTGTTTCCCTGTTAATGGGGTCTTCGACTTTAAGGCCAGTACAAGCTGACAAATTCCCCCGTATGTCTGTCGACCATATGCTGGAATTATGAGGCTCTGCCACCCGTCTGCAGCTAACAAGGGGGTTGTGATGTAGTTGGAAATTACAAAGTCTGCTTGAAGTGACGCTTCAGGTAATTAGGAGGAGGTCGCTAGACCCTCCTCCCTGTGCTGAGGGGGGGTGCAAATGACAATAATTGCTACGCTGTGAAACAAACTTGACGAAAGTTGTTATGCTGGATGGAACTCGTGCGAGAGACGCCCCCGGAGTGTTGGGCTGTGAATGTGCTTCATTATCAGGGCGATTAATAAACGGGCGCACAGACAGATGGCCCGTCTCCTCTTCGCATGGGCCGTGCTCTCTGAAACCCCGGCAAAATGAATACCTGTATGCAAGCACAGATCCTTGCCAAATGTGTCAAGATCTGCTAAATTGGAGCGGAGACATAAAATTGAAGTGACATTAATAGATTACCTGGAGTTGATTTGCATTTTCAGAGTTATTATGGGTGTGGGTAACAGGACTAACAGGCACAGCCGTCTATGTAGGGCCTTAATGATGTTTCTGATTACGCTCTCATCACCACCGGCAGCTGGGAAAATAAGTAAAGGCTTGTCATC
Organism: Dascyllus trimaculatus; assembly: GCA_024666655.1. Lineage (NCBI taxonomy): Eukaryota > Metazoa > Chordata > Actinopteri > Pomacentridae > Dascyllus > Dascyllus trimaculatus. The sequence continues at coordinate 6,077,797 of CM045445.1, read as the reverse complement.
ACAGATTTGGACGATAAATGAGCTGACTTGATCAGGGGGAGACGTATGGAAATGAGCAAGATGCAGACCTTTATAAAAGCTGATCGTTTCATGGTTTCTCCATACAGCAGAAAGCTCACTGTGATCAATGATGATTTAATACACTCACGGTTTTATACGTGAAACGCTCATACATAATCCTGCATGAAGGATAACATTGTTAAATGCTGCTGTATGTTTCATCAAAGCTTGTGTGTTTCTGTGTGGTTGTGCATATCTATCTATCTATCTATCTATCTATCTATCTATCTATCTATCTATCTATCTATCTATCTATCTATCTATCTATCTATCTATCTATCTATCTATCTATCTATCTATCTATCTATCTATCCATCTATCTAATTCTTGTTTTTCTCCTTGCATTTTTCTAGACATTGCAGTCTGTCTTTCGGATCAATAGAGGGAAAGCTGAGATATTTTCAGACCATTTCATGCTCCACTTGGGCCAGATGTTCTATAAAAATCCCCTTCCTTGATATACCAAAAAAATATTATTGTTCTATGCTGATCTTGCAGTAAATCTCAAACACATCTTGGTCTTGGAAAGTCTGAGTCTGAATGCATTAAAAACAGCTTAAGCTGAATAAACCCGAGCAGTATTTCAGGGTCACAGCAACCCACATAAGTAAAAGAAGCACATTTATAGTGCATCTTTTATCTGGCATTTCTCTGTTGAGCTTTGAGCTGAGAGCTAAGAGAGAGGGTGTCTGGTGTTTGTGTCTCTCTCTTCTCTGATCCTAGACTCTGGTCTGCAGCTTGGCAGATGGGCAGAGTGGCAGGGGGCCCCTGGCCCTTTAACATAGTGGGCAGCTGGGCCAGAGCTGGGCCAGAGCTGGGCCAGTGCTGGGCCGGAGCACATCTGACGAGCAGGCTCCTGGGCTGGGGAGGGACGAGGCAGACCGGGGCTGTGATGATGGTGGTGGGTGGCTCACAGGCTGAGCTGGGGTGAGAGGGGGTCAGGGCAGTGAACCTGGCCAAGGCTCTGACTCTCTCAGGCCTGTCTAACTGCCAGGAAGCATGCATGCCAGCCTGCCCTTTTCTGTGGCTGTGCTAAATGGGGATAGGACAGGCCTCCGAGGCAGAAAGGATTTAACTGACATGCTGGAGTTTCTCTGTAAATAACCTGCTACTCCTATCTATCTCACCTCATTTGGCAACAGCATCTGCACTTGTGCATCTGTGTGTATGTGCATGGCTCTGTGTATGTGGGTGTGTTTGCTGCCTTGTTTTTATTCACCTCTGTTTGTATCTGTGATACTGGTCACCTGTCAGTTACCCAGTCACTCCTTTTTCGCTGTGTATTTACGTTCTGTTGTACTGCTCTTGCCTGTATCTGCATCCAACTGATTGCTAATTCAGCATCTCTCTGTTTCGCGCTTAGCCATTGCATAGCCTACATAAGAAAAAGGGGCAAGTCACATTTTCCCCAAGCTAACATATGTGGTGTTTACGAGTTAAAAAAAACCCAACTAAAAAAAACAAAACATACACACACGCACAGTCACAGCTGCTCAGTATCACACACAAATGTGTATTACTAATTCATCAAATGTTATTTATTATCCAATGTACCTCTGAATTATGTATGTAACATCATCAGTCATTGGTCCAGATACAGTAATATGAGCCCTTTAGAGCCCCCTGGGGTAGCGCTTTTCCCCCCCTTTCTTTCTAGAGAATGCACACAGGCATGCATGCAAACATGACTGCATGTGTATCTCATGCACGCACACAGATCTCACATACACACAAGTGCACGGAGACACATACCTCCTTTGTAAGCATAAAGCCACTGTGCAGACGTAAAGATGCTGTTGTTCAGGTGTAATTTGTCCCTTCTCCCCTGTGTAGCCTGCAGACACGCACTCTCTTTGTAACTCACTCCCTGCACACACTTTTTTTTCCCTGCCTCTCTGTACTTCTCCCTCCCTCGCTCTCCCTCCTTTTTCGGTCGCCATTGCTCTCCTTTGCTAAGCTAATGCTCTCTCTCACTCTTCCCTTGAGGGAGAACAAAAAGTAGCTGGCTTCTAGGTAATGAAGCCCTTCAATGTGATCTGCATAAGATTGCCTCCCTTGCTGGCCTGGCTGCCTTGCCCCAATGAATAGCAAAAGACTCTCAATGAGACTAAGGACAAAAAGCCGCCTTCTCCTTAGCCACAGTGTCGCTTCTCGAACAAAGTCGTCTTTTTTTTCCCTTCTCTCTGCTCTGCCCGTGAAGTAGAAAGAGGAGAAAAATGGAAAGGAGCGGGATAAATAACAAACAAAGTTCATGAAAGGGAAGGTAAATGAGAGGGAAAGAGTGTGTGTTTATTCATGTGGGAGCATGTGTGTGCCTGTTTTTGTAATGATGAGGAGAAGCATGCCAATAACGGAGGCTGTCACAAACGCCACCCTCTGTGTTGTCGCACTGAGAGGATGTGATTAAATGAATGTCATGCAACGGGGTCAACAGTGGTACAATGGCACATGAGGAAATCAAAGGTTAAAAATGAAATGTGTTTGGCTGAATGCAGTTTTTTAAACATTTATAAAGGGTGCAGTGTTCGAATTAACACGTGGAGAAACCCTTCAGTCAGGTGCACGCCACTTGTCACTTTCTGTCCTGTTCAATTAAGAGTTTGTAATGAAAGTTTTTGCAGCTTTGGAATGCGTGTAAGTCTCATCTTTCGCTGTCATACTGTCACACACTGCTGATCATTGTATCAAGGTCAGTTAATCAATCTGAGAGTGAAAACAAGGACAGAGCATCCTCACTTCAGCAGTGCTGCGGGGGGAGGAGAGGGGCTGATTCAGTTTACCATGTCATCTGAAGATACATGCAGTGCCTTCCAACGGCCACTGGTAGGCAGATAGATGAGCTGTGGTTGCATGAATGAATGAATGAATGAATGAATGTGGCATGGAATTGGACTAGCTATTGCTTTTGGAAATAAATGTAAAACAGATTAACAGATTAGTCGATAAGCAGGAAGTTAATCAGCAACTAACATACGTGCTGCTTTTTATGTTTTGCTTAATTTGACCAACCAACAGTCTAAAATCCAATTTAAAATGTCACCTTGATCTGTAAGAATTGTAATAAGGAATTTAATAGGGATTGTTTTTCTTTTCTTTTTTTTTTAGCATTTTATTTGACAAATGACTAATAGATTAATTGATTACTTGAGAGTGTAAACAGCTGATGTGGACCTAGTTGCTAAAATAATCTTTTGCTTTACTTCATCACAACTGATGGTACAGCCTTTGCTATGTTTTGGCCTTCAGTTGTAAGTTACATTTTTCGGATCAGCAGTTGGTCATAGTATCAGAAACATCTCCAATAGTATTTGTTTTGAGTAGTGTTTATCATAGAAAGCTGCTGCAGACCTGTAGGACTGAACTGGCAAAGGTTTAGGACTTTAAACTGTGACATAAAAAAATGCTGAAAATCAATACAGGGGAGGACACACACACACACACACACACACACACATATATATATACAGCCTAAATTATCACCTGGATGGCAACTGTATTGTCAATTGTCAGTTTGTAGGATTTCTTTTGACTGACATTCACAACCATTCCTATTTATCCCTTACATATATATATATATATATATATATATATATATAAATTTAAAAAAATATATATTTTAAATTTCTTACTCCCCCCCTGTCTACTGTGAAGAAATGGACAGAAGGCAACTGTGATGGTTGAGAATCTTTTTTTTTGGTTACTAAACATTTGCTATATTAACCCCTTAATGCCAGTTGTCGCAAATTTGCAACGTACTGCTACAGCCGAGATAGCATATGTTTTCCCCCAATGCTGGTTCATGCATATTCAATACATACCTAGGAACCTTTTGCAAGCACTGGTTTCTCTTAGGACCGGTTTGAATGGCATTTGTGGCATCAATAAAAATAATGTTACCATTAATGCCTGTTGCATTACACCTTTATATCTACTATATGTGCTATAGACAAATTAACAATCTACACTTAGTTTAACATCAACTTGAATTAAAAAACACATACAATTATTGTCTACTGAGCTGGTGCACACCTTTTCACACTCAGTGCTTGACGTAACTCCTCCAGAGTCATGGCGGAGAGTATGTACCTGCTTTCAGCAGTTTGTAGTATTTCCATTGACTTTCAGTTTGACTTAACATGTAGAACTGGTAGTGCAAGCTTTAAAATAAACTAATGAATAAAAAAAAGCCTTCAGTGTAGACCTACTCTGGCAGGAGTCTTTATTCATTGTTTAGTCAGTGATTGGAAATGCCTCATTGTTCTCCATCTGAACTTGCTATTAAAATGACACGCTCTATGTGGATGAACCACAGATTTTATAGTCAGACTCTGTTCATCTGTTCTGATGCTGCATTTTAAGGCAACATTAGGGACAAATGTAAGGAAAAACATATTGGAATGTTATAATTCCATCAGTCTTCAATCCATTTGTATTGAATTTGACTAAAACTGTGTGTAACTTTTTCATTATTTAGGCACTTAAAGAAGTCTCTTTGTTTGCTGTGAATGTCACCAGCTGCATTCATTATGCCGGGAACATATCACGTCTTAGTGGAGGCAGATCTGGTGTGGTTTGGCTGAAACAGTTATTGTCTCACTCAGTCAGTCATAAACTTGTCTGTCGGCCCCTCGTTCTGCAGGTGACACACTGAGCTGGGTCCATTGTCTTGGCCGTACTGCTAAAAAATACAGTGTTTATGTTTAAAACTTCTTAAAATTAGTTTTTGATGTCCATTTATATGCATATACAGCGCAGCTCTTTAGGGTTCATCATTAATTTTGGTGCAAATCAATTTCATCGGACACACAGGGCATTTTATGGACTTGCAATTTTGTTGGCGAATCCTTCAAAATGACACTTGAAAAGTTCCATTTCGAGGTTTGTGGAAGTAATCTAACTTTCCCGTGTGTGGGTCTGTGTGTGTCCTTATCAGCTGTGCTACATATCAGCCAGAAGTGACAAGGGACTGTTTGAAGTCATGCTGGTGAGTGGGAGGTCCTCTCTGCATCATCGCTGTCGCAGGCAAACTGAGGAGGGCTACAGTTCGCACCTTCGACTTGGCAAATGCTTACTCATATCTGCTAAGATGCCAGGAAGCTTTCTCACCCGCATCCGTCAGTACACAGCCACGGCTCACCTATTAATTATTCAACAAGAGGAGTTGTGGATATTTAATGTTGTGTTGTAAGGCCTCTTTTCCGTGCACTTTTCCTGCTCTGCATTCATTGCTCTTTGCTCCTTTGCGTCTGTGTCTTGCTGTATCTTGTATTGTGCGCATCATTCCCCTTTACTCTTGCTGTCTCGGAAAAAAAAGCGAGAACTTTAGCTCTCTGGCTCTGCAGCCAAAAGTCAGCATCCATCTGTGTGTGTGAAAGTTGAAGCCTGTGTACTCATGTCATGCTTCAGGTGATTTTACAGTGTTGAGCTGCAAGAACAGGATTCCCATACTCTCATCCCTCCATGTCTGCATTATTAATTGTCTGAGGTACCAAGCATAGCTATTTGCACCCTGCAGGCACCCAGCACTCGGCACCTAAAATTAAAAGCCCAATGAAAGCCATAATAACACTCTTTAAAGTTACATTTTGCTCCCACAAAAGACTTGATTTAACTGTGGCAGAAATAAAGCAGAAACGGCATGAAGACGGACAAAAAGAGAGGCTTTACTTTGTGTGTGTCTGTGTGTGTGTGTGTGTGTGAGTACATCTCAAAGTGGCTACAGCCAAGATTCATGTGGCACGCTGTAGCTGGTAGTGGAGAGGGATTGGTCAATGCAACATAAATGGGGGTGGAACACATTCATCAAGGTGGCAGAGATTTGAGACTAGAGAGGCCCATCCAATCACCGGCACAGAATAAAGGGGAGAGGCATAAAAGTCTGTACAGCAAGGTCATTTGAAAAAGAAGCTGATAAGACGAAAGGATCAAATCTCCAGTGCAAGCGAGGCCCTCCTCTTGATGTCTGTCCCCATTAACTAAAGCCCTCGCCTGGCTCGCGCGGTCAATGCCACGCCTCAGCTGTCTGATACAATGAAGGGGAAGTTAAAAAAATAAAACCAAAAAAACCTTGTCGGACATGTTTTTACTGCTTCTGTTTTGTCGTCGAAGTTTACGGCCCCAGTTGCAATTCTTTTTTTTTTCATTCCCTTTTCAGGAATGGCATTAAATGCTGAGTTTTTTTATTGTATTTTACTCCGACCTGATACCAAATTCCGCTCGTGCTGCCGTGTGTTTTAGCCTCCCGTCTCGCTGTCATGCAGGCTGCTGATTTGTGGCATCACACAGCCTCCTCGTGCTCTGGCTGCTTGTGTATTGGAGCATTGGCAACTGTACTGCTCTCAACGCTGCAGTATGGATTTAGTCAGTTTGCGGTTTTACCACAGTCACAGTCCGGTGTCCACACACACACACACACACACACACACATAAAGCCACACACATACACACACACACACACACGCAGTCAATCCTACAGCAGGTTTGCTATGTCACACTGGGGGCTGCTGTGTAATTGGGTGAATCTGCTATCCAGCACGCTACAGAGATAGCCCTTTAAAATTTCACTTCACTTCTGGGAGTGTAAACAAACCTTAGGATTACTAGGGGTGTAAATCCACATTCCACCATTTCTGTCGCTCCCCTCTTCTGTCATTTTTTTCTCCCTTTTTTTTTCTGTCGGCCACCTCCTTCAGAGAGTTTATGGGTGTGTGTGCTCAGTATTTAGATGGTGTTTGTGCATCTGTCTGTCTCCCTATGATTGGTGACTGTCAGCATGTTAACAAGTGCTCGGATGTGTGTTCATTTCCATTATGTTTATATATATATATGTGTGTGTGTGCATATGAGTGTCAGTGCGTGTTGGTAGGCGCGCGCTGTAGGCGTGTATTTTAGCATGTCTGCCGTACGGACACTATGTGGCGGCGAGCAGGTTTCTGTCTGTGTGTTCTCTGTGATGGATTGCTTGTCAGACGGCAGCGTAGCACCGCTCTCACCGGCTGACGGAGACATTAAGTCACCAGTCACGTAGACGTAGTACGTTTCAACATTCCTCTGGGAAAACGCTTTAACCCTTCTCCCTCCAGGACGCCTGTCAAATGGCAGCGTGTATTACTTAGAAGGTGCTCGCCGCTAAAACCCGCAGTGTGACTGGATTCAGCTGAGTTCAGTGTCTTAATGCAGTTGCGTGGGAGGTGGAGGACCTCTGTCACACGTTACTTTAAGATGGGCCAATTGCGAGGGTTACGGGCTCCAGACTGTGTGCTGTGACTGTCACTCAGAGGCTTGAGGGTTTTTTTTTTTTTATTATTTTATTTTACCTCTGCAGGTTGTAAGAATAGAAAATGTGTAATCGGCTGAGAACATCTTCTTGTGCTGCAGCAGCCTGGGGGAGTCGTTGCAGAGCGAGGGATTGCAATGCTTCCCTCAAAGTCTGTCCTGTGTTTTCAATGCAACATCATCCCCAGTGCTGCTGCTGTCCCCGGAATATGAAAATAACACACTCCGAAACAATTCGAACGCTCACGCTGGCACCTGAAGCAAATTGACTTTTTCTGTTAGAGACAGGTGACAAATTAAAGGAAAAACCTCAACCCCCTGGCTCTGTTGTATAGTGGGGGGTATTTTGACAGACAGGGCTGGGTCCACTCACCCCTTTAGAGGGAAGAGTCACCGCAAATCAATACAAAGTTGTTCTAAGTGATCATGTTTTACTGGGATGAAACATTTCTATCCTGGTGGGAGTGGTCTCTTTCAGGATGACCCCATTTGTAGGGCACAAGGGGTCACTGAATGGTTTGATGGAAATGATGTGAATCACGTGCCGTAGCCTTCACGGAAAAAAAAATCTCAACCCGACTGAACACCTGCAGCAAATTTTGGACTGACCACCATCACCAACAAACCAAATGAGTTAATATCTTCTGGAGGACTGCTTCCTTCCCTCCAGCAGACTTCAGAAACTTGGAGATAAGTGCTACATGTATTGAAGCTGCATTGGCTTCACATGAAAACCATTAAGACACTTCATGTTATTTTTTTTCTTCAACATCTCACTTGTTCAGTTTAGTTAAGTTAACATAAGGCTAGTCCATGCCTTCTATTTAATTGTAGTCAAACATGTCTCACATACATTGCCATGTTTCTCAGATGTGAGATTACCTTCACTGTAAATATTCTGTATATTGTCTGATTGATAGTGATCTGGTAATATGAGCGAACAACCCACCCACAGTCATCAGACTCACATACTGGTGAATTCTGATCATTACAACTGACGCCCACCTGCTTCTAAGCAGCGATAAAAGGACAGCAAGGACAGCTCTCATGGGCCACAACCACAACTGTTCTAACTTTGGCTGATTACTTTGTGTTTATTTAGTCTCCAGAACTCATAGTAAGAAACTAATGGAGAAAAAAAATGTGTTTCCAGGCTTTTAAAAATATTCACAGGCTCATGTTTACTCTACAACAGAACATTTGCTGACTTAACTCTCTGTGGCAAAAATATCTCTTTGTCGGTTTCCTTCTGTTCAGTGGTGTTCTTTGCCTGCATTGAATCGGCAAGGCTTCTTGTTTCCTGCCCAGTGCACTCTATTTTTTTTTTCCAAGGGAAGATTGCTGAGTTATCTGCTTTTCTTTTCCTCCCTACTGATGTGACCTGATGGTTGACAGGAAGATTTGATCCTGAGGACATTTGCTGCTAACTTACTGTGAGAAGCTTGAACTTGATAGGTCAGCAGTGAACTACATTTTCTGGTCAAACAAGAGTCCCCGAACAGGATTCTTCATGGGGCAGTACCTGGAATACGTGCAGATATACACTCACTGGCCACTTTATTAGGTACACATGCCAAATCTAATGCATTCCAATACAATAGTTCTACCATAAAATGTACTGGTACAAAGCATCTATATATTTTTTTTTAGATTTTGTTGATGTAAATTCTACTTTTATCTTCCTTACCTTCAGCCCCCTCTATACTCGCACTATCCCCTACCTGAACCGGGGGTTGTATCCCATCCCTACTTTCATCTTAAACTCTACCTCTACTACTTCTATCCCCGACCCGAACCAGGGTTTGTATCCCCACCCCACTTTTCTTGGCGCAGTTGGTGAGAGGCTGGGGTAGTTGATTCTTTATGTTGTCTTTTTAATGTTCTAAATGTTCTTTTGTGCTATGTTGGGGCGGTACGGTTGTATCTGTACTGTATTTTTTTAATGTTTCAATTTTTCTGCTTTGTAATATTGTGGATGTTTCTTTGTTGTAAAGCACCTTGAGCTGCAAACCTTGTATAAAAGGCGCTTTACAAATAAAAGCTATTATTATTATTATTTTAAAATGACCGTACCCACAAAATCCTAATATTTTCCTCTATCATGTTTGGTAATGTAGAAGATAAAACATTAGGAACATTGTTAAATGTAATGCAGTCCAGTACACCACCACTACTCAATATGATCTCAATAATAAAGTAGAATTATTGCCTTTTTCCACAAAAAAGAAGCTTCATAAAATCCGAACATATTGCACAGCTGCTGTGTTGGATTGCAGTAGATTTCACATACTTGTACCTAATAAATCGACCGATGCCTATTTACCTAATCTGGTTGTGTTATTACATGGATTTGTCCTTCCAGTGATCGCTGCATGTTTCTTAATATCACATAAATGTCATCTCATCAGCATAACACATAGTAATGTATATTGCGTAATGTGTTTCCTCTCAATTCTCGGCATGACAATAATCCTATCATGTTGCCTATAATCTTGCCTCTGGTAACATGTACAGTAGCTCTGCATGCAAACACACAGAGGTACATATAGAAGCACACACACTGGGAGTTGTCTGCTGTTGGCCAATGAGCAGCTCAGCTGGAGCAGCGTTGGGCTACACGCCTCGTTAGGGGCATTTTGGCCACAGCGTATACATAAGTAATTCATTTCTGGTATTAAGTAATAACTTTGATCTTTGGTTTCTACTCTCAGGAGCTAGTGCTGATGTCATATGCAAGTTCATTTCCCACTACAGTTTTGCATTATGCTGAAACTTGTTTTTTTCTTTCCCTCCCTGCTTTTTTTCATTGAGGAAGCATAATTCACATTAAACACTCTTGCCCCTGTGGCAGAGTTCTCAAATTAAGCAACATTTTGTTCATTTACCCATGATAAAGTTGTTCATTAGACAATATACTTTGCCTTATTCTTTGTTATTACCTTGCCATTGTAAATGCCTTGGGAGCAATTAAACATGTGAAGTGCCCAATTTTCCGTCCTCGACTTCCAGTCCTGAACTCTATCTGCATGTTGCACACATTTCCTATGAACTAATTAAAGTGAATCAATGACACAACGCTTTAAAATGGCGGCATATGTCACGGCCATCAGTGGGGAACAAAGGACCCTCTTAATTATTTTGTTCCCGCCGTTCCTGTAAATGGCTTGTCAAGGCAGCAGACTCAGTAGCCAACTCCTTGAAAAGAGGATGTCATGTACACACACTGATACATATTGTACACACACATAGACACAAACATACACAAACACTGTCCCCGGTTTCTCTGTGACGGCTCCCTCTCTGTCTTATAAAAGACTAGTAATTGTACTACAACAAAGACAATGTAAGTGCTTAAGTGTGACGGTCCCCTTACTCTTCAAAAGTGCAGCGTCCCTTATCCATCATTGGCTCTGGGGAACAATTTCTTGGATGCTGACAACCATATCTTATCTTCAAGATATTTTTTTTCCTTGTTGTAAGCCCTCCTCTGGCCCACGTTGTATTTGGTTGAGTCTAATTTTGAAAAGTGTGTTACAGCCTGATATAAACACATATATCCTGATCTTTTCAGCCTCCGCAGGGTGTTCCTCATTCATTTGCCCCGTTCCTCCACTGCATTCTGCAGCTCTGCTGAAACACGCAGTTTAGCATGAGTATGCATTAGTCCTGTTATGAAGACTGATGGGCTGAGAGAGGCCATGCTTTTTTTTCCTGCCTTGCAATTATTTACTCTGCCTGGCTGTAATCTGAAATACTTACATCTTCCTGATATAACTATAAAATATTCACCACTTTTAGTCACAGCATGGGCTGCAGATGAGTGTTTGGTGTAAATGGTGCCAAATGATGGGGTGGGAGGTTTGAAACTGTATTGGCAAATGACAAAAAGTTCATTCATGCCAGTTGTTTATGAGCATGCTTATTTGTTTAAGGGTTTCCCTTAATGCCCATCTGCATTGTTGCCATAAATGCCCATCTGCAGCCCAGGAATCTAAAACTGGCTTTGACTACTGTAGGAAAATCAACTGGCGGTGCTCCAAGTATGTCATCTTCTCCTCTGAGAGAATAGACGGACGGGGATGGATGGATGGATGAAAGGATGCCTCGACACGCTTGTTTTCTCCACCTCGTTACAACCGTTTTCTGTGTTATCAAGAGCTTTGGCCTGCCACACTACAGCACAGCACTACACTTTGTGTTTGACAATACTCTGCCTCAGTGCTAATCGCCTCTTAATTCTTGCGTTATTCCCCATCCGTGCACATGCATTTCAATCACATAGGTGGTACTGTCCAAAAATAGTGCTGGCGGCACTGCCTGGAGAGATGGGCTGTCAGTCTCCCTGTCTGATCATAAGCTATTATCCTCTCTGCCCACAGACAGGAGAGAGAGCTACACCAGTGTCTATGTGATCGTGATCAATACATAATCACTTTCCTGTCACCGCAATGGTGCTATCAGGGGACAGCACAGCCTCACAGACCAGCCATTTTAGAGAAAGGGTTTGGCACGCCATTTTTCTGACCTAGAAAGGCGGGAAGGAGGGGCGAGCAGTGGCTAAGTGAGGGCTGGACTCATTTAAACAGTCACTGCCATGGGAGTATTACATTTTCAGTATGCTTGGATTCATTACATTGGTTTGCTATGTTGTCGTAAGAAAAGTGATGCTTATGAGACCCTAAAAATATTTAGTGACCAAGACAGGCTGTCTGCTTTGTAATTCTAAATGACAGTGAGTCACAATAAGCTTGCAGTTATCATTTATTACACGACTCTGTTGAACAGTTGTCTAATTTGCCAATGGATGCATTCAGCTTTGCAATTTCCGAATAATAGATTTTAACACATTTAATCATCACTGCACAGTCAAGAAGTCTATTGTTGATAGTAACTGACAGCAAGTAGAGGGGAAAAAAAGAACCATTGACTATGAAGATTTTTCCAACACAGTGTCGAATTCACCTTAGTGCATGAAACATTATAATCCCAGTTAGAGACTCAGCAGTCCGTTTCAGACGGCGTTTTTCATTCAGATTATGAAATGCTGAGTATAAGGAGGATGTAGGGAAAAGCATATGGAAACAAAACCAGTAATGAACAGCATTACCATTACATTTGTCACAGGGATGGTGCATCATAATTGCATGTCTTATATCCCTAGCATGCAGAACTGATTCCCAGTGATCTCATGCTTGTTTGTTATTAAGCTTTTAGTAGTGGCCTGATGTCATGGCAGTGGGACCTGGAGCGTGACGTGACCTTTTATAGCAAATGGATGAAAAAAATTAGAATTTTTGTTTTGTGAATGGAGAGTGGTTGTTCATAATGAACACGTAAGGGTTGGGAAACAGGTCCTTAAATATCACATCATTGCAACCAGAGTAACTTGCACTGCATTAAATTGTATGAGATTTCACAGGTGCACCAAGAGAAGTGGCTTGTGAGTTTATAATCACCTTACATGAGAAAGCAAACATTACACCTCCACGTGGAGCAACATTAGCCCTTAAGGTAGCGTAAGTGAGACTAATCTAATACACTTTTTGTCGAATTCAGGGAATATCTCCTCACAGTCCACTAGCTGTCCATTCTCTGTGTACACTGGGCTGAGTATGGTGCTCATACTCAGTCCTGGCTCTGCAAATGGCAAGCAAGCAGAGTGGCTCGGACCGATCTGCACAACACTGCTCCAATGCGTCCTGTGCACATTCGAACAGTAAATACGGCACATGCTAACTAGCTAAATATCAGCAATCTTCCTGTAGAATCACAGACTCCTCCTTTAATTTGGAACTGTGTTTCATCTGACCTGGTGAATGTTAGTTTAATATTCACTCTCCTTATAGCTCTGCTTTGAGATCGGTGCGCTAAAAGCCCCACTATGTTCATGATTGATACCTTCAGGCTGTTTTTCACTGCAGGGACTTTGCAGTTGTTTTGGGGAGGCCCCAAACTTTTTGCATGTAGTGGCCCAAGAAACTGCCCCTGTAGATCCCCTTTTACCCCTATCCCACCGATCTGGTTCCAGTGCTAGTTTGGAGTCAGTGCCAGACTTAGCACCAGTTCTTTGTGTTTCCACCATCTAAGCACCGGCTCCAGGCCTAGCTCTTTGCTAGGCCAGAGCTAAGCACTGAGTACATCAGGGGCTGGGAACGGGGTTATCATGACTAACGATCAACGGTGGAAAGGGACACACAAGCAGTAATTTGTGTCCTTTTTCACCAGGACGTCCCTGGTCCAATTGCAGGTGTATTGTAATGACACCCAGGATCCACGGACGTTTTGCACACACTGTTGCGCACTTAAATCCAGCACAGTTGTGTCCCACCAGTAGCTCGATCATGGATGTGCGACTTCTGCCTCGCCATCAGCCTTAAGACCATCTATAGAGATATTACCATCAAATTACTGCATTTGTTTAACTGCTATGTAATCGATGCAAGCGTAGTGGTTCTACGGTGCATGGCATGGTTCTAACTTGGCTCCCACCAGCACTAGCAAAATGACCAAACTAGCACCTGGTTCTTCTTGGAGGAAAAGGGGTATTTGAGGGCTATTTTTAGGAGAGTGCAAAGTACTTACTCCAGAATAGGAACTTCTGTACCTGACACTGTTGGCTAAATTCAAAGAGAGCAACAAGTGCCATTAATGCCTTTAATGAGTAGCAGGCTTCTCCACTCTGAACATTTTATATTTAGACTTGACATATCAAATCCTGTATCGCTGTATTACTTGCATGTTCACAGATTTAAAGTTGCATCCACTAATTACCATTTGTCATTGCTTTGATGCACTCTGAGTTGATGCCTCGGTCAGTGCTGTTGAATCACAGACTGTAATGAAAACTTAGAGACTAGGGGCCGATTAAGGGGCAGTTCTTGTAAACGTCCCTGCCATCTCGCGTCTGCCTCCAAGTTCCCGCTGTAGAAAGCTGCCTTTTGTCTGGGTGCTGTTTGATGCTGGGCAGACAGTACACAGATGGTTTAGCTTTTTCACTAAAACAGCTGTGTTCTGTTGAATTACAGTCATGACAGTGGTGAGAGTGGAACAAAGCAATGATGCTGTGTTGTAAACAATAAAGCAGCGAGCTCAAGGTTGATTTTGATTGGAGACTGAAATATTGGTTCGAGAAATCTTAACCATATAAGTATATATACCATATACCATATACCACATATGTACTATACTCTATATATATATGTGTGTGTGTGTGTGTGTGTGTGTGTACTACCTAATGATCTAATATGTGTACACCTTCAAAAAGCCTGCCAGCAGGTTAAATGTTTCATCAAATGACTTTATTTTTAATGCATGTATTTTTTCTATCATTATCAGTTTTACTTTTTATTTTTCCTCTTACTGCAGCAAAGAGCCATCCAAAATTCTGTGCTGTTATGCACCCTACTGCCCCCCTGCCTTTCTTTCTTTTTTATCCCGATGTTTCTGCTTCCCCCTCTCTTTCGACCCCCACAGTGTAAAGCCAGTCAGACATAAACAGTATTGTTTTACCCGGGTAGGGCTCACAGCAGGGCACTGTTAGCCCCACGCCTCATGCAGCCCACAGCTCTCCCCATGCCTCAGTGATATCCCCTCTCTATGGCTCACTGCCTGCATACATATGAATGCCCCCTGTCTTCTACCCTTCACGCTTCTGAGCTGGTCCAAGCTGAGAAGAGCTGAGATGCTACACGGCTGCCATGCTCGCTGGACGGAGGAATATGGAGGAGAACTGTAGCATTCCCGCACTAGTAAATGAACTGTAATGACACATTCTTCGGAGTGATTATAGGTATGATGGTACTTGAGCTGCGAGTGCTTCCCTGTGGTGCGGTTTGCTGAGTTGTGCTAAGCATGCTGAGGGTGAATTCTGGGCAATGTGGGGGGAAAAAAGCAGCTCGTGTGCTTGTCGTAAAAATAGAACTGTTACGCATATAAACATTTTATAAAAGACTTTTTGTGCAATGCAGTGCCTGCGCTTTGCAAGGACGAATAATTGTGGAGGAGCCCATAATATCTATCTATCAGTTTCAAACAGCGGTGTTGATTTGAGAAGAAACAACAAATAAAACTGTCTTGATGTCACTAACTGGGGTAGATGAATATAATAATATATACTGACATTTAATCATGCTTCTGCATTTTCTGTACATCAACTGAAATGTGTTGTCTTATTGGTGGAAAAACTGCTGACAAGTGGCCCACACACATCTATGAAAAATCCCTGTTTGTAGATAAAGCCATAGACAAGTCTAGTGCTTAATTTTCAAATTCATTTCCTTTCGCCTCCACCCTGCGGCGTACAGTAAGTGTCTGCAAATGAGCATCTCGTGATGGCTCAGAGCTACATCTTTACGACTTGCCGCTGCTTGATTGTCCTTGCAGTACTTCTAAGGAAATAAGCAGACTATACGGATGAAGCCGTGCTGCAGGATAATGTGCAACAGAAATAAGCTGCAGTGTCCTTCCACAGCCATTGTGTGTCACACCGGGCTGCATCCCCCAATTTATCCCCTCTCTGGTTCAAGGAAGATTCCTATTGATTTCCTATCACCGAGCCAGCGTACAGAGTAAATAGGAAGTGTGCCCTATTATTTCTGTCCGTTGATAAAACATAAGGCTAGACCCCCATGTCTTTATTACGCGCCCCCCCTTTAGCCGCCGCATGCCCTGCAACCAAAAAACTACAGCTGTAAATTTGATGTAAATGGTTCATATACTGTAATGACAACCCTTGGAAATGATGTGTGTTTAAATTATCGGCGCGGTATTAAAGCGTGCGAACTTCAGGACATGATAAATGAGATTACACTTAGCGAGGGAAAACAACCGTAAACGCAGGCTGTATTTTCAAACATGCTTAATGTGTGTCACCCTGCAGGCCGCTGCCCAAACCAACAGAGGGAGATTTGCTTTCCAGGGGAAAAGGCGATATGCAATCCTTCAGTGTCTGGGCGTCTGTTAGACAGCAGGAGAAAAGTGAGACAAATCCATTTAGACACAAAATGGCATGATTGCACCTACTTCCACATTTCTAACAGGTTTGACCAAGAATGGTGTGCAGCACTTTCCCTAGTAGAAAGGTTGCCAAAGCGGTAAAGTGTGCAGGACATCAGTTACATCCCAGTGAACGTTTTCCATTTTCCAGTGTAGGCTTTTTACATAATTCCTCCGCGCATGGCTTTTGTTTCAAGCAACCATTCAGCTTTTTCATCCCTGGAAGTTTAAATTGTAGGTGTTGTGTTGCTATTATTGTAATCACCACAATGCTACAGGCTTCAAATAAAAGCCAGAGACAATATCCCCTCCTACAATTGGGTTTCTGTGCCCATTGCCTGGCCTACAGCTGCATCCATTTCTGCAGTGTCCCTGAAATTTCGGTGCATTATCGAGGGGAAGGACGAGCTAATCTGCACTGATTTGAAACAGGACCAAAACACTGGCTTTCCTAATCCCTCATTTTTTTATCAGGGGTGGTGAGGAGCATTTTACCCCTGTGGGAGGGAAAGAAAGAGGGAGCTATTTCATGCCTCGCTGGTTCCACTGTTTTTATGAAGATTTTCTTCCCCCTACCCCGACTTCCCCACTTCAATCTATAGTGTAACGGAATTTAAAAAAGCCTGTTTGCAATAGTCCGACACCTTTTAGAAGTAAGAAGGTACTTTTCATAATTAGGGATGTGTAGATGGCTGCTTCCTTTCCTCTGTAGTCGTAGTAATTTAACTTCACGACAGATAAGACTCTGTATCTCTGAAAAAAAGGAGGTGCAATTTCCTTAGCTGTCTTTCATTTTATTCATTTGACAATTGGCAAACACCTATGGCACACAGGATATAATTTGCTTCCCGGAAATACTGCACGAGCGCGCCAATTTGGATTAATGCACACATTTGTGGAATGCAGTTCATATAATTATGTTTCCTTACATTCTGTCAACCAATTTGTTTGACACATTATTAATTCACTTTAGCGTGAAGTTCCCACATAAGCTTACCAAACCATAGAGCTGTATGCTGCAGACATGAAGATGAAGCATGCTGAGGTGCTGTCCTGTATGGTGTTTAGATTTATAGTAATGTGAGATTTTTTTTTATCTACTCAGCTTGTGCATCTTCTGTTAAGTACAAACCATGCTATAAAATGCAGTGTTAACAGCTGCTGAAATGTGACACCTGGAAGATCATGCCATGCTCGCTGTAAATATATATGAAGATTGGGAGTAAGTGATCTGAATGACACTTGAGTGGATTCAAGAAAAGAACATTTTATCTAGGTCCATCAGGAGCTGACATCAAGTCATAATGTTCTGTTTTTTACTGGTGGCAATGCAGCAAGCAGAAACACAGAAAGAAAAAGAGCTCATTGATCTGCTGTTATCTAAACACTGCAAAAGGCAAGGGGTGTAACAAGCAGAATGAAATTTACAAGGTAAGCTCTGGCAACACAACAGCATGGGTCATCATAAGACTATGAATTACTAGAACACCTCTGTCTCAGAGGACCACTTGAGGCTCTCTCACTGTGAAATAATTGGGTTGCAACAGTGAAACTGCTACTCCAGTTAGAGTGCAAAGGTGGCTTTTGCTTTGTTTTGCTGTTACAAGACCGCAGACACTGCGGTGACTATTAATCAATGGTTGACACATGTAGATGACAGCATAAAGCAGGAGATAAATCCCCAAACTACCACAAAGGTGTGAAAATCATCTTCTGTGCGGCTGTCTTTATGAGAGTGCATTCTGTTTTTCAGCAGTAATGCATTGCAGGAACGGTTTAAAATACCGTTCCCAGTTTGTTTTGAACGTCTTGCAGGTTAAGTCATCACTGTGCAGCACATTGGTCAGCAGTTCAGCTGGGGATTGTTCCGGTGTTTGTTGAGCCAGAAAAAGACAACACACCAGCAGAACACAGATGTCTGATTTGTGGCTTACACACCGTGAATTTGGAGACTGTGTTTCCATCACATCTGGCGTGCAATTTTTCTTTTTTTTCCTGTTTTAATTTATTACCAAAACCTCTGAATTACAATGCTGCAGCCAGAACTCGTACTTGGCGCAGGTCTTTACATTACAAGCCTTTTCGTCTGCACTGGACAGATTTAGGTGCCTGTGGCAGGACCTGAGCCGGCTGCGACGAGGGACGTCTCCCTTTGTTGTCAGAACACCTCTAAACATCTTTCACAGAAACAATTACCATACCATCTGTAGCTTCCTGCCAGCGTGTTGCTCACTGTCAGCATGTCGACTTCTTTTCTCTCCTTTTCTCTCACACACATTCCTCACACTGAGACTGATGAGGAGCTTGGTCACTGTGAATTAAAATGGATGAGTTTAATTGCGCTAATTGTCTCTTTATATTCAGATTTTCCGTGCATTTTTCCCTGATACCTTATAATGGAGCTGTGAATGGTGGATTGAATTGTCACTAATCTATTTTCTGATTTGCCTTGAGCATTTGGCGGAGCTGGAATATTGATGAAGCGCCATGCATACATTTTCTTCAAACCTCATAAGGCTGGTTTAATAGAGAACCTAATTTCTGCTACATTGAGTATTGTTGGGGTGAAGGTAATGGCTAATTGCGACACTGTTAAAGGATTTGTGACATCCAATTAGCATTTTAAAAATGCATGTGCCAATAGTTACATTAGCAAAGCCAAACTTTTTATGAGGAAAACTCTTTAAAGAAGGTGAAGTGTTTCCTTTGTGTGAAGGCTTGATGTTTGCTTTAAGTGAGGCTCCAAGACATGTGATTATCTAATAACCTTCAACAGAGTGTTTGCAGTCTGCAGTTCTGAAAGAACAGTAGCAACAAAAAGCACGTAGAAGTATAATTTGTTGATCAATGGATGCATTTGCTTTGCAGACTAGATTACAAGTATGTGCCAAATACATCACTGTCAGGTTGAATTGCATGCTGGCTAGCATATGCCGCAGAAGGCAAGACAGACTAGACAGCTAATCAGCACTGTCATGACTACTTTGCTCACTTACGCCAAACAGCCATTGCAACATATTTCTTCTGGGATCATGTCACATTTGCCACATGTAATTGACACTTGGACTCTGGAACTGTGCACACACAACATGGATTAATGGTATGGTATTACCAGTGCAGTTTGTGCATACACACACTTGGTCTATCTATAATAAAGCAAAGGTCCATTTAAAATTTTTGACAAAGCTGCAAAGGGTCTTGCTTTAAAAAAAAAAAGTGAATCACATAGTTAAACTGCTCACTTACAACAGGATGGAATAAATGGAAGAGAATTGTTGAAAGAAATCAACCCCACATAGGGCTGAATAGTCTCATCATGATTGGCCTGGCACCTCCACATTTCACTTTAGTCCTATGTAGAGATGATTACCTATAGATCTGCAGTTCATAACTCTGTCTTTCTGCACCACAGGTACTCCAGTTACCAGGGTAACAGCTACAGATGCCGATGATCCAGTGTACGGGAACAGCGCTAAACTAGTCTACAGCATACTGGAGGGGCAGCCATATTTCTCCGTGGATCCCAGCTCGGGTAAGTGCAGTTCTCTACTTGTTGCTGTGTTAATTGTGAGGGGACAAGTGTTGTGAGGGTTGTCAAGTTCCACTTAAATGAACCAATTAATTAAAGCGGCACACACTGTAAGCGATTTAAAAGTATGTTTGAAACACCGGTTTAAAGAGCCACCTTTCCAGGAGGGCCATGTCTCTTAGCTTCCTGCAACAAACTGCAATATTACGCAATAAATAACAAGCCAAATGCTATGCACGCAATAGCACAGAGGTCCGCTGTAACCCCTTTGACTTTAAGAAAGGAAAAAAACGAGGATACCTCTGAGGGCTGAAGAAAGCTCTTTGTGCCGCTATTCATTGTTTGCCTGACAAAGCCTGACGAGGATCTCTGTGAGATCGAAACGTTGCTTCATTAAATTTAATGGGAGCTATTAATACAATGTGCAAGTCCTTTGTCTGTTTCTAACCAGTGGAGAGCATAATGTATTACAAAATGTAATGAATGAAAGCCACGCCCATAATGGGACAAAAAGGAAAGAAATGGGCTTTACAGTCAGACAGTGATTACATCTAAGGATTATTCCAACAGTCTTTTTCTTCTCGACAGGACCAGGCACACCAGGGCAGAGCCTTTTAGTATTTAAACATTGTCCTTTTTCATTACCTGCTTCGACTTAGATAAATGAGCTTACAATGTCGCCTCGGGTCAAGTTGTGGGCTATCACCGTTTGACCGAGTTTCTAGCGAAGTACATCCAACTGACAGTCAGGAATAACTTCACCAAAGAAGGGTCAAGTTTCTTGTGTGAAGATGCAGATAAGGTCCGACCTCAACAGCAGGACCTTTAAAGCTTTAAAGACCCAACAGTGTCAGACCCCCAACAAACAGCTATATACGCTAGCTGTGGCCACTTTTAGGTGTTATGCAGCGGGATGTTATTATGTAGGTTTTGCTTTAGTGAGCATTTTGACAGTCACCTGACTGATGACAAAACATCTAATGCTATTATAGCATGTTGCAGTAGTTATTATAGAAGTATTACAGTTACATTTGTAGGTGTTAACCAGGTTTTTTTCAAGCCTTACACATTCACCAGAGGCCAGACTGTCCCTGACCTGAAGTGGTTTAAAAATTATTATTATTAACTTAAACTTTCAAGTTTTATTATATGAATTTGAAACCATACTGAACTGTTAGAAACCAGTGGCTGTGTTATTGGCTGTGATGTCCAGATGACTTGATAAGCTTTACATCTATACTTGAGATGAAAAACTGCTTAAGGTGCACACATTTTCAGAAAGATAACCCCTTTCCGACTATGTTAATGTGTAAATTAAAACAGCAGACAGCGTGAATAACATTGATTATCTCATCACAATGGCCCCTGTCGAGGTGTTGGACATATTAGGCAGCAAGTGAACAGTCCGTTCTTGGAGTTGAATTGTTCGAAGCAGGAAAAATGGGCAGTGTGAGGATCTGAGAGACTTTGACAAAGTCGTGATGGCTGAGCGACTGGGTCAGAGCATCTTCAAAACGGCAGGTCTTGTGGGGCGTTCTTGCTTTGCAGTGGTTAGCAGCTACCAAAAGTGGTGCAAAGAAGCATAACCGCTGAACTGATGACAGGATCGTGGGTGCCCGAGGCTCACTGATGCACGCGGATAGCGAAAGCTGGCCCAGGTGTTGGAAACCTTAGAGCTGGAGATGAAAGGGAAGGTGTCAGAACACACAGTGCAACACAGCTTCCTGCATTTGTGGCTGTGTATCCCATGAAACTTGCCTTCAGAGCTCTTTTGGCAGCACAACTTACACAGTATTAGACAGGTGTTTTTAGCGTTGAGGCTGATCAGTGTACATATCTATATGATTATGTAACCACACCTCTACTCAGCAAGCCTGTGAGGGACGACATTATCAAATACGCGCTAAAAGGGAGCTGACAATGTTGGTTATAGCTTAAAAAGTCGTGTAACAACAACAACAGGACTGCAGGTAACTCAGGCCATCTGTTTTTGGAAACGCTTGTAGATTATCGCTGCGTGAGGCTGCCGTTAACTCAGGCTGCCAGGCTCACTTTCTTTCTTCGCCGCTTCCCCGTACAGCTGCTCACTCATGCACACTTACGCTTCAAAACGTAAACTGTGCGCTGGGGCAAACATGTCTATTACTGGGGGGCACCATAACTAAACTGGGGAGGTTATGGGTTTAATTAAAACATGAAATATGAATATAATGCAGAAATCTGGGAAGAAAGAAAAAGAAACATTTTAAATGTGGAGAAAAAGCACCCACATAACTGAGATGATCAGTGAAATAAAAATACAGTCCGTACACTGTAACTCCCAGTAAATTCACCGGGTCTCACAGAGCTTTTATTCAGGGTTTGGTGATAACATGAATGGAAAATATTATATATTCACAATATGACTCAAAAGTGATTGGAATCTGAATATTAAAATAACCCGGGCCTTAAAGAGAAACAGAACAATGATTAATAAGACATGCACAACCTTTCACAACAGGGGGTGTAGATGCATGTAGGTGGCTGAGGAGAAAAAGCCTTCTATCAGTGGAATACATCAGCACATGGTTTATTAATAATGTTAGCGGTATTTTGTTGGCCTTGGTTAAACAAGGTCAACTGATAATCAGTGATATATTACTATATGGTTCAGCAGTGGGCTGCATGAAATTCATTATTAAAGCTACAAAAACACATATGAACAGTGCTTTGCATCTGTGGTTTTCATGTTTCCTTCTGCTGAGAGTTCGTCTTAAACGCTAAATGGGCCAATAGTCAAATGCTGCCGTGTTCTGTAACATCATTGGCTTGTGAATCCCACATAATAATAATTCTTCCTTTCACAAGGCGAACTCTTCAGCAGTGTCATCATGCATAAAGTTATCTCAAAACAGATCCAGATTGGATCTTTAATTGCTTTTTCAGCTGACTTTTTAACATGTGTCTGTAAGCAATATGATTAAATAATGGTGAAATTACATTAATAAGAAATGAGATGGAAATCGACGGCTCACAATTTGGAAAACAGCGCACAATAAACAAGCTCCAAGAAAGGGAGCTCCAAAATTTATGTACATAATTAGAACGAACACTTTGGGCTCGTCCCCACTGCTATAGGCGTCACAATCTCGAAGCATCTGCAAGCCGGAACGTGGCTTTAGAAAGCACGCTGAACGGACAATTTAAGGATTAGCATTCATGCTTTGTGTGATTGTGGAGCACATGCAGATGGCTCATTCAAGTGAGCCAGATGTTTTAATGAATGTTAATGAAAAATAAAAGGTAAGGGGAAAACAACCATTAGAATGTGTTTGACACTTACAACACCACATTGGAAATGAAAAGCATTCAATAAATAAATAAACATCATGCCCCAATTCATCACTTGGTTAATGGTCGGTGGAAAAAAAAAAAGTTGAGGCAAATATCTATGGAAATGAGTGTTTGTCTATCCTCCCTTTTCAGTGATTAGGAATTAATTTGAATAATTAACGATGATCAACAGAGATGAGAGTGTTGCATCTAGTAGGATGACTGAAGTATGTTTGTGTGTGTGTGTGGAAGTATGTGTACAAGTGACTTGTCTGTGTTGCTCTTTTCACTTATAGATTCATTTACTGTGTGAGGAAAGGTGGGCCCACCTCATTCTCAGTCAGAGGTTACACTAAAATCAGGCCTGTGATACATTTGTACAGCATGACAATATGCTGCTTATGCATCAGGTTATTAGTAAATACTTTAAAATCTGTTATTTATTGGGCATGTTCATGGTTTAAAATGGCACAGACTTGTTGTGGTGTTGCAGTTAATAACCTGTGATGCCCTCCTAATATGTGTCACTTGCTTTATTATGAAACAGTTTAGACATACGATAAGCTTTAATAAAAAATGTAGTCAACTATTCTTGTGTTATCACTATTCAAACTGCTTCTCTATTCATTTTTCGAATAATGCTAGTGCATTCACATAATGCTACATCACCCAGCATCACGTTATACACTGTGGATAACTTGTGTGTTTATGTACACTGTTGCCTATAAAGTTGAAATAATGTAGTTTTCACACACATTCCTCTTGTATTCATATTTATACACATCACTAATCACTTTTGACCAGGTTCAGTGATTACATATTGACTCCATGGCTGTGTCCTTCTCCTGCTTAAAATCTGCATGCAGTAAGTCCACGTTTTCAGAACTGGCTGCATGATTTTCAACCAAATTTGACATCGAACTTCCCTAGGCTATATGCCTTGTCCGACACAACTGGCAATCCACCAAAGAGTGCTTGCACTCAGACAGGATGGACACAAACAAGCCAACATTGCTGATTTCCTTGGAATATCGCTGAGTGCGGTCTGTGAAATCCTCAAACATCATCGAGAGGAGGGTCATTCGAGGCCACAAAAATCTCCAGGACGACCACGACTAACTACCAGACGAGATGATCGGCAACTGTTTAATCAGTGGAGTAGAAATCAGAAAATGCCAGCGAGCCGCCTTCTTCGTTTGTGGAGAAGACACAGAAGTAAAAGATATTTTATTCTAACTTTATGGGCAACATAAAGCATCTTGTAACTGAAAATTATTTTCCAAAAATGAAAAAAAAAATCTTAAGCCTAGGGGTGCTGTCGACCTTGGGCCTTTTAACTATGAAAAATGCATACTTCAGATTGTTTTACTACCTAATACCAAATTCCTTTTCTTAAACTGATGACAGAGTGCAAGCCTTATGTGTTGAAAAACTAAAATGCAATCCATCTATGGGCAAAAATGGTTATTTTGGAAATTATTATCATTTATTTTTACGCATGGAATGGTGATGTGGGAATTAAAAGAACAAGGATGTGAAGACATTAAATTATATATGTAACATGTGAAAGTAACCCTAAGGATCCAGAAGAAGTGATCTATAGCGCTAAAGTGACCAACTGGTGCAAATCAGTTTGTTGTGTTCAGACCATAGCTGCCAAATGTACCCTTTTATGACAAGAAAGATGCTTATTCAGTCTTTACTGTGAACATGTTAATAATTCATCGAGCTGTGGGAATGATGGGGATGGCAACGTGATGCTGAAGGGTGGAAGAAAAGCTAATGTCCTCAGTCAAACAATGGTAAGATAGCTTTATTTATGAACTTATCTGAACAACAAGGGTTTTGCTACTTCCTCCGATGCAGTTTTAATGATGAGATGTACAACTCATCTCCTGCACATTTTCCAGTTGTTTTATATTCAGCGG
Organism: Dascyllus trimaculatus; assembly: GCA_024666655.1. Lineage (NCBI taxonomy): Eukaryota > Metazoa > Chordata > Actinopteri > Pomacentridae > Dascyllus > Dascyllus trimaculatus. Next base: position 6,052,699 of record CM045445.1, on the reverse strand, counting down.
TGTGTGTGCGACCTCCAAAAGCAAAACTGACCCTGAAATTGTGCTACATCTCTGAGGAGAATCTATCCCAAGAATAAAATGCAGGCACAGACAACATCCTAACCCCTCCCATGTTTTTCATCATCGCCAGGCATATTATAATTGTCTAAGGCAGCTCAGGACCAAGGCAGGGTGTCATGCCAAAGCCTGGCTTTTATGAGGGGTTTTATATTCATTTGATGATCCTGCGGGCCTCTGTTTCCTGAGTGGATTATCCGTATATGCCGGCGCTGAGCCCTTTTTATATTCAGCGCCGCGGCAGAGTCAATAAGGTCCATTCTGCATACAATATTCAAGATTATACAAGACAGACAGCATAATTCACACTCAATCAGAATACAAATGACTGCAGACGGCGGAACAACACATTCGAAAACAAACACAGCTGATTCACAGTGCTGGGACTGGCTCAGTCATGACCACCTTGCCACTCTCACACAGCCTGTGCTTCTTCAGACCTGCAGGGAATTCTGCCCCACTGCTTGCTATGGAGTCCTTGTTTTGTAAAGTCATGGTCTGAAATAATGCATGTGATAAACTGGGGGGGAGTAAGGTGGGCATGAAGGTGACTGTATGCCTTCCTTTTCTTGCGCTTGCTTGTGCATACTCACATGAGCATCATTAAATTGATGTGCAGAGTATATCAGTCATGTTTATAATTGCATTAATGTGTTATGAACTGTTTCCACCGCCAGCAACCATAAAAATTGCTCTCCACGGGATGGATCGGGAGATGAGGGAGGAGTACTTGGTGGTCATTCAGGCTAAAGACATGGGAGGTCACATGGGCGGCTTGTCTGGAACTACGACTGTCACCGTCACGCTAACGGACATCAATGACAATCCACCAAAGTTTTCTAAAAGTAAGTAACTTCACAACATTAAAAATCCCAAATCAAATAAAGGGGGAAAACAAATTACTGCTGCTCTAAATGAGTATTTCTCTGATGGGCCATAATTGGAAAAAATAAATGTTATTTTGTAAATTTCATTAAACAGGCTCCTCAGAAGCTAATTCCCCTTAACTGTTGTAATGAGTAATGATGATGCGGTACTGTTGTACGCTTCCATAATTTTGCTTAATTTGATCTGCATTTCTGAGAACCAAAGAGCCGTGTCTGCTCCTCCCCAGGTTTGTATGAGTTTGTGATACCCGAAGATCTGCCGATCGAAAAGATGGGCGGCAAAGTGAAGGCGAATGACCGCGACATCGGTGAGAACGCCAAGTCAACCTACAGCATCATCGAGGGGGACGACCAAGGCATGTTTATCATTACGACAGACGCACAGACACAAGAGGGGATTCTCCGGCTGAAAAAGGTGGGACCTGGAAACTTTCAGGAAAATGTTAGGAAAGGTGCTTTCTCTGTCTCTGTCAGGTGTTAAACCCTTGTTGCTATGTTACGTTCCAACATAAGTTGTCGCTTGATGCTGTTTTGCGGGGGCACCATTGCTGCACTGTGGGCTTAGCACCGCCCAAGATGATTGTGATTGGTTGAAAGAAATATACACAAATAAGCCAGAGCATTTCCCCCCTGTAGCAGAATCATAATGAGGTGCAGTCAGACCATTCTCCAGCACTGACACAGCACTGCAGAGGTGGGTTTCTTTATGTAAGACAGGTTGATATAGTCTCACACCGCAGTCTGTACAAAGACTGATCTTACATTCCAAATGCAATGCTAACACAGGGCCAGATTGCTGTGCATCCTCTGTGCTATTTCAAGTGATTTCTTTTTGTTTAGCTTTCACAGAAGGGTTCACTCAACAGTATCACATCAAATATTAAACACTGCCCCCTCAGTTGCTGGAAGGCTAAAAGATCACAGGCTGTTTGGTATATATTGCTGAAGCCTATTTTTTTTTCTCTTTTTATTCAAAGAATCCATGCAAGAAAAGAACAACAATAAATTCAAATATCACCTTTGACATAGTTTTGGCTGGAGGTAAAACACAAGACAAGATGCTTTTATTTTCGCATTATAGCCTTGCCCATTTAACTGTAACTCTCTCAGCCTGCGGCACATTGCTACGTATTGTAAATAGGTTCAGCTCGCATTCTAACTTCGGTTAGATTCAGTTTTTGCTGACTCCCACAATTCCATCATCATAAGAGCAGATGGACTGAACTTAAAGTTGCCTGTTTTCCAAACAAACTAATCCACATGTGTAAGCTACATTATGGCCCCAAAATCAACTTTAATGAAGCAGTTGTTGCGTAATGGCTTAGCTCAAAGGTACAATGGCAGTAGTGCAAAGAAGGAAAGGCATTGCTTGTTAAATTTGTTCATGAATATGTGCCCAGGTGTGTGGTCCTGAGGAAAACAAGCCAGCAGCATTCCTGTCACCACTCCTGAATCTTTCCCCTTGAGACTTAACACATTAGCGCATAATGGCATGATAAAATACAAATGTTTTAAACATAATTTTCCAAGTACACCACATAAAACACATGCTTTACTGCTGACAGAGTAAGCCTCTCAGAATCTTTTTTTATACAATGTCATACAGTGTAATAAGTTTCTAGATGTGCAGTGTGAATATTTCCTGCAGGATAAAAGCTTCAGAGGTTTGAGTGTGGATGTCATTTAGAGCGCCCAGTCTCACATTGTTCTCAATACAGAAGCATGTGAAATTTACATTTGCATTTCAATGACACTGTGACCTGCAAATAAGTCTCCGTGCACCTGTATCTCAAGGACATCTGTGGAAAATCAAACCGAGATTTGAACACATGGTATCAAAGACACCGCAGCACATGCTATTTATATATGTATGTATTCTATATTCTAAATTTATTGAACCTCGGTAGCTTGGTAAGACATGTTTGCATATATTAAGTCATACATATGATTGATGGATAGATGTCCTTAAGTCTTAAGTCATGGTTGAGGCTCAGTGTCTGCCGAGAACAGCTACGCATCACTCAAATGCGCAATGCCATTGTGTTGTGATCTAAAGTGACATTACCCCAAGGACATGTGGTGTGACTTTGTCAAAGTGTGAACAATGAACTGCGTGGGAGGTGGAATGTATAAGAGCTAAGGCAATCAGCTGGGACTACAATTCACTGCCACTAAAGAAAACATCAGTGCTGCAGAACAAACTTGACACAAAGTCATAAAATCTCTAACTGTTGACAAAGCAAATGTCAAATGTGTTAGTCTTTTAGGCAACCTCCACTTCCATGTCCCGCAGAGAGAGACTTACTCTTCCCATGTCTGCTCGGCTTTCTCTCTGTGGCCCGGAGTTGGCTGCCAGTAAACTAGAGCAAAATAGATGAAAATGTGCTGGGAAAGAAGGCATTTGCACACTTGCTGCCTTTGCATCCCTCTAGACGGCAGCGTCTCATGTTGAAACATTTAAAAGAGTCGGCTGCGATGGTGTGGCTCTTTTGCTGTAACCCTTCACCAGTTTTATCCTCCAATCAGGGTGACAGAAGAAAAGAGTCAGTGTAACTTTTCCCCCCAACATCCTGTCCCCTCAACAGCTGTACAAGTCTATAAACTGCCATCTAATGCGGAATTCAAATTATTAAAGATCCTTTGCGGCAAGGTTAAAACATATTGATCTAACTGAGGCTGGAGAGGCACAAACCAGGAGAGAGATTCTTTGCTGTTTGAGTTTTAAGCTTTTTATCTGCACGCCCCCAGGCCTGTCGAGGGATGTTAGTGGGATGCTGAGCTTTCACCCCTGCAGCCAGTGCTGAACTTTGAAGTCTCTAAATGGCCTGTGTGTACATACTGATTTGATGCTAACGCTTGAGTGAGACTGAAGAATGACACAGTAGAGTTGGGGGGGGGTGGGACACAACGGCAAAGCGGTGTTAACATGGGAGAAACAAGAATGTTTCTCTGTTGCTGAGGGTAAGTCTGATTTCCCCTGTTTGAAAAAAATGAAGACTCATTCAGTTAAAGCATGTAGTTTACTGGGAACATATGAGCATGTAGACTGGCTCTGCAACGTTCACTGTGTAATGTCTGGTGGCTCTAGCATTTCCTTTTTGCACTTAGGCCATGAATCTCTTAATAATCAACAGTAGCTGTACAACAGTACCATCATGCATACTAATAAAAATCAAAGTGTCTCTCCCTGGATTATTCAGTCAAAGCACTGTGTTCATTTATTGAATTCATAATTTGAGCGGGTCAGAATATGACTTGTATTCTGATTCCGCTGTTGGGATAATATACAGCTTTGAAAGAGCTTTCGCTGATGCCTTATTTGATTTTGTAAATGATATTGAAAATAATTTTAATTAAACTTAACCAGGGTAATTAAAGTAGCTGTTTACCACTGTGTTTTCCTTAAAGTGGATTTTTGTGTAATTAAATATGCCTGCAACAGTGAAAGCCCCCATCTCCCCTTTCCACTCTCTGTTAGGACACCAGAAACAAATGTAATGAGTTGTTTCTACATGCTGTCATCGGGGAATAATACTGAAATATTTTGATAAGGGAGCAGCAAAGCAATGTGAGCCAGTTCTACTCATTGAGTTTAATGTGGATACGTTGCTATACTGATAAGTGGGAGGAAGCTCATGGAAATGCTCATGTACTCCTGAAGCTGTATTAGTCCGTATTTATTGGTCAAATTAATAAAAGTAATAGGAACAATGTTACTTAAATGCTAGACCAGGCCCAACCTCCCTTAGCTTCCGAGTTCTGACGGGATAAGGCGGTGTGGCCATTTAGTGCCCAATTCTGAGTCCACCTTCAGCTGTGGAACATTTTAGCCTCTTTCAGCTCACAGTTTAGGTCTGAGGGCTTCCCTGCTTCCCATGAGCAGTTTAAAGACCGACATTTTTTCATAGCAGTTGGTGGAGAACAAAACTGAGCTAAAATAAGAATGTTGGACTCACACATATCAGGTGATCACAACACATGATATACTGACGGCTACGTGCCGAAACATTTTCCGTCACAATTTAATGACAAGTATCTCAATGCTAAATAAATAGATGAATGCAATAAACAGATAAACAGCGTCTGTAGCTTTGTTTTGCCAGTCTCTGTCCACATATTTGCTGAGATGATCCTGGTTAAATTTTGAGTGAATATTGCTTTCATTTTTTTTTCCGGTCCCAGCATCCCAGCTGTGTTTTGGTTCATATCAGTAAAACAATGGAATGCCCAAAATAATATTCAGATGTCTGAACTGTAGACACCAGTTTAATAATACAAACATAACAGCTTCACCTCTGCTGGAAAACCAGTGTTTGAACTCATAATTGACTTTCAAATTATCATTCATTTTGAAACCCGGGCCTTTCCCACCTCTCCATTTCGGTATAATTATTTTGAGTATCCAGCCACACCTCATGCAAGCCCTCATTCTCCACTACCTCTGAATTAAAGCGTAATCCATTGGCTCGAGGTCCAGCCGCACTCTGTACTTTCTCAGCACAGACGGAGGGATCAGACAGAGAGAGAGAAAAGGAATGGAGGAAGGGCGGTGGGTGTCAAGTGAGGAGGGAGTATGAGGGAGGAGAAGAAGGGGGAGGTTAATAATGAGAGTGTTCCAAAGAGCTTCTCTGACCATGGAGGAGTGGGCTTGGAGAGGCTTCAGGGCCTTCGGTCTTTCTACTAGTGCCCCGATGCCAGGAGTGTAGGAGTGTGGAAGTCGGGTCGCCTCCCCCCTGGCTGCCGCTACTGCCTCACAGCTGGACCCCCAGACGCCCCTCCACCCCTCCACCCACCTGCCCCCTCTGCCCCAGAACTCTCAGCAGTAGCCCTGTCTAACCTCGGGGACAATTCCTCCTGCCCGCTCCCTCTTCCTCTAACTGAATACATTTCTCGTTCTGTTCATCTCCCTCCTCTTAGGACTCCTCGCTCCCCCAAGCCAGCTCCTGTCCCCTCAAGCGGCAAGGCCCAGTTTTGATTTCCCTATAAATCCTGGTTATGGAGCGTGGAAGTGACTTGATCCCATTATTCTAGTAGTATGAGAGCAACCAGAGGTGATTCAGAATGAAATTGTGACAGTCTGGGGTGTCCTCAGAGATACCGAGAAAGTAAATTGTGACTCTCCTCTTTCTTAAATATTAAGGATGAGCCATTTGTAAAGGAGATACTGCATATCAATTGAGAAGGCGGATTAAACAGATATGTCAGTCACACAATGACACATGCTGTACAAAATATTTTTATTTCTTTTTGGAAGATTATAGGTTTCGTTTGATAGTCCCGGGGGGAAAAAAGCACCTGTCTCATTTATTTTATGTGGAACTGGGTGTGATTGCAGTTCCAAAGTGCTAATAATCTGCTGTCACTGCAAGCATTAGCAGGGAGATTGGTGTTTTTTTCATGCTGATAAAAGGTTGGGAAATATTTTCAGGTTATGCCACTCAGAAAATTGCAATCACATCGACTGATTGACTTAAATCAAAGCAGTAATGAAATTAATTCTGTTTGCTGCAATAGGCTGTACAACATTATCGCGACCAGTTACAATCTCGGTCTCTTCAAAATAAAGTCTGTGCACATGTAATCTGTATGTAATTATAGTATCTCTTAAACTTTTGATATAATGATAGTATCAGCATGCATTGCTGTCTGCCACAGTGCCTGTAATGATACGACCACTGGGAGGCATATAAGTTAGAGATGTTCAAGTCTTTCAAAAGGGGATTTTAGGCTGTTGTAGTTTATTATTCCCATCACTGTAAACGCTAATATCTCAGTGCAGCGTCTTTGAAGAAGCATATGAATCTGTACAGTAGTCATCATTAGGGATCACAAAATATCAGATTTTGGCTTTGGTGGAAAAAGTCCAGACATACTCTTTTAATTGAAAGTACAGGAACATTTTAAGCGACACATACCGAATTATCAAAAGTGAAAGTTGTGATAATGCAGGGTTCCCTGTTTCAGCTTATACTGCTGTAGCTGGTGTAGTTGGTGCTACCATTAATTGCTTTAAACGTGGCTCGGTGGTTTAAAGGAGTACACTGTGATTAAGAAGCTCCCTAATTTTCGTCGCAAGAGCCGAGCTCCAAAAACACTTGCACTTCCTACAGTCCCCATAATGAAAGTCAATGGTGTCTTTAATTGCAGCCTACTTCCATGGTAAACACCCATATGGTTCAAATGCTGGGTGTGTGACTTTGTACCAAATGGAGGTAACTCTGACTTTCAGACGCTCTCCAGAGCCAGAATACATAACAGTGTTTTCACAGGCTGAGTAATGCTTCTCATGACAAAGTGACCTGAATATATACAGGGCCCTTTTAATGTAAAACAATGCGGCACATTTTTGTAAGGTTATTGGATGTTTAGGATGGAAAACTGTTATCATAATGGTGCCACTGTCACTAATACAGCCGAGCACAGGTGTATCATTTATGAGGTAGCATTACATGAGGCAGTTGAAGACAATTAGTTAAACCGCAGTAGTTTCTGACCACTTCTCTTCTTGCTCCCTTACAGCCTTTAGACTATGAGAGCAAGAGAGCCTACACGCTGAAAGTCGAAGCTACCAACATCCGCTCGGAGCCCAACAGCGGCGTGCCCTTCAAGGATACAGCCACCGTAAAGATCGTGGTGGAAGACTCAGACGAGCCTCCTGTTTTCTCCAAACCCATGTACTTACTGGAAGTGAACGAGAACGCCCCCATCAACACGGTCATAGGGACGGTCACCGCCAGGGACCCGGACTCTAGTGGGAGCCTCGTCAGGTAAGATGCACTTCACTGTGTTGAGAAAATTAGCTTCACTGGTAGGAAGGTTAAGGACTGAATTGTAGACAATAAAATATGAAACATCTAGCGCTCCTATTACAACAAACATGACACAACAAAGACCTAATTACACATAGAATGGAAAATGTGGTGAAGGAATGAGTGACTGCAGAGGAAATATTCATCAGATAAATAAAATCAAATGATAACAGCGGCTATGACCTGGAAAGTGATGATCACCGTCAATGTTGAATTTAGAATTGCCAGAAGCTAATTTTAAGTTGTAAATATTGAGTTTCTACTCGTGTGTCCTTGGAAATATATCAGTCAGTTGGCATGGCAATGCCAGCCGCAGAGCCGTGGTGAGTCAGGATCATTGTTGAGTGGCAGGAGGACAGCGTGGAGACCTTGAGGCTGTCTCTCCACAAAGGAAACCCAAAGATCGATTCCGATGATAATATTTTTGTCTGAAAAGTTTTTTGGAGAGAGATTCAAAAAAGCATCTGACAAATCATCAGACACATTTATCCCCCTCTTTTGCTTTTCTTAACTGTTCTGACTGACTCGTGTGCATTTTAATATCTAACCACAACTGCAGAGACTCTTTATTAAAACCTCTATCACATTCATGTCTCTCCAGCTTCACGTGGCACACTGCACCTCATGAAAGGTTAAACCCAGGCAGAGAAAATAAGCCACTTTAATCACCCACTTTCATTCTTTATGCAGGAATTCCCTTGACTATCTACAGTATAACTGCTGTTGTCAATCTGCACACTTGTGAACGTCTGATTTTTAGCAGTTTGCGTGTTAATGTTAGTTAACGTTATTGGTGTGAATGCTGTATTTGTTAGATGTTTGCCACATTTGTGAGTTAGGAAGATAAAGTCAGATTAAACTGTTATGACTGCCTTTAACTGCCTTGTCAAACTCTGATAGTGAAAAAGTTCACTTGTCACCAAATACATGACACTTGTTTGACTTATATGCGATGGCATGGGCATGATGTAATTATGTTATCTATCACGGTCACTAACCTGCCACTTCTGAGACAGCGTGTCTGTCTGCAGGATGCTTTGCTAAGTTGGACATGTTGACTCCCACAGTCTGACTGTCAGCTATGTCTTAAGTCAAATGATGCCATAATTTAGTTTGCGCGTCTGCTTTGTCAACACTGTTGATGGTCTGCTAGAGCACTTGTACTTGCAGCCATGCTTCTAGTTGGCACACCCATTAGGCCGGTAGTGGGTGGAAGTGGAGTGCTGCACACACACACACACACACACACACTGCCCCACTGCCGCACAATGAGGCAACTCATTTTACAAGACAGTCATTCTGCAAGTATCAGTACTAATAAAATGGGGCATAGCACCGTTTTAAATGCAGGGCATTGCAATACAATTTTAGGATCAGACATCAGCACAACTGTCTATCAGAGCTACTGTTGCCCTCTTTTGACCATTAAATATACCTGGACTGAGGATTTACCTCACACTAAGGATGATATGCATGTAATCATAAGTATTATTATTATTATTATCATTAAAAACTGTGGTGTTGATCATCCATGGCCTCACAGAACCCCAACATGAATGCCTGAAATATACTTACTTCTGAGAAGTGGCGCCATGATGTTCTTATCTTCTGCTCCCTCTGAAAACAGCTTCTATTATTTTACATGGGAATACCAGTCTTCGCTTGTTATCTGCTCAGAGCGACCAGATGGTCTCACCACTAATTTACCACTGTGGGAGAAACAGTGCAGTTCTTGGTTTGGAGAAGTGGGGTTTAACCTTTGCAGGGAGCCTTGGAGGCTTCACGCATCAAACTGTCTGGTGTTCTGCACAGAGATATCTGACAACAGTGAGCTATTGACAGGACCTCAGCCTTTACTGCTTAACCACTTGCTATTGAATGACCAGAGCAAGACGGTAGCAAAACTTTCAAAAGGAAAGCTCTTCAGCTTAACTTCAAGAAGTGGTGGAAAGAATAGGTTAACAAATGAGCCTTTTCAGCCTATAATGACTTGTTTTAATAAAACGGTTGACACTGAGGCATGCAATTAAATCTCTTCATGTCCCTGACCTTTGGAGACTGTGGTAGGGTCTTTGGCAGTGAGGAAATGAGTCAATGATTGTTCTCATTTCCACAGACGTACAAAAAAAAAGTAGATTATGAATTGAAGGCAGCATAACTTTCTCTTTCATTCCATGACCAGCCCTGCTATGCTCTCCTCTTGTGTGACTTATTCTTGGAAATACCAGAAGGGCACCTTGAGGATAGGTTATACAGGCAATTTCTCTCCCTCCATCTTGGCATTTCATTAATTCTCCAGTGACTTGCTGACCGCATTCCCGGGACAACACTCAACAGGTTGTGTGTAATTGCATGGCGAGCAGAGAGCAGACTGTGGGTTTCATAGATTGGCTGAGGCTATAGAGCAGGGCCGGTTCATTCTACTTTTTTTTTTTTTTTTTTCCTTTTCTGGTGGCATCCTCATGTTTAGTGATGAGATTGCCAGGAGGAATTGAGCTCTGAGGTTGCATGATGTCCCTCCACCAGTACAAGGGGAAGTGCATTTCGTGTATAATGACATCTCTTGCCTCTGTCCTTACTCCATGCCATGGTGCTTGTGTGCTTGTTGATGTAGGTCTGTGCTTTAGAGGCAGACAGAAAGACAAGTAATCACTTTAAAAATTAGTGATTTTCTTCCTCCATCTGAAGAGTATAAAAGTCCACTTCATCATGAAATGTATTCATCTCATTATTGCTTTTTATTCTGAACTGGGTGCAGTATTAATAGTCAGCTCTGTTCCCACACTCTCAGTATTTGCTTCCTTCAGTCGATCATTATTGAAAGAAAAAGTGACTAAATAATGAATGAGTGTGGCTGCAGATGGCAGCACCCTGCTGACATGATCTCTGTGCCCATTTGCTGCTGTGAATCTGTCCAGATATCAACATCCTGTCTTGGCACTTGTTAAGTGTTTTGAGCATGATGCAGTGTGAATTGAGTCATCGGCTGCCATCTTTATGTACCAGGCCCTTTGCCTTTTTGCAGTTTATTTCACCCTTTCTTTCTTTTATACTCAAACTTATTAAACACACAGTCTTCATTTAATCAGCAATTTTATAATTTTGTCGAGATGATGTTACGTTCAAAATGGATTATTGCTCCGGGGCTTTGTGTGACTGTCCGGCCTAAGGGAAAAAAAAAAGAAAATCTCCTGCTGTCACCGAAACAGAATAGGGCCTTTCACAATGTTCTTGAGAGCTGTTAGATTTTTAAATAAAGCTCATTCTCAGACTTTCAATTTTATTCTCAGAGAGAAAGCAGAGGAATAACAAGCGGCTAATAGAATACTGCATTAATCATTTGCCAGCTGTGAAGCCGCTGATCATCACGGAAAGAATAGAGGTACATGCACACACTAGCAGAAATTCACTTGCAGGTTTTTTGTCATCGCAATAAACTGATTTATCTCGACATGTGATTTTCTCTAAAGCCCAATTATACATTTTTACCCCCTTCCTCCTTTCAATCCTTCAAGATGATCCATCACACATGTCGAGAGTTGCCTTTGTGAGGGGATGGGATGAAACAAACTATTGTTACAGAGGGCTTAATATGATGCATCGCCCTCACCACAGACCATTTGATTTTACTTCCAGCCAGGGTTTGTATTAGTCTGTATTTCTGAGCTTTGTGCTGATAAAATGATTACAGTCTGGGAGATTTTAATCCTTCCAAATGTACTGGCTGACAGAAGGCTGTAGCCTCGGTAATGCCTCTTACAAGATCACAAGTATGTTCTAAATAATGGAGAATTTGGACAAGCGCCTCAGCAGACAGCAAGCCAAATATTTAGACTTTGTCTTTTGTTATTTCTGTTACTGAGTAATCGTTTGGTTGTAAAACATCATAAAAGTGTGAGAAAAAAATAAATGTCTGTCTCAGTTTCATAGTCCAAGGTGTCATCCTCAAACATTTCATTTTGTTCAGCCAACAGTCCAGAACCCCCAAACAGTCCGTTCACATGGCTGTAAACGCAGCAGAAGCAGTAAATCCACACACGGGAAAAGCAAGAAATGATTCGTTAATTATTGTATCGATCAACCGTGGTCTTTTTTAGGTGATTGAAAACAAAATAAGATGGATACAAAACTGGAGAGGGCTGGTACAGCTTGAAATATGTCATTTATCAGCCGGCAGTGTCCTCCTCACTTTGTTCCGTCTCTTTCTTTCAACCTTGTCGACTTTTTATTTTCTTAGTGTTTCAGAAATTTCAAAGAGGACAGGTCCTCCGAACGTAAGCTGTTGTCACTCAGGCTGGATCTATATTTGTGGAGTGGCTGCAGTAATAGCAGCATTAGTGTGGACTCTGAGCCATCAGAACGAGCTCTCGAGTCGACCCCCTCTGATTAGGATCGCTCTCCGTCTTAATCCCCCCTCCTGCCGGACCAGACCGAACCAGTCTAAGTCTAAACCACTTGGGGCGAGTGCTCTGGTGGGCTGCCATGTCCTCTGCACTCAGGAGACAAACAACCCCTTAGCTGTACTTAATGCACCCAACCAATAACATTTCAGGTGCACTCCATGAAATACTCCCTCAGTATTGCCTCTCTCTGGAGCCTGTGCTCTGTCGTTTTCTACCTGACTGATCACAAATAAAAAGCAATGTGACATCTGGCAGTCACTGAGGTTGTCTGACACGAACTGCTGGATTTCATAGAACTGCACAGTGTATTTTATTTCAAAAATATTGATAGTGTGACAAGCATTGCCAAAATCTGCCTTGGATTTTGAACAAGTTTCATTTCCGTCTTTGTTTGTTCTTCCCTTGCTTTTATTTTCGAGTGTAATTGCTGAAGCATAATGGAATTCTGCGAGTCTTGTTTTCGTGCTGCAGTCTTCTTTGCTACGTTGTTATGGCACAGCTGACAGCCGACATGCTGCATATGGTAACACAAGCAGCCAAGTAAGGGAGATGGTTCTGAAACAAATGGAAATTTAGTGTCATTTAGGCCAAGATCTTTTTTTTGTTGTTGTTGACACACGGATGATTTCTTTGTTTTTGAAGTTTTCTTATTTATGGCTTAGATTAGCTTGCACTCTTGAGGAAAAAAAAAATCATACTAGCTGTAAAAATAAATAAACGAATAAATAAACGAGCTGGCCTGAGAGCCAACCTGAATGAAACGCAGTGTTCAAACACAAACGGTCAGCATTCGGGGAACGGCAAAAATTAGTTCTACATCTGTGATCCTCCCGGTGGAATTGCTGACCTAATAACAAGCAGGAGTGTCAGAGGCGTTTTGTTCTCCGCAGGACAAAAAGAAATAAATGTTCTCGGTCTTTTCACCTCGTCTTCCTCCGACTTGTAAAGGCACTCAGTCACTCACGTGCACACATTCACAGTCTGCAGCGGTAAAAACCCAGTAAACCCAACAAACCTTCCAATGGCGACCTCACCTTTATGCTCTGCAGTACACAGACTGTTACATACAGAGCTTATAGTGTGTACATGTGTATGACACTGGTATAAGAGTGAATGTCAGGTGATAAACAAGAGTAGATTGAGAAGTAATGCTGTCATTACATATACTCACCACTAGACAGCAACAATGAGTTTATCATTATTATTATTATATGTTTTTTTATTTAGATGATATTTTCTGAGAGAGCTTTTCTGTTTTTATTGGATAGCGATAGAGTCAAAGTGGGGAAGGCAGGAGAGCGACACGTAGCAAAGGGTCATGAGCCGGACTTGAACTCATGACTAAGGGACTGAGCCCATGTGGTACCGCCTTAACTCAGTGAGCTATATGTTTTTAAAATTGTTTTAAATTTCCTGAAATGAATTGAGCAAATAAAGTCTTCCTCTAAAATGAAAATGTTGAATTCACAAGCTACGAAACGCTCCTTTAATCAGTTTAAAATGTGCCATGGTTCTGCCGATACGGCCTCACATGGACCAGTAGTTTATGGTGGCTAATGTCAGCTAATATTAGCACACTTTAGACCGAAACTGCTGTCTAACTGGCATCAGTGATTCACTTTTCTGGCTTAATAACTCTTATGTGCTCATTATTATTATTATCATGCAGTTGCCACTTGCGGCCACAGGGCTTTTTACTACAACTTAATGATGTCATCAGGGTTAATTTACCAGACTTTAGAAAGTAGGCTCCAGAGCTACAGGAGACATTATAAACTATGTGTAAATTCAGTAAACTGGCCTTTCGCTTTTGGTTTTAGGTACCTTATATTGTTTTCCCCACATAAAAGATCAGCGTTCGGCGCAAAGCTAAAGATGCCTGGTTTCGTACGAAGCTTAGTACTTGACATTGATCACATCATACAGATTTTCTGTGTTTTGCCAATTCATTCTGCATTGTGCTGTCTCGTTGTGATAGCATATAGCAACACAGAGCTAGAGGTTAAATGGTGGCAGATGCTGTGGGTCACCATCATAACCATGGGTGTTTTTGTTGTGTTCATAATCAGGTTGGACTCATTATGTCGCCAAACCATTTAACTTCAATTAGAGATTTCTTTTCATCCCTTCATTTTACAATTAAAGACAATTTTATAATTAAGCCTTATTTGTTAATGTGAGTTTATAACTGCAGAGAATTATGTGATGGGGATGAAAGACAAATCACTGAGTAGTTAATATGAGCAATGATAGCCTCCGCGGCTAAAGAGACAAAGGATTGCCACCCACAGGAACTCCAACAGGGAAGATGTCCCGGCCATACTGTTTGACAGACAGTCGGTGTTTGAGAAATGCAGCGCACATCAGTGCAACGATCCATAAATGAACGGAAACAAGAATAACAATCTCCCTGATTACAGCTTATAGTTACCTTCTTTCACACACAGAACAGCCTCTGTCCCACTGATGCAGTTTGATTAGAGCGTTATGTTTGTTTTTTATTGCGGCTGAATATTTCTGGATGTCTGCTGCGTCAGTGCTAAGAGAGCTACTCTGCTGTAAAATATTTGGCACAAACTGCCTCTACGTGACGTTTGACTGTTAGACTGAGGTCAGTCCAATGCCGTTTAGAGGCATGCGAAAGATAAAGCAAAGCCGAGACGAGCTGATACAAACACACACAGACGCGCGCACGCATCTGCACCCGTACTCGCATCACACTCAGGGAAGCTGTGCACGTATAACGCTGGATATCATTTTTTATTTGCTTTTAATTCTTTTCACATCACGTTGTCAGTTTGAGTGACAGGTGGCAGAACATTTCAGGGTCTGTCTCCTCGCTTCCACGTGAGGCTGTCAGAGTTTGACTGGGATCCACTCAGTCTGCAGGAGAGAGGCTGCTCCCAGGTGGTTTGCTGCTGTCTGCCTGTCTTGAAAGTGCTCTGCGTCTGCAGGGCAAGAGAGAAAGAGAAGGAGGGGTGGGGTGGGGAGTGGTGGGGGTGGTGGTGCTGGTGGTGGTGGGGGGGTCCTTATGGACCTCTCCCAGCCCGGCGTCTAGAGGATTTTACACCATTTCATCTCAAAAATGGAAATGTCACGGCTCGGTACATCTCCCCAACAATTGGAATCTGGGCCAGTGGTTTATTTATTTCATTTCCAACCATTCTTGTATAAGCAGCACCCTCCTTCACATAAATAGTTGTTGTGACTTTGTCTTTGGCATTTTCTGCTGCTTTTTCTCTGTTTCTCTTTCCTCTGTGTCTCTTCCGTCCTCCCTCTCCCTTTTTTTCTCTCACATAAATACTGCAGGGTTCCTGCCAACAGGTTTGCACTGATAGGGATGAGCAGTTCCAATGTGAGATGCTATGAGACCCAGGGTGAGGAAAGAAGGGAGACGGGGTGAGCAGGGCGCCTGGTGGCCGAGGGATGTCTGCATGGGGAGAGAGGGGGTTTGCAAAGAATTGGATAGGGGGATTGGATTAGGAAGAGCTTGAGACCCCAGCTGGATGGAAAAGAAAAAAGAGAAAAAAAAAACGCTCTCACTGTTGGAGGGGGAAGAGATTGTGAGGGAGGATGTGAGAGTGAGACACAGAGAAAGGAGCAGAGACAGTTTGTCCTGAAGGTATGGAAACGCTTATGCAGTACATGGTGTAATTAGCTCACGTGAATCACTGCGGCCTTGTGTTTTGGGTGAGTAGGATGTTTATGACAGTCACACATAATGGCAAATGAAACGTGTGAAACCAAAGATGACCCATAATGACAGATTCTTTTTTAGTCAGTTTTGTGTGGGCTTGTCCCAAGAATTGGCGCTATGCGCGTTGCAACATGAAAGAGCGATTTCACAGCTTCAAGTGGCATCGGAAAATTCTCTTTTATGTGCACTCCAATTTCATACCCGCTGCTTGAGTTTTTTTTTTTTTTTTCCGCTGAAGAGTTTTATGTGTTGCCACTGTATTTTTAAGACTGTACAAGTCTCAAAAAGTCAGTGTGTCAGTAGCAGGGTCACATAGGAATAGAAAACTGAAAAAAACAGCTTGACAAATGTCTCCCCTGAAGGATACATTTTAAAGTGTGTGATTTTATTTATTCACACGGATCTAAAAGTGGCTACTGGCTTGGAAAGAAAACAAAATCATTTTTCTAAAATCAGACAAGGTCACTCTAAACAGGCGGGTCATTGGTTCATCTCTATTACATCCATTATCCCCCCTCACCCCCCCTCTGTTGGTAGTGGGTTGTGTGTGACACAATGCCGTCCTAACTCATTAATGCAAAGCCTTTGGGAGCCATTGAGTGTTGACAGATCCCAAACAGGGTTAACAACACCTCATCTCTTACCCTGACATAACATGTACTAATGGTCTTTTTTGCAGGGAGGGAGGCGTCGCCTTGATTGGGGGGAGGGCTTCTCGGATTAGGCTTTAATGCCCCCTGCTGCTCATGTGAAGGCTGTAATTATTCCTCGGATGATAATTATTGATTTCCTACTGTTTTTAATGTGCATTGATCTACAGGTTTCTCTTGATGAATAAGGCCGCGTTGGCCACAACACCCAGAGGACTGCAGAGGAGATGCTTCAGTGGTGCTGTCGCTGTTTTGGCTCAGATTTCTGATGGCTGTTTATCTTTTGCAGGTACTTCATCGATCGGCACACAGATCTAGAGAGGCAGTTCAACATCAATGTGGACGACGGGAAGATCACACTGGCCAAAGAGCTGGACCGGGAGACGGACATGTGGCACAACATCACAGTAACCGCCACCGAAGTCCGTAAGTAACCTTTCCCCATTCTGCGCTCTCCCCTGCTGTGCACGTTGCTCCTCATGAATTGCAATGTCCCATTTTCAAAGTCAACATGTTATTAGACATTCACTGGCATGCACATTTTAAAAATGGATAACCGCAGGAACACACGTAGAAAATCTGCCTCTACTCAGTGACTTTGTGGTTCGTCTCAGTCAAAGGAATCACTGACCTGCTGCACGCAATCCTCTGTTCGACTGCATGGCGCTTTGTGAACCAGCACTTCTAATCGTTCCGAGAGTATGGCACAAACAATTAGCATTTGAATCCACAGAGGCATTAAATACGTTAATTTGCTGAGTTTTGATTGAATTAAACAGCTCAGTAGTCAATTTGTGGAAGTGCAAGAACATTAAGACGTATCAAATAAACAGTTTTAAAGACATGCTCCAGAGTGGATTGCTCCAACGCCAGCATCCATTACAGATTAAAGAACATCTGCGAACCGCAAAACTCACTGACTACGTAGAAAATCTTGCCGGCAGAGCTACAAACAGCTCCAACCATATGTAAGGCTTTATTTGCATACAGATTGTTTCAGGGGGGCTGTATGTTGTGATAAAGCTTAATGTACCCCTTTAAGCTATTGGAATAGAAATTTACACAGCTTGTAACTTTTTCTGTCTGCTTCTGCGCTATCTCTCCATCCCTCTCTCTCTCTCTCTCTCTTTCATCCTCTATCTGTTCTTTTCTCTCCCTAATCAAAGGAAACACACATTAATTGTCAGAATAAATGAAAACCCGAAACACTGTCATAATGTTTTGGCCGTGCAGCACAGACAAATCCTCCCGTCGTAGCAGCCCGTTGGAGGGACTGAATGTGTCTCATTTGATAAGCTGTTTGCCTTGTCATGTCGTGCACCCATACATTGAAAGCATGTTGTCATGCCTCTTGGCAAAGTAACTGTGGCTTGAGATAGTGGCATCACCGAGAACACCTAATAGGAATTTGCCAAAAATAAATATGGCAGCTTTGCTATTCTTCACGGATGGGGAGGGGAAGCCAGTGTCTTCTCTGGCGTGAAAAGGAATAGATGTGTTCCCAGTTCTATCCCGATGCCATTTGCCACCCAAACGGAGGCTCGTTCTGCTGCCTCGCACCAGTTGACATCTGACTAATCAGATTCTATTCCCTGTCTGCTGCTGAGGGAAAATCACTTGTGTGGGGAGGGGCTGTGTCTCCCCCTCCCTCTGCTCTAATCCATCTATCACTGTCTATCAGACTGTCAATTTCCACTCACCTCACTGCTTACCTCTTTCTCAACCCGTCTCTTGGAAGGGCTGGAGGCCTTGAATGTGCCAGGCATCCTGTCCACTGTTTCACGTAGTTGTTTAATTGAAAAGGATATAAAATCAAGGGACAAAAACCACAAATATGTGTAAGAAAAATCTTATATTTCATACAAGTAAACTTCTGTGTGTGTTTATAGTCACTGTGGCAGTTCAGTTTCATAATTGAAAAATAAGTGTGAATTATTGCTTTTGAAAGACGGCATTACAGGCATAATAATTGTGATAAGTAATACAATTCAACCTAGACTGTTTCATTACATTCATGATTTTTGCTGCTGGTCTTTCAACTTGTAATTGCTGTGTTACCTGTTGCACAACATTTAGTATCATATAGATCAAAACGATGATGTCTTTAAGTCGGTGACTCTGAAGAATCTTGGAAAATTAAAGGGCCTATATTATGCTTTTGGGTGTCTTCCTTCCCTTTAGTGCGTTATATACTGTGGCTAGTTTTCTGTGCATGTTAAAGATCTGCAAACTTAACTTAAAAACGCTGCTCGTTATCTGCGTAAGATGGCTCATTTGAAGTCCAGGCTTTTTGTTGGGTTACTTATTTATGTCACCATGTAGCACTTTTGCATAATGTCCGCCTAGTGACTAGTCTGGCCTTCAAACAAAGAATGTCCAATGAGCAGAGATGTTGCAGCAGTGTACAGTATGAGAAAAAATAATGTGTTTTATGAATATGAAAGCATGTAAACATATTTTAAGAGAGCCTGAGAATTTAATGATAAGTCTGTAAATGACATAATATGGGCTCTCATGACTCAGGAAATCTAAGCTCTATGTCCAAACATATCGAGCACATTATCTCATTCATAAAATAAATACAACAAATCAATGAAATGAGATAACATAATGGGAAAAACACCCCCCCCCCCACACACACACACACACACACACACACACACACACACACACACACACACCAGTGTCTCTGGTCAAACTGACCCAGCTCTCGGCTACATTAATAGATAATTGCTTTAAAAGTTGGCATTTGCACCACTGATTAATAAATACACCCATTCACGGGGACCCTCGAAAGGAACTGTCAGTTACCAGAGATGAATAATTCCAATCAAAATCTAATCTAATTAAACTGCCTTTTATTATCTTTTTAGACTTCAGTTACCAATGGCTCATTAATATGCATGTTTTAACCCTCATGTTTTAAACATTACAGTGTACAGGGGATTTTCAAAAGCACTTTGAATGGCATTTTTCCCCCCCTTTTCTGTTGCCTAGAATCCTGTTTTGCATCGTTGATACCAGCTGAAATGTAGATTGATGTGGCTTATCATCTGTCCTCCCATCAGCTCAGGAAATGAAGGGAGAAATAAAGATGGAAAATAAAGGAAATTAAAACTAGGTCACAGAATTTACCTGGGATTTCATGCGTAACCTTGTTTTTTTTCCAGTCTATTTTGTGTCTTCTTATTTATTCATCTCTACTTTTTTCCCACTTGCTCTTTTTATCGTCTTGCTTTATCTATCTATCTATCTATCTATCTATCTATCTATCTATCTATCTATCTATCTATCTATCTATCTATCTATCTATCTATCTATCTATCTATCTATCTATCTATCTATCTATCTATCTATCTTATTAGGAAATCACAGTCAGATATCAAGAGCTATTGTGGCCATCAGAGTAATGGACTTTAACGACAATGCGCCTGAATTTGCCACCGAATACGAGGCCTTTCTGTGTGAAAATGGAAAACCCGGACAGGTAAGGAAAGACGTGACTCATTCATCAAAGCAGTGATCTATCACTTTCTTACTCTCTGTCCTTTTCTTTTTCTCGCTCTCCTCCCCTGTAATGATTGGCCACAGTGAATTATAGCCTATTTATTTCGCTGGGAAACTACAGAGGTGGGAGTGCGGTCCTTTTCCTCTGCAACAGTCCTCCCTTGACTCAGTGTGTGTGGAGCAAAGGGGAAATGAGAGCAGTCAGGATTGATCAGAGTGGATCATAATTCAAGACTGTCTTTCATGTCCTCCTCCAGATGGCACAATGCCTCCCCCAGCCAAAAATCCTGGACGAGTACTTAGCATTCTCCTTCTCATCAATCGACCTCATTCAGGGGACCTGCGTATGTACAATTGGGAGATTTATTGAAAGGAGGAGGAAAAAAAGGAAGCTGGAAAAAAGAAAAACTGTCCTGCAGGGCCTGAATTCTAATTTCCAATCAATCATAAAGACATACAGCATGATAAGACCTATGATGACAGATTAACAGATAGAGCCAGGAGCCTGAAAGTGTGCCAGACTAGACAGGACCTCATTGATAATAATCTCAAACTCCAGGAATGAATAGGGCATATATTTCATCAGGTGTGATCCAGCCACTATTGCACTGAGGCAATCTGCGGTGGCAAAAACAGAGTAATGAATAGGCTGCCTCCTCTAATGGCTTTGTGCCCTCCTCTGTGTATCTGCTTGTCTCTCTGTTTTCAACACAGGTGATCCAGACTGTCAGCGCGGTGGACAAAGATGACCCAATCCAGGGCCACTACTTTGACTACCGTCTAGTCCCAGAGATGCTGAACAACCCCAATTTTACCATCAAAAACAACCAAGGTGAGAATGAAAAGAAAGTGCTTGAAAATAATTCTTTTTTCTGTGGCAGAATGACTGAAGTTTCCCTAAATTTTTCCAATGGCTTTCCAGACTAATCTCTAACCCGCGGCATGTTAGCCATACTGGAGATGAAATCTGGTGGATCAGTGTAGCTCACAATTAGCAGATGTGAAATTGTCTGGACACCAGCTTCTTTTTACTCCCCAGTGCGTTTTGAGGGAAACTAAATGAATGGGATCCAAATGGCTTTTCCTGCTAGTCTTGCAGCTCAATGTAGGGTGACTTCCTAGGAGCTGTTGCAGCGTGGCAGATGGTACTATATTTATTTGCTAAATACTCTGATTGGTTTATTTGCCATTTTCTCTTGTCTTTTCCCATTCCTCTTCTCCTGCCTGCCCTCCATTACCAGCTCTGAACAGCCTGTGTTCGCAATGACGTTGTGTAATGTTTTCAGCTTGGGGCAAAAAATCTTCATATGGTACTAGCCGTCTGTTTCGACGTAAAGGCTGCAGGCTAACTTACTGCAACCTCGCTCTGATGGAGGAAAGATGCCATAAAAATCAGGTCATCAAGTGGACTAGCTATCTTTTGACCAAAATAAAAACCTTTTACATTTGAAACGGATACATTAGTGGGAACATGAGATGCCAGTGTAATATTCACGGGCAATGCAAAAATAGCCTTGGCAAAGACTGTCACACACTGAGCAATGCATAAAGGAGAGAATATGTCACGTCTTTTTCCTGTCGCATGTGCAGAAATCTTG
The DNA here is from genome assembly GCA_024666655.1 of Dascyllus trimaculatus. NCBI lineage: Eukaryota > Metazoa > Chordata > Actinopteri > Pomacentridae > Dascyllus > Dascyllus trimaculatus. The sequence goes on along the minus strand of CM045445.1, from coordinate 6,031,091 downwards.
TCAGAACGTTGGAAGTCAAGAATATAAGGCCATTTACCAGGCATAGATTCACTGCGAATTACTTCGTCTTAACTGTGGATCAACCTCAAAGTGTAAAAAACATGCAGCTTCCTGAACTCTGCCCTTTTGTTAAGAGGAGATTTAATAGTTTCTTAAGATGATGTAACAGATAAACCCCCCACTAGAGATGTTCACCACTAAAAGCACAGCTCTGTGTTAGACCAATCAAAGTAAAGCCTTCGTTTTTTTCTGCACTTGCCTGAAACCTAAGTAAATACGTGTTGTGGTTCAGCTCCACATATTACATACCACACCACACCAGCCACTTGTCCATGCTATTGTTAATTCCGAACAGAGGAAAGAAGCCCATCGCACCATATCCCCCAGCACTTCAGCGACTATTTCTATCTGAATCGGCAGCTGTGGGAGACACTTCAGTGAAGAGCGTCGGGCCCCTGTGAGCCTCTGTGTGCTGCTTTTGTTTGCGATGATAAGTCTAATTGTAGGGATTGCACAGTGAAGAGGTTAGGGGGTTGCCCGCCATGGGAAAAATGGCTAAGGTCCTGACCAGCTGTATACAAGATATTGAGCACCCTGACAACTCAGTATTCAGTAGGCGGGGCTGCAAGCGCAGCGACCAGCACAGCGACCCATTGTCAGTAGCTGAGAGAACACACTCACCATGATGCTAAAAATGAGCCGTGTTGATAGAAACTATTTTCACACTCCATGGTTAATGTTTGACAAAGGAAATGACGCATCGTTCCTCTCCTAAATGTAAAGTGTGGCACACTGGGAATAAAATGCACCCTTTCTAAATTTACCTCATCCAAGGGGCTTTGCATCTGCAGCTATGACTAGTACATTGTAGCAGGGCAAACTTCTCTTTGATTTTGCTCTGTAGCTAACATTCAGATGAAATCAGGTCACTAACTTTGACTCTTTTCTATGTATGATTTATGTAGTTAAGCAAATTATTCAATTTTCAGCTTGTTGGGATAAAGCAGGAACCACCATTGTTCAATTTATTTGATAATGACCAGCAAAGACATTCAACCAGTTAGCTGAAGTTTTGTCATTAGGTCTCTTTCTCCTTGTCCAAGCATGAAAATGAGTCTTGCACTGAATCTTGGCTTGCTGGACCAACTACCAGACCAACCTCCACCAGGGGGAAAAAGCGCTTGCTAACGTAATTCGTCAGTCTAATTAACTAGTCAGCTGTACGTTGAACAGCGTAAAACCGCACCTGCAAACGTCCACAGCAGTCAGTTCACATATTAATTGTTGTAGTCCTTAAATATTTAATACCACTGCTAACAGAACTCTGCTCCTGGCTTGTACACTGCATTAACTGGTGCAAGTTTGTTTCTATTGTGATGGTGTTGCAACACAGTGAAAGGCTGTAAATCAGGCAAGCATGCCAACCCTCACACTCAGAGGCTTAGGAAAAATTATTATTATTATTTCCATGATGGCACTACAGTAGGGGAACAGTTATTTAATGTTTGTGTTCATTTTGTATGCATGCATGCATTGATCACTGACACATTACATTTACACAATATTACTGCACATGTTGTCTTTTCAGTAGTGCAAGAAATCAAACATACATCGTGCTAAGTGGCAAAGCGAATATTTCTTCCTAGACAAACTTGGGCCTAACAACATCACCTCTTTCGCTCCCTCTAATCCTTTCATGTTAGCTTATAAAGCATTTAAGCTCTGCTGGTTTGGCACGGTGTGTAGTTGCTCACATAGTCTTAAGAGACTTGAAAAGTTTGAAAGTGTTCTTACTGTTCGTGTCACTTCTGCTGTCACCACTGTCATTTTGTAGCCGCCCACATATTACGTTATTTATAGCAAAATTTTAATTTAAATGAGCCTTGGCTTTTGTCATAGTGGCGATTAATATTTCAATGCACATTGTTTTCACCAGTCAGTAGATAAAACACTGTTAAAATGTCCTAATATATAAAGGATAATGAAAACAGCATTCTTGCAGTTGCAGCGGGTTCAGTCTGTTTGAAGGTTATCTGCACAGCTGTATTTCTCTTTGAGTGGCAGACTCCTTCTGTGGATGGGCTGACGGGCAGGAAATGTTTAATTCTATTTTTACCATCAATAGTTGCCAAGAAAATGCAAATGACCTGTATACGAGGACATGCCCTGCTGGTTTACTGCAGTATAGTTGATACTTGCATCCTCACTATGCACTGCTGAATGATTCAAATGAAATAAGACATGTTGGTGCTCACAAAGCAGAGCGTACTGCTTTGTGGCAGCACTCGTAAGAAAATAAATCTGAGCATATGTTCACATCAATTACAGATTGTGCAAAGCATATAATTCTATCATGAGGCATTCCATCTTTTGATTAAGTTTGCTCTGTCAATGTGGATGTTTCAACATGACCCATCTCTCTATGGCGTGTATCACCAGATCTATTTTCCCTCTCTCTTCATTGCACCTTCAAGCAGTGAGGCAAAGGTTAGACTCTCAGAAATCTTGTACGTTTTCCATAAGAACAGCAGGAGTAGATTCTTATGGGAATGCAAGTGTTTGATAATGTGAGCAGGGTAAGGAGTGCTAGCTAATGAGCAGACAGCTTCACAGAAGTGTCATCAAAGAGCAGCTGGCACCTTTCTGGGTCGACATGTGCCATCTTCTTAGCCAGTGTCGCCTGCCGTGGTCCTCTCATTTCCTCAGCTTTCAAAGAGGGACCGAAAACTCAGGCTCACCTTCCTTCAGAATTCCCAAATTGGACTGTCAAGAAAGAGGGGGGAAGGTTCCTGAAATCCATCTACAGCACTGGAATGTGAGAATGCTAAAAAGCCTGGTGACGATTGATGTGAAATTAGTTTACCCTTATGCTGCACTGATCTTCACACAATTTAATAACAGAACTTCAGTCTGTCACCACCATGAATAATAATGGGTTTTTCACACACACTTGCAAAGAATAATCTCTGGCTTTACCTCTCTCTGACAGACAATTCAATCAGCGTTCTAGCCAAGCATGATACCTTCCGACGACAGAAACAGGAGATGTACTTCCTGCCAATCATTGTGACGGACAACGGAAACCCACCGATGAGCAGCACCAACACCTTGACCATCAGAGTGTGTGGTTGCACCAAGGAAGGCATCGTGCAGTCTTGCAACGTGGAGGCCTACGTCTTACCTATTGGCCTCAGTATGGGGGCTCTCATTGCCATCCTGGCCTGTATTATTCTCCTGTTAGGTGAGGTGTTTCTTTTTTTGTATTGTGACATTACTACCATGAAATGGTGCAATAGATGGAGATGAAAACTTGCAAGATGTGACCTCAAGGATTTACTGAAAATCCACTTGCCAAAGCTTGACCTAGATTTCTTTCTTTTTTGTCTTTCTTCCTTTCTTTCCATCTTTCTTTCTGACAGTAATAGTAGTACTATTTGTGACCCTGAGGAGACACAAGAATGAGCCGCTCATTATCAAGGATGACGAAGATGTGAGGGAGAATATTATCCGCTACGATGATGAGGGAGGTGGCGAGGAGGACACGGAGGCGTTTGACATCGCCACGCTGCAGAACCCGGACGGCATCAACGGTTACCTGCCGCGCAAGGACATCAAGCCTGACCTGCAGTTTATGCCGCGGGCGGGCCAGCACTCGGGCCCAAATGGTGTGGACGTGGACGAATTCATCAATGTACGGCTGCACGAGGCAGACAATGATCCAACGGCGCCGCCTTACGACTCCATCCAGATCTATGGATACGAGGGCCGGGGATCCATTGCCGGCTCTCTCAGCTCACTGGAGACGGCGTCATCAGACTCAGACCAGAACTATGACTATCTCAGAGAATGGGGCCCACGCTTCAGAAGACTTGGGGAGCTCTACTCTGTGGGAGAGAGCGACCGTGAGACCTGACCTTTGGTTTGTTAGAAAAAAAAGACCTTTGAGATTTTTTTTTCCTGTCCACATACTTGTGTATTAAACGCTAGGGGGTTTGCTGGCTTTTAGAAACAGGTGTTTAAAAAGAAAAAAAAGAGTTAATAACAAGGGAGGCCACCTTTTTGTATTCTTTTTAGAGTGAGGTATAGCAGTCGTCATCCACTACGTCAAGCGCATTGTAATTGTTGAGCCAAACAATGTCTTTATTAGGAGATCTATGATTCTTGTGGAGTGTAACTTAGATTCCGTTGTGGAGTGTCTAGCAGTATTTTGGGTGTTAGTCATTCGCTGTGACTGCCAGTAGCAGAAAAGCCCTGGCATCGCTGGTAGTTGCCCAATAAGCGGATATATTGTTGGGTTCTCTGAAGCTTGAGCGGACTCCATACTCCATGCTCCATGGACACCAAGCTGGACTACAGAAGCTGCAGAGGGGCTCTTGTTTCATGTCTCCCTACGCCACCCAGCTGACTGGTGATTGGAAACAAAAATGACAATGAAAAAGCAATACATAGTCTGCATTACAATGATGAATGTATGTATGATTTGAAAAAAAAAGCAAAAAGACAAAGCAGTATTGGCTTTAAGGTGAATTTGTTATCATTTGATATGTTCTTTGGTGGCCACATTTATAAACTATCTAAAGCCCAGAGAGGCTTGCTTTATACAACTCTTTGTATTTACACGCTACAGGTGTGGGTCGCAAGTGTTACTAGCCTATAAAAGACTGACGTGAAGACAAAAAAGAGAAATGTAGAAACTCTGAGGCCTTCTTTTTACAGAAGCAACATTAAATACAATTGTAATCTACTGTTTTTTGACAAGAGATGTGTTGATTCTTCATTATTGTTCTATGAGTTTTTGTATATCTGTTCTTAAGTCATTTTTTTCTGTGCTGACTATTTGAAGTGAGTGTGTTTAGATAATTTCACATTCAACTGTTTTTTCAACCACTTGAACACTATTTCATAACAGCCGAACCATATCATGAATTTATTGCAGTTGATGATGTAGACTAGATGTAAGCAGGCAAACAAGAGCTCTAAGTTACCGTAACAATACAGATGAACTAATTAATTGGGACTGCAGGTAGGGGACCTTTCTGACATGTGCGAAATCTGTGTAAAATATATCTCATAATGTATTCTGAGGTGCAGCCAGTGGGCGTCTGAGCACAATAGTCTAATTGATACCTAAGTATGTGACTCCCTCTAAACATCGGATCCCATTTAGGAAACACAGAATTGCATTAGCCCACGAAAAGTGACAACGCAAATCCAGACCATGTGCATATTGTGCTTACACTGTATGATATCAATAAAAAAGACTTGTACTGTACATAGAGTTACTGCTAACGTCATTAGCTTTCAATGAGGTGGTAGGTTTTGTCTCTGCACGTTAGCTCTTGCACATAATGAGAATTTCAATGGCACTACAGCTGCGTGCATACTCAGTTTGTACTGATACAGTATTATGGCAGTTCTCGGTAGACTAAACAATATATATGGAATAGTCCTACATGCAGATCATATTTTCTACTGTGCTTTAATGCTTATAAATGTGTATGTTCAATTATTTACTCCCTGTACTGTAATCTAAGATACCCTGTATTGTTTCCTACTTTGTGAAATATATTTTTATAAATATTGCCGAATGGGTGTGATTTTCTTTTGCAGGTGAGAGGGCACTGGCAGTAAAGCGCTGTCGATAGGACATTAGCACTGCTAAAGGGGCGCTGGACCAATTTTGCACGTAGAGGTCAGCTGACTTGTGGCAGGAAGCATCAAGTCAGCCTTTGAAAATGATTGTAATGTCTGAGAAAATAACCCAGATGATGAGATGTGGTTATCTGGGACTGGAGTCTACCAATTTATAACAGGAATTACGTGTTCGAAACTTTACCCATTCTACGAACAAAACATCGGGATGCCGCCGCCTCTGCTGCAATAAATTCCATTTTCACAGCAAAGTGAAAATAGTTTGACTGAAAGTGGATACAGCAAAAAGCATATTGCAACTTTTCATCACATAATAGCTCCTGTAAAGCCTTGAACACCACAGAGAAATAACCACCAACAGAATCGAAGAGCAGGAAGCGCAACTGCACCTGTCCTCAGAACAGCACGGCGGCTGTGCTGGATCCCTCAAAGTGCTTCTGACAGGCTTATGCGTCATCAGACAGCGTGATATAGACAAAAGCAGCCCTGTAGCGTTATATATCCCAGACCGTTCTTCACTTAGTCACCTCGCATATTCTGCCCCTGCACTGCTCGAGCGGCCTAAAAGCCAGTTTCACTGTCTTGTCACAGACGCTGTAGGAAGCAACAATGGACTTCTAACCCACTTGACTCGACATTCTTTTATTACAACTTTAGACTGAACCTCCACCCCAAAAGCAAGAACAAGATAGGAAAACACATCAATGGGGAGGGAAAAAAATGTCAAATGCTTATCAATCTCCCCTTCCAGCAGCTTTTCCCTGGCTTGAAAATGTCTCTGATGTTGCCGGCAACCCTTCATCCCCAAGAAGATGCCGTTCGGAAAATATATTGTATACTGTCTTAAGGGTGTGCTTTATCAGTTTGACATTACGAAAAACGAACAATCCAACTTGTAGGAGGATAGAAGTGACAGTGCGGCGGGACTGAACATGGCGTGGCTCTGTCCCACTCATTGGAAGACAGCAGTCCTTTCAAATATGGTTGCAGTGAGTCAGGAGGAATCAGCAAGCACTGCAAATGTGGTGTTTACTCTTTGCTGTCAATTTGTCACCATCCACAACACTGGAAACACGTTCTAACTATATACTACAGCCTTAATATAGTAATGCATCTCTTTTTTTCTGTCTGTCATTATCTGTGTTCTATCAAAGGGGAAAAACCTTGGAGAATCCAGATTTGTTTTTCCAGTCTCCATGAGATATATATCCAGAGAGATAAAAGTTTTACATGAGAAAGTCCTTCATTATATTAATTAGTCTGGATGTAAACTGTGGTGTTGTGCTACACTAATACTCATCTGGAGGAAAGAAGATTAGATATAATGCAATTTCCCATTTCCTTGCCTTCCTTTTTTTTATTTTTATTTCCCTTTTTTGATTTGCTTCTTTTTGAACATCGTCTTCTCTTTGTTAATCTTGTTGAAAGATTAGACCTTTGTACGGCGTTATCTGATATTGAGGTTTCTCATAAATAACAAAAGCTTTTGATGGTATCAATTACTGACGGTGCCTCGCCGAACTAAAAGGCACAAAAATCACACTAATCCACTTACACGTATGTCTATATATAGAGCTTGTACAGTAGCACATGCACAGTTCAGACGGGGCGAATGCTGCTGTGATCAGAACAGTATGGATACTAAAGATTAGATACATTGGATGTCAGGAATCAGTAATATCATAGGTCTTATCATCTGATTCCACATCGCTGCATACACCTTCCTTTTCCTTTTCCAAACTTGCCAAAGCAGTGTTGGTGTTCCCGATGCCTTTGCCCTCTGGGATTGGGAGTGATGTTAAACCCGGGGGCTGTTATCTTTATGCACCTGATCCATTAGTCAAATATAAGCCACGGAACACATTTTGCCAACTGATATCCTCAGCTAAATGATAGCACAAATTGTTTTTCAGAATGTGCGACCCCGGCAGGTCAGCAGGCTCATTTGTAGTCAATCTTCATGCACCCCCCACATCTGTGTATGGCTGCCGGTCTGACGGAGGTTGCCTAACTAAACAGTAAATCAAATTACCTTCTCACTTTTGTCACGTAATGGAAGTGTCCCTCGGGTGACAACCTTGCGCTCGTTGCTCCCTGCTGATATGTGCCAGATTTTATATGGCAGGCCCGTGGCTACGGCTCGTGTGGTGTCGAAACTGTAATTACTGTTGCCTAGCAGAGATGCCCTCAATTACAAACAAACTTTGGTGCATACAAATTAAAAAAGCTGCTTTCTGTTCTGGGTATTGAGATATGGATATCACGTATCACTATGTACCACCCCATGTTGGTTTTCTTTTTTTTCTCATATTTTCCCTTGTACATACTTATTTTCAGACCTGGATTAACCACTTAAGATGGCCTGATTTCAATGAGCAGTGCATTCCTACTGACCCCGGCTTGTCTGACTCTGTGCACATATACTCCAGTTGCTTCATGTACCCATGAAGTGCACAGCAGACATCACAAGACACATTAATTATCTTTTGCCTAAAGCTCCAGAAGCCAACCAGTCTTCCTGAGCTGGAATTATACCTGGCCCCAGGTCTGCTGTACGCCAATTAGTTTGTGGTAATTTTATTAAACTGTAATTCATTTAGCAACATGCACCATGTAAGCACATTATCAGCAGAAGTAATAAATGTTGTAAACCTGTGTTTTTGTACAAGTAAGAGCTTCAAAGTTTAATGTACCTCCAGGGTTGTCCAGCAATGCCAGTTGTTCCATTCATATTTTATTTTTAGGCCATAGCAAATTCATTTGGAAGCATGATGTTTTTAATATTAATCAACAGCAACTCTGGTATTAGAACAGTGTGGCAGAATAATTTGCCCACCTCCCAGCTAACTGCTTCATCAACCACAGTCGATAACAATGTGATTTATTTGAGAAGACATGTTGTTTTAAGTCAGGTAAGCCTTTTTTAGTTCAGCGAGGAAAGACATAAGTAAAAGAAAGGCTTAAAGAGTATTTAAATTACCTTTCTGACATGATGTGTGAAAAAAGGACATGTGAGGAGTCTGTGGTGATCAGTGATGTCATCATTCTAAAGAGGGCCCACGATCACCCGATGGACACTGTTGGTGAAGAATAATGCTGCAGATCTGGATCAATGTGACGTGGAGCCGGACTACTGATGAGCTCAATGGCAGGACCTGTGGACTGATGAAAACTGGAGATAAATGAGGAGGACGAAGGTCGCATTGATTTGACACTGAAATGACAGCAGCAGAGAAAGGAGCAGTTTAAAAATGAATGCAGCAACATCATTGGTCGAGGCAAAGTCTGAGGGCGGGAGGAGGAGGCTGATGGGATGAGTTAGGGACAGTTTCCTTACTGAACTTTCACGCTTTTGTAAGAAGCTGTGAAGAATGGAAGACTGTCAGGCAATGTGACTGACATTCAAGATGTTGAATGAAAGGTAATCAACATAGGTGTTCTGTTTGCTGAGTACTTAATAAAGTATGATATTTCAGTATTTCAAAGCCTCAGCAAATTAAATCCAAACTGTTTCCGTGACTAGATGCTAATAGAAGTAAGTGGAACAATACACATTTGTGTGTTTACTGTCTCTTTAGGGCTCTTATCATTTCAGTTGTAATTGTGATTACATAATGCGTATTAACAAACACATTCATGCAAATTAAATTAACACTGACCAACTCAAACACAATGATTACGAGGCTTTGGGTCCCCTCGGCTTCCGGGGCCTTTCTTTGGCCTACAACAAATTACAACGTATTCCACTCTGCTGTTCCAGGATTCAGAAATGACTCTAATTAATTGTATATCTGTAATCTAATTCACGGGCCTGCACAGAGAGCCTTTGTATTAGTTAGAACTAGTTCATTAGAGCTACAAGCACATACATATTAGTGGATTTTTTAAAAAAGGTAGGCCCTGTGCAAATTCTCTTAGACAAATAGTTATCTTACCTTTTCTCTTTATAACAAAGTCCCAACAGAATTCACAAATAAACCCATTTCTTTATTATATGAATTTATTCCCTCATTATGATTGAACTTATTCAGGCAGGATAACCTTAACTGTAACTTTTTTTTTTTAATTATGTTCCATCAAACAGTGTTTACATGTCTAATTTAGTCCACTTTGATCTTCTGAGGTTGCTGAAAGAAATGTTCCGCATCATCACTACAAAAGAAAATCAAAGTAAACAGTGTGATCAGGTGCGGCTATATGCGGTGGGATGCGCGTCTAAACAAAGGATAACAGAAATCAGGTGAGATTAAAGGCAGCCTGTCTCAAAGTTTGTTTCCAGAGTGGACGGAGAATTCTGGGGGGGTCGCATTAAATGATCTGTACGGGAAAAGAATCACACTAATGGTCCAACCAATCTTGTGTTTTCACCATTGGTCACTGAACCGCCAAACCACATAAACACCATATGGTCCCAGCTGCTGGTCTAATTCATTCTGCAAGCAGTTTTCAAAGTTGTGTTGACATGAAGGACTGCGTGGCCAAAGCTAATTCAGCAAACTTTGACATCCAGTTAAGCTGAAGTTTCCCTCCCTCAGTTCGTTTGACCTACAGTAACCTGTAATTAAACAAAGATAACGCCGTGTTTTCAAAAAAAAGAGAGTAGAAAACGAGCTAGCTACACCAGAAATCCAGCTGTACTTGTAAAAACACAATGAATGTGCATGCTGAATCCTATTTGGTGCCAGAATCCTCAGCTGCCGAGCACGTGGAAATGCAGGTGGGTGGGGGCCAGAGCAACTTAATTGTCTTGGCATTCAGCATAAATTTAGTCTTCCAAAGTACAAGAGTACAGACTGGAAAGTAAGTTGTGAAAGCCAGAAATATGTTCACAAATCCAAGTAATTGTTAAATTAGTGGTTCTGAGTTGCACTTCCATCCTTCCCCTGGAGAAATATTATGGTCATTTTGTGCAGAGGCGAAGAGAAAAGCCCTCTTATTGCATCTTTAATTCACCACCAATATGTTTTTTTACGTTCTGGTTTCAGCGGATGAGCGGATAGCTGTTGTTTTGATTCATCGGTCGCTAACACGGTGGTCCTAATCATGCACCGTGGAGTGTATAATTGACCCCCTCTTGCAATTAGCATTAATTAGCACCTCTGTTGGTGGATAGCACAGCCAGCAGAATTGCACCATAACTGTCCTGCCGTTTCCGCAGCGCACCGCTGTCTCACTTTCAGCCAAAAAACTGCTGGAACCTAAATCGGTTCCTGAGCCGACTGGTCCCCTCACAGCTGCTCATGGGATGAAGGAAACTTGGCCCTGCTGGAGCACGGAGTGAGTCTCATGAGCAGATGCAGGGGGCTGTGTTTGGATTATCTTTGTTTGACACTGCTCTGTTGGAAGTTATTATCGCTGGTTACTTTATAGCTACATCATAACATCACGGCCTTGCTTTTGTTCGTTTTCCTTTCAGGGAAAACAAAATCAACAAAATGTATGAGCACACACTGTAGTAATAAATCCTTACACTAATGACTGTTTTTACATTAACAATGGACTAAACGACCGTGTATAATGTTAAAGACCCTAGTCATGATGAGAATCATCCAAATTTTTACTTCCCTTCAGCATTCCAGAACCTTTTAGCATCTTTCAGCTCAGTGTTTCGGTTTTCCACTTTACCTATTTACTTTTCAATCTCAGCTTTCCCAAAAATTGGTTTTCAGCCACTTTGAGCAGCGTTTTTCAGCAATAACTCTTTGATTATTCACTGCATGCTACTTGATTACAGCACAATAACAGATAGACAGCATTGGTGGTGACGGAAACAAGGTTCAGAGCAGAATGAATACTGGACATATATATTAATCAGGTGCTAAGAGACACAACTCTGAAGTTGCTCTGTCTTTGCTGGATGTATAAATACATGACTGTTTGCTAAGCTGGCCACATCAACATACACCAATCAGGCATAGCATTATGACCACCTGCCTAATATTGTGTTGGTTCCCCTTATGTGCTCAAAAATGCTCTGAACCATTGGGCATGGAAAGAGGACCTCTCCAGGTGTCCTGGCACCAGGATGTTGGCAATGGATCCTTTGGGTGCTCTGGCTTGTGCAGTGGGGCCTCTGTCAATCAAACTTGTTCCACTGCATCCTGTTGATGCTTGATCAGAATGGGATGTAGGAAGTCTGGAGGTCACATCAACATCTTGGGTCACAGTCATGTTCAAGATGTTCCTGATGGTTTGATGTTGTTTCCATGTGGTGGGGTGCATTTTCCTGCGGGGGTAGGCCAGTGACATTTGGGATTTCCATTTTCATGAGGGAGTGTGCTTGTTCTGGGACAATGTTTATTTGGGCGTCTAAGTCTCATCAAAACAGACATTAAAATCCAAGTTTTTCCATCAGAACACCACATAGTACCAATATGATCAATCACTTCACCCGTCAGTGGTCAGAATGTTGTGGCTGATCAGTGTATGTCATCATCGTATGCACAGCTTGTTTCTGCTGAAATACCAAGAGCCTAAAATGTTACTACAAGTCTTTTTGGAATTTCTCTTAAGTTTTAAAGATCAAGTCAAAGTGACTTTAGCGCCTCTTAATAGCAGCAGCCAAGCTATTGTCTTGGTTTCTCCTTACTGTAAGCTGGATTGCTTTTGCTGTATCTTGGTTGGAAGAGCACCTTGTCCAATAATGGAGGATTGGCGATTTAATCCTCGACTCCTTCACATTACAGTGTCTCAAAATTGCTCCCTATATGTGTGATAGGTTCAGCTTTCTTGGTGTTACATTCACCTGTGATGGAAGTGCCTGGACCTCATTGAAGCCCTGAGTCCACAAGAAAGTGTTTGAAACTGATTTTTCTTGTGGAATTCTGTATGAGTGTGAGACTGGGTGTGAGGTTTAACTTAGAGTATCTCTAAAATACTTCTCAGACACTCTACTGTACATGGTCAGGGTGATAGCTTTGCTTGAAGTGACGATCTCCTGGCTCAATCTGAGCATGCAGCACTTCCATTAGTTCAACCTTTAGTAACAGAGAAACAGACCTGGTTTGACTTAGAGTGAAGCACTAGCTTGCTTTTCATGGTGATACACCGGGTCATTTACTCAAAATCACAAGACACAAGAACTGTATTATTAATTATTATGCATTATTTATTGACTTTTTTTTCTTGGCTTGGTTTAGGTATAGAAGCATCATTAATAAATACATTTTTACAGGATAGACAGTGTGCAGGAGTCTGAAACTTTTTTGAAATGCTCTTTCTTCTCCTATGCTTCTTTTCTTCTCCTAAACACAAAACTTTCATGTAGGAGAGCAGTTTGAGTGCTGCATAGGACCATCCTTGTTTTATGCCTTTTTCAGTCGCGATTTTCTGTTGTTGTCTTGTTTACCTATAACACTACGTCATCAAGTTCAGCATCTATATGGCTAGCTAATGGTTTGGGTTAAAACGTGCCCAATGCTACGACAACATGAGCACTGAGTTGTTGTCTTACCTAGAAGAGTGATAAGTCTCCCATAAGAATATTCCCTGAAAAACAGATGTTTCTCACAATTTTACAGCCTCTCCTGTAGGAAAAACACATTTTGCACTAAATGGTGCAAGTAAGTAAGGGCATGGAGGTGTTTACAACCACCATCGCATGTTCCGTTTTATCAGTTTATATATTTCTATTTTGTTGATAACACTTCACAACAAAGTGCATCAGTTAACGAGGAACAAGTATGTTAGAAACTGTGCTTGAGGAGAAGCAGAAACACTAAGTAATGGTGTGGTAATCATGAAGTAATGATGCGCTCCCAGTACTCAGTAGGATGCACCACTTTACTTGGGGGTACACAGAAACACATCTAATCTGTACATAATAAGGAAGCAATGATTACGTATTGGTTATAGGCCATTTACCAGCTGATTCAGAGGTAATCATGAAGGTTCCATTAAGGCAGTGGTCAGCATGTAGATACACAGACATCTAGGAGCTAATCACTACACACTGGTTCATTACCATAGTATGTCTGCTGTCCAGTAGCATACCATTTTAGTCTTCAGAATTATTTAAAAATGTATCTAGTGTGGTAATAGCCTGGCATTCCATATAAGCATTATGTTGTTACTGTACTAACACGTGAAGTCAGAATAGCAGCAATAAATACAAAATATGTATTCTTGGAGCCACTGTGGTCAGGCCAAAATGACTTAGACCCACATTGTCATTTCAAAGAGCGATGCGCTGTGTTTGTAGTGTCTGTTTGTGTAGAGATCTTTGCCAGAGAGCTATTTAGAACTGCCTTTTGCTTTTAGTTTAACTTACTTATGTGACAGATGGGTGCAGTTTGCTATGTGGGGCAACTCTTGCAGAGCGAGAAAGTTTAGACAAATCAAAGGAAAGTAAATCAAAAAGGCCTCCTCTGTGTGGTAGCTTATGTGACACTACTGAGTTTAAACAGCAGTAGAAGAACAATAAAACACTAGCAAAGGCAGCCTGCATGGATGTGTATATCGAAGCATTCAACACAAGATGAAAATGGTTGTTGTTGAAGGCTATTTTTTTAACAGCTAAAGTCGCATGGGTTACAACGATGGCAACATCCGTCTAGTCCAGATTATTGCACCAACTACTGGATGGATCTATATAACATTTTGCGCTGATATTCTTGATGAACAAATGATTGAAAGTAATGTTTCTTGGTGAAGCCCTAAGGCTGTCCTCTAGAATTGTTTTTAATCTAGATAATTATTAGATGGCAAGAAATTTGTTACATACACAAATCATAAATTGTAGTAACTAATTATAACATGATCACTAAGTAGTGTGACACCAAAAGGCTGTTTGTCCCTCTGAATCATTGGAGTGTGATATAGTACAGACTTTTTTAGCTCCACTTGGTTAGGTTTAAGCATGAAAACACATGGTTAGGTTTGGGGAAAGATCCAGCCTTGGGTTGAAATTTGACACCATCATCTTGGCAAATATATCACACATACATTTATGGTTCTGTAACAGCTAAAAGAAAAAAAAGGGTAACAAACAGCATAATAATTTTGATAGGGACAGCCAGCTATTCCGGTTTTGTTGCCCCATTCATCCACCCTGACCTCCTCACTCTGGTTCTCGTTCCTCTAGTAATTATTATGGCTACTAGAGGGCGCTGCCACAAAGCAGTGCGACTAATAAGCTGCTTTCACTGGCTAAGGGCTGAAAACATTCTCCACAGCGCCACTGTCAGCATTTTCAATTTTGCTCCTTAATATCTTGATTAAACACTGTGTATGTCAGGATCCTGAATATGAGATAAACTTTGTGCCAGCAGGAAGTGAATTTGAATTCTTTATATCTGAATGTGAATCATTCAATTTGAACCTGAATTGATCGGTTTGAATGATTGCTTTTAAAATCTGAATCTGAATGGTCTAATTTGAATTTGAATCTATCGGTTTGAATGTGTATCGATGTAATATTGAAACTGTATTTCATTCAGTTGAAAAATTCAGAACCCTAATTCAGTCTCACTTTACAGTTTCACTTCTCTCCATTTCAATTTCAAATTTCGAATTCAGTTTTTTGTGCCACACATCCGGGGCCTGGCGTCAGGCAGAACTAGTCGAACGCAGATGGGAAGAAGTCGGTTTTACGACAGCAACGCACTTTATGTCCTCTTTGCCGAATGAATGAACGAATGTAGTCTGTGGACTTTAGCAGCAGCAGCTAACGATAGCTCAGTGTTTCACCCGATAGAAATAAATGGAAATAGACATGCCCAGTGGTGTACTGGCCAGCTGGCATACTGAGACAAATCCAGGTGGCCCGGCGCGATCACTCCCGACTCCCGGCCCCCGGCCCCCGGCCCCCGGCCCCCGGCGGCCGGTCTCCGGTGCCACAACGCTACAATCCGGTGAAGTCCTCCTCCTCGCCATCCACGCAGCATCACATCAGTTTGATCTGATCAGTTTCTTACGCTGCGTGTTGTTATGGGGGGAGGCTGCTGTTTGTGCTGTGTGTGTTTCAGTGAACAAATACTACTTATGCTTGAAGTTGTGCTGTCCATGTGTTCCAGTGAATCCAGTGTGTTGTGTCAGTCGGTGGCATAACGGGCTAAACAAATAACTCGTGTTTTATTTCTCTGGATCACATCGGTTCGAGTCCCCTCACTGTACTGAAAAATATGTCTTTTATTTTGACCAGCACGTTTGATCGTGCCGGGCCACCTGGATTTGTCTCAGTATGCCAGCTGGCCAGTACACCACTGGGCATGTCTATTTCCATTTATTTCTATCGGATGAAACACTGAGCTATTGTTAGCTGATGCTGCTAAAGTCCACAGACTACATTCGTTCATTCATTCGGCAAAGAGGACATAAAGCGCGTTGCTGTCGTAAAACCGACTTCTTCCCATCTGCGTTCGACTAGTTCTGCCTGACGCCAGGCCCCAGATGTGTGGCACAAAAAACTGAATTCGAAATTTGAAATTGAAATGGAGAGAAGTGAAACTGTAAAGTGAGACTGAATTAGGGTTCTGAATTTTTCAACTGAATGAAATACAGTTTCAATATTACATTGATACACATTCAAACTGATGGATTCAATTTCAAATTAGACCATTCAGATTCAGATTTTAAAAGCAATCATTCAAACCGATCAATTCAGGTTCAAATTGAATGATTCACATTCAGATATAAAGAATTCAAATTCACTCCCTGCTGGCACAAAATTGATCCCATACTGAATGCATTTTATTTAATAACTGTGAGATATTAATAATTATCTTTTTACATGACATGTCTTCTATTTGAACATTTATTCCGAATCCGTTGAAACTATTTTCACAGGCTCTACGTACATATACATTGATATTCCCCAGCTTATATTCCTGTTGGTTTAAACCTAATATTCTTTCCCTCCAAATGTATTATTCATCCTGTGAGATGTTTTGATGTGGGAAATGAAAGAGTTGGCAGGCTTCTCTATCCAAAGCCTCAGGTAAAAAGATGACTGCAACTAATCTCCAGCTGGGCTCTCTTATAAACGATCAATACCATTAAATTCAAATCAGTATCAAAATATCCAAATCAAAGTATTGTTCACATGTGTATTGGAAATAAATAGACGGACTGCCTCTCTTTCTCTCATTCAGTCTTTCTATTTCACAGACATGTAATCACTGTCACATCCTCAAATCATCCTCCAATCATGATTTATTTAGGGATTTTATGTTTGTATCAGTGCACAACGTGACTCGCAGACACTTCAAGGAAGCGCATCAGCTCCAGGTTGCGAGCTCTTGTATAGATGCCGTCTCTCTCGCCATCACCTTTGATCGTGATATGCATATTTCATGGCCAATGTAATGTCAATGAGTCCTAGACTAATCCACCTCGAAGCCACTGGGAGCACACCCAATGATAAGGGTGAGTGAACTCAAACAGACCGAGATAAATATTGTATTTTAGGAGAAGGAGAGAGAAAGATGCGACGGGGCCGAGGGACACGAAGTCAGCGGGAGGTGAGATAGCGGGAAGGATAGCCAGAAAGAAAAGTATTTGAAGAACGAGACACAAAAAGGCAGACACGGAGATGGAGAGATAGAGGGGGAGGGGGAGGAGGGAGGAGGGATAAGGTTATTGCAGGCCAAATGTTGCCGTCTAGAGACACTGAACACTGGCTGAGCTGAATTTCTGTCTAGTTTACTCTTTCCCTGCAATGCTGACCCTGAACGCATACAGTATTCAGGTCAACCGCAGCTTGTTTCAAATACTGTATTGACTCATCTCCGATCCATGCATCTTTAATACCGGTTAATTTCCTCAAACAACCAGGAATTGATGAAACAGATTGAAAGTTCAAAAATTTGATTTGAATCTTTTATGACTGCTACATGTTTTAATCATTACAAATATGTTCTCACCCCAAGATCATGCATTTTCCAATATGGCCACCGGGAGACAGATCTAAAGACACCCCGGTGAGCTGGCAAATGGCTCATACCTACCACGCAACCAAACAGCAGGGGGGCGCAGGAACCGAACCGGCAGCCAGATAGAAAACTCATTCACAGGAAGGCGTACGGGGCTTACTAATTTGTCAGACATATAGGCTTCTTTTTCTTCCTTTCTCCCTCTCAGTTTCCCCGGCTTTCCCTCCACCTCTCTGGTTTCCCAGGTCCCTCTAGTAGTTGAAGCCTGGTAAAGACATGAAGGGCATTTCAGTTAGAAATGTGTTTGATACTTGGAAGCTTTTGATGCAGATGATTTTTACCTTAAAGCACCTTGTCCCAGCCCTCCGCACGGGCTCTTTGCAAGTGATGTGACACCGGATAAATGATTATGGGGTCCTCCATCCCCCCCGGCAGTGAAGGGAAGAGGTTATGTGTTAATACAGGAAGAGAGGTTGTATTTTATGTCCAATGATTAGCCTTCTTAGACCTAATTATGTCCCTGGGGACAACTGCGCTCCTCTCCTCCTCTTTGCTTAAAACCTTTCCCTTTTCTTCTATTCCGTCTCCTCCTTGCTGACTCCACCATCCCCTCCCCCAGCTCCATTCTTTCTCAGGTAATAGACACTCTAGATTCACTTTTCTTTCAACATGAGCAGCATGCACTCACAGGCCCTTTTCCCCAAGTAACCCAAGTCAGCCTGAACCGTCTACACTGGTGTGCATGAGAGAGGTAAGGATAGTCAGACAGGCAGGAGAAAACTACATGAACATTCCTGATTTTTTTTTGGTAGGGCCGGAGATGAAGGAAAGGAGAGGGAAAGAGAGACAGACACAGAGAGAAAGAAATGATTTCCACTACACTGAAACCCTCCTCCCTTGATTGTGCATCAATCCCTGGCTATCTCTCAGCTGCAGATGGAGGTGAAGGGAACCCGATTCCACCTCAGTCTGAAATCTGAATAAAACATGCTCTCTGCTTTACAGTTCAAGGCCACTATAAAGGCATACAGGCCCTTGTAGACTCCTAGAAGTGGGGCTCCCACTCAACAGATGCCAGCCTGGCATTCTGTTATGAGTAATGGGAGTGTGATGGTGATCATTGAGTATAAACACCATCCCTTTGGGGTAACAAACTGTGTTCTGCTATAACACATTCCCCATACTTCTCTCATGAAAAGGCTCTAATTCAGGTTTGATGAAACACGGCTTAAAGCGCTTTGAGGAATCAGTTCATTTCTTCCAATCTTTTACTGAAAATAATCAGCTTACATACCACACAAAAAGATACTGGTCTCAGGTAGGTGCCACTCAGGTTTGCTATTTATCATGGATACTATTTATTTACACAGTCAAAGAAAAAAAGGGGTAGCAGTGGAAACAATGTTAAAACAAATCTACTATTAAATGTAACAATTACCATGCTGCCAACATGCAACTATTGATGCCTGCCCCTGCAGCCTCAGTCAGAAAGCCCTTCGTCTTCTGTAAGTCTCATTCACATCTATTCCACATCAGCGATTATGCTTTGGGCACACAGCCAGCCTGAACATTCAGTGACAGTGCAGGAATTTTCCATTTTAAGTGAATACTGCAGGTACCTGATGTGATCTGAAAGCATTCAGCTTCAGCACATGTGCCCTGTGCTGTTTTACAATCAGTTTTATAATACCGGTCAACATATTGTTTTTTTTTTAAATTATTTCATTATGACCATGTTTGATTGTAGGCTTGCAGTATGTATCATAGAAAGACACCACTTGCAATGTTGGATTAGCAAGACTGTCTCCATTAATCTCCATTAAAACAAACAAACAATAAACACAATAGTTTGTTAGTGCAACAGATCACATCCATAGTCATAGTTAGTCATTGTGACAGTGCTTTCTAGTAGCCATGGTTATTATTATTTATTATAGGACCTAAGCAAGGTCAACACCAACTTCCTGCCTAGAGTAGAGAGGAAGTTGGTGTTGATGGAGGGGTTGATAAAACGCTACATGGAAAACTGTTTGTTCTTTTACTCTGATAGGCAATATTATTTCTTTTAGCAATAACTCTGCACTAATATAATCTCTAATTTGCTTTATTGTTATTATTATTATAATTATTACGAACAAGGTCGATCCTACTCTAGCATAGCCAGACCATTTCTAGCTCTGACACATTGCTGTGCAAAATTGTCTGGATCACAGTTGTCTAAGCCGAGGATGCAGCAATGATGTCCTTGCAAAACAGTAATATAAAAATTGTTGCAGGAAGGCCAGCACTGTCGATATGGCAAATTTACCATATTTATATATTTATTTATTATTTTTTTAAATAGCAGCACTGCCTAACTACATGATCCAGGCCTCCAGCAAAACTTGAACTTTTCCTGTGTGGTTTTCTGTCGGGTGGTTGTTATCTCGTGTAGCGAAGGGGATTCTGAAAATGCTAATGCATAAATAGTTCATTTCTTTACTTATTTAGGTCAAAATGAAAGGAATCTGTGAGTGAGTGAGAGGGCAAAATATCTTGGAACTTGGAGAAAATTCTCAATTCTCTTCAATGGGCTGAATAGAAAATGAAAGGGGCATGTTAACAAGACATGAGACTGTAGTTTGATTGTTCTTAGAAAGAAAAGAAAAAGAAAGAAGAGAAAAAGAAAATCCCCTTTTGTAATCTAGGATTAACCGTGTGGCCTTACATTACCCTAAACAAAAAAGAAAATCTTATCATTATCATTTTGTCAGAGGCCTTTTGTTATTTCATTTTTTATTCAGCATTATTTTAACCAATGGCATTCATAGTACAGTATTTCTGTAACTGACTCTCAGTATAGTAGTTCTGACAGGTGGAGTCTGCCACATGTTTGTCTATGCAAACACAAATTTTGCAGAAGGCAGAAAATAACATTGACTCATGAGTTCAGTATTATTGTCCTCGATATGACATTGTGATGCATTGTTGTTGATTTTTTCATTAAAACAATGTGACCCAATAAAGCTCCTTAGCTCACAGCTTGCTACCAATGGTTAAAACACGCATGGTTTCAAACTGATGTCTGGGACCTGCATTAGAAACCACACGAGGCCAAATCAAGTGGAGCTGATCATTTCACAAAAACACAACCTCCATTATTATCTGTTTAGGTACAGAGAAAATACTGTAGGAATAACTAAATGAAAGGCAAAACAGAAACTGGAAATATTGATGGGAAACTATTTTTCAGATAAATTATGATGTTTCAGATCCAGCTGTGTTTTCACCCACTGCAGACACACCATTGGTTCACTGCTGCACCCCACAGCATAAATAGCAAGAAGACCAGCAACCCAGAAACATGTGGTGCGTGTGCACAGTTGCGGTAAATAAATGCTGCTTAATATAGAGGAAACAGCTAAATATGTTTGCATAAAACTTGTTCATAGAAGTCTATCTGGCGTTATTATTCATTTGCACATTTTAAAGCATTTGTATCTATGTAGATTTCTTGTTCCAGCAGAAGAACTCCTTTTCATCACTTTCATTCAGCTCAGAATGAACTGTATCTATGACAGTGTGGGCAAAACGTATTAGTTTGTGCATTTTTAAAGAAAAGCTCATCGCTAATGGGCTGAATGCTGCGAAAGGGAAGCGCACAACATTCCCTTGACACCAGAAATAAGACATGAAGCTGTGATGATTGCACTTTGATTGCTTTTTTCCCCAGAAATTCTGATGAATCCAATGATTTTGTCCAAAGCAACAGAAAAAAAAGGACTCCAGTAAGCACTGATTTCAGACTGGACTACAAAATTCATCACTGTGATCACTGCACAGGAGGAAGCAACACATAGGAAAGCACAGAGAGTTTAACTTCACATTTAAATTTTAATTGTGTTCTTCTTGGTCTAAATGGCACACTTTCTCTAAATGCAGCTCTGGGAGGGTGGAAGGTGGAAGTACTAACTGATTACTTAGATGACGACAGAATGTGCCATGAATCGGTGCACCAGGCAACAGAGCAGAACTGAAGTGAGTGTCCACTGATTGGCTAAGTATGCAAAGTGCCTCTGTCTCTGCAGTGTGCTGAGCCCCAGACGCAGAGACAGAGACACGTCGCATTTGTGTGGAATGCATCTCTGTATGTATTCCAAAGGCGTAGTGGGACTTCATGTCAAGCGCTGTCATTAGAAGTGCCACAGTGTTCATTTGGAGGAGCGTTTCTGATGAGCTTGCTTTTACACTGGTCATTATCACCGGTGATCAAAGCAACATGCATCATACTCTCTGTCTTCTCCAGGATATTGTTTTGATATAGGCACTGTAAGAAAATTACGGTATTGGGAGGGGGGCTTAACATTATCTTTGACTTTTAAAAATAGCCACACATGACTACATAATCAATCTTTCCACAGGAGTGGAACTGATGGAAATTAATTTTTTGTACTAATAGCTACTAAGGGAGCATTATTAGCAGTTATTACCAGTGTCACTGAAGAGGCAAATGGACAGCAGCTCTGTTGCTACTGAAGGGCCACAGAGCTACAGTGGGTGTATTATATTATACTGTTTGCTTAATAATGTGTTATACTGCGTTATATACTATAACGCAGTACTGTTATGATGCCAAAAGAAAACTGAAGGTGAATGTTGGCTAGCATTAATGAAACCTTTTAGATAGAAGATACGATAGACTAAACTAAATAACCACATGTACTTTGGTCCTAGTCTGACTGGCTGAATGTAGACTGCAGGTATTATCTTTCCACTGGCGGCACATTTCATGCAGCTTTCTCCTCCGCTTCCGTTAACTACCATCATTGTTTTGAAAATCCCCTTCACTACAGGAAACAACAACCTCCAGTCTAGCATCCCACCACATTGAAAATTTTAAGTTTTGCTGACAATTTAGATCATGCAGTAAAGCAGCCCTGCAAGTTTATCACTAAATTAGCAATTTTAACTAGAATGCAGTCAAGTGAGATGCAGACCCACGCCGGATGCCCTCCTAAACATGGCAGGTAGCCCTGTGACCTTGACCTTTGACCTTTTGACCCCAAAATTAATGGGTGACCAGGGTAGGTCAAGATCAACATCTGTGCTGAGTTTGATTGTCCTATCTGTCTTTGTTATCAAGTTATGGTGTGGACATACACACCCACACACAGACAGACAGACAAGCAGAAGGACGGCAGTAAGTTCAAGGTCAAAGGTCAAGTTCAAGGCCAAGAGGTGCACTGTGGTAGTCCTACCCTTAGTTATACCAAAGTTCAACATTACAAGCTTATATAGTAGATTATAAGGGGATTTTGCACTAAGTAGCCCTGCGGCCTTGACCTTTGACCTTTTGACCCCCAAAATTAATGGGTGACCAGGGTAGGTCAAGATCAACATCTGTGCTGAGTTTGATTATCTTATCTCTATTTGTTCTTGAGTTATGGTGCGGACATAGCCACATACATACATACATACATACAGACAGAGAGCCGTGACCGCCCTACCCACAGCCGACTCCATCAACGTGTCTAATGACAGTGCTTGACGCCCTGTGTGCAAAACAGTTCCTGCTGTCACTATTTTGAGGGGTTACCATTGCTGCATCCGTCATTTAGCTCCACATAATACATTTGTATTTGGTTTAAAGAAATACAAACAAGTCACTGCGTTATTTTTCCTTATAGCACAATAGTACTGACAGACTGGCCGTGCAAGATTCAAGCTTTATTGTTTTGAAAGCCTTGGCACAGTGACTTGATTGTTCTTCTCTACATATGTCAAAATTAACTTTTATAGCCAATGGATGCAAAAGTCAATTTTGGATACAACAATTTTGTTATGCATATATTAGTTTCCCTCTCCAGTCATCGATTAAATCCTTAAAATTCTCTCTGCATTGAAGTTGCACATTTCCCCCCATAAAAATAATCCCTTCCCTTATAATTGCTTTGGTGCAGCTTTTTACTGTTGCGTCCACTAGAATATGCGGATCTATGAAGTCCCCAGCATTGTCTCAATGCAACCTTTATCACTGGCTGCAGCTGGAGCACACCAGCTCACCTACAACTCTGCTTCAACACTGTGAAACTTCTCAATGCTACACAGTGGCAAGTTGTAATGTTGGAGTGATTCACCCGTTCATGTTCAGACTGAAGAACAGTTCCGAAGAAGAATAATGACTCGAAGAAACCAACCACGCAGAACTGACAGGATTACTTCCTCAGGTTTGTTACGTAGAAAACCCTGAAGTCAGAATCCTTGTTTTTGAAATTGTCATCAATATATTGCACTGAAAATGCTCAGCCAGTGTACTGACTGCTTATTTCACTCGTGACATGTCTTCCACAACATTAAAACAACACACCATATGGACATCCATCCATCCATCATCTATACACCGCTTAACCGTCTGTAGGGTTGCGGGGGGCTGGAGCCTATCCCAGCCGACTCGGGTGAAGGTCCCCTTGGACAGGTTGCACATAGAGACAGACAACCAAGCACACTCTCATTCACACCTATGGACAATTTAGAATAATCAATTAACCTCAGCATGTTTTTGGACTGTGGGAGGAAGCTGGAGAATCCGGTGAAAACCCACACTGCACAGGGAGAACATGCAAACTCCACACAGAAAGATCCCAATCGTCCTAACCGGGACGCGAACCGGGGATCTTCTAGCTGTGAGGTAATGGTGCTACCCACTGAGACACCGTGCAGCCCCCATATGGACATAACAAGGTAAAACAACTACATTTTCACTTAAGAGGGTTTTAAAATCTTATTTGCTGTTGTTCTTTTGTTGTAAATAACAACTATCCCCCTGTAATATTTTCCCTACAGCCCTTTAGCAAGTTCCCACTGAAACAAATTCATTCACAGCAGCTTAAATCTCAAACGATCTATTCATATGGAGAATGCTGGAGGAAAAAAGAGACACATTAACCCTGAATTATCCTTGCATGATCAATATGTCAAAGCTTTGGCCTTGGCTTTAATGATTGGGCTGTGCTAGTATATTAGCTTGATGCATTATAAATCCAATAGCTTTGTCCGCCAGTGCGTGTTTGTCCCAACATAAAAAATAGCGACATAATAGAGATCAAGCAGAGTATTTAGTCTTAATTTTCCACAGCACTGTTTGAAAAAAAAGGCAATTATTAATACTCCTCTGTGCGCACGCTCCGAATGTGTTTATGCCTCCTCTTTCTTTCTGTCCTCTTCTGCTGTCTCTAATTAAATGGGGTGAAGCAGCCTTGTGTTTCACTTTTATGTGTTTCAATTTTGTCAGCAAGTTTCCCCACAATGCACCCATCTGAATTTCAAATGATAAATGAAAATTCTGCTCTTAGTGAAGTAATTCCATTAAAGGTCCACATTATGGAAATAAAGACAAAAACCTACAGTCTGTAATTCAATTTTCTGTGTTTGGTTTCTCATAGGGACCACAGTGGATGAGACCATCTATCGAATTTACTAATATTTAAGTGCCTCGTCTTCCCTGAAAACCACATTACTCTGTGCATAAATGAAGCATTTGCATTGAGCCATTCCTCTAAAATGTACTTTCCTCTTACTTTACTTAGCCTGCATGAATTAGATGTGTGGAATTTATTTCCACAATAACCAAACTGCTGTCTCTGCTGGACCACACGCTCTCTCTACCCAAAGTTAAAAGCTTATCGGATTTGAAGAAGTCAAGTTTGGTGAATTTCCAACCAACAAACAGCCTCTGCAGCACTCAGAAGATTGATGAAGCCCACAGCGCATGTTTGAATAATGTGCAAGACATGACAGAGGCCACTGCCAGGGGTTATTTTCAGGCTCCTGGCATGTGTTTGGATGCAGCGGTGGCAACCTTAACAGGGATATGGATCCCGGCCTGGGGAGATGTCTCAGCCTTGCTGTGGGATCATTATTCCGATGGACAAAGCCTCAGTTATAAATAGGTTCATGGAGTTCTTGGGCGGCACACTCTTTGTTTTCAGACTGGCCCTATTTGTCTTATTGATCTGAATATGTGTGGCCACAGAGCTGCAGTTAGGAGGACTGGCTGAAAGGATGTTTAGGTGCTGTTTTTACTGCATTTGGAAACGCCTTTGTTTTGCATGCAGTTTTGACTATTATATTGTTAGATGAGTATTACATAACTAATCCCGCTTGAAGCTGGTGTCAGATAGAATAACACACATTTATCTGAAGTGATAAGTGTGTTTATTTTTTAAGATGGCAGTTATGTACCCATGTTTTAGTGATGGGAGTGAGCATGTGCAAAAAAAACAAAAAAAAAAACCCACAGCAACACCAGTGGTCAAAAACTCCACTGGACACCCTTAGGTGACTCACAGCTGCCACGCGAGGATGTAAACAGGGGTAATGTAGGCTTCACATACCATAGTTGTGTTAATGAGCAACTTTATGATGAGTACATTTCCACAACGCTGAAACTGCTTCATCATTAAAGTCAAGGTCAGAGCTTTGACTTATTGATCTTGCAAGGATCATTCAGGAGGAGTAATGGAATAGCATTAAAGTACATAGGGTGGTCTGTGACTTCATACACTGAAAGATATCAAAGTAACAAGAGGCAGATGACATGCTAGCTTTGTCCATCTTACTGTTTGTATAGTAATTACTTGCGGTTGTACTCGTGTGAAAGATACTGTCACCAGAGATTTATTAGGAGAAACAGAGCAACTCTAAAGCTTTAGCAAGGAAGGAATATCTTCCTTTTCTCCAGGCCTGCATTAGCACAGTTTTACATAAGTACAGCTTCAAGGATCGATAAAAAAGAAGAAGACAAACATGGTGGTATTTGTGAAAAATGGACTTCTAATTCGAGCCTTCCTCCAGTGTGTACAAGAGTAGGTTAATTTCTGCTGCGCTGCATGGTCTCAGTGAGGGCTGAAATCACAGATGTGCTCTACAGGGCTCCACATTGTTACACCAGCGTCAGCAACTTTCCCTACCACCTAGCATATGTGGAAACTCAGCCTGGAATGCATCCATGAGGAAGAGAGCAAAGGAAGCTTTGCTGACCCCAGACAAAATCAAATGGAGGGAGGTGAGGGATGAAGAGAGGGATGGAGAATGGAGAGCACTGCGTGTGTGTGTGTGTGTGTGTGTGTGTGTGTGTGTGTGCATGCAGAAGGGTTAGAGGCTTCCATTTTCAGAGGATTAAAATGTGGCTGTAAAACTTTAATGATTCCCTGTCTATCGAGGAAACGACCACCTCACTGTCTGCTGCTGACCTACCTTCCACACGTCTCGCAGTTAAAGAAAGAATTCTATAAATCTATAATGTCTTAAGGCAAAACTGAATATCTGTGTTTAGTCTGTAAAGCCTCTATGTATATGTGTGAATAAATGAATGGATGAATAAATGCTCGTCTTTGAAACATTAATGGGAGCATAATAATGATACCGGAGAATACTTTGACCTTTTGTAGCTATGTGTCAGGGCTGTCTCACTGTGGACGTACACCATCACACACTAATGTAGTCATTTTAACAAAGAAACCAGGCAGTCCATGCTAATACTGACAGCTGCAATAATGCACTAAGGAGGAAAAACACTTCTTGTAATTATTCTCAATCCACCTAGTTGTGTATGTATATGTGAAAAAGAAAGCTATTAAAGAAATGATGGTGGCTAACATTCAACCCTAAGCCTTTCAAGAGGCATTGGATCTGCTGATGTAGTCCACTGTCAGGAAATAAGTCTCTGGTGTGATAAAAAGCTGACTTTATGGAGATCCATTCACAGGACAGCGACTATGTTCTTTAAGGAAAACTAGCGAAATACACCAGACACTGTAAACTGTCGTGTGCAAACAATAAAACTGACACACTGACACTGTTAGCTTTAGCATGTTAAGATGAAACTGTAAATGCTGTGTATTTAGAGCAACACAGTGCATGTGGTTTCTTGCAGGGGTTTAAAGCTGCTGGTCAGCTGGACTCTTTCTGTGTGGAGTTTGTGCGTTGTCCCAGCACCTGTGTGGGTTCTCTTTGGCTGCTTCTTCTCACAGATCAAAGATGTACGGCTGGTAAACTGGTGATTCTAAATTGGCCTTAGGTGTGACTGTGGTAAAGTATCCGCCTCCCTACAGAAATCTTCTACGTTTGCATGTTTGTCACACTTGAATGTTTCAGATCTTGAAACTAATTTTCATGTACAACAAAGATAATCGAATAAAACACAAAGTGCAGCTTTTACATAATGATTTTATTTTTTTGCAGGAAAAATACTGTTCAGCCCTTGTTGCCCTATGTGAAAAAGTAACTGCCCCCTTCGCTACCAATCTACCAAACGACCAGATTCATTTGGCAGTTAGTTCTAATCTCACCAGCCAGACCCACGTACGATTACTGCCAGGCTTGTCAACTCTATACATCACTAAATAGAACCTGTCTGGTATTGTGAAGTAGCTAAAGGGTCTCAAAAAGCAGCACATGATGCCACGTTCTACAGAGATTAGAGAACAGATGCAAAACAATGTCACTGACATTCATCAGTCTGGAAAGGGCTACAGAGATGCTGCCAAGGCTCTGGGAGTCCAGAGAACCAAGGTGAGAGACATTATCCACAAATGGAGGAAACATCGAGGAGTGGCCGGCCTAGCAACATTTGTCCAAGAGGGTGTCGATATCTAATCCAGGAGGTTACAGAAGAACCCAGACTAACACCAAAAGATCTGCAGGCCTCACTGGCCTCAGTTAAGGTCCGTTTACATGATTCTACAATGAGGAAGACACTGGGTGAAAACGGATCCATGGGAGAGTTGCAAAGTGCAAAACACTACTGACCAAAAAGAACAAAAAGGGTTTCTGGTTCGGGTTCGGGTTTTGCAAAACAATATCTAGATAAGCCCCAAGACTTTGGGGATAACATCCTGTGGACTGATGAGTCAAAGGTGGCACTTTTTGGAGGACATGGGTCCCGTTACATCTGGTGTAAAGCTAATACTGTTTTCTACAAGAAGAACATCATACCAACAGTGAAACATGGTGGCGGTAGTGTGATGGTTTGGGGCTGCTTTGATTCCACAGGACCTGGACGACTTGTTATATGATGGAGCCATGAATTCTGCTCTCTGTCAGAAAATCCTCCTGGAGAATATCCACCCATTGGTTCATGACCAATTACGTTTTTATAGGGGTGACATAAGTTTTCAATAAATCTGGAATAAATCATAATTTAAAAACTGTATTTTGTGTTTCATGAGTTATGTCTGTCTAATATTAAAGAAATATAAGTATTACTTTTAATGATCTGGAACATTTAAGTATGAGAAATGTGCAAAAATAGAAGATTTCTGTGTAGTTTTAATAGCACTGTGCATGGTCGTCTATGCCATTGTGTTAGCCTTGCAATGAGCTGACAACATATCCAGGGTGTAGCTTCCTCATCCGTTCCCATACAACTAAACATAAATTCTCAGTTACATTTTGAGAGAATCTTATTTTTTGACTGATTACTTTTGTTTGTGACACATCACAAATACTTTTCACATCAACACATCTTTCTCAATCAATATAATAGATAGGTTGGGACTCATCCCTCTGGTAAGAAATTAGTGAAGAAGCTTAAAACATGCTGGGAAAGTGTTACTTTTTTAACCTGCACTGTGATATCTGTTTAAACCTGACCACATAATTTTGGTCCCTAAATCTGACAAAGCTTCCATCATGTCGATATAGTTGTGAAAGTGTGACATTTCCATTAATATTTCCATTAATGTAGCCACGTAGTAGTTGGTAGAGAGGGTTCACCTGTCTCCTGGCTAGGATATGCTCCAGCAACTTATGAGTCACCACAGGAACAGGTGTGTGCGGATAAATGGTTTCAAATACTTTTAAAAAATTATTTGAGTACCTTGTCCATAATTTAGAGATTTATTTTCATGCATCCCTTGTCCTCACTTTCACCCGCATTGTTATCTGACTTGTACTGTGTACTTTTTAGAGACTGCACACAGTTATAGTGTGATTATTTTGGCTCTCCTCAGAACTGTGTGGGTGTTTACAGACCGAGTTTGATTGACACCTCCTGACTCCTGTGTTTGCCTTGCTGCACCTGTTGGAACGGGACCAAAAACACGTTCATCATTGTTGTTACTACACAGAAGTCTTGTGACCTCACATTATTTCGGGCAGAGCATCCCCCTCCTTCAACCTGAGCAAAGGTCCAATAAGCAGTAACTGAGAGCACCTGTGTGGGCATGCAGAGGCTTTAAAAAGACTTCTTTTTTTTTTTTCACTGTATTTAACCCGATACCACAGGAAGCGAAGGCTACCTCATGGGCATCAAGCATTTCTGGAAGTAATTCAATTTGAGACATATTTTGAAAGGAATGGCTTGACATTTTAAAAGACTCTCATATCTATTTGCTGCTGAGCATAAAAACCAGACAATCTGCCAACTAGGACCTTTAAGCTGACTCTTGGAATAAAGAAATAGGAAAATCAGTGTGTTAATTGGTGAGCTTTAGAGATTAGCAACATGACTTTTAGTCATTCATTTTATTTTAATTGTTGGTTTGAAAGGAATCATTTTGTTTCGACTTAAGGATGCTAGTGAATTGCATGCATCTACATACACCAACCAAGCATAACATTATGACCACCTGCCTAATATTGTGATGGTCTCCTTTATGTGGTCAAAAATGCTCTGAACCATTGGGCATGGACAAGAGGACCTCTCAGGGTGTCCTATGGGATCTGGAACCAGGAAGTTGACACTGGATCCTTTGGGTACTCTGGTTTGTGCAGTGGGGCCTCTGTCAATCAAATTTGTTCCACTGCATCCTGTTGATGCTTGATCACAATGGGGTGTAGGAAGTTTGGAGGTCAAATCAACATGTTGGGCCATTGTCATGTTCCTCAACATGTTCCTGATTGGTTGATGTTGTTTCCATGTGGTGGGGTGCATTTTCCTGCAGGGGTAGGCCAGTGACATTTGGGATTTCCATTTGCGTGAGGGAGTGTGTTTGTTGTGGGACAATGTTTATTTGGGTGTCTAAGTCTTATCAACATGGATGTTAAAATCCAAGGTTTTCCAGCAGAACAACACATAGTACCAATATGATCAATGTTATTCACTTCACCTGTCAGTGGTCAGAATGCTGTGGCTGATCGGTGCATATGTGTGGATCTACTTCAAAGCACTTATTTGTATACAGCTAAGAGATTTTTAGTTTTTTTTTTTTTCCAGTAGGAATTAAGGCATACAGTACAAGAGACCTTTAGAAAAGGAAAAAGCACACGTGTTATTAATGACATTAATAATTGCTCCTCTACACTCTTGTTTTAATTACACTTCAAACCTGACACCTTAACATCCATTGTAGACTTGTCACTTCAGTGTGTTGGTGGCTGTTGCTTGGTCCTCCAACATTAAGAACCTGTCATTGCTTCCGCCTGTTGAATCCACTGGTAAGATCAAGCAGCTCCACCAATTAGAGCCAACGGAAAAGCGCAATCGCCTACAACCCAGTCATTTGAGTCTATATTTGCATTACCTAATGCTTGCTCTGCCTACCAGTGAATATTTCCCACTGTGATAAAACGTGCCTTTTAAGATCCCTTTCTCGCTGCCCACCTCCAGCATTAAAAAGCGAAATGTGTCTTACCAGTCACAGCCTCAGATATTGCCCTTAAGCTCACATCTTTTTACAGCAGCCAATCAGAGTCATTTTCATTTCATGTCCACGACTGGACTCTGGGCAGGAAATTGTCTTGTGCTCTAATGATGCCACGAAATGAAACTGTGCATTGAAGTTTAACACAGGCTGTAATAGAAATAAATGACAATGAAACAGATGAAAAGGGAAAAACTAATAAAAGTGTCGATGGATACAAAGGGATCGGTTAATGTGTTTGTGTGTTTTCTCAGATCTCAGTGTGTGTCTGAGTAAGATTCTGCCTGTGTGCTGCATTTAGCTGGAGTGTCTGTGTGTGTTTGTGAGTGTTTCCGGTCCACTGTGTGTATGCGGCACGGAGAGAACAGTTGGGAGACTGGCTGACCTTTTAGAGGACCTCCCTCACTGAGGCTGTCCTGTAGTGGTATTAACATTACCATTTCAATACACTGCCAAGCCGGGCTGGCAATAAAATATTCAGTTGACCTTTAAGGCAAAAAAGACTTAGTTAGAGACTGTCATATCATTTAACCTTAAGACTGTACGGTGTAAGTGTGAGCTGTGTCGCTGTGTGCCCCTCATTACCAGCCACACTCTGACAGAGTTGTCTCTTTAACTGAAAGCAAGCCTGTGGCAAAGGGACCAACCTACTGTTCCCACTGAGAGCCATTTATTCCATCCCTGCCTCTGAACATTCAGCCAAATTGAAGACTCACCCGCGCGTCTTACTGTCATTCATCTGAACGCTCCTCTTTTAAGTATGTATGAGATTTATATACATTTAAAGCACATGCAGCACTTGTACGGTTTATGTTGTTTCAACCTTTTAAGATGTGAAGGTTGTTCTTTCCTCCAGCCTCCCCTCCTCTAGGCTTACGTGCTCTATAATGTGCACTATGTTTGTTTGTTCTCATCCACACCCGCAGTCAATGTATATGAAGCCAAACATGCTGACTCCAAAAGTAAAACACATGCATTTACATTTGGAATAATCAGAACAAAAAAGTGCTGGTTAACATGAGCCACGACATCCCCCACAAACAAACACACACTGAAGCAGGAACGCAACAGAGAAACCAAATAAGACATCACATTCATATTCATTTGACTGACAAGTGATCTGCAGGCTGTGCGGAGCAGAAAAAGGCAGCACAATGATGTCTGGCAAAGCATTAACGAGACAGAAACAGAAGGGGAAGCTCTAATGATGAAGATAAGGACGATGATTTGACTCCTCTTTTGTTCTGGCGCTGGGCTGACAGAGAGTACAATGCCACAATGAAGTGAGATCAATAACCAGTTTCTTACATGGGGATTTCCTCAAAGGCCCGCATTAAAGGAGTGAAACCAATAGCACGCAAAAGTAAGCGTGAAATGTTATGGTGGAATCATTAAAATGACATCCAAGCAAAGCATGTGTGCTTATTTAGCAGCATTCTAATACAAAATAATTCCACACACAAATACAGCAGTCAATGTGTGTTTCTATTACATATGTCTATGTGCGTTTTGAATTATCACATTAGAAGAAATTAATGGAAACGTTTCTGACTTTTTAAGTTGTTGCACACGATGGGTGATGGAAACATTGTCTTGAATGGGTGCTGATGTAGTGAACATTTAACTCACTTGACTGATCAGCTGTTTCTTTTGTTGTCTTCGTCTCCAGACAGAATGAAACGTGGTCAATACCAGCTGAACAATTACAACTTTCCTGATTGAAAACACTGACTGAAGACTTCAGAGTCCATTTTTCCTCTTGCAGATGGACAAAGTTGAGTCTGTTTTTTCTGCTTCTTCGAGGTGTTCTCTTTTTTTCAGCGACTGGAAAACAACTGGGCTGTGTTCCAAATACGTACTGCAGCTGCCCTCAGAAAGTACTACTGTTTCGTGCAGTGTACATATGCTGGCATACTGCAACATCCAAGCAGATGTAGTAGGACGTCCTGATATTTTTGTCATACTACATTTGACACACTATTGAGTTGGGACGCACTACATCTGCTTCTGTCAAATTATTTATTACCCCCTTTTCCACCAAGAAGAACCAGGTGCTAGTTCGGTGCTGGTGCTAGTGCTGGTGCTCAGTTGGTTCAATACCCATTTCTCCAAAGAAACTGTTTGCTTTTCCATTGGCAAGAAGCCAAGTTAGAGCCACGCCATTGTGTCACCGTAAAACAACTACGCTTAAATCAATTACATAGCAGTTAAACAAACAGAATAAGTTGATGCTAATATCTATGTTTATCTCTATAGATGGTCTTAAGGCTGTTTGTAAGGTGGAGGTCGCCTGTTGCCTGCGAACATACGCAATCGCGCTACTGGTGGGACACAACTGTACCAGATTTCAGTGCGCAAGACTTTGCCCAAAACTTCCGTGTGTCCTGGGAGCTATTCCAATACATCTGTGATTGGACCAGGGACGTACTAGCAAAAAAGGACACTAATTACCGCTTGTGTGTCCCTTTCCACCGTCGATCGTTGGTCACCATAACCCCGCCCCCAACCCTTGACATACTCAGTGCTTAACTTTGGCCCAGCAAGGAGTTGGTGCTTGCTAAACACCAGTTTTTAGCACCTGGAGCGGGTGCTAAGGTGGTGGAAACACAAAAAACTGGTGCTAAGTCAGGCTCCGGCTCTGAACTAGACCTGGAACCAGCTCAGTGGAAAAGGGGTACAGTAGTGATAGTATGGGTATTGAACACAGTCCAGGTTTTGTTTCCGCCTTCTTCCTCTTTGCATTGGATACTATGTTGCCCAGTTAATTTACTTCAAAGCAGTTAATCTAAACAAGCCCAATTTGCATCACTTAATATATTTTTGCAGCAGTTTCCTTCACATTTGCTTGACAAATATATGAAAACGTGGCTTATGTAAGTTTAGAACTAAAGCTCTGCATAAAAGAAAACAGGATTATGTGTATGCAGTTTATTTATCAGATTTATAAAGATGTTCATTTGCGCTTTGCATTGATCAGAAATCTAAAAATGCACTTTCATTTAAGATGTTTTTGTGTTTTTTGTCTGTATATGGATATAGAAATGCCTTTGATCACCCTATATTTTTTGTATGGTAATTCTTATTTCAGCGCCTTAATCTTTAGTCCTGTCAAAAGCTACATTTCCATCCAAATGTAATGCAACTTTTAAAAATTATTTCCAGAGGATGAGCTTAGAAAATACAAACCTGTTGTGCGTTCATTTTTTTCATATTCAACTGAGAATCCAGAACAGGAAACTCAAAGTGCTATTTGGTATTTTTGTATCAATGAGGAATTAAAGGAAAAAAAATAACTATTTGATGTGCAAGTCACAAATAGACAGTCAGGAAACTGTCCAGAGACTGACTTTGATTTTGTTATTTGTCTGTCTGTTTTTTCTGGACCGGGAGCAACTTTATGTGTTGCACTTGACGAGAAATAAGCGCTCCACTTCCTGCTCCATTAGTCTATTACCCTACATTATCTTGCATGAGAAAACGATCCCATAATCAGGACCACGAATGGGGGCATCAGGATCTCGTAATCATGACTTGTAACTGTTAATTGCTAATTAGGTGTGCTTAAATTTCCAAACCGAAAACAAACATTAGCTACAAGACGAGGCTCAGTTGGCAGCCCACAGCGTACCTCGGTGTGTTCAGGTACTGGAGCAGAATCACAGGAACAGTTCAAAAGTTACACGAGGATATTCTGTTTTCCAAAAATTCTACAGCATCAAAATAATCCAGCGATATTTGATATTTGTACATTGTAGCTCACTGCATCCATGGCAATATCATACGTCCAGCTTGTTAAAAAGTTTTCGTCTGCTCACACAAGTGACATCTCCCAACAGTTGTATATATATTCAAGCTCTTTTTCATTACTTTAAATCAGGTTGCACCATCACCCCTGTCCCTCTCACCCTGTACAGCAATTATTGATAACCACCTTAACCTTTATTCATAATTACAAGATAAGGTCTTCGTTTTTTTCTTGAGTGGATGCAGTGCCCTTCCATCTGCTGCAGCATGGCGGGCATCTCAGCATGCATCTCTCCAGGTTCAAATAAGACCTAAATTAAAATAGCAATGTGGTTCCAGCGAGACCGTGGGGCTGAAACCAAAGTAGTCTATTTAAAAATACTGATGCACTGCAGTACAGTCACTACATGATTTTATTTTGTCAGTCTTTCTTTCACACTGAAATGTACGCAACAAACAAAGAAGTCAGATATTTCCTGATCACACAAATCGGATAGAATAAATGTGGAAATGAAGTTTTGGTCTGTAGCACGTTTTCTCATTTCCTATTTTTGAATCGACCATGAAATCTTAAGTACAATAACAAGCCAAGCAGTTGTTTGGTTTTATGTGTGTGTGCTCGATTCATAAATAAATGACACAATACAAACAGACTTTTTTTCGTTTCTGATTTTGCGTTCTCAATTGAATATTAAAAAATGAATCACAGATGGATTGCAAATTATTGTGTGTTTCAGCCACTGCTCTTGTGCGGATGTTTGAAGTTAATTCTCAAGTCAGCATTAAACCGCTGCAGAGGAAGAGCCCCAGTCGAAGCGTAATGGCTGGAAAAACAATAAAGAAACAGTAATAGAAAAACAGAAAGAAAGACATTTATGTATGTTTAATAGATTATTTTAAGGAAGGTTACACTCTCCTTCTGGCTACACACAGATTTTAGTTTTTGTCTTCTACTACTTTTAGTCTCTCAGACAAGCATCAGAAAGTTTTTTTGCAATATTTCAGTTTCTTTCTTTTCTATTTTTTTTTTTATCCCTTTTTTAACTTGGGTTGTCTTAGGCACAAACTGTAAAAGTGCAATTTCACTGTCTGTCTTACACAGGTGATGAAAAGAACCAGAACTCATTGCACACATATAAACCATCCTATATAATGGCCGTTTAGGAAATTATACTGGAATGAAAGTCTGAATATATATATATATATATATATATATATATATATATATATATAAACTCTGAATATATATAATGAAAGTCTGAATATATATAATGAAAGTCCGAATATATATAATTGAAGTCTGAATATATTGAATTAAACTCTGAATTTATGAAATGAAACTCTGAATATATATATAATGAAAGTCTGAATATATTGAATGAAACTCTGAATATATGGAATGAAACTCTGAATATATGGAATGAAACTCTGAATATATGGAATGAAAGCTGAAAAAAATCTTCACAATCCACCATGTTTAATTGTGTCATCAGCACAGAAGAGACACCCTGCTAAATTTGCTAGTTATACAAATGTGTTATGTCTGCACGTCGAGATCTACAACAACGGCGTGTTAATAAGGTGTTCATTCCTGAGGATTGCACAGCTTCACTCTTCTTGGCACTTCTCGCAGCTGTACAAGTGAAAGTGAAGTAAAAAAAACAAGGTGGCAACTTTCACTCCATATATTCCAAGTTTCATTCAATATATTCAGACTTTCATTCCATATATAATTTCCTAAATGGCTTGCCATATATATATCATATCAGTAAATCATCAGCCTCATCATCATAACTGTGCACACAGAAATATTAAATGAATCAATTCATTATCTGTGTTTAAGTTAATAAATATGCATTGGCATATCACAGATTACTATGTAGGCTTTATAAACACTGGACTTGGCAACAGTGACTTATTGATAGATCACATCCTTACATTTCAATTCACTATATCACACTTGGCTTATTCTAAAGAACAGTGTGGACGCGTGCTATGTGGGAGGTGGTGTTTTACCAGTTTACCAACTTGTGTGTGCTTGTGGGGTTTTTTTTATACATGTCGTCTGTGAAGTTTGAATATCACAGCAGTTTTCATTTTAATGATGTCTAAACTCAACACCTACTTTGTAATAAACACCACAGCATTTAGTGGCTTCAACAAAGTCATTTTCTCAGTTCAGTCAATCCGCCCAGCTTCTAAGAGTGAAGAGATATCTGCACATAATGATGCAGTGGTTTCCTGTAGTTTTGTGCAGACACGGTTTTAAAGAAGCTCCGACTATGTGGATATGACTATGTGGAGAACGGATAAGATTAGTGTTAAAATAAAACATATCACTGCAAGGCTGCTCTTGTTTTGTTTTGTTCCTTATCTTAACTTTTTATTCCTGAAAAATAATATATTAAAGCCACATTTTACCACGCTGGGGGCTCAAAATGCTATTGTGTGCACACAAAACACTAATAGTTCCCATGTTTTGATTAATTCGTAGCACAAGATACAATTCATTCCCACCTTTTGGTTAATTCATGCGCACGAGATAAGATAAGTGTTCATACAGACAGGCAGAACACATTGTTTGGGGGAAAAAAGAGTTTGGGGATTTTTTTCAAATTGGGAACAACATTCATAAACTTCACTTCGACACTGTGCAGTGACCGAATTCGCCTAACACATCAATGGTTTCCTGTTGGTTCTCCTACAGCAGTTAAGTCACGTTTTGATTTTAACTGTGTTCATGCTTTTAACTCGAGAACACTAACAATTAGTAACACAATAACTAACACTGGGTATATTTTACCCGATATAATATACATGATAAAAAATACAGGTACAACAATACATGGCAAATTGAAGTACTCCTCTTTTATTTTCCCCTGTACAACGTCTCACAAAATGAAAAAAAAAATATCATGGGGAAACCTTAGAAAAAGGCTCTAAAATTAGAGAAAAAAATAGGGAATCATTAACGAAAAATTCTTTTAAAAAATAATAATGGAGCTGGGAACTTTTCCAGTGACAGCACAGTCTCCCTACATCACTGACAACAGTGGGAGAGATATATTGTATACATACAGTATATTCCAACCAAAAAATATTTACTCTCTGTCACTAATGCCAGGTGAAAATCACTCGAACACGTGCCTGTTGAAAAAAACAGGCATGGGAGCAGGAAAACACGCTTACCTTCAGTGAGCAACATGAAGCTACCCAAGGACCCACGCAACTCAGGCCCCGTCCACACGAAGATGACCCCAGGCTTAAATGCACAAATAGTTCATCAAACCCGTGTATCATCCACAGGAAACCGGCATTTTGGGGGTCTGAAAACGATCACTTCTGAACCTAGGTCCCAGAGTGCGAAGATCCAAAAACGGCATTTACGCGGCACCGTTGTTACGCCCTGTCCGCTTCTTTTTCTGATACGCTTGCGTCATAGCTCCACCTCTGGATAAATGCGCACGCTCCGTCTTTGTGAAGAACGTTTTTGAAACTATAAGCGTTTTGGCTTCGTCTGGATGGGGCCTCAGACCATGGCAACACAATGAAAATCACATAAACACAAAAGCATTTGTGAAAATTACCCGGCGTTAGTGTTCTGGGGTTAAGATATAACAGTAGAACCAAAATCACATCACACACCTGGAGACATCTGATGGTTATGTTGTATCAAACTACCTTGTCTGAAGTTATTGAATTTTTTTTTTTCTCATAACAAAAACTTCAAATTCTGCAAAAACTTTTTTTTCCATGTAGAGTGTTGTACTAAAACCAATAGGTACCACATATGTGAGAAGTGATAACTGATTTCAGTGACACTACACTGTGTAAAGTTATTGTACATTTTTGCAGTATCTCCTCCACTGTTGGACTGTGTAATGATCCCTGGTATTATAGACAGCCACACATAGAGACCAGTGTTATTTGTCCAGCCTGGAGAATAGTTCACTTTCACTGACATTAGGTTGTCGCTCATTGTCTACCAAACCATGATTGTAAAGAGGTGTTGTTTGCGTTTTAACAACATCTAGCTTATAAGCTAGTTATCCAGGACATTATCTGTGAATATTTTTCCAACTTTACCAATAAAACTGGTGCTAAACTTAAAGCATCTTCAAGTATGTAAGGATCCATGTAAATCCCCTCATCTCCCCAATTTATCAAGAATCCACATGCACCACAACATATGTGTCCACTCCACTACAATGCTGTGTATTGTCAGTACTGTTTGTCTGTATAGTATAGTTGTATATGACCTGCTGCACATGTATGCAAATATATGCACAAGTAAAGGCCATACTGTCTTGTGGATGCCCGATCCCGTCAGATCTCGGAAGCTGAGCGAGGTGGGGCCTGGTCAGTACCTGGATGGGAGACCATGAGGGAACACCAGGAAGCCTGGGTGGATGCAGTGTGAGAGTGAGTGGTTGGTGGTGGTTGGAGGGACCAATGGTGTAGAGTGGCAGCCTGGCCTCCGTCAGTCTACCCCAGGGCAGCTGTGGCTATATACGTAGCTTACCACCATCGAGTAAGGAGTGAATGAATAATGCAATGTAAAGCATCTTTGAGTGTCTAGAAAATCACTATATAAAACCAATGCATTATTATTATTAAGTAATAGAAATGTAGTATGACAACAGCAATTAGCATTTACAAGGTCTTCAAGCTTTGGGAAATGGCTCACTGTAACTAATGCATCTCTGCGCACAAATGCATTTTAAAAAAGTAGGAACAAATGTGGGAGTGAACTGTATCTTGTGCACATGCAACAGCATTTTCATCACTGAATGTAGTTAACTGTGGCATCAATACACATGTGTCTTCTGTCTGTGGCCCCATATCACACCAAAGATTCTCTTACTTCACATTCTTATTGATTTATGTTCCTTACTCCTTCTAATATTAACACTTTTGAGAGGCCTTACTAGATTACTCTGTACTGTCACGCTTTTAGCTACCAGACTCACAGCTGAGTACAGTCTCAGTCTTTTTGCATTGTGCAAGTGGCTCCATGCATGCAAACATACAAAGATGTAGATGGTGGTAATCTCATTTTGCATTCTTTGGTACACAGAGACACATGCTGGTGTGTGCAGACCACAAACACAAACACAAAACATATGCATGAATATGGCACATGTCTACATGGAGCAAACACAGTTACACATTCATGTACATACGAAGAGAGAGAGAGAGAGAGAGAGAGAGAGAGAGAGAGAGAGAGAGAGAGAACCCATCTGCTTGGAACAAACAAAATGGACGCTCGCCCTTTGGGAGTCCTGGCAAATGAATACTGTTGACAGAACAATTAGCATCTTAGAGACAGGATAACCTTTACTCAATACATCATCTTTATTATTGCCGACCTTCATTCTCACTCCATTTTAGCAGCCCTACATTCCTTTGTGTGTGTGTGTTGGTGAGTACGTGCTTGTGCATGGTCCCGCTGTGTGTATGAGCATCCTTGTGTACCAGTGTAAAGAACAGTGCGGAGCTGGGACCCCGAGGAACATGTGAAGTGTTTAATGTGGTGAAACAGGTGCAGCGAGACAGAAAGGGCAGCCCAGCCAGAGCTAGTAGGTTAGTCACACTCTGACCCTCACATCACAGAGCTGGCAGCGCTGTGGGCGGAGATGTACAAATTGCTCTTTCCTTCTCATTTTCCCCCTCCCATTCTCTCTCTCTGTCTCTCTTCCAGTCTCTCACTCTCACACACGTAGAAATTACACCATCTCCTCGAAACATATTTTACTTCTACACTGATATGTTATTTTGGTGATGTCATACGCCTGTAAAATAGCCGAT
This sequence comes from Dascyllus trimaculatus, assembly GCA_024666655.1. Taxonomy (NCBI): domain Eukaryota; kingdom Metazoa; phylum Chordata; class Actinopteri; family Pomacentridae; genus Dascyllus; species Dascyllus trimaculatus. Next base: position 5,990,395 of record CM045445.1, on the reverse strand, counting down.
GTCCTAAAGGTCTCTTTTGCTATTAGAATTTTAAAGGGTTTTTTGACTGAACAGCTTCACATGAGTATGTCTCATATACACTAACTCCAGTTTTGTTATGTCCCAGCTCTAACACATCTGTGTCTGCTGGAAGCATGGCCTATGTCATTTTTACTACCTATTTTGAAACAACACCATGTAATTCTACAGTGACAATGAACTTCCCATCACTCGTCTCGTGCTGATGCTACAGAACACTGTGAAAACACCGACAGAAATCCTTAGAAGGACACAGCATGAAGACTTTGCAGTAAACCTATACTGCTGTTTTTGTATATTTGTCGGTGGTGTCATTAGTAGAAATATGTTTGTCAATAGAATCCCAACTGCATACATGTAAACACAGCCAATACTAAGTGGTTTGCATTTTGACGTCCACTGACAGTAAATATGTGCATTTTTTTTAGCGAGCGTATTTCATGCTCAAGTGGCTTTGGAAAGAAGACCTGGCACATGAAAGTAGAAGAAGGGCGAGGAGCCGAGTGTAAGATGTAGAAGGTGGACACAGTGGCTAGAATGGCAGCGGATCATCCCTGACAGCCATGACGGAGCTGAAGCCTTTGTACATAAGTCTGCTTTGAAAAGGCAACTTTCCGTTTAGAGAGTCTGACACATTGCCCACCTTCTACTTCGAATCCCTATGTCTTCATTATTTATCCTGTACGTAGATATTGTCTGTTAGATCAGATACTACTGTACAATGTGCAGTTATTGTTATTGCTTCTAACATAAGAGTCTCACTCCCCCGGATTCATTCTTTGAAAATAAGCCTGCTATTTGTGATGTGCATCTCACATTGCTTTGTCCTCCCCTTCCACTTCATGGATGTTACCGTTTTCAAAACCTCCTTCACTACGCAGCAGCCTACACGCTGAGAATGACAAGTTCAAAAGATGATTTGTATTATGCAATAAGGCGGCTCTGCGTGCGTCTTTCGGTGAACTTGTCATTTAAATGACTGTGCTTGTCTACCTGCGTGCACATGTTCTACTAGAACATTTCTCTGAAAGCATTTTGAAGGGGCACCGTCGCTGCATTCTGGGCTTAGCACTGGCCAAGATGGGCTGATTGGTTTAAAGAAATACAAACTTCTTTTTCCTCTCTTTCCCCCCCTCCATATAGCAGAATTACAATGGGTGTAGTCAGACCATTCTCCAGCATTAACACAGCACTGTGGAGATAGGTCTAGCTACGCAAGACCTATCTCCACAGATAGAATCCCAACTGTATCATCTCCAATGATTTCCACAAATTGAAATCATTGAAATGATTTCAATTTTTTAACACAGATGTTGGACCTAAATGTAAGAAGTTTGCTTATATATATATATATGCCGACAAATGTATCTTGTGTCTCTCAAGTTTAGACTTTGTTTACTCCATGCAGAGACAAAAATACTTATTACGGTATATAAAACTTACTGTTAAGGACAGTGGTAATATTTCAAATGAATGAAGCATCTCTATCTGCTTTGTTCTCTGTAATGTCTTTACAGTCACTGTCTATCAAAGGCATCACATATCCACAATAATAATAATAATAATATTAAAACAGTTTACATTTACCCATAATATATCATATCATAACTTTTATCCTGTTTTTTTATATGGCAAGCATTTTTTAAAATCATCAGTTTGTCTTCTTTTGATACCAGAAGTATCAAAACATCCAGTAAAATAAAATATAATTATTTAGCAGCTGTTTTGCTAAATCATGCCCAATTTGAGCAATTCAGGCAATTCTGAAGGGTTTAAATCCACTCATCACTGTAAACTCAGTATTCCATTTCTCTCAGAAATATGTGACATTACAAAAGCTAAAGATATTTGATGCAGATTGACTTTGACTTTAACAGTTTATTACAACATGGGTCTTATTTTTTGTTGTTATTGCTTTTAATCACAGTTCTGGACACTGTTCTATCAATTTTGATAATGTTTCAGCCATCACTTAATTATAACAACATTAGACACTGAGATTTGGAAACAGGGTAATAAACACAAACAAATCCAACTCATTTCTATTCCCACAGCTTTAAAACAGCTATTTTATCAAAGCCACTGGTGTCTCAGAGATGTACACAACGTGTCCTTTGGCATCCATGGATGCCACCAACAGACCTATCAGAGATTTTCAAGTTTTATAGAATCTCATAGGGAGGGGAACGTGGCAGTGGAACTCACAGTATTTTACCCAGGAGACTGAGATTCAGTGCTGCACAGTGGCTCCGTTGTCAGCATCGTCACCTCACAGCTCGAAGATCCCTGGTTCACATCCCGGCCTGGGCCTGGGATCTTGCTGTGTTTGCATGTTCTCCCTGTGTGGGTTTTCACCAGGTACTCCGGCTTCCTCCACAGACATTCTAAATTGCCCGTAGGTGTAAATGTGAGCTTGGTTGTCGGACAGTGTGTGTTATTATAACCTTTATTGAACCAGATAAAACCCCTTGAGATCAGGATCTCTTTCACAAGGGTGGCCTGGCCAAGAGGTCAGCAGCACGTCATAAAACAATTACACGGAGGAGACAGTTAAAAACATAACATTTTGAATATGCAAAAGTGTTTCACAATAAAACCATGTGTAGCTTAGTCGGCTGGGATGGACTCCAGCCCCCCACCCCTGTGACCGTACAGAGGATTAAGTGATGTATAGATAATGGGTGGATGGATGGACTGAGGTTCACATCCCCCGTTATTTATTTAACTTTTAAATGTATTTATTTATTTTCATCCACTACTTAATACTAATTTTCACCCTGTGGCTGATTAAGTCTTAGGCTTCTAAACTTCTCGGCTTGTTTGGGAAAAATTCATTTTTTGGAGTCAAATACAACCTTTGTCTGGAAAGTAGCAGCAGCAACAACACCAGCAGAGAACATCTGGCTGTGGACTTATGGCATCTATTACTGGTCTTCACTAATTTTTATAAAGTTATTGGACTATCATGCATATTGGAAAATGACACTAATGGGTTTGCAGTGTGTTCTAATATGTTCTGGGGACAGAAAAGAAAAGTGCAGCTCTAAAACTACAACTGGACCTCGTGTATTAGTGTATTTGGTTTTCCCGTGTATTGAAGGATAGCTACCTGACGTGGGTCATTTTCAGTTCTTGCTCCACATGACGGAGTGTCGATAATCCTCTCTTGCTCTGTCTAAGAACAGCTTTAGTGCTATTTGGAAGATTTTTTTTTTTTTTTCAAAATTTAGAAAATTTTCTAGTGAGGCGCTATTCTTCTGAGTGATATTCCCTCTTTTGGTGTTTTGATGGTGTTGGTGGTGGTGAAAGCTGTCTAACACGCTGCTGCAGACTCACAGATAGGTGTTCAGTTTGGATCTGCTGACTGTGAAAGCCACAATAGATAATTGCAGTCAACTTCAAGTTTGCCATTCACCGACCCTTCATTATCTTTGTCGAAGCATTCAGTATGTTTCACCACTAAGTTCTTACCTTGACCATGTCACCCATCTTTGTAGTTTATAGACTCGATTCTGACTCCTCGAGTGTTTGGATTTTTAAATACAGTATATTAATTGAGGGGCGACTTTTCTTGGCTGGCAGGTTTGTTCAGGAGTTGAGGTTGTTACCATCGGTGGAACCTCTGATGGAACTTTTTGAAATTAACTTGTTTGAAATGGATTTTCAAACAGCCAGCACAGCTATTGTGTGCAGCAGTAGAAGGAGTGTATCTGGAGAAATGCATTGTGTGAGATCCTCTGAAGTATATGCTATAAAGGCAAGCAAGTTAGGGAGTACACAAAATGATTCAATTGATGGCTCCATCAGGGAGACATTCAACATTATTCACAGTTTGATTAGTTTTTCCCTTTATTCAAACTGATCAATCATGTGAATTGTATATTCACAGCACTACATGGAGGTTCCCAGAGGAAGCTGGGCCTATAATCACTGTTTATTGCTCTGCATTAATCCAGGAAGTGCAGATGTATGATTTCAATTTTTTGAAATTTGGTTGCATTGGGAAAGAGACACATAGCTGCCAATGACAGAATTATTGGATTTTCTTTCTGCTGCATAGCACTTTCTTTCTGTCTTTTCTTCAGTGTCGTGCTATTTTTTTTTGAGATGTGAGGCCATTGTTTGCTTATTTTTCCTTTTAAGGTTTTGTCCTAAAAAGAATGGCTTTAGGAAATGGAAACAGACGTGTCTTAAAAGCTCTCTCTCGACCTTTGGACACTACTTCATTGGAAGAAAAAGTCTCAGAAAACAGCAATGTGGGAGATTCTTCAGAGTGTATATATTTTATCCACCACTCCAGGCAATTGTTTGATTTACTTGTGAAGGCTTGCCTAGCACCATGTGCCATTTATGCAGCATTTAACTACTTGTATTTATTGGAGCCAGTGATTTACATTTCCCCATGTTAAACCACCCACAGGATGACTTCAGCGTTAGAGGGTTGAAAATTGGGTGCCAGTTACACTCAAGATGTTGAATTGGCTATGAAAGCTGAAAGGCATTGTTAAAAACATGAATAACACTCCCCCAGAAGGTTGGAGGGATGAGAGCCCTCGCCACCTAGAATAGAAAATGGAGCTAATGAAAATGACTGGTTAAAGTTCAAGGCAGTTTGATTGTAGTTTTGCAATATCTCAGGGCAGAGCAATCCGATCCAGTCTTGGAAATGTGACGAACTCTCGAAATGGATTGGAAATTCGGAGAAGCTGGCATGTAAATGGTTCCAGTTGTGCTGGATACAGGGGACTGCAAGCTCTCCTGAACACTCCATGCCCGACCTCTGATGAGATTTAAACGTAGTGCATCCAACCTGTTTATCATCGACAACTTATCATTAATGTAAAAATGTACTTTGAGGGGATTTGTGGCTTGTTTCGATCACAACCCTCCTTCAGCCTGTTGATAGAGTGGTATATCGCTGCCAATAGAGAACTACTTACCCCATATCTCCTTCTGAGCTGCCTCCAGACTGAAATGCGGAACCACCCAGACATGAAATGTCATAAACTCATTTGTGATATTTCTCTCTCTTAAACTGAACATGCAATAAAATACTAAGTAAATATGGTCAGGATAAATCCACGGCCTGTAAAGCTGTCCTTTTTTGTGTATTTAATTTCACACATATTTGCACAGGGAAATTACATTTTACTTATCTTATATAGTCAAGGACCACAGGTAAATACCATATTCCTGGATTTTCCTTTGGATATTGAAACATGGACACGACCCAGGACATTTTCTGCATCCTGTTCTATTCTATTCACACACACATAGACACACCGATGGACACAGGCATGCACGCACGTATACATATACACCCATCAGACATAGCATTATAACCACCTTCCGAATATTGTGCTGGTCCCCATGGACAAGAAGACCTCTCAGGGTGTGCTATGGGGTCTGGCACAGGACATTAGCAGTGGATTCTTTGGGTGCCATGCCGCCTTGTGGATGTCAGATCCCGTCAGATCTCGGAAGCTATGCAAGGTTGGGTCTGGTCAGTACCTGGATGGGAGACCTTGAGGGAACACCAGGAAGCCTGGGTGAATGCAGTGTGAGAGTGAGTGGTTGGTGGTGGTCCGATGGTGCAGCCTGGCCTCCATCAGTCTACCCCAGTGCCTAGAAAAGCGCTATATAAAACTAATGCAATATTATGATTTTATTATTATTGTGCAGTGGGGCCTCTGTCAATCTAACAAGTTCCACTGCATCCTGTTGATGTTTGATCACAATGGGGTGTAGGAAGTTTGGAGGTCAAATCAACATGTTGGGTCATTGTCATGTTCCTCAACATGTTCCTGATTGTTTGATGTTGTTTCCATGTGGTGGGGTGCATTTTCCTGTGGGGGTAGGCCAGTGACATTTGGGATTTCCATTAGCATGAGGGAGTGTGTTTGTTGTGGGACACTGTTTATTAAGTGTCTAAGTCTGATCAACATGGATGTTAAAAATTGAAGGTTTTCCATCAGAACACCACATAGTACCAATATGATAAATGTTATTCACTTCACCTGTCAGTGGTCAGAATATATATATATATGCATTACATACATATATATATATATATATATATATATGACCAGGAGGTCATGGTTGAGAGAAACTAATGTTTACTGTTGCTTGGACATGTGACGCTCCATGTCCCTCAGTGTTAAACCTGCAGTGTGGAACTTTAGTCTTCCCCTTCTGGCAGTAAAAGTAGTTACACAAACCTGGGGTTGTGCTCGTAGTTACTGTTATTACTACCGATATGCAGCCACAGCTGTAGCCTCTTGCTTTTCGGTGACTAATTATTGTTGGCTGACATAAAACATTACTAACAATGTACCAGCATGGGAATGTTGAAGACACCAGACTTAAAACTCCAGCAGAAGCCATTTACCTGCCTTTTCAGTCATAATCTACTCTGTGATACTACAGAAACCAGACCTGTACATGACAGTCCATACAACTGCCAGTAGCAGTGTGCATCAGAACGTATAGTGTAAGGTATTGGACCATGTTGGCCGTAGAGCAGACATTGTATTTTGGGGGCCAGAACAACAGTAGTTGGGATTTTTTTGTTTGTTTGTTTGTTTTCTCAGAAAAAGGACTCCTGAAAACTTAAACTAAAAAAAATAACTGGACAAATATAGACAATCTGGAAAACCAGACAAAATGTTACTTTGCAACTTTCTGCCTCACAAAAGCACTAACAGAAAAGCACTGCTTATAGACTCAGCTAAGAGAACAAATCATCAGTCTACGTAGGCTGCACATAACAGTATAGACAAAAACCTGTCGTCTATAGCATATTCAGCCTGAAATAAGGCACCAACAAAATAATTCAACACAAGACAGCAGGGAAAGTGTTATATTGCATGTAATAAAACACTAAGCTGAGCATTGCTTGAATTAAAGTTGACATCCTAAAATCTAGCTTCTGTGTGAAAAAGTGAGCAACAATGAATTTTGCAGAGGATTGCCATTACTTTCACAAAGGGGAGGACCTGCTTGGCACAAAACAGTACAATATCCAGAATGACTTCTAGATGGTACTGAATGAACAGTCCATGGTATCACGGTTCATTTGATTTAACAAATTTTCCTGACCTGCAGTTCGGCTGGTGGTGTAGCCTTGAAACTTCTCCTATGAAAAACTGAGTGAGGCTGGTTTGGTGCTTTCAACATCCCTGGCATACCTGCTTCCAGTCAACAAACCTTTTTCTCATAAATGGGCCATCAGCACTGCTGAGTAAATGTCTGCACATTTTACAGAAAACTGCATCCTTGCTTACACTGTATTCCAACCAAGAAAACCATCCACACCCTTTAGAGGTAAAGAATTCTCTGGGTGAACCTGTGTCATGCTGACCAGGAGACATCGAGCAGTCAGACTAACCTTGTTATGAGCCTGAAGAACTGGATTCTGTGGATGAAGTCAGAAACGTGTCTTCTTCCTCGACTTTTTTAAAATAACACATTAAAGATTTCTGTTTCATCTATCATGTGGTGTTAATGTCAAACCTCTCAGTAGCTAGCTAGCTGCCTGAATTCAGTTTGACATTAGATTAGCCATAGGAACAAATTACATTCCCGAGATAACTTATAACCATATCAACCCTTTATTTGGTAGTTAGGCCTCAAACCTAAGCTGAATATAATATTAGCCCTTAAATTTCAGATTGTTTTTTTTCTTGTAACCAAACTAATTGTGTGTATTCTTGAGGTCTAACAGACCAAGTTCTGTTACCCCTTTTCCACCAAGAAGAACCAGGTGCTAGTTCTGGTGCTTAGTTGGTTCTAATCTGGTTCCTCCTAAGAACCTGTTTGCTTTTCCATTGGCAAGGAGCCAAGTTGGAGCCACACCATTGTGTCACCATAAAACGACTACGCTTGCATCCATTACATAGCAGTTTAACAAACGCAATAGGTTGATGATAATATCTATGTTTATCTCTATAGATGGTCTTAAGACTGATTGCGAGGTGGAGGTCTCCTGTTGCCTGGACACATCGGCGATCACGCTACTGGTGGGACACAATTATACTGGATTTCAGTTTGTGCAAAACTTCCGTGTGTCCCAGGAGTCATTCCAATACATCTGCGATCACACCAGGGGCATACTGGTGAAAAAGGACACAAATTACCGCTTGTGTGTCCCTTTCCACCGTTGATGGTTGGTCACCATAACCCCGCCCCCAGCCCCTGATGTACTCGGTTCTTAGCTCTGGCCCAGCAAAGAGTTGGTGCTTGCTAAACACCAAGTTTTAGCACCTGGAGCCGGTGCTTAGGTGGTGGAAACACAAAGAACTGGTGCTAAGTCAGGCTCTGGCTCCGAACTAGACCTGGAACCAGCTCGATGGAAAAGGGGTGTGTGTTTCCTTGCTACTTAGTGGTATTAAACTTTACTGTGATTACCAGTATTGACTGATCTGAAAAATCTGTGCTTTGGATGGTCTTTCTGTGTCCTCTGTGCTGTATAATATATAATAACAAAGTTACTTTATTCAGTGAACATAACCGGCTGCAAAAGAACCTAGGCCTGAAATACATTCATACATGAAGAGTTTCCTGCAATTACTGGTAATTAGTAATTACTGGCCTTGGTGCTGAGTAGTTGCATATGAACATTTGTCGGTGATTTATTTGGCGCTTGACGTCGTTGATTTTAATCGTATCCACTGTCTTGTTCTCTTTGTGATAGATTTACCAGCTGCAATGAAAAGCGTCAACATTTTCTTGAACCACTCTTCACACGTCTTCATTGTTCAGCCAGTTGTTCTGAACAGTATGACAACTGCTTGGAGTGGAATTTCCCTCTTGTTGTCCACTGGGAGCTTTGTAAAGCCTGACCCTTATAACACCAGAGCAGTAATTCAGGGACTGAGATATGAAATTGCTTCTAGATGACAAGACATTTATAAGTGAGAGAACAGTGCAGAGCCATGTCAACACCTTTGTCGAGGCATAGCGGTCCACTGTGAACACTGACTGTTTGGCAAGTACGGCGAGTATCCACCACCATATGTAGGAACTGCTATTTAGAACAGATGCAGGTCGACAGCGAAGCATATGCACAGCTACTGCATTAATGATGTATAATAATTGCTGTAGTGGAGAGAACAGTAAAGCTGTAGTGATCATCACTGTGAATAACAGCAACATGAATAAAAATCAATTATACGAGCGGAAAAGCTTCACCTGCTGCTTTTGCTTCAAAGCCGCAGAGAGTACGTTTGAAGGACAGCAGAGGTGTGATCCATCTCTCTTTTCTGCACCTCCAGCCTATAGCAGTTAGTGTGCAGACTGACTGACAGCTCGCGGTGAAGCCCACGTTCTGCAGAGTTAAGGTCAAACGCTCAAGTCACAGAATTCACCTTGAAGGAAGTAGCGGTGCGATGTTGCAGCCCACATTACTTCTGACACATTTTGACTCATTCATCTTTTCCTCCGGTGTGGGGATTACTTTTACGAAACTCCAAACCAAATGTCAACTGAAAAAAACCTACCTTACAGCGGCTTAGAAATACTTTCTCCTAATGTAACTTAGCGTCAGTTTGAAACGACTTAAGTGTGATTTGTTCTGTGGAGTTATGTCATGCAGATTTATGCCGGCCTGTAGTCATGGGTGTGAACTGCATTGCGCGAATACACTGGTGGGTAGTAGGTGGTGGGATTTCAGAGTCTATCTATGTATTAATTATAAAGGTGTAAGAACAGACATACAGTTTTTAAAATGATAAAAACGAGTGTTAAAATATATCAGAATGTAAAAAACATGCATTGATGTAGACATTAGAATTAACTGGCCCTATGGTGCTGGTAGTAGATAACGGACTGTAACACCTGAACACAGCCATCATTATTGTTAATGTTCTAAAATGCCTGCAGTAAAAGGGCCTATTGAGGACACCAGTGCCATGTCCTCTGTGGTACCGCTGGATATTTAGGGGTTTTATAGTCCCATAAAGAGGATTTTACATGCTGTGATTACACATGTCGAGTTTTTAAGGTTTATCGTGATACCTTGTGGATTAATTTGCGTGTTTGGGGAGCAAAAGTTAATACTCTACATTAAAATAAAAGTTGTTTTTACAATACATATTTGGCAGGGGACCATAAGGGAGACATAGAGAGAGGTTACATATACATATAGTGACCACTTTTGAACGGGTGTTTGGTCATGTGATAACAAATGGCCGGAAAAGCAATGAAAACAGATCAAAGTTTTATACTTCAGTCATATGATAGCATCTTAGTAAGTTTCATCCAGGGAAGAGGAATACAGGCAAAAGCTTTGTAAGGAAACAAAGTGATCCTTCAGTTAAGAATATTATGTCACTGGACTCATATTTTAAGCGTAGACTTTGAAAGAGTGTAGGCCGTTATAAGCAAATCATGTACACCACACACACAGCTCATGGTGCTGGTAATATATAACCGACTGTAACACCTGAACACAGCCATCATTATTGTTAAAATGCCTGCAGTAAAAAGGCCTATTGAGGACACCAGTGTCATGTCCTCTGTGATAATGCTGGATATTTAGGGGTTTTATAGTCCCATAAAGAGGATTTTACATGCCGTGATTACACGTGTTGAGTTTTTTAGGTTTATCGTGATACCTTGTGGATTAATTTGCTTGTTTGGGGAGCAAAAGTTAAATACACTATATTTTAATAAAAATATTTTTTACAATACATATTTGGCAGTGGACCATAAGAGAGACACAGGGAGAGGTTACATTTACATAATAGTATAATCAGATAATTAATATGTTCATAAAGTGAGGGTCATTGTAGTCCAAAACCTCACAGTTTCGACCATCTTAACTGTGAACCTGATTGGATCTAATTGGCTTCTTCTCTGAGCGCTTCCTCAATACTTCTCTGACCAGTTTTGAACAGGTGTTTGGTCTGTTTTCATTTGGTCTGTTTGCTTTTCCAACCATTTGTTATCACATGACCAAAGTTTTATACTTCAGTCGTGGGATAACACCTTAGTAAGTTCCATTCAGGGCTGAGAAATACCGGCAAAAGCTTTGTAAGTAAACAAAGTGATTCTTCAGTTAACCCTGAATGAAACTTACTAAGATGCTATCATATGACTGAAGTATAAAACTTTGATCTGTTTTCATTGCTTTTCCAACCATTTGTTATCACATGACCAAACACCCATTCAAAAGTGGGTAGACTTTCTAAAAGTATAGGCCATTGTCAGCTAATCATTCATACCACACACAGCTCATGGTGCTGGTAGTACATAGCAGACAGTAACACCTGAACACAGCCATCATTATTGTTAATGTTATAAAATGCCTGCAGTAAAAAGGCCTATTGAGGACACCAGTGTCATGTCCTCTGTAATATCGCCCTAAAATTTAGGGGTTTTATAGTCCCATAAAGAGGACTTTACATGGCATGACTGATGAGGTCTTAAGGTTTATTGTGATACCTTGTGGACTAAATTTGCTTGTTTGAGGGAAAAAAATAAATACACTACATTAATACATTACATTTTTGGCAATGGAACATAAGGGAGACAGAGACAGAGATTATATTTACGGAAAATATAATCAAACCATTAATATGTTTCTAAGGTTTGGGCAGTGGCATTGCAGTCCAAAACCTCGCTATTTCAAAAGTCTTAACTGTGAACCTGATTGGATGCAAATGACTTCCTCTCTGAACGATTCCCAGATGATTCTCTGACCAGCTTTGAACGGGTGTTTGGTCTGTTTCCATTCCTCTTGATTTCAACAGTCTTAACCGTGAACCTGATAGGATCTAAAGAGCTTTTTACTCTGAGTGCTTCTCATGTGATGCTTGGACCAATTTGGAACAGGTGTTTGGCCTGTTTCCATTGCTCTTCCCACCATTTGTTATCACATGACCAAAGTCTTATACTTCAGTCGTGGGATAACACCTTAGTAAGTTCCATTCAGGGCTGAGGAATACAGGCAAAAGCTTTGTAAGGAAACAAAGTGATCCTTCAGTTAAGAATATTATATCACTGGATCCCTATTTTAAGTGTACATTTGAACTTTTTTTCATTTTATATATAAATATATAATGTTAATATAGGCCATTGTCAGCTAATCACGAACACCACACTAAACAAAACAACAAACAGCCTAATGTCGAAGCCTCAGTGGGACTCAGAGGCAACAGGAGCAACAGCAGCTTGACTTGTGACAAAGTGATCACCATTTTTAACAAGCTGCTGATGCTGGTGTTCCGGTTGCTCATTGGCAATATGAAAAATGCAATGATCGCCTAGCCGAGGCGCACATGTTGCATGTTGTACAGAGTCTTTTTTGTCACTGATCTCAGTGAGCAGGAGGGAAAAGAACAGAAGAGGATTGGAAAAAAGCCACAGGAGGTCCCGCCCTTCCCTGCCGAGAATGTTATGAACTTGTCTGGGAGACGGAGATGTAGCTCCCATGGCTAATACAATATTTATTATTCTCGTCATAGCAGCTGTAGACACAAACAATGTATAATGGATCAAATATCGCAGCTAAACAGCATTCTCATAACCTTCACCTTGAGGGTGCGCACTATCTGTTCACTTTTAAGCACTTCCTTAATTGCATGTGCATGTGACCAGGCAGCAGGTTGGACATCAAACCGGTCAAAAGTCTTGGTTATCACTCTGTTGGGTATGATCGCATGAATGCATGTGTGTGTGCCCACCTGACAACACGCGCATCTCCTCTTCCAAACCCACTTTTGCCCCAAGTAAGTGCACATCTTCAAAGGCATGGAGAAGTTGTTTTGAACTACAAGCAGGTTTGCTTTCTCCCATCCTTTGTTCTACTAATCATCCCATGGGCACGCACCGTCCATAACAAAGGATGGAACAACAAGCCGTTATCTTGTGAGGAAACAGGAAAATAGATATCCCCATTGTGCATAATTTAGCGCTGCTCCCATTTCTATTCACCAGTCGTCAGAGGGAATCAGGCTGTACATTGTCAAGGAGGGAGAAGAGGGATTGGGGAGGTTGGAGGGTGTGTGGAGGGAGTGCAGAACATTGCATTTTTTTTTGTACATCTTCATTGTACAGCGTGATAGATAAGCCAGTTTCGGTGGTATGTTTGCTGAGCCAAAGCCTGAAGCTTCATGTCATCATCAGTTACTAGAAACTGAAGCTGCTGGGCTGAAGTCGGGATGCTGCAAGATTTAACAGCGCAAATACAAAACACATCAAGAGATTTCATACTGGAGAGGCAGATTTTGCTTCATGAAATCCGTGCAGATTCATTAGGCATGTTGTGGTGTTTTTAGCAGGCTGGTGAGCTTCAGATAAGGTTGTCCAAACATTTTCACTTGTGTGAGTTTGTGTGTGTGTGTGTGTGTGAGAGAGAGAGAGAGAGAGAGAGAGAGAGAGAGAGAGAGATTAAGAAGGAGAAAAGGAGTTGGTAGCAGTGCAAGTGAAAGAGATTGAGTCAGACTTGGCTTACCTATGGCAGATTGCGGCACATTGACTTACTGGGAGGGTAAAGCAGCAACACTCAGCTGCTAAGCCAGACACTACCTGCCTCACACACACACATGCACGCACACACACTAACTCCTTCCCCAAACCCCCTACACCAAGAATGGCTCTGAGCATTGCCAAGGATCCTGAGTTGGGCAACGCGGTGCTGAGGTATAAAAGGGAAAAAAAAAGTTTGAAAAAAGATACTGCACACATGCACAGGCTTTCACATTCAGTAGGCACAGTACATGTCTGCATATGATACACACACATATCTACACACTTAAATACCCTATACACTACCTCAGCAACAACAACCCAACAGCATGCATATCTGATTTGAAAACCTCTTCTATCCTTCCTTTCCACACTGTGTCACTTTCAGCCGCAGCAGACTGCAACAAGTCAAAATGAAGTTATAAAAACAGAAAAATATCCTTTTTTAAAAGTTGCGGCTTGCTTTCGTACACCACAAATACAAACTTCAACAGACAGGCAAGAGAAAAGAGCCAAAAATGAATGGATAATATTTATTTTATTATGTTCTCAATCAGTCACTTCACTTGCAATGCCATCGTATCTGTAAAGGTGCCAAGCAGAAACAATCATTAATTAACTTTACGTAGATTTTCTGCAAAATAAAAGTAAAAGGTCACTCCTACCTTGGACACTACTGGAGATTGTAGCTTCATCTGTCTTCAAATATCATATTAGTTTGTTTGTGATGGCAGTTGATCCATCACTGTTTCTCCTCCTTGATTTAATTTAAAATAGGGGAGACTAAAATGCAAATATCTGTAATGCATAACCTTTTCCCCTCTGATCTGTAACACCACGGCGTCTGTTGTGGTAAACAACAGAAATCTGATGCTGAAAATGGGCATCACACAATGTTCGCTTCTGTACTTTCAGCTTAAGTCAGTCGACTCAACAGCAGCAAGGAAACAAAGTCCGCAGCTGAAACTTGGCTTTGCTACAATATCAGTCTGATGCCTCACTTTCAATTGAACTCTCAATGTCAAGGCACTGCCATTTTGGGTTGTAAATAGTGACAGGATTCTAATAAACAATCTGCCACGCTTCACCCTGTGTTAATAACCAACTTTCATCTGGTGTCAATCTTAATAAAAAACTCCAATTATCTAAGTCTTTACTGGAGTGGAAAGAATTGGCTTTTCCATCCTCCCTGGATAAGTAGAACAACAGCAGTCTCCATTCACACCGAGCTGAAATCGTTTGACTTCTCTCTACTAGCTCCACTGAAACCATCTTCTTTGCTGTTTGCTGTTGGCTTTCTGAGCCTTATTCTGACATGTTGTACATTACTGAGTTCATGCTATAGCCTTTAACCCGACCTGCTTGTTGTTGAATTCTAAATTGTGTATTTTTGGAGACAGTTCGGATATGTTGCAGCGTAACAATACCTTTGGACAGTTTAAGTGCAAATCAATCTACAGTAGTTCCATGGAAGCTCTCCTTGCCTCCGGAATGATCAGTTGGTGCTTGTCAAATTCAGTTTGGCAGTGGTACTGTTAGGAAAGATTTGTGTCTGTCCTTCTTCTTTCTTTGTTTTCTCTCATGTATACCCAGAGTTGAAGAGTACATCAGTCCAGAGGTCTGGTTCCATATGTGACAGTAACTTCAACTGACAGCAAAAATTATTGGGTGCACCTTACACGACTATTTTAAAAGAGTACACCTACTCTTTCATGGAGTTATTTTAACTTTTAAAGCAATTGTGGAAATATCAAACTATGAAATAAGACATTTGTATTATGTAAGATGCAAAAAAAGCAAAACATGCTTTCGATTTTAAATTCTTCAAAGCCTTTCGGATTGCTAAGAGCTATGCCCTCTTGTAGTTATCTCAGCTAGCTTTATCAGGTCGTCTCCTGAAATGCGTTTGCAGCGGTCTTGAAGGCATTTCTACATAAGCTGTCGATTTCAGTTGGGTTTTGGTCGAGTGATCGTGGAGGCCAGGTCATCTGACGCAGTACTCCATCACTCTGCTTCTTGGTCAGACAGCCCTAGCAGAGCCTGGAGGACTGGGTTGTTGTCCTGTTGTAGGATAAATGATGATCCCATTAGGGGTAAATACAATGTTACTGGAGGATGTTGTGGCAGATACGCCATTTAAGTGTTTCCTTGAATGCTAAGTAAAAGCCAAGTCATGCTTTCCATGTACATGTCTGCAAGGGTATGTGTGATTTAAAGTTCACACAAACCCCGCTGCCCACTGTCTGCAAGGTCACAAATTTTGGGCTGCACATGTGCAAAGAAAGCATCCTCATCATCTCCACAGATCCTGCCCATACCATCTCTGGCGCGTTTGACCAGAAGTTCTCAAAGTTGCCTACGAAGGTCAAGGGCTACGACAACCTCTTTGCAATGGAGATTGACCCAAGCCTCGGTGTGGCAGAGCTGGCCGATGAGTTCTTCGAGGAGGACAACATGCTCAGTATGGGCAAGAAGATGATGCAGGAGGCCATGAGTGCTTGCCCTGGCATTGATGAAGCCATGAGCGATGCAGAGGTCATGAGGTTAGTAAAAGGAATGAACTTCTCCGTGGTTGCACACGTGCAAAGAAAAACAATGATGTTCAAAACCAATGGTTCGGCTGAACATGAAGATTGTAGGTCATCCACACCTTTAAAATCCAATATTAAAAGAGTTACAGTTAAAGTAGTCGGTGCTAAACTTTGGAGGAGCTTTGACTAGCGCATGCTGTCTACCAACAGAGCACGGCAGGAAGTTATGAATTCTCCAGAAATCCTGTGCTATGTCCACCCACTGTGCTTGACACACCACAGGAATATTCAATTACATGGTGTTACAGCCCAGTCTGCACGATGCTGCTATGTCCTGTAAAACTTGTCCTGTGTGTCTTTCTCTGTTGAATATGAGGGGCAGTGCGACCATCACAGCACTATTGTAGTATGAACAGAATTGTGCGCATGTTGGCAGCCTGCTTGAAAAGCATGGATTTTCTACGTCCCAGTAGATTGGTCATTTCTGAGGCTGATACCTCAAATGAACCTTTCCTCTGCAGCCGAGGGAACTCTTGGTTTTAGCCAGCTTCATAAGAGCATTTGATGGTTTTTAAAACTGTGCTTGAAAAATTCTGAATTTTTTATAAGTTTCACATATCTTGCACTATGTGGTAGTTCAACAGTAGTGGCTACCTTGGCACAACACAACAGATGGTCTTGAATTGAAAACCATCTCAGGTGATGACCTCATAAAGCTAGTGTAGATGCCGCCACAATGTTTGCTTTGTGTTAACCTTTTTCTCTTACAACATAGTTCCATCTGTGCTATTTCCTATTTTGGACATTCAGCTTTGTTATACACTGTAGAAAATAGTAAAAATAAAGAAGAACCCTTGAATGAGTAGCTGTCTCCAAGCTGAAAATTGGTAGTGTATAGCCTAAGCTGGTTTACAGTTCCTGATCTGACATGAGCTTGTCAAATACACAACAATAATGCAACAGCTAAACCTTAAAAAATGTCATTAGACTTGCGCCACATCACAGTTCATCCAAACTTAAGTTTAAAATTATTCCACCTTATGATCCATTCTGATTTCTGTTAGTAAGTTGCACACGTTGATCCCACAGTGAAGATTTACTAATGTGAATCTCCCAACTTCCTACAAGTACTATGTGGTACTGAGCCAAAAACATCCTAAGGTTTCCCTTGGCCACTGAGAACCTTTCACCTTAAAACCTGCAAAATTACATTTGCTCCTTACCCAACACTGAGCACTACTTCACTCAAAAGCCCTTTTTCAGTGAATGTGTTGTAGAGATTCCAAGAAGTGTGATGTCACCCAGACATACTCAGATGCACGCTGAGATTTCAGTTCAGATAAACACCTTCTCGTATCAAACTTTGCACATACATCATTCTACTAAGGGAAGTGCCAGCATCTGAGTCATGGCATGAGAAGAAATATCGTTTTATGACTGATGCATTACATAATTTTTAAGTTCATCGTAAGAACAAGAAGCTTGTGCTCAAAGAAAGGATTTGCAACAAGTAAAGAAAGTCCTACGCCTAATGCTACACTGTTATGGCACAACTTGACTGTCTAAACTGGTGAGCAGTGATAGCTAACATGTCTCTGGGGTCATCAGGTGGGAACTTCTTTTCATGGGTGTTTTATCTCGTTGGTCCACGACACCTCCCAGAGGCTAGACAGTGATCTCTGGCGTCCCAGAGACACTCCCCTATTCAATTCAATTCAATTCAGTTTTATTTATGTAGCGCATATTTACAACACAGGTCGTCACAAAGCGCTTAACATTCTAAGAAAGAACAGGAAACAGAAACAGAAAAACCCAACAATCCAAGGTTGCTTTTGCAAGCTCCCCTAATGCCCGTCATCACTGCTCCTCACACCAACACAGCTACTCCCCTTACCCATAGACATATATATGTAGACGCCGCGTTGACTGCTGCTGCCGATTGGAGCCGACGTGCCTACGTGGCGGCCATCTTGGTACAGTGCCACTCGCCCCTACAGTGCATTACGTCTATAGAGGAATGACATGTCTGCACTATAAAAGTGATCATAAATCGATCAGTTGTCAACATATATTGTTTGTTACAAACGTCAGATATGGAGGATGGACAGGCAGACATATATAGAACAAAAGCATCCAAGCATCCTGTGTCATAGCTAAATGTGTGACGTCTTTAACAAACCAAACCGTTTGGAAATCAGTCGAAAATTCAGTGAATAATTCTATTTTAAGATTGTGGAGTACCTCTTATCTCCATAGACTTACATTCACTCCCGCTTCTGCTAGCCCTGTACCAAGATGGCGGAGCTTTAGGCACATCCCTCCACAGTCAATGCGGCGTCTACGTATATATGTCTATGCCCTTACCTACCACATGACTATCACAGCCCAATCAGCACTGCCACCTTCAACAGACCCAGGCTCCGTACATCCAAGCTCCAGGTAGTGGCAATGCTGATACTACCTTCCCTAACATGTCTTCTACAGGACTACAGTCTGCTTCCTAGTTTGAAATTAATTGAGGATATATTGCCACAAAAACAACTAAAGCAGACTACAGGTCATCATATGGCAAAAAAAAAACCCAACCCAATCAGTCGATCAATTAATCAATCTTACTAAAGAGCAGATGACAAATGTAAACTGGCAGAAACAACAAGCAAACTTACCTGGGTGTCTGCATAGTCCCAGACAATCAGATTCAAAAAGGGCACTCCCATCTCTTAAAAAACCACCCTCTTCCTGGAGCTCCACCTCAGGGGAGCGACTGACTAATCATCTCCACCTGATGTCTTCCATTGAAGACTGGTGGATCTCACTGCAGAAGAAAATTGAGGGAAAGCGAAGAAAGAAAAAAAAAAGTAGAGAAAAATGAGGTAAAAGGAAGACCAAAAAGGGGAGGGGGGATCAACTCGCACTATTCCTCCTCATCTAAATCAACTGACTAGATTTAACTGCCTCATCTGACATTTCCTTCACTATCTTCCTCAAACTCTGTCCCCACACTCCCAGTTCCCTGAGCAACGAGACAGCTGACCTTGCTACGAAACCTCTACATCCAACTTTCACTGGACAAACCCTAACCTTCCATCGTCACTGCTCAGCTTCTGCCCCTAAGTCTGCATATCTATGCTTTTTCCTCTCATAAGCTTCCTCCACTGAGTCCTCGGAGGGAATTGTCAACTCAGTGAAGTAAACTAATCACTGACTAATAGACCACAACACAGTATCAAGCCCCAGATTAATGCACACTATTTCCTGTGACACTACAAGCTTTCCTCCTAAATCTACCTGCATTTCCCAATCGCATGCACCTTCCAGGCAGCCAGACTCCTGCCTCCTTACCGACCGGTCACCTCTATATTTCAGCCCCTCATGGATGAACTGGATTCCTACGCTCCCTTTCTTAGAATTTTCTGAATTTTGCCTGTCTACGTCTAATTTCAATGCCTGCAGCTAAGCTTTTCAAAATGTGGTTATGCCGCCATGTACAGTGGCCTTGTGACAAGCTAACTTTACAACCTGACAGAATATGCCTTAACATTGCTGTCCCTGAACACAATGTGGCATGCTGGGTCCCTGCTTACCCAGAGTTTTAGGTTCTGGGGGGTCGGTAAAACATCATATGTAGCCCCTATCAAGAATCTAATACGATTTTCCTCCATTCCCCAGAGGTTCCTCCAACTAAGCTTCCTCTTCTCTGCACTTTTCCCATTTCAACCACTGTCCCTGCTTAGCCAGAGTCACTGCCTTTGCACCTCTTTCTATATCCTCCTGTCTACATACATGCTCCCCAACCAGTTTTTTCCTAACTTTGGGACTTGTTTTTTTCCACAAACCCTGAACCAAGCCTCCCCAGCCAAACTGAACATTGCCCATAATCTCTATATGCCGAAGAGCTGTCTCTGCCTCCTGAATCACTATTCTTGGGTTCCATTTCCCCCACTTGGTTGGGTTTGGAACCACATTCCTAACTGTCTCACCATTACTGTCTAATAGCAACAACTCTGCCCTTACCTTTAAACTCCTCTGTTAAACTAGACACTGGCAGCTGAAATACTCCTTTCCCATACAACTCCTCACTACTAAAACACTTAGGAACACCTAACCACTTCCTAATATATGAGCTAACTAATCCAACCATTTTCTCCACAGCAGATATTGGGATTGCCACAATATAATGACCACATCAACCTTGGGAATAACCCAAATTGCAAACACCACAACTTCAAATTTCCTGGGAGACTTGGCTCATCTATTCTTTCTAACCCCTCAGCAACAGCCTTCCTACACTGCACTACTTGTTCAGCATCATTCAGATCCACATTGTACCACCTACCTAAGCTCTTCACTGACTTTTCTCCAATTGTTGGGAGTTCTTCATAATCTATAACAAACTTCCTATCACTTAGCCTGCCTCTATATATTGAGATGCTCCTAGACTTACTAGTCTTGATCTTCATGCTGGTCCACTTGAAGTTCTTATGTACCCTCTCCAGTAGCCTCTTTGTACAGGGAACTGTTGTAGTCACCAGTGTCATGTCATCCATGTAAGCTCTAACTAACTACACTCATTGCAAGTGCTATTAGAGGTATGCTGAAACTGACTAAATGGCAATGCTGGATACATCCTTTCATATTATTACTACCTCCATTATCCAGGGCTTAGAATGACCATGACTGTATGTGTTTTTTCATAGTATTTTGTTTCCATGTAAGGTGAAGAAAAAGACTATTTAGTGAATAAAGCCCTTCCTCCCTTAAATGGAATCTGTTATTACCAATACATATCTTAGATGCTCCATTCATGATGATTCCATTTCAGCCATGGCCACATTCAGGGCTGCACATAATGATATTAACATAAATAACACTGCTTTCTCTTTGGTAAGGGAACATGTATCATTGAGGGCTCTGGATACGAGTGCTGTACCCTATTTAAGTATGCCAAGAGAACAGGACTAAAAGATCTCTAAGTGAACGTGATGTTGCTGAGCTGCTAAAGAAGCCTCTCCTTGGATGAAACCAAAAGACAAACAGATTAGAATCTCAAGGATATTTCAATTTTTCCACCTCAGTCTAATGGCAGGTAACAAAGATTACAATGAGTATGCGAGGCTTAGTGAGCTCCAATGCCACAAGAGGCTGTCAGCCACTGGTTACATGAGGGAACAAAGGCTCTTCTCCATTTAAAAAGGAAATTACATGAATAGCCCTGTGGATAAATGGGCTCTAAGATATGTTTGAGAAAGATGCTTGCTTTGCTATGATTTTTAAAGAACATGTGTAAATGGCAGTGTTGTGTTTAGAAGGCATAAACGTTCGTTTTCAGATAATAGGAGTAATAAAATGGCCTGGAATAAAATGACTGCAGCAAGTAGGAAAAGTCATACATGTTTTTGTTTCAGAAAGAAACAGAGATCAAATAAACCTTTCAGGATTTCTTTTTTCTTTTTGCTACTTTGCTGATGTGTGACCTTGCAGATCTTTTAAAAAAGAGACAGAAAATAAAGAAGCCTCCTCCCTTGTTCTAAACGTAGGAGTGTAAGGCTTTGGGCTGTTTTCTGGCTTCCTGCCGTTGCCATTGCAATGGCGCAGCTGCCTCCTGAGATATTCCACACATGACATTTATCCAGGGGAGGGCATTGACAGATGCTTCAAAGCAGCTTTGTGGCACGGCCAAGAAAGGCCCCTCGTCACATTAGATAAGGCAGGGGACTATCATATTAACCTGTGTGTGGCGTTGCCATGTTGAAAAGCACATAGGACCAGCCAGTGCACACCTGCCTCGCCTGCAGCCAGTCGCCTCACAGCACTCCGACAGGGAAGGAAAAGAATAAACAGCTTGACAAAAATGCTCATTGCCACATGCATTCATGTGTTTACACGGACAGGTTGGTTGTTACTGTCCCACTAATGTGTGCTACAGGCTGTCAGGCTGCAGTCTCTGAGGTGTGGATGAAGTGTATGTGCTTGGTGATGCATGTTCTCCTTGCAGTGTTTACACTGTACAGTACAGCTGTACCCCCAGAATTTACTGTGATACTGTATGCAAATCAGTTAGCTGACACTTGTGTAAGTAGCTGGTCACAAAACAAAATGGCAAAGTGAACGTAATATCAGCACCCTGGAGATAGAGGCAGTGCTGGAAACTTGGGTCGTGTCCAAAATCATTCCCTATTTTCTAAAGAGTGCACCATGTTTACCGTCTGCCAAGTCTGAGTGTGAGATTAATGTTCTATATGGTGACCTAAAATAATGCACAAAGATTACAAAAGTAGTGTTGACAGCATGTAAAGTACTTTCCTCCAACAACTCTACAATGCAGTGCTTTTTTATTGATGTGGAAATGACAGTTATTCAACATTACAGCTGTCAGTGATACAGAATAAAGTCTTTGATTTACTGCTCATTGATTTGCATCTCAGTTTTTTTTAAGCATTTCAAAAGTATTCTGTGCATTATAATGCAAAGATAATGTAACCAAAGAGTGATGGTCCTTTCCTAGATACAAACTTTTAGAGACTTGAAAAGGCCAAACTATCTCTTGTTTGAAATACAAAAGCAAAATGCTTCAATTTGTATTGCAAAAGTAGTTTATTTTATTCATCATCTGTGATCCTTCAGACTTATTGTGGGACCCCTTTTGAGATTTGTGAGGTCAAGCTTTCATGCACAAAAACACTGATTAAATCTGGAACTAAATCTACTGGTAATAACGAGCAAAATGGTGTTATTGACCCTCAAATGAATACCTCAGACAGTTAGCCCTCAACATGCTCATATTGCTCAATTGGCTTCATGTCTTTTAGGTACAGTGTGCTTGATGAAAAATTAAAAGAGAGCAATGCTTAATTTCTAGTTTGACCTCATGGTGCCAGCAGTGGGTCACTGTTACAGTACCTAAACCCAGGCCCGATGATACAGAACTCTGGCTTTTGGCCTCCTATTGATTGACTATACCCGTAACATGATGGCACTGCAGCAGAGTACATCAGGAATTTGTTCTTGTTGCTTTCATGAAGCATTTAAAAGCAGAACCAAAGCATGGAAATGACAGTCCTGATATCAGTATACACATAATTACAGAAAAAGAATACATTTACACACATATATCGATAAATACTTGTACATTTTCATCAATGACAAAGACATCTGTTGGTGTATTAAATATTGTTAACACAATGTCCTGAAAAGGTCACAAGCAATAAGATGGTAATAGTCTGATCTAACTTAAGTATAAGTCCCTGGTCACTAGCAATCCAAGAACTATAACAGTGTTTGAGGAGGCAAATCCAGCTCACACATTATTCATACTGCCAGAAACCACATCACAGTCAAGTTCAGCTTGATCTGGTGATTGTGTGCCCTCTCAGACTGGCTGGTTTCTGTGCAAAGGCTGCTGTGGGTGGTGTGGAGGGTTGCTGGAGGTGTGTCAAAGTAAAACTAATCAATCTTGTCTTTATTTCCTGGCATCGCCCGCGTTTGCCCTGCAGTCATGCTTCAACCAAGCGGCACAGGAGAGCCAGCAACTACCCAGCGATGCTCCAAACTGCTCCCCAGGCACAATGCACCAGGCGAGTGTTGGGTGCTGATCAAGAGGGAAAGTCAAGGCTCATTACAAGTTTCACTTCAGTGTTTACCAACAGCCCCGCCTGACCTTTACAGGCAACTGTCTCTATTGATCAAATGCATGCGTCCTGTCGCAGCGGTAAAGCCCCGTTTTGTTCGAGGCTGTTCGGCATGCCAACTCCTATCTTCCTCCCAGATGGAGCGCTACCTGAATGTGCAGGAGGACGGTGAGGCGACTTGAGCCAAAGGTCACAATGACATTACTGGTGTTTCAGAGCGTTCCAGCAGCAACGTGTGGAAAAAACACAAACACTGAGCATTGCTGTTTTATAGATTCTCACCCCATCTATTTTCAGATTAGCTTTTATTGATTTATCTTTACATAGGACATCACCTTATTTTGCTATTCATATGTATGGATTTGTAGTAGTACATAATGTATAAAGCAGCCACCTCACCCCTGACCAAAAATAACTACTGATGATAGTTAAACCTAATTAACTTACATTCTGAGACAGTATGATGTGTGGACCAGCTGTACAGAGTGAGTAAAAGTAAAATAAAGGACTATTAAATAACTAAATAACTATTGAATTCCTTAAAAATGGAATAGAAGGAAGAAGAAAGGAAAAAATAGTTCCTCATTCTGTAAGAGGAACTAATAAAAACAAGGCTGATGTTATCACAGGCATCAAGAAGTGAAAGCATCTGAATGCAGTATTGATTTGTTAACAATGAATCATGTGAATGTTCAGAGTTTTCATGCAGAGCTTTTCTAAAGGAGCTCCAGTAAAAAGAAAAAACTGTCTTCATCGAGCTCAGTGGATGTGATCTGGCCCGAGCATCATGCCACTGTTTCTGGAAAGGGGTTTGCTGTTGAATTTTATAAATGTCATTTTTAATGTTGTTTACTACAAACTGAATTCCATCCCCACCCACTGAGACAGACAGCAAGATTCAATTTGAGACAGGCCTATCTAAATGGCCAGATACCACTGGGGAGAAGCAAGAACATTCACGTTTTTACTTTATTTCATTTAATTGGGTGAGGACACTAAAAAAAAAATCACCTCTAAAATACATAGTCCAACCAAATCCACTGGAATTTTCCTTTTTTTTCATGGTTCTGGAAAAAAAAACTGAGATACTTGCCAACATAAAATACATCTTTATTTGATATACTGCAGTATCTACTGAAACACAGGACAGTAAATTATATTTCCATCATTAGGCAGGCTATCTGTTGTCTTATTTTTTATTTACTTAAGTAATTAGATCAATTTTCCCTTTGGAGCCACTACTACAAATACCACTGCATGCAAGGAGAAAAACAGAAAGCACAAAACCCCCAGTTATAATCAACCTGACAGGCCAAAAAAAACAATGACACCTTAGAAGACTTAAATAATCAATGAAGTTACCACTGCTGTGCCACATGCGTAAACTGTGCACAGCCTCTCTGCGGATGCTGCAACCTGTGCGATGGCGGCAGCTGTTAAAAGAAAATGAGCTTACATTCTAGACGTGTCTGGACAGTGTGAAACCGTCTGAAAGAAGGCTTTGAGGGTGTGTGAGAATTGTCAGCGCTGTTTGGTAGCTGGATAACCAAAATTCTGTTTGTCTTCCTAAACGGTTGCCTGCACCTATTTTTAGCAGGGTTGTTCAGAGAGCTATTTCAGTATTACACTGTATGGTGTGAGGTTTAAAGCAAGTGCAGGACTTTTACTTATAAATGAATATCAAGCCAAATGAGTTCACATGATGCTGATTAAGCCGGTCAGCTCCAGGTAAATCTCTCTGTATTTCAGAGTTTTAAACCTGGTGTCTGTGGCAATGTTCCTGGTAGCAGTGTTTTATATCAACCAGCAATAATTGGTCTGAGAGAGTTAAAGAAGGGGGGAACCATTGAGGCAGAGATAGAGTAGTCTACGGTAGTAATAACACCATAGCGGTTTGTGTACTTACAATCACTGCCAGAAGGGGGAGACACAAGTTGTCACTTTGTTACTAAAATTACAACAATAAAGTTTAACAACCTAAATACTCACTATGGGGAGTAGTTGCTCGTTTTGTTCTGTTCGGCTTGTTTCTTTGTGAATATTGCAAACATAGTTTCTACTAAACGTGTGGTGGGGCATGTTCAGACAGGAGTTGGTTACACATGATTTAATCACTGAAGTTTATCATTTGAACAGAACAGGTTGATTTTTACCTCCACCTCTGACAGGTTGTTTTTGCCAGCGTTTATCTGTCCGTCTTTCTGTCTCTTAGCAAGATAACGTGCAAAGTTCTGAACGGATTTGGATGAAATTTTCAAGTGGATAGAAAGTTGAATAGAAATATAAAGGCGGATGATGGGACAAGGAACAGATGATTAGATGTTGGTGGTGATCCGGATCACTGTCTGGATCCAGGAATGTTTTTTACAGGATTCTTTAGCATTGGGAGATAGGGCCATGTGCACGTAACTCCACAAAAAATGTCCAGACTGCTTGGCAAAAACTACAGGATCAGTTCCCGCAAATTTCTACAATATCTCAAAATTTGATCTGGATCAGCACAAAATTCCAGATCCTACGATCCAGAACAGGAAAACCTAGAGGGCCTGTGGAATGGTCATCACTGTAAGGTAACAGATGAAGATCCAGACATGCAGCCAACACCAACATGTAGCTGAGACTCTGCTGAATCAGGAGGATCCAACAGATCTGTTGTAGAATCAACAGCTATGGAGCTGGACCCAGAAGAAACCACCATTACCCAAAAAGAGATTCTGGTGAAGAACGATTGAACTAATGATGGTATCAATGTGAATCCAGATGCTAAGGGTTTGTTTTCTGGGTCAAGGAATCTAATAATATAGATGAAACAATCCTGGGACGATTATTTCTGGGTGTCAATCCCAATATGGGGTGAAATGAGCCTCTTGGCGGAGGTCTGAGCTCTCTGAGGGCTTTTATAATTATATTTATTTTTGAAAAATAAAGGAA
The DNA here is from genome assembly GCA_024666655.1 of Dascyllus trimaculatus. Classification (NCBI taxonomy): domain Eukaryota; kingdom Metazoa; phylum Chordata; class Actinopteri; family Pomacentridae; genus Dascyllus; species Dascyllus trimaculatus. Next base: position 5,963,820 of record CM045445.1, on the reverse strand, counting down.
AATTGTAATTTTGTATTAAATTCATGTCATTCAACTTGGTTATCGCAGCGAATTAAACATCATTTACATTTCCTGCTATGAGCTTTGAATATGCATTTTCTGACCTGAAAACAGGATACGCACACACACACACACACACGCATAAAACACACACACAAACACATGCATGAATACCTTATATACCTGTAAATAGGTCCAGACAGTACAAACAAGACCTTGATTTGTCTCTTTGTTTGAAACCGAGCGCTGTGCAATATTGATCATTCAGGTTTGCCGAAAAGGACTCAAGACACCTTATACATATTTATCACCAAAACACCCCCTTTCAGGAACCCTGCTCTCCCGTCTCTGAGTGTTTTTCCTTCAGCCACACAGCCCAAGATTGTTATGCATAGAGTGACACGACCTGCAGGCGTTGCTCAGATTCTTATCGTCATGCTCTCATCTGATGGGAACGCATGCTCTGACAAAGGCTGGTCCTCCTAGATTCTGCTCATATCTGCTTTTTAACAATTCCATCAGTGCCGGATAAGCCGGCTGGCAATAAAGACGAAATGGCAATACATAGAGGGATCTGGGCAGCATCTGCGCACAAGAATGACCGATAACGCAGCGCTGTTTGAATCATCAAAAAGTGGTTGAAAAAAACCGATGAGGGAAAGATAATGCGGGCCACCAGACATCGGCTCAGGTAAAGAAATGTCAGTGCAATGGCTTTGTCAGGTCAAAAAGAATGAATTGCATTTTGATGTTGATTCCTTGTGAGTTTTTTCTCATTCTTTGATATTATACATACAGTAGGTTGCCATGACATCCCATGAATTAGAGATTAGAGCAGCTTGGAATGGAATTGTATGTGCAACTGTCTAAGTCCTGTTCGGTGTTGAATCTGAAGCTCCACGGTCTTCGAGAGGCAGATGTGCTCCGTGCAAAAACGTAAAACTGATTTTGATGCCAGAATAAACAATATCAGATTGAAACCTAGTGAGGAAAACAAAGGAAGAGAGATGTGATATAATGAAGCTGTATTTTAGTCATATAATAAAACCAATAAATGTAAATTCATTGTGTGAGGATATATAGGTTAGGTATAGTAATTAGCCTGAGGCTGACATTCCAAGCACTGGCCTTTACCGCTCAAGATAAGCTAGTTAAATAACTGCTGACCTTCCAAGTTTATGTGGTCATTAATAATAGGAAGAAAAAATACCATTAAACTGCAGTGCTTCATTTTGATCCATTTGGGGGCAGCATAAACAACAGCGGCATATGAGCAGTCGCATTATAAAGTTGATTAAATTGGAAAATGTGTTAGCAAGTAGTTGCTTATTTAAACATTCAACAGATACAGAACATTAGCAGTAGTCTGGAGTCATGCATCTGGCAAGGTGACAAATGTAAAACCAGTGTTCACTCGTCTTTGAGCTGTGCTTTGGTCCAGAGGGAAATATCTGCTCTTTAATATCTAAATATTACCGGTTAGCCGCTAACTGGTCTGAGGGTTTCGTGTCTTTGGCCTTGTGCTGATAGCAGTTTTCCACAGTGGCTGGAGAAGATGCTAAGATCTTAGATAGTCTCAGCTAAATAATGAACTGAATCAACCAGAAAAAAATCCCAAGAACTGAGAGAGGAGGTAAAGTATGGGGAGAATTCTCAGAGAGTTTGTCATTGTTGTTAATCTAAAATCAAACATGAGGCAAAGTTATAATGTTGAACTTACACAATAGTGAAGAACCACACATCTCAGAAAACTTGACTTTGTTATGTTAAATGAACAAGTCGACATTGTTGAGTTCATTGTACCAAATTTTTTGCATTCAGGGGCGGGTCTAGGATTTTTTTTAGGGAGGGCCAGGTAGGGGCACAGACTTCAGAGGGGTGGCATGATAAATTAACAATAACATATTAAATTGTGCTGTGGTCACTGATTTTACAGGTTATTAAGTAATAAGTTAAAATATTGTGTTTATTTCAACAAGGTAATGCTAGATTATACAAAAAATACATTTGTATCAATGAATAATATTAGTCATTTTGTCGTTCTTGTTGCACACATTTTCGGGGAGACAAGAAATGTTCCTCTGGAGAATTTGGTTTGATTTTTCTAAATAGGACTTCTGTTGCAAGCTGTGTTTGAGGACAAACAGCTCTATGTGAAAAACAACTACTTAGTTTTAACAAGACACCCAAATTTTAAAGCTTTCTGACAATAAATAAGCACCAGGAGGTTTCAGCAAGATGAAATAAGGCTAATGTTAAGGCCAAGTACGGTGTAGTTCCAAGTAGCCTAGAGTGGCTAAGTTAGCTAACCAACAGTATGGTAGCTTACCTGCTTTACAAACGTAGCATCATTTGAAGTATTAATGAAAAATTGAATTGACATTTCCAGCCAGGAGAGAGTCAGTTGGGCCGCTAACCTTCATGTTCCTAATTCATGGATGAAACTAAATACTTTGTGTGCATACCATCTCCAGTGACTCATTTACAATGTGTAGTAACTCCTTCTGAATTACACAGTCATTGACTTTTAATGTAAAAACATAGATTAGAGGAGCTTTATTGTCTTTTTTATATTTTAACATTAAGAAAAGATCTTTGCAACAGATAAATGTTGCATCTTGTAAGGTCACAAAGACTTCCATACAGATATGATATATTGTCTTTGCCAGATAACCTTATCGATTGGCAGTTTGCTGGGTTTTTTTAATACCTGTGCTTGTCTCAAACCACTATTTTGTTAAAATGAAGTACATAAAAATAGCCTCTTTCTGTCTGTTTTTCAAGTTTTATTGATTTTTATGTGCCGTTATAAAGAAGCAGTTTTGGGTCTTACCACTGGAGTCAGACTCAAGAGTCGAATGCTCTTTTGACCTGCTGATCTATCCTGCCCATGTCCAACACTGAAAATGTGTGTAGGTGTGTTTTTTTTTATGTGAGAGTGCTGTGAGAGTTTCCCCGCCGCCGCCGTCCAGCTGTGAACAGCGCTCTATCGTAGCTTTCTGACTCCTCCAGTGGCAAACTTAGCCCGGCTCTTCGATGCCCGACACACACCAGCCGCATCCTGAGTGACAGGCCGCTCCCTGCAGAGCCGGGGAGGGTAATTGGCATTCAGGATCATCTGGATGATAGGGAGGGTGGCGAATTCCATGAGACGCTGCACCCCGCCTTTTATCCTGCGCCACAAAGTTCCCCGAGACCCGCACCCCATTTGCACAGCGAGAGGGAGAGATCGACACAGGCTGAGAGACGGAGAGAGGGAGAGGCTGCTTTGCATGCAGTGAGTTGGCAGCAGCTTCCCCGAGGGAGACATTGTCGGTGAGGGGGAAACAGCTTTCTATGCATGAGGAGAAATCTCCTTCAGGTTCGCGTTGCAGCTACCGCCCCCCCTCCCCCCCGCCCCATCATCCTCAACACCCCCCACTCCACCCCACCCCACTCTCTGAAACCCCCACGCCCATGTCTGTAGGGATTTATGACCCGTCACCTCAGCAGCTCATGTGGATGGGAGGGTGGAGGGGAGAGAAGGAGGGTTAGGCAACCACAGTGACAGCATTTGGAGGAGGTGGCTTTTTGCAGACGTCACTCTGCCGAGTCCATTCAGCCGCACCGCAGCGAGAAGAATTAGCAAGGAAGCGAGGGTTTGGGGGATGGGAGGGGGTCACTTGGGGAGGAGGGGGGGGGTTGTTATGATAGCTACCACACCTGAGCTGTCTCCCAAAGCGGACCTTTCATTTCACACTCAGAAACCAACAACGAACTGACAGGAACGCTCAGCCCCCATCAACATATCATTTGCTTTGCTGTCAAGTGGCATGTGGTATTTAAAGGAGCAAAAGATAACAGAAGTGGCAATCACACCAAATGCCATGATACACTGCAGTTGAGAGAGGGAGGCAAAGTGACATGTGCACACAGTGTGTTAGATTGTACATTTTCGCTGTAGGCTTTTGATGGCGGGCATTAACCTGTAGATTTCTGCCAGCTCCCATAAATTACTCGGGTGTACCTGTGCCCCTGAGGTAGATCATTAGTGTGCTTGATAGGTATAATAACGTAGCCCGCTGCATTGCCATTCTGCAGTCGTATAGTCCTGACTAAAGAGCTCTCTGTGCAAAGAGAATTGAATTATGCCTTCTGTCATACAGTTACCGTGAATTTAATGCATACTGAGTCGAGAATCAATAATTTGTCAAAAGCTGCTGATGCATTATTGTCAACTCTGCCAAGATGAAATTATATGGAGTTATTGAACGTGGGAGACAACTGATCCTTCTGAAGATTGCAAACCTGCCTTTCAAAAAATATCTTTAAATCGCATCAAATATAGCAGGATTTAATCCGTATAAATTCCTTCAGATTTACTCCGGAGAAACCCTTTCATCCTTAATCTGCACTCTGACTGTGCAGTATCTAATGACATAGTGCTGGCTGCTGCTGGAGCCTGCAGATAGATAAAAGACTACTACTACTAATAATAATAATAACTTTGCATTAGTGGTGTTGTTGTGGTACATTGGACAGTCTGTTCACATCCTAAAAAGGTGAGGTAATTGAGAGTAATATACCGAGCAGGATTCTACCAGATAAATCAGCTGCTGATAGAACAACAATTAAAAACTAACTTTAGGCGTGAGATTTCAGTTCACCTCTGATATCCATAAGGCTCCACACAAACTAATATTTACCTTTAAATCAGGATTAATCTACACTTTCCTCCTTCTCTTCACACTCTACATGGTCACACCCTTCATTCGCCATGCATCCAGGCTGCAATGCTGGGTATCCGACATATACTTGTAGTCTTCAAAGCTGAGCCCATACAAGGCTGCTGACAATACTGGGACACAGAGGACATCACATGACAGTTTTAAGAGTCGGAGCTGTATTAAATATGAAGAATAAACACGCCTTGATATGTAAAATTGGTCAACTGAGCCTTGAAACCTGAGACGACACAAAACAATTTCTAAAGTGGCATATTAAATACTTCAGTTACATTTAAATATTTATATCGCACCTAATCTATGTCATCAGCAGAACTATCAATAAGTACTTATACGAAAAATGAGCTTGTACAATACTTGACATTCTTATAATAACATAGTTACTTAGAACACTTCTGCTAGGTATCTATGACGTAAGGACCTTGTAAATGGATTAGATAACACTTTGTTTTTGGCCACCACCCATTTAAAATATATGCAGTATAGTGTTCAAACATTTATAAACTTATTACACACTTACAACTCTTATAAATTCTCTTATGAAACATTCAGAACAAATGCATAAACAGGTAATGAATAATATATGATACGTGATATATGCTTTACGATTAGACACATTACCAAATTTAATTTAAACACAAGACACTTGTGCTAAAAATAAAGGATTCATACTCAGTGAGGACCTAGGATCCCTAATCTGTTTCTATACCTACCAGTGAGCAGTGATTCCTAACACGTCTCTGGGGGCCATCAGGTGGAAACCTCCCTTCAACGGTGTTTCTCCTACTTAGTCCCATGACACCTCCAGGAGGCTAGGAGGTGAACTCTGGGGTCCCAGAGTCGCCCCCCCTAGTGCCAGTTCACACTGCTCCTACACAATCCAACCAGCACTGCCACGTTCAACTGACCCAGGCCTGTTTAGGAGATGCTCCAAGTGGTGACCAGTGCCGATGCTACCATTTAGCTAGTGCTACATGCTACTGCTAACCACTAATTGCTTAAAATATACTACTGACAAATAGCTACTGTTAAATGCTGCACTGCTACTGTAGGCCTAGATGCCACACACAACTGCTAAGTGCTAAGTGATTACGACAGAAGGCAAGCAAAAGAGGAGCACAAACGAAACAAACCTGCATCTTAAAACACAAACTCACCTGAGCTGGCCGCATGGTCCCACAGAGAGACTCTAGCAGGCCACTCCCTCACCTTATATACACTTACTTCCCCTTCCTTGATCTCTGCCTATTAGGAGAGGGAAAATGGGGCAGGGAAAGCAGAGCAGAGTCATAATAGTGTGACATTAAACATTCCTTAATTCTTATGTAAGTGTCCAAATTACAGGCGGGTATAAAGAACAAGCTGCAGAAAAGAAAGAGTCAAGAAACAACAATAAAAACATCATTATGTGCACTACAGTAACATTTAGAGCATTTAGAGTAGTTTTTCTAACAGAGTTTCATGCCTGTCACAAAACAACACAATGTGATCATAACTTCACAAAAGGCAGACGAGCCGAAGCTGTGTCCAGTTTAACAATAAGAAATATTGAACTTACCAGTAGTTTTGACAAAGAAGAAGTCTAAAATGTATTTATGCTCATCCAGTGAACCACAGCTTTGTAATTACGAATCTACCGAGTCACAGAGACCAAGAACTGGTGAGGATAAGAAATAACAAAGCCGTTAATTAATAATGGGGCTAACCGGTAGATAGCAGATCAGGTGTCTTGTGTTAGATGTTAATATGATAAAGCTGGTGCCACTGTATAGCACAGCTGGTGTTGGCTGTTTGATGCTGGCTGAAGTATTGATTGTTACTCTAACAGAGACTGCCGGCATCAGTCATATCTCGCTGGTCTCACATAAAGCGACACCACGTTTTAAGGTGCCACATGAGAATAAAGGTAGAGACACAGGTGGGAGGCAGCCGACTAATTTAGCAAAGTGCATAAAAGAACATGAAAGAGGACTAACAGTGCACAGTTTGTGTTTCCATCGAGCCGAATCTCTGATGCATCTGTGACCGTTGCTCCTGCTGGCGCCAGAACCAGAAGCCGCAGCTGATGGCGGAGCTGAAGTGGCTGTTTGTAGAAAAGGAACCGAACCTGCTATCAGTCTTTCACGGCCCTGACATCCCATCCACAATTCACCTGCACAAAATGCACCCTGACACTTAAGCTAGCTCCATTGTTAAGAAAAGTGTGGACTCGATGTCCTGACAGGCTGGAGTTTGTGCAAGCTGCACATACAGGATAATTCACCATGATGAAAAACGGTGAAATGCCCGGTAAAACTAGTAAAAGAGAGCAACTTTCTAAATCACAGCCACTCAAACACACAACCACCTACTAGTGATGGAGCCAGACTATTTATATAGGACTGACCTTGCTGAGATCATTACTCATACTGAGGTGGCAAAGATTTTGTTTTCTGCATAGCAAATCTTTGTAGAAATAAATAGACAATCCAAAATCATTGTCCAAGTAGACAATAATTTGGTCACTTACGTCTATTATTCACGTAGGTAGGCATGACTGCCAAGTAGAGGTTCTCCATGATGATTCATAGATGTTATGCTTTTTTTTATATAACCATCAACTGATTTAAAGAAAAAAATCTGGAGTGATTGTTTCAAGTTGGGTTTCTCCACACAAAATCATCAAACCTGAATCAAGTTTCCTCATGAACTCCTCATGAACTCCTCAGAATTAGCAGATTTTTTTGTACACATTTGTACAAGAACTAATAAATTTAATGAAGCCATCCAAAATTTTACCATAATAGTACGAATATTTTCAAAGAGTTGGCCTTGAAATGCATATGGGTGGGTCCAAATTTCACGTTATGCCCCATTTTTTCCTATTTTACTTCCTTTTATAACTTTATAAGTATAGAAATTTAGACCCACTTCTATGTTCTTCAAGTGATGTAGTTCCACTTCCATGGGTGCAGCCACCTGAAACATGGCAACCTTGAGACACCCTTGGCTCCACCCCTGACACCCACTAATGCACAATTTACTGAGGCAGACGACCCCATTATATGGTGTAATAACACATATTGTTAAAAAAAACAAACCTTTTTTTGGTAATCATTTGTAGGAACACTACTGAAAGTGCCTACTTTTTATCAGAGTTTCTGTCTTAATGCCTCATAAAACTATCAGTAATCAAGAACCCCACATGCCAGTTCCTCTATAGCCTCTTGGGACCCGACCTTTTCTGGGCCTTGCATTTTTGATTTACCCTAGTTATTTGGGATTAGTAGGACCTAATAAATATGAAAAAATAAGCTTTTTCTTTGAATAATAAATAGTCATTAGTAGTATTAGTAACATGAATAGCAATAAGTAATAGCCAGTCGCAACCATGCACTGTGCTCACCGCTGGGTTCAGCGCACAGCTCCTGGAGAGTTGTGGACTAGCTAACACAATAGGCGGAGTTTTCAAAGTTTTTCAAATTTCCAGAGTTAGGGTAATGGTGCAAGGGAAGCCAAAATACGATTTCCACGCATGAGACGCAGGGTCTCAGGAGGTTAAAGCCATTTTAAAATGTATTTAAAAGATTACCTAGAATGCACTCAATCAAGATGCAGACCCACGCCGGATGCCTTCCTAAACATGGCAGGTAGCCCTGTGACCTTGACCTTTGACCTTTTGACCCCAAAACTAATGGGTGACCAGGGTAGGTCAAGATCAACATCTGTTCTAAATTTGATTGTCCTATACAGCCAGACAGACAGACAGACAGCACTAAGTTCAAGGTCAAGGGTCAAGTTCAAGGCCAAGAGGTGCAATGTGGTAGTCCTACCCTTATATATCAAAGTTCATCATTGCCAGCTTATATAGTAGATTATAAGGGGATTTTACACTAATTAGCCCTGTGACCTTGACCTTTGACCTTCTGACCCAAAAATTAATGGGTGACCAGGGTAGGTCAAGATTAACATTCGTGCTGAGTTTGATTATCCTATCTCTATTTGTTCTTGAGTTACGGTGCGCACATAGCCACCCACACACCCACAGACAGACAGACAGAGAGGGGGCAGTGACTGCCCTACAACATGTGGAGTAAATGTACTAAATGTCTTTCAGCTGGCTCCTGTGAATGAAGTGTCCTCGCAGGTTTAAGTCCTAAATATATGTTAAATAAACCTTTCAGTAGCAGTACATATACTACTCGTAAATGCAAAGTAAGGTGGGTTAAAATAATGTCTCACCTACATTTACATCCTGGTTTTATTCGTCATATCATATGGTAGCAGGTGTCCTGTTGCAGCTCCTCGAGAGAGTGTAGCCTGATATTTTTCTCATGCAATATCAGTATATTATTAAAGGGACTGTCAGATTGTGTGTCCTGTCCAGAGGCTCTCCAGATAATGGTGAGGAGATTTGCCTGCCAGCTGTCAGTCACAGGTGCTAGCATAGTTGTCAAAGCAGCAGTGTAAGCGAAATATGAATAAAATACCCGCATTTGGTTGGATCAAGCAGCAAATGGGAGACTCTGTTACTGCCAGTTTCCCAACTTAAGGTTGAAGGGAGGGGAAAAAAGCGTTGCAAATTTTAGCCTTTGGTTATTGTTTGTCAGCCTTGAAAAAAGGGAGATATGTAGATCTCACTGTCACACCAATCACAGATTTACATTTGTGTTTGAAACCATTTTGGATTGTGTCAAGTGCGTTAATTATTCCTTTAATCCCTGAATGTGAGATAGTGAACTGCTGGAAAAATGCTATGAGTGTAGATAAGAGCAATAACACATTTTTTTTCAGAGGAGAGGAGAGGAGAGGAGAGGAGAGGAGAGGAGAGGAGAGGAGAGGAGAGGAGAGGGAGATATGATTCAGGCGGGGGTGGAGAGAACGTGAAGTATTTCTTGAAGAGATGCATTTTCAGCTCCGTTCCAGAAGAGCAGGAGTTACCTCTGCCGTCCTGACTGGAGTGGGAAGGTCATTCCAGTGTTGGAGAGCCAGAAGGGAGACGAGTTGAAAGTGGAGCAATGACAAGGTAGCCGCAGGGAAGGGGGAGCTTACTGGGCAGTGGTCTGAGAGCGCAGAGCTGGTGTAGGGGGTGGCTGTGGCCTGGAGGTAGGAGGGAGTGGTCTGTGCCTCACGCAGCAGCAGCAGTAGGCCTTCACATTCAGTACCAGCAGCCAGAGGTACGGAGCAGAGAGAGAGAGAGTGCAGAAGGGAGCTGACACGAGAGAATTTCGCGAGGTTGAAGAAAACGTGGGCTGAAGTATTGTGAACAACCTAAAGGGGTGAGAAGACCTTAGCCAAAACCAATTTCTCATTCAGAGCGGCTTACAATGGGTTTTCATACGGCTCAGGCTCGCGCAATTTTGTGAAACAGAGCCCCATGAGACGGGGCTTCTTTGTCGCTGTGAAACTGAAACTGAAATGCCATGTTTTGGAAAAAGAAGTAAAGATCATGTTCCCACACCACGGATTATATCATGAGACATCTGTGTTAGGATTTAGATCAGGCGACCAAAAAAAACTCCTCTCCAAAAATAACAGTAGTAGTTGTCTGATTAGTGGTATTAGTGGTTAGTGACAGTGGTATAGCGTTGTAAAGATCCTGGTGCCCTTTGCTAATAAGGCACTCTTTCTGTAAGGTTCATAAAGGGGATTTATTAATGCCAATAAATCATGTATTCCTCCTTTAATAATCAATAATAAACCATTAACTAGAGACCCTCTTGCAATGAGATCACACCAGCTGCAACACCCATCAGCGTGTAATTATTACATAAGTACATGATGACGCAGCCGGTGTGATCTCATTGCAAGATGGTCTTTAGTTACATGAGTACTCTGTATTTATGGGATGGACCACACCCATCTTTGAACTCAGGCTCCATTTCAAGCTCATCTACTCATGTTCCGTAACTATATCTTCCACAGATGTCTGTTAGTCTTTCCATTGTTATTCAAGTTGTGTCACCTGCCACAACCTCAGGTGTGCAGAGACTAGAGTCCACTTTGCTTTTTTGTTGTGAAATACTGGGTAGTTATATTTCCACAGGCTAAAAGTATTTAAATCAATAAATTAGAGAAGTGACCTTCATTCTTTTACTGGACTGCTCACTGTTCAAACATATGCACCCTTTGACTAAAGTTAGACACCCCACTGGTTGTAAAGGGTACCTTGCTAGTTAGTGGAACCCACTTTTGATGGTAATGAGGCAGGGATGGACGGTTTGCATCCAAAGAATAGTAAAAGTTGGTCTCCTGGATCCATTAAGCTTAAACTTGTCCTCACTTTAACAAAGCCAGTTAGCTAAACCCGTCACGTTTCCACCCTAATGATGTCGAATAATGTACACTGCCCCAGAAAAATACAGTGAAGTAAACTCACATGGGCCATTTTGAAAGTATAACCCAATGACTTAATTAGGATTGATGGAAAAACTTATGTCCAGATAATTTATACCCATGTAAAAATTTGATTTATAGTGAATTTTTAATTGACCAACAGTGGTTTCCTGAGTGGAAATGACACAAACATGTGACGAAGGTCAGCAAGACATTGTCCTAAAGGTACAAGTATAAATTGAAAAGACCTGACCCAGCCAGAGCTCAGTCCTGAATCCCACTGAGGATGTGTAGAGGGAACTAAAGACCCAAGTGTTGGCAAGAAAATGAACAACCTCAAACACCTGGAGACTGCTGCAAAAGAGACGTGAAGCAAAGCCCAGGGGAGACATGCAGAAAGCTTGTTGGCAGTTATAAGAAGCATTTAGTAAGTATGATGGTGGTGAAAGATTTGCTAACAAAATAGTTTCTAGAGAGTTTTCAATAGTTTTCCACTCAGAATGAATTTTTAAATTTAAAAACAAATAGAAATAGTTAGAATTCTTAGCAAACATCTCCAGCTCAATGTTTTACCACCGTTTGTTGCATTCTCCTGTCATTTCCAACCAGAGAAAACCTATTTGTCAAACAAAAATTTCACCTTGAATCAAAGTTTGGTATGAATATGAATCATTTTGGGCTTAAATGTTACTGTGTGCTGCTGCATGCCTGCGTTAGCTTAGTTACTTCAACTGATTTTGAAGTGGATAGCAATAATAGAATATGAGGGGTGCAGTTTTAGAACTGAGATAAATTCAGTCCACAATGTGTCACACTCTGCGTCGTGTCTGTTCCTTTGAGCTCAAGGCTGTTTTCAGGGTAATTTCACTACTGTTACTCTTAAGCTTTACTAGTTTTGTCATTATGAGGGGTAGTCATACATGCTGTGTCTTGTTTTTTTCATCTATTTATTTTTTTAGAATGGTCAAGGCTCTCTCACCATAAAATGCTGGTACTATGGATATCCTTTCATGACTGTGAGGAAGATTGTCTGGAACCTGATAATATTCATACCATGACGGTGGGATACTGTTGCATAGAGTAGCCTATTCAGACAGGGAGGCAAACCAGGCAAGGGTTTACTCCAGTGATAAGATAAGTGCTTGCTCAAAGAGAATCCAAAGGAAACATTGCTTTTGTTGGGTTTCTCTCTTTAAAATGTGTAGGGTTTCATCCGACTACGTGAAGTGCCATGACATATGTTCTTAACTGGCACTATATAAATACACTATATTACCAAAAGTATTTGCTCACCTGCCTTGACTCACATATGAACTTAAGTGCCATCCCATTCCTAACCCATAGAGTTCAATATGATGTCGGTCCACCTTTTGCAGCTATTACAGCTTCAACTCTTCTGGGAAGGCTGTCCACAAGGTTGAGGAGTGTGTTCATGGGAATATTTGACCATTCTTCCAGAAGCGCATTGGTGAGGTCACACACTGATGTTGGTGGAGAAGGCCTGGCTCTCAGTCTCCGCTCTAATTCATCCCAAAGGTGCTCTATCGGGTTCAGTTCAGGACTCTGTGCAGGCCAGTCAAGTTTATCCACACCAGACTCTGTCATCCATGTCTGCATGGATGACAGAGTCTGGTGTGGATGAACTTGAGCACTGGTGCTTTGTGCACTGGTGCACAGTCATGTTGGAAGAGGAAGGGGCCCGCTCCAAACTGTTCCCACAAGGTCGGGAGCATAGAATTGTCCAAAATGTTTTGGTATCCTGAAGCATTCAAAGTTCCTTTCACTGGAACTAAGGGGCCAAGCCCGACTCCTGAAAAACAACCCCACACCATAATTCCTCCTCCACCAAATTTCACACTTGGTACAATGCAGTCCGAAATGTACTGTTCTCCTGGCAACCTCCAAACCCAGACTGGTCCATCAGATTGCCAGATGGAAAAGCATGATTCATCACTCCAGAGAACGCGTCTCCACTGCTCTATAGTCCAGTGGCGGCATGCTTTACACCACTGCATCCGGCGCTTCGCATTGCACTTGGTGATGTGCGGCTTGGATGCAGCTGCTCTGCCATGGAAACCCATTCCATGAAGCTCTCTGCGTACTGTACTTGGGCTAATCTGAAGGCCACATGAAGTTTGGAGCTCTGCAGCAATTGACTGTGCAGGAAGTCTGCAACCTCTTTGCACTATGCGCCTCAGCATCCGCTGACCCCTCTCCATCAGTTTACATGGCCTACCACTTGGTGGCCGAGTTGCTGTTGTTCCCAAACTCTTCCATTTTCTTATAATAAAGCTGACAGTTGACTGTGGAATATTTAGGAGAGAGGAAATTTCACGACTGGATTTGTTGCACAGGTGGCATCCTATGACAGTTCCACGCTGGAATTCACTGAGCTCCTGAGAGCGACCCATTCTTTTACAAATGTTTGTCAAAACAGTCTGCATGCCTAGGTGCTTGATTTTATACACCTGTGGCCAGGCCAAGTGATTAGGACACCTGATTCTGTACATTTGGATGGGTGAGCAAATACTTTTGGGAATATAGTGTACATTTGAATTGAATATCAACAAGAAATTGCATAGATACTGACATTTCAAGATGCTAATTCCAACAACAGTAATGGGTGTGGAGATGGATGCACAGTAGGGTGTAACTTTGATTAAAATAGATTTAAAAAAAAAAAAAAAGACAATTCATTGCACAGACAAGAAACTGCCATTGTTGGAAAGGTCAAGTCATGCGAGACTCGAATACTCTTGAATACTTTAAGAGCAATTCAACCGAGAAGGAGGGATGTGAATTTGGTCTCAAAGTGTCTCCCTCAGGCTCTCAGAGACAGACAGAGGCCATCTCCAAGCAGAGGTCTTTCATAACCGAGAGTAAACTATCGATAGTTGACTTTGCTGCACAGGCTTAATGTCTCTCACCGGCTGACCTCCTCTGCCCTGCAAAGAAAATCTGTTTGTCTGAGGAGAAGCCATGAATATCTCCCACCTGCTTTCAGTGCAAACCCATTGACTCTAGGCTGAGTGAGGAGACATCTCCCGCTCCATTGGCCAGTGTGGACAGAATGATGGAATCCACAAGGAAGAGCGATCTTCAGTGTCTGGCTGGCAGCTGGTCAATCGCCTGTGACTTTGTAATATACAATTGGATTCCCCTTGCCTGTCATAACATCCTTTTGCAGATTAGTCTCTGGATGACCCACCAAGGAGGCAGGTTCGAACATATTGACTCCTATACATATGCAACAGCTCCCTCTCAGCGGGACTTGCCAGAACAGAGAAGGAGTGCGGTCGGTTGGGGGTAAGTGGGGGGGGCCTTGCTGTAGGGGCCACTGATGGAGAAGGACATGCAGTGTGCTCTTCTTTTCAACAGGGACTCACTTGAGAAAGCCTCATCCATTTCCTTTCACAGATAATGCATGCATCTTTGTGGACTCTGTTTGCACTCACAGATGCAGCAGGATGTCCAGCAGTGCAGCAGAGATGGATTTTTCCCGTTTCTCGAAACAATGCTCTGTATACATGACAGTAAGGGGAGAGACAGGCTTATCAGCAACAAGGCCTCCCACTGCCTGATAGGACCGTCTGGGTTTCATCTGTGAAAATTTAGCATGTCTTTATTCCTCTCAGAGACGCGTTCCCACACTGAAAAGCTGCGTCTTTTTTTTTTTTGTGGATCATCTCATCTGAATAGTGTGACTCTCTTCAGTGTGGTTATTGTTGTACAAAGGCCCACAGTCCCTCAGAGTCCTCTGTTATCAGCTCCCCTGCTTTCTCAAGTGCCTCACCTCCTTCATTCTAACACACACACACCATTTTGTGTACATAATGGAGAAATTCATAAATGTTTTGCACTAGATTTCATGTTTGTTCTAACCTCTAAATTATAGTCTGGAAGCTGTTTATTTAAAATACAGCTCTGGCTTCGAAGACAGAACTAATTTTGGAGGTTGGATGTCCCCGCCTCCTTTCCCTGTGCCTCTGACTTATTGTTGAAACAGCTTCCGACTCTGTTTAGCTATTTTTATTCGCTCTTTTTTTTTCCCTCTCTCTTCCCGATTCTTTCATCCAATTTCCTCTCAGACACAAAAGACATCTTTGTAAAAGAATAGGAGGAAGAATGACAAGTCCTGGATAGCTTGAAAAGTGTGTCAGTGTGTGTCATTTGGAAACATCATCTGAATACTGAGCAGGCGGACTGCGTTTGATGAGCAACCCAAAAAAACTGTCACATCCTACATTTTATTAAACAGCACGGTCGATCAGAGCTGCTTTTACAAAGTGTCTCAATGACTCCCCCACCTAAAGAATTTATAATACCACGAGATGATACAGCAGCTTAGCTCTATCACTTTTGCCTCTGTGAAAAATGCCTAAATGTTGAAGAGTGAGAGCCACAAATGCCTGGTCAGGATGACCGTGTGAGGCAAGCAGAGGTCCAGCGATGACACAGGGCCCTTCTGGGACTGACCTCAGTGGTGGAAATGACACAGAGCCGGAGCAGAGAAAGAATAGTCCAGGTGTGACCTCTGACCCCCGGGGAAGTTATAACTAGAACACTGAGCTCAGTCGTGACACTTTATCTTAATTTAAACCCAGGTTGTCTCAGCCTCTGTGGCCCGGACACTGACTCCTGCATGAAGGTGGCAGAGCTTTTTGCTACTTTACAGAAACTCCTCCAAGGTAAGAACAGAAACAAGGTTACAGGGCTCAGCAGCAGGATTAGAAGTGTTCTTGAAACAAAAAGCTGAACAAAAATCTGAGAGTACAATATGCTATTATGGATGAAGTGCTTGATATTGATTGACAGTGTGAAATATTTATTACTGGAGTTGTTATTGGAGGACCTTGTAACTCCTTTTTTTGTATCACATCTTCATGTATTGGTTAAATAAACATCTCTAACATAATAGCCATTGGCGAAACACAAAAACATTCACACCAAAAAGACAAAACTAGTCTTACCAACTTCAGCATTGAGAAAATGACTCCCAGTTTCTGGAGTTAACATAATTTCATTTATTAGTAGTATTAGCACTTACTGTGGAAATTATTATTTTCATTCCTCTGCTATTGTGGCTTGCTAGCTCTAGCCTTCTTCAGAATGTTTACTATAAACCCCCTATAGAGAAGTCAGTCCGTCACATACATTAACAATGGGAAGCATTTTACCAAATATGCACTTACATTTAACACCAACCATGGTGGTAACATTGCAAAACATTGTAAAGAACAATACAACTACATTAAACACATTACAGGTACTTCTGCCAGTAAGTCTGCTGCCGCTACATGTCTAACTCAGGAAGCTAAAACAGAACTCCTATTAGGAGTTTTTAATGTAGGTGACAACTTATTTAATCCAAAAAAGAAGCACTATGTAGCTATTTAAACTCTTGATTGCAAAGAAGAAGAAGAAAAAAGATGAAACTACATAAATCCTTGTAGACAACGGGTATGTTTCTACCAATCCCACTGTGCATTTCTCTTCTACTATCTGCATGTTACCATTTTCAAAATCCCCTTTCCTCCAGGAAACAGCAACAACACAGGTACACACTGAAAATGGCCTTGTTTTTGAGAAATACACCATTTTGCAAAGCAAACTGTAGCTGCATCCAGGGTCTGGCACTGTTCAAAATGACTGTAATTGGTTTACGGAAACACAAACAAGCCAGAGCACTTCTCCCCCTATAGCAGAATGATGATGAGGTGCAGTCAGACCATTCTCCAGCACTGACACAGCTGTGGAGGGAGGTCCGGCGAAGCAAGACTGCATTAATATGATAGTTTTAGACTGCTGATGAAGAGCAGAATTGTTACACATTTCTTATGCAGAATCTGATTTACTCCTAGACACGACTGTGGCTGCGGTAGTAAAATGGGTCTTCAATCAATCATATGGTTAGTGGTCCATCCCCTGCTCTTCCTCTCCACATAACAAAGAGTCTCTGACAAAGGCACTGAACACTGAAGGCCAAATTGCTCCCAATGAGCAGACCAGCAGCACCTTGCAAGGGAGCTCTGGTGCCTGTTTGAATAGATGAATGAGAGACATTTTGAAACTCTGCTAGATTGGTGGTATATAAGTGCCGCATATAAGCAGTCCAGTCTGTTTCTTTAGTGTACCCAGCCAATGACAGTTATGCCATTTTGTCTAGTTATGGTCGGGTATTTTTCACAGTGTTTGCGATTTTAGGCTGTGTAAGAGCAGAGATGTGATTTGACACACCTCTACTTCACACTGGGATTTGAAGCGCTATTAACAACTCCATGTCGGAGTGTTATAAGTTATATAACTTAGTGATAGATAAAAAACAGCTAGGAGCCTGAGAAAGCATCTATATGGGATGGATAAATGGATCAGTTGGATGCTGGTATTACGAGGGAAAATATCCCCTCCTAAAATATAGTACATAATTTGCATTGTAATTTGAACTTTTACTATTACCAAGATGGCAGAACAGCGGCACATACTGCCAGTGATGACATGTGGAATGGCTGTCCTCGTCGAGCCCACGCAAACAAGGGTAATATCGGAGATTTGATGACATCAAGACGACATTATGGAGAACAATAGAAAACCACTGCTTCCTTCATTGGTCTGACTCCTGCAGGGGCTTGTTTTCATCTGCGTTTCACTTTTTTTAATTATATTTTTTTTACAGAATGGGAAACTGTTAACAATAAATGTAAATGCAATAAACTCTTAGCGTTTTTATGACAATAGCATGCAGCTATTTAGCGCTTTGATTTCGCAAAAGCCGAGAATTAATTTCTCCCTCTGTGATCCTTCGCGGTGTCAGAGGATTTTCTCCAGTGTTTGTCATCAGACAACTGCTTAAGCTATATCCTTGGAGAAATAATCAATTCAATTTCCTTTAATTAGTCACAAACACAATTCTGCTATTTTCTAACATGTTGGACGTCGGGGGAAAATGATCCTTTCATGTTTGCAAAGGATAGGAGCTGCCAGAGATTAAGCGTAAATTCTTTGCAGTTTTTGGAAACTCACCAGAGTGAAGGCCTCACATTTTCTGGTGTTTGCTTTCCATATCAGTGTGTAGCTGCCGCATGTAAATTGTCAAAAGATTTATGTGCATACAAGATACAAGTTGATGACATATTAATCAGTGGATGCTTCCAGGTATAGCCTACTTTTAATCTGAATAAATATGTGAAAACAAACGAGCCGAACAGTTAACTCTGTTGTTTCTTGCCAACACACAAGCAGAGGAAAATCCCAGGCTGATTAAAATCAAATGAAAACACTGAAGACATTGCCCAGAGCTTAGTAGATGTTAAATCACAACATTCTCTCCGTGTATTTGATTCTTACTGTGAATCTACTCAGCTGGAAAATAAAAAAAAGCAAATGTTGCATTGTGGTTCATCACACATGCAAATGAGATGCATGCAATTAAAGCCTCACATCGACTTAGTGATGTTTTGTCGCAACTGTCACTTCAGGTTTTCTCACTTTTTACTTCCAGTAAATTCCACATAAAGACACGCTTCTGCCTAACAGCCTAAACATGCTAAAGCAGTATTTATCATCACAGTATGTCTTCCATAGTGACAAATCACATTGTGTGGATATTTCAATCCGCATAATGTGGATTGAAATATGTGTTTATAAATGAAGAAATAACGTCTCTTCCTTAAATGTACTACATACCATTGTGTTGTCGGGGGTTACAAGTTTTGTGAATATGCTTTAATAACTATACAAGCTCTGGTAGCCTGGAACATTGTTATATTAATAGGCATCTGGGTAAAAGCCAGACAGACGCACTCTGTGTCCAAATTCACATCCCTTCATCATCATTGAGTTGCTCTCAAAGAATTGAATGCACATATCAAATAAAACTTCACAACTTGACCTTTCCAGCAACTCTATTCTCTTGTAAGAGTGAAGAAGTGGAAAAAAATAATTAAAAAAATGTACATCACACACATCAAAAATAGACTAGTTACAACCTGCCTACAGCTGTACGTCCATCTCCACACCATCGCTCTTGTTTGAATTACATTATAGATACAAACCAATAATACCTTTACTAATTTCTTTGTCTACTGTAACACTCTTGAAGTCTGTATTGTTTCTTAGTTTGTGCCTGCCACATATAGCTTAACGCTCACCCACTCTGGTGATGCTAGCTGTTTCTCTTTGCGGTAAAGGCTAATCTAGTTTTGAAATGACAGCAGATTTTTTTGCATTGTCTCCAACATGGCCTGACATTACATCCCACTTTGTATGAAAAAATACATACAAAATAGGTTGATTCGCTTTCGCATTGCAATGTTTTAAATGTTGTGGCCAAAAGACAAGAACAGGTGCAAGAGGGCAGTTGTGATCCTTGACGTTATGGGTCCAAAGGCGAAGTGGCCTTTAGACCTCTTGTTCAAACATTCGCTTGGTTTGCCACCTTTGCACGTAAATGGTAAATGGTAAATGGTCTGCACGTACTTAGCACCTTTCTCTACCTTAGTGGTATCCAAAGCGCTTTACAGTGTGTTTCACATTCACCCATTCACCCATTCACACACACATGGTGGCTGAGCTGCCTTGGAAGGTGCTTGGCTGCCATTGGGAGCAACTTGGGGTTCAGTGTCTTGCCTAAGGACACTTCGGTATGTGGAGGGGCCGGGGATCAAACCACCAACCTTGCAATCAGTGGACAACCCGCTCTTCCACCCGAGCCACAGCCGCCCCAAGTAGGCAAATGTATGTTGACACTTTAATGAATAAAATAGTGACAGCTATTTCTGTGAGGCACTAAACTCATTTTTTTCCTGATTTGTAAGCCATAGAGTATCTCACCATTATGGTTCTGATTTGCCAGATTCCAGACAATTTCCTCGACATAAACATATCACTACTGCCAGCATCTTACACTCTACTGCATAAAAAAGTATAATAAAAACACTCTTAAGTATAATCATATCAGATAATGAGGGATCTTGATGGCTTAGACTGTTTGAAAGAAAAGAAAAACAATCTGCAGCATGAATGAATGGCCTTTTCAATGACCAAGATACAGGCTTAAAAGTGACGGTAGTGAAATTATAAAGAAAACAGCTGAGGACTAATAGGGTCAATAAACAGAGGCACACTAAGCCATTATAGTCATTCTCGTATTTCTCTTCAAGAATGAACTATCGCTGTGTACGCAAGTATAAATAAATCTATCTAAGATGTCATTGTACTAGACAGAGTTTTCTTTCTGTGCTACTCAGTTTTAAAAATTAGAGGCACAGTTTTTAAGCAACCACATTAATGATTATAAAAGGCCAAAAGTCCCAGCCAAGAAGCAGCTCAAAGTCACTTTTCCTCTGGTACCAGTCTTTAGCCAAGTTAAAATGTCAGTTTCACACCACCAGTATGCAGACATATGTGTGTGGTCTTCCAGCTCTCAGAAGGCACATGATCCGGCCTGTTTCCCAAAACCTGTCCTCTAAGTAAACCAGCTGGGTTTCCAAAAAAACATATTTATTTGTGCCGATGCCATGAAAAACCTGTTAATGCAAAAATTTACTGTGTGGATGAGAGATGATCAATATATTGACGTTGTTTTTTAGGCTGGCAGTTTTGTCCATGTGAAGCTTTTATGGGGTGTAAGCCCCTATAAAAAAGAAGAAAAAACTCTGAACATGATACACCTCTGGTGCTGTACTTAAAATGAAATACACTCCTGTTGTTCATGGGTGCATAAAATTTTATTGTCCAACTGATCTTCAAGACACAGTGGGAGCTCTGCTTGACTTGCTGCATCTTGTCCGGGCCAGTGGGTAATGGCTGATATCCGCCCGCCCCCTCCCGCCTGACTTGACCACCGCCAAGCTGCTGCCTGGGTGCCTCGCGCTGCAAACAGCCCACCGTCAGCCCAGGCCAAATGGGTCTAATTCTAGGTGACACATTTAGCGCATGATTTAGCTCGCAGACCTACAGCTGTGTCCCCAACACTCAAGACAAGATCGTTGGGGCGTCTCATGAGCATAATTAACCCCTTCATTATGGAAATAAGCAAAAACATTATGAATAATTGTGGCATGCTGGATTGGCGGGCCGGATTAAAGCAGATGTGGCAGCGTGCTTGGCTGACTTTAGACAGTCCATTTCATCAGACCAGAGGTGACATCATTCAGTGGTCTGGGACCTTGAAACATTACCCCCTATTCACCACTGAATTGTAAGTTTGAAAAAAAGAAATGAAATGATGCTTTGAGTCCGAGACAGAATCTTTCATCCCTTTAGCAGAACAGGTAAAGACATTACTAGGTATAAGCTGTGAAGTAGACAGAGTAGAGAAATCGAAATGGTTATTTCAGTCATACACAGAACATGAACAAAGAGTAATATGTAGACCTTAGTGTTAACTTGAAAAGTGCCTCCTAAAGGGTGGCTTAGATTCTATGCAGACTGAGGCAAATAATAGAGGCAGCCCTTTGTGAAACAAAATGAAATGTTTAAAAGGGATTTGTACTGATATTGGATGTTAACTTCGGTCTAAAGGCTACAGCCTCTTTCTCTCAGCTGTAAAGCAGCTGGATCACCACTTCTGGATCGTTCTTGCTGAGTCAGCATAGAGTCTTTGTTGTGGTTCTTTGTAAGTGGAGTGATTATCAAAGAACTTCATACATAGCAGCCACCTGGAGGAGCCCGCAGGGTGGCCAGTGGTGGAGCCAGAGAGTACCATAAGGATGAAAGCATTTTACTGTTTCTCCCATTTAAAGACATTTGTTTGATGCCTTCCGGGGATAGTTTTGGGTAATTGACTGCTGGCTTTCTTTCTGCTGGAAACTAAAAGACAGAATCATCATTAAGAATCATCACTTAGCTGGAAAGAAACAAATATGAAAAACTCCACACGATCAGACAGCCCACAGTTAGTGAGATTGTATAAGAAGATGGCTATTCTCCCTAAAAGCAGGTGCACCTTACTGGATAATATCAGGGCAGCTGACCAGTGAAGCTCAGTATAAGTTAGGTGAGGCAGCAGGACGGTGACCTTAAACTCTCAAGTAAATCTATTACACAGTGACTTCAAACATAGAAAGTCCTTCTTCTAGAGCGGCACAGTCGGGGCCCAGACCTCTACCCAATAGGGATGCTGTGGAATGACCTGAAGAGAGCTGTTCACACAATGATTACTGCTGAACGAAAGCAGTTTTCCAAAGAGGAATTGTCCAATATTATATCTGAACCTAAAGACCTTGTCTGAGGTTATTTCTGCCAAACTCATTATTAAACCTAATTGTGAAATTACCTTTTCCACCAGCACAGGACATGTAATGGTTATGTGATTTTACCCCAAGCACGTTGTTATTATTTGCACTTGTAAATTAGATCAAGGTCAGTCTCATCTTATGACGTAAACCAGTCGGTGCCAATGGGTTCACATACTTTATCCTGACACAGTTACCCATAGAATGCATCGTGTTGTGTTTAGTCCACTCTGGATCCATCCTGCCGACTCTGGTGATCTACTGAGTGTCCAAGAGCCACCATGTGGTTGACATTAGATGTTCAGAGTGAAATTTGATGCTCCTATCAGGATGACTTGTTGTGACTCTGGTGACCCCTCCGACCTTGCACCTCTGTAATGTTAATTTCATTTGGAAAACACCTGCGATCGACTTCTGTTGTTTTAAATCTGCTACATAAATAATGGTGACTTGACTTCATCTAGAGCCAAAATCCAGTAATGCACATTTTTACTAATACCTTGGTTTATGGCCAGTTACCTGCTAATCTAATTTATCTGCACATGCTAGCATGGAAAATCAGGGGCAGACTGGCAACAAAAAGCAGCTGTAAATTTGTTGTTAAGTGGCACCGATTGGATGCGCCAAATTTAAACTGACACAACAAGTTTGTCAGTCGATGAATCCTTAGTTGCAAAAAATAAATAGCAATTTAAAAATAACAGAATCTGTTCATGCGCATTGTTTGTGTAAGGTTATGTACAAAGGATGAAAGTAATATTCCAAGGTTTTGCTCCTTTTGTGTTTACAGAAAGCAAATACTCAACACTGAATTACTGTAATGATCACCTGACACCTAATTTGACTTAACAGCTGCTGTTATCAGAATCATTCAAAACACTGCAACGCACTTGTTATTTATTCTGTTTATTGTAATGCAACAATTAATAAGTGCAACATGATCATATGAATGATGCATTCTACTCTAATTTACTCCACAGTCACACAATAGCATTCAGTAGTTCGCCTCTAATTGGGTGTGTGCTGCTTCCTGCTCCCTCCCACCTCCTCCATCCTTCCCCTTTCTCTGTTCAGATCCATGTTCACCTGTTTAGACTGGAGAGTGTTTAACAAGCCATTTTTATTGCTGGGCTGTCTATCAAATATTATGGTCCTGATAGGCTGTAATGTGAAAAGATTGATTTATTTATGTGTTTGTTTTACACATGTACAGTTAAAGCTGATGTTTTTGTAAACCTGTCTAGAGGTTTGCGCTCTGAGTCCGACAGGTAACATTGGAAATGGTCAAACCTGCAGCACTGAAAGACTTCATCACATGGTAAGATATTATTTAGTCACATATTATTTTATTAGTCACTTTTATCAGTTATTATTTTTCAGAACTGATCCTATTGTCTGGCAGCAGCTCCAGTCATAGTCCTAACCATTCAAGTGTGTATTGCATAGCCTTCCATGAAACTATTATTCAAATATGATAGAGTTCAATGCTGTGTTTGTAGGTCAGAAAGATCAATGTATGTATTTTCTTTAACTATAGAAAACCTGGGCACGTTAGTCTCCATTTGGTGGAGCGGTAACGTGGTACTGAAAGCACAAGGGGCTCTTGACATCCTGGCCTAAAGCATAAATGTATATTTAAGCGTGTTTTTTGTCCTAACTACAGCAGTAGCCTTCCACCAAGTGCAGGTTTCTGCAGTCACCTCTCCATGGACTTTAAAAGCTCATGTTGTAACAGGAAAATAAATGACTGGATTTCATTATGCTCGAGATTCAAGATCAGACTCTTCGTAGATCAGAAAAATGAATCGGAAGACAACACACAGGTCTACCCCAAAGCCTCCACGATAAGCAGAAGACACTGGATGGATGGATGGATGGATGGATGGATGGATGGATGGATGGATGGATGGATGGATGGATGGATGGATGGATGGATGGATGGATGGATGGATGGATGGGCAATGCACAGCTGGATGCAATCACTTACTTCTAACTGTACCTCATACTACACTGGGTTACAGATATGAAAAAGTTCTCCTGACATTTGACGATACCACAGTAGCAACGCTGTGGCAGATATTTTGGCGTACAGCTCAGTCATCGTACCTGCAGAGGAATCAAGTCACTTTGGTTAACCTCTGATCCTGCGTGTTGATCATTTATAATGCAGATCATGGACAAATTTGAGATTTATCATACTGAGCACAGTGTCAGTGACATTTATGAATGGGAAGACACAGCTGGGTAGTAGCCCCTCAGCATATGTGTGTGTGTGTGTGTGTGTTGTTGTGTATGATGTGAGTGCATTTAATAGGGAGTGTGGGCGCGTGTGTTTGTGTGTGTGTGTTGCGGCTGCTGGAATTCAATAAGACAGATGGGCCTTTTTAGAGTATTATCTTTATTGCCAAAGAAAGGGCCAATCTGTTTCTCCCTTTCGCCAACAGTACACATCAATATGTACGGCACATATCCATTTTGCTTACATTTTTTCCATTCAATTGTCTTGTTTTTGTTTTTCTCTGCCTTTTGCTTCCATTGGTTACAGTCGCTGATGAAAACCGAATGCACCTGAACCCCTTTCACAACCAGAAAATGAACTTGAGAGACACAACAGGGGTGTATAGCAGGTTTCAAGAGAGTGGAGAAAGCGTGAACCTTCAGCGCAAGGCTTTTACTGCAGGGATTACTCTGTTCGGCTTGACAGCGAAAGCGAGTCATGGAGCAGACAGCTGGGGCCTCGGTGGAGAAAGGCGAGAACAGAGATGATCCACCTGTACCGTGGCTCTCTGAGGGCTGGCTAAGTCAGAGCTGTGTGGTTTCTAAATACCATTAAGCATATTCCTCCTGTTCAGCCTGGCAGAGAGGATTCACACCTGCAAAGCTGCGAGCATAAAACACTACAATGAGAGCAGGGATGACATTTAAGGAGAATTTCTACTCTGTTGATAGGGATAATGTGAGGCTGAAGTCAAGTTTTAGTACCAGATGTAGTTGTCATGTGATAAAGGCTCCTGCAGCATCAACAGATGGATGCGATTTACAGAGGAATAAGTAAATAAAAATAAACAGGAAAAGTGCACGGAGGAAGAAAATATGCCAGCAACACCGCTTTTGCTGACATCAAGACAGACTCCCACCATATATCTCCTGGTGTACTTCACTTCAGAATAATGCCCTCTGAAGGGGAAATTCACCTCAAACGTGAGGACAGATGACTGAAAAAAAGATTGTTCTAAAGCCATTTATCCACTCTCAGTACCTGTTCATCTTGTGCCTGCGCAAGGATGTATTTTATCATCAGTGGTAAATAGCAGGCTTGGTTCTCAGTTGTCATAATTACAGACTGAAGGTTTCCTCACAGTTTGGACTCTGCCATCATGCACTTAATTGTAAAAGAGAACTGAGAGGTCACTTGGACAGACATAAGGCATGTTGAATTTGAATATGCCTGGTTTCTGATCTCTGTATCTTTGCACATGTTTTGTATTTTAGTTTTTAGTTTAGTGCTAAAGTATGTCAGGGAACATCACAAATATTCATGGTTCCCAGTTGATGAACCCTAAAGACTGTGATGGTCCCCTAATTTTGCCAGGATGCTGACATGTGGTTATGAGTGAAACAAAAGCTGTTGGATGAATTAGCAGGACATCTGGTGCAGACAGTTATGTGCTGCAATACACAAATTTCATCTCACACCATGATCAGGTCCAGCTTCAGTTAAACTACACAATGGAATTATGACTAAATGCATGCAAAATGATTCATCATCAGCCTCAGCTCTCTAGTGGTAGCATACAAACAAGCTAAAATAAGATGGTGAACATATGAGTGTTAACATCACATGCTAACATTTAGCTCAAAGCAACATACTGGCAGTGTTCCAAATCCCATACTGTTCCTTCTTTACTTCCAGTGCATGCTGCTGCTGCCCTTACAGAGTGTGTATTCGCACGCAGTATGCATGACACACGCTCGTTTATTCGAACATCACATCTCAAGCATCGGTTATACTCCCTTGCAGACGTACACACGAACAGCTTTGGATGCCGCCGACACATGGCTGTTGCTAATAAACTACTTTGTAGTCCACTGAAATCCACTCAGAGGACTCCCTTCCAAACATGTGCAGTAGGTTGGCATCTTCGTATTCTGCACATGAGCACTGTTGCTCTTGCAGAGTAGTCGATGTGTGGATGCAGATTTTGGGCTGCGTGCAGACATCCGTGGAGGGGACTCATGTTGACTTGAATAGATGACAAAAATTTATGTTACATGGAACTTAGAGGACCCCTGCATATTCACGTACACAGAGTGTAATACTGGCCTTAAGACTTGTCGAGCAGTATATCCACTGTAGTCTGTACTGCAAAATGAGCTGTCAACTGTCTGTGTGCCCTTGATGGCTGAAGTTTCTACCCATGTGAGACTCTGTGATGTATGTGAAGTATCTTTCGCTGTGCAGACGATTGGAAGTGTGAATGACTAGACCACTATGCTGACTTGAATACTGCAAAATGCAGATGCAGTCAGACTACCTGGCGTTTTTGTCATAATGCATTTGACATGTATGTATTGGGACAGTATGCTAGTATAGATACTGACACACTTCATCTGAGCCTTACAGAGCAGCTAGCATACCCACAGACTCTTGTTTAAAAAAGGTCTGGTGTTCTCACGGACATCCCAAAAGTTATTTGTTCCAGACCATGCTGACCAGTGTTGAGCGATAACAACTGAGGCAGGACAGATGAGTTATGCACTACTGTTTGTTTGGGGCAAAACAATCCTTCCTCAGAAGTCAGC
This sequence comes from Dascyllus trimaculatus, assembly GCA_024666655.1. Classification (NCBI taxonomy): domain Eukaryota; kingdom Metazoa; phylum Chordata; class Actinopteri; family Pomacentridae; genus Dascyllus; species Dascyllus trimaculatus. The sequence goes on along the minus strand of CM045445.1, from coordinate 5,936,744 downwards.
GATCAAGTGTCAGACTGACACCTAAAGTCAAGACAAAATGGTCATTCAGCCTGACAATCAGGGTAGTTTAAATGTTCAGAAGCCACAGCCACCATCAATCACAAGCAGCAGCTTCCCCCTTGATTCACTGGCGGCAAAGAGAAGGCATTTTGGGAAATGTAGGAAGCCAGTTACAAATGCAGAGAGAGAGAGAGGACTCAGGTGGAGGGAAAGTGGTCACACTAAGAAATTAGATTAAGTAATTAAGTAAAACACCACAGTTTGTTACAAAGTACCCCTTGTCCTGAACATAACAGTGTGGGACGATTTGATTAATGTTCCTTTAAATGAGGGTCAGATGTGTCTTGTTAAAATGGAAGTGATTTTACACCCTGTAATCAAAACTGGAACAGAAAGCACAAGATACGGCTGTGTCATCTGTTGACACCCTTGGTTTCACTAAACCCACGTCTTTAAAAACAGCTGTGCATTTGAGTCCGTTTGAAATGTATTTGCATGCTAGCACACATTAGCATGTGGGACACGAGCATTTGTGAACATTTGTAAATAAACACAAGCATGCACATGTTCGTCTGTGTATTTGCAAGAATGCAAAAGCATGTGTGTGTGTTTGTGTGTGTGTGTGTGTGTGTGTTGCACAGCTGAAATGTTCTCAGGCAGAAAATCTGGGAGTTATGAATATGCATTAACACATTTTACTGCATATCATCATCAGGACAGTGTGCCAGTGACTCAGGCCAAATAAAGCCTGCGACTGACCCTGGGACAAGCTGGAGCTAAGGTCAAGTCACATCACATTTATTTTTAGGGTGCTCGTCTCACAGCTGTTCGCGCAACAACAAAGGGAATAGCAGATATAACTGGTGACATTCTGCAAAACAAATGTGTGAGTGCGCTCTGCTTTAGGAAGCAAAGTAGGTTAGAGTGCTGTTGAAGCACTGAGGTCTGGGTAGTAATAACGTAATGTGCTGTGAGGTGCTCTTGCTATGGCACAGCCCAACCTACAGTTCTACAGACCAACATGATGAGACATACAACATGTACTATGTGTAAAAGCAGTTTACACCATCCATTATCTGTACACCGCTTAATCCTCTGTAGGGTCGCGGGGAGCAGTTTACATGTATACAGGAAAACTAAAAAATATATGACACAGAAACAAAAAAATACAAACCCAAGCAGAGGGCTATGTTTTTGTTTGTTTGTTTGTTTGTTTTACTTTAATGGAAGAAAATACTTGAGATCTGTAAAATGGTTTATCTCATGCTTTAATCTGAGAAAGAAAAGAAAAAAAACAAAGTGGCTTGTTGAGTGGTGGCCATGAAACAAAGTTTAAAATCCAAGCCCTGCCATAGCCTTCTGCAGCAGTCATGCATTTAGAATACATGAGCTTAAAAAAATAAATAAATAAAAGCTAGGCCTTGAAAATGTCTCACAGTCACTTAGTGCTTGATATTTATTTCATGCAGCCAGAGAATGTCAGTTATGTTGGTAGATAATAATGGACGATGAGAAAATAGAGCAGTCAAGATTACCCAAGCAATAAATTATGTTTATTAAACTGATACTTACGTCAATTTAATACATACTGTATATCTGTATTTTTTATGCTTTGAAGACTTCAAATGATTATCTTTAAAAGAATATAGACACCAAAAAATATATAAATATATGTATAAGTGAATTAATGGGTGTATTTTAATGGCCTGATTTAACAGTTCTAACCAGTTTAATATTGCTACACAGCTCAAAGCAGGTTTTTGACCTCAGAAACAGCACCTTGCAAATTAATCTCATTATATAGCAATATAGCAATAGCAAACAAAAAGAAAACCAACCAAAAATTACTATACAAACTCTATCTACAAAAAAGATCATTTAATAGGATCAAAAATGCAACAAGTGCCATTGAATGAACAATAGGGAAATAGTTTTCATAACTGTCAAGGTTTCTAAGATAGTTATCACAGGATAATCCTGATAATTAAAGATACTTAAAAAATAATCTGGGTTTATTTCAACCTGCCATGTAGCTTTTGTGACTCAATGGGTCATGATAACTTCACTCTCTTAAGATTCGGGAAAATACAGAGCTCTGCATACACTTGTTTTGTGCAATGAAAAGCTGGATGACTGGTCTCCATCTGGAAATACGAGCCACCTCACCTATATCATTCTGCATATACGCCAATCATCATGACCACCTGCTTAATATTGCGTTGGTCCTCTTATGTGGTAAAAAAAAAAAATACTCTGAACCATTGGGCATGGACCAGAGGACCTCTCAGGGAGTCCTATGGGGTCTTGTACCAGGACATTGCCACTGGATCCTTTGGGTACTCTGACTCATTCAGTGGGGCCTCTGTCAATCAAACTTGTTCCACTGCATCCTGTTGATGCCTGATCACAATGGGGTGTAGGAAGTCTGGAGGTCAAATCAACATGTTGGTCCATTGTCATGTTCCTCAACATGTTCCTGATTGGTTGATGTTGTTTCCATGTGGTGGGGTGCATTTTCCTGTGGGGGTAGGCCAGTGACATTTGGGATTTCCATTTGCATGAGGCAGTGTGTTGGTTGTGGGACAATGTTTATTTGGGTGTCTAAGGCCTGGTCCACACGTAGCCGGGTATCTCACAAAATGAAGATATTTTTCTACGATTTTTCCTGTCATCCACACGAAAATGCAGATTTACGGTATAAAAAACGATTCTTTTAAAAACCTCCGACCAAAGTGACGATTTGTGAATCCTCCGTTTATGCGTCCGCATGTGGACGTCTGGCATGCTTATGTAAAATAAGGTGGTGTGTACGTAAGTTTGTTTCTAGATGGAGGGGGCAGGATATTCGGTTTTACAAAAACCTGGCTACGTGTGGACAATGTCTAAGTCTCAACAACATGGATGCCAAAATCCAAGGTTTTCCATCAGAACACCACATAGTACCAATATGATCAATGTTATTCACTTCACCTGTCAGTGGTCATGATGTTTTGGATGATCGGTGCACATCAGGACATGCTGGTTCATGAGTGTGAGGCAGAACGTCCAGACATTCCGTTTTAACTATGTGGTCACACTGTTTAGTGTGATGCCTGCTTTTCCTGAACCTCTACAATGAAGGTGAAGAGTCCAAAGTTAGTATGAGTTTTTGAGCCACAACAGCTACATTAATTGGAAACACCCCAGCCTAAAATAAAACACAATTATCATTTATATCCTGTGGACTTTTCTTCTAAGCAAACAATAAACATTTAGGCACTCACCAAAATACATTGTCTGTATCCCCGAGGCCTGTAAAATATGCTCAGCACATTTCCTCCCTCATAAATCATTTGCAAATCCAGTTTTTAAAAAATTTAAAATCCTACATTTTTGACATTAGTGTTTGCTGGTGGGTGGCTCGTTGGCGCAGTGGTTAGCACTGCCGCTTCACAGCAAGACGGCTCTGGTTCGTGGTCGTCTTCATTGCTGTTGTTGACGCATTGACACATTTATTGACACAACACTGCAGCCAACCAACTGCACAATAACAAACCAGAACATTAGATTGTGAAACATTACATAAACATTGCCCCACAGTGCTCCTAGTGGTCAAAGACTCCACAGGGTGCCTTTAAAGTACTTGAAAATTCGAACATCAACTATTTCACAACTGAGCAAACCGTTAATTATTCATGAACATCATGTGATGCAACTGAAGACGGAACTACCACTAAATCCACGTTGTGGTCAGATTGTTTCCAGAGCAAACATGGACTCTGGACCTCACTGTAATGTTGCTGCAAGTAAATAAAAAAGCATTTTAAGGCTTTAATTGATGCTTGTTGTCAACAGTTAAAGCTCCTCCTATGAAACATCCATAAATAGTTAATACAGTAGAAAATGTGGTAAATAATATATGATTATACAGAGAGAGAAAAAAACAAAACAGTGGAACACAGTTTAGTTCAGAATTACTCAAAAGTTGAAGATATATAAGTTGAATAACTTGAAAACTCATGAAGACACATTGGTTTATTATTCAGCAGCTCTTTGTACAACAGTTACAGGTGCCTCATACAATTGAAATGTAATTCAGCTATTCTCCTATTTAATTAAATCCATAATAGCAATATTAAAATTATGATGTACTGATTTAGATAAATCTTTTTATGGTTTAAACATTATTTTTGATTGGTTGAGTTGACATAATAAGTTGATAATGGTAATGAAAATAGACTCAATAGAGAGCAAATCCTGGACATTTCAGACAGTTAAGACTATGTGTTAGAGAACCTGTTGGCTGAACAAACAAAGTGCAATTCAGGGTGACCATCATGACTTTTGCTTTTTAATAAATTCCACTAAAGCAATGAGTTTGGAAATATTTTCAACTCATGTACAGAGTTTAGGCTACACTTACTGATGCAGTTGATGGTTTACACTCACCGGCATCTTTATTAGGAACATCTTCCTAGTAAAAGGTTGGACCCCTTTTGCTTTCAGAACTGCTTTAATTCTTCGTGGCATACTTTCAATAAGGTGTTGGAAACATTCCTCAGAGGTTCTGATCCATATTGACATGATACACATGGTACATCCATGATGCCAATCTCCCATTCTACCACGTCCCAAAGGAGCTCTACTGGATTGAGATTTGGTGACTGTGGAGGCCGTTGGAGTCCAGTGAACTCATCGTCATGTTCAAGAAACCAGTTTGAGATGATCTGAGCTTTGTGACATGGATCATTATCCTGCTGGAAGTAGCATCAGAAGATGGTCCACTGTGGTCATAAAGGTTTGGACATGGTCAGTAACAATACTCAGGTAGACTGTGGCATTTAAACTCAATTGGTATTATGGCCTAAAGTGTGCCAAGAAAATACCCCCCACACCATTACACCACCAGCAGCAGCCTGAACTGTTGACACAAAGCAGGATGGATCCATGCTGTCATGCTGTTTACGATAAATTCTGACCCATCCATCTGAATGTCACAGCTGAAATGGAGACTCATCAGACCAGGCAACGTTTTCAACGTAATTCACACAGGCAAGTGAGCCTGTGTGAATTGTAGCCTCAGTTTTCCTGTTCTTTGAGCTGTAGCCCATCAAGGTTGGACATGTTATCCGTTCAGAGATGGTGTTCTGCCTTCCTTGGTTGTAACCAGTGATTATCTGAGTTACTGTTGCCTTTCTATCATCTCCAACCAGTCTGCCCATTCTCCTCTGACCTCTCGCATCAACAAGGCATTTTCATCCACACGACTGCTGCTCACTGCATGTTTCCTCTTTTTCGGACCATCCTCTGTAAACCCTAGAGATGGTTTTGGTGAAAATCCCAGTATTTCAGCAGTTTCTGAAATACTCAGACCAACAACCATATCACATTCAAAGTCACTTAAATCCCCTTTCTTCCCCATTTTGATGCTGGGTTTGAACTTCAGCAAGTTGTCTTGATCACATCTGCTGCCTAAATGCATTGAGTTGTGGCCATGTGATTGGCTGATTAGCTATTTGTGTTAACAAGCAATTGAACAGGTGGACCTAATAAAGTGGCCAGTGAGTGTATGTTTCCCCACTGCAGGTAGCTAATGCTAGTCATATCAGACGTGAACTCTGGCCATCTTACTCCTGAGTTTAGCACTGATAAAGCATATTAGCAAACTAGTGGATGAAATGATCTGCTCAGAGAGAGTTTTTGATGTTGTAGTCTTTTGTAGTCCTGTATTAAATGTTTCTGTGCTGATTATTATTTCACTTACCACTGAAGTCACTGAACTGAACAAACAAACGTGAGCAAGCATCAAGATGACAGCAAGTACCATAACAGAGCCTTATCATATAATAACTCATTTATATCAAATGATTGCTTCCCTTATTTTTATGTGCACACATAAGCCTCCCCACATCTGCACCCAAGCAAATGCCTGTTTCCCTCTGAGAAGCTGCGGAGGAATCCGCTCCAGCTACGTTCTCTGGAAAACGACAGACATGTAAACAAGAGAGATAAAAAAGAAGACGCATTTACTTGTATCCTGTTGACAGCAGGGGTGGGGGTGTAAATACAGTGGGGCACAGCTACCTGCTACTGCCTCTAATAAATACCATTGTTTGTCTCCCTTTTACGCAATTAACAGATGTTTTGATCTGGGTGTTTTCACTTTCATCTGCCGTCAGTAATGAGACGCGAACTCCTGATACACTTTCCATCTCTGAACTCCAGGGACCACTTCTGACAGAGAAAAAGAGAAACATCACACCAGCCGCATGCAGGGAGAGAGGGAGAGTCGGAAAGTGACAGAGAGAGAAAGAAAAAAATAAATAGATAACATAGAGATGATAGGGCACCTCAACAGGGGGTAAAACCTTGGTTCTATATAAAACAAGACAGCCCTGTCATCTCCCCTCTGTAGTGCGCTGCTGTAGATGATGTTTTTATTAATGTACGAAAACATCGCACACAGTCGGTGTCACTGCTGTGATGTGCTTAATATGTGGTGGAGTGCGTCACGTGAACATAGAAGTGGTGATGTTTGTAGTTAGTTTCACTGTCAGGCTGAATGATGGAGCAGGATGTTTTAATTGGAAAAACACTCCACTTCGTCCTTGCACATACTTCAGTGGGAGTTGAACCGTTTCTACTCACTACCACGCCGGAGCATTTATTGGAACTTGCGCTATTTCAAGGTCAGAGAGCATGACACAGTTAGCTCTCCAGAGCTCTCCAAATGGCTAAAATGGAGAAGCAGCCTCACACCGCTATGACTAAAATGGATGTGGTGTTGTTGTGCTTCTCTTCTGTTGCATCACATCTGGTGGGGCTGTATTTCACAATTTTTAGAACAAGTTCAGTAACATCAGTGTCACTGACTCATTGTTATAGCAACAGAACAGTGTTATTCACTCGTCTATTTAGATTTTGGCAGAGGTAGAAAAAAAAGAAAGAGAAAAAAGCTTTTCCAGTCTCTCTCTGGCCTGCTGATGGAGACTTAATGTGTTTCAAAATTCTCCCAAGTGTCCCTTATCCATACAGCCCAAGGCTGTTCATTCTGACATTACAGTTATGGAGCGATTATTGGTTGAACTTTGTGTGTTTTTTTCAGACATGAATTAAAACAAATAGCCCAGGGCAAAAATAAAATGAGACCATAACACACAAAAAGAGAAACAACTAAAAACATTATTTTTTCTCCTTTTTAAAGACGCATATGTGAATTTATCACATGGGAACAAAGAAGAATTCCTTTTTATTTTCTGTACATTTTACAGTTAATTGACATGTCAAATATGAAACATGTGCCAAATGTGACAAATCTGAAAATCAGACATTATAAATTAAACATAAGATGACATGTGCATGCGATAATTTAATCATATTTATATTCATTTATTCACATTCATAATCTGTTACACGTACACTTACCAAGCTCTTTATAAGGAACCCTACACAAATACTTTTCAGGGGCTCTGACAGCTCTGAGCACAGCCTCAGTTCTTGGTGTCATGAAATCCAGAAGATGGAAACCTTCCTTTGACATTCTGCTCCATGTTGACATGATTGTGTCACATCAATTCATCAGATTTGTCGCTGCACATTCATGCAGGAAGACCCCTTTTCTACCACATTTCAAAGACGTTCTGTTGAATTCAGATCTGGTGACTGAGGAACTGAAGTCTGCTAAACTCACTATGACATATACAAAACCAGTTGGAGTTGACTTTTGTTTGGTGACTTGCTGCACTCTTTTCTGGAGAAAGCCATTAGATGTATACTGTGTGTGAAGGTTTGCACATGGTCAGCAAAAATACTTGCTACTAAAAGCCATGACTGCTTGGGATTAGCCCAGTGTTGACACAAGACTTGTTGCAGGTCTGGACATGTCATCTGCAGCCTCTGCAGAAATAGAGACTCATCACACAAGGCTACATGTTCCCATCTCCAGCTGTCCAGCTTTGGTGAGCCTGTCCCCACTGCGGCCTCAGATTTCTGTTCTTGGCTGACAACAGTAAAACCCAACGTGGTCTTCTGCTGTTGTACCCCATCAGCCTCAAGGTTGGACGTGTTGTATGTGCTGAGATGGTTTTCTGCACAACACGCTTGTAAAGAGTTGTCTGGTTATCCGTGTTATCATGGCCTTTCTGTCAGCTCCAACCAGCCGGGCCATTCTCCTCTGACCTCCTCTGACAAGGTGTTGGTGTCCGCAGAGCTGCTAGTCACTGTATGATTTTTCTGTTTTTCACCAGTCTGAGGAATCTCTGGGGACTGTTGTGGTAAAATCCCAGGAGATCAGCTCCAGCCTGTAGCTTGACATCGACAACCATGCCCTGGCCAAAATAACTCAAATTCTGGTGTTTGATGTGAACGAATAACCGTGGCCTTGTCCACACGAATACAGATATTCTCTAAAAAGAACACTTACTCTTTCAGGCCTCTCATCCACACACAGACAGGGTTTTATTTTATGTTTTTTAAATACCTGATAAAGTGCACATTTTATGAAAACAGTTAATGAGTGTCCTTGTGGGTTTGGGAAAAGGTGATGTTATATTCCTTAACTTGTGCATGCCTAGTGTTGCTATGTGTAACGAGCATGTACCTGAAGCAATGCTAGCTATGGAGGATTTTTATACTGATTCCTTTACGTCTGGTTGCACAAACAGTTATACATTTACAAGTCTGCAGAAAGGACGGAATGACAAAATGCTGTTCTCTGGTATTTGATGTACTATTCATGCGGACTGGGCCTGCATGCTTATTGTAACATTTGTGTTCATTTTTACATTTTCACGTCTATGGAGATATTTTCTAAAATGATGGACATGGTGATAGATTCTTTTTAAACTAAGGGGAATGTATTCATCTAAAAAAAAAAAGTATATTAGTGTGGTCTGATGCTCTTGACCGGTATCAGCATGATTTTATTCACTGTACTGCTGCCACGTGATAAGCTGATTGAGTAATTGCGTGAATAAGAAAGTGTGCAGATGTTCCTAATAAAGTGCTCGATGAGTCTATATAGTGTTGATTAGTAAATTACATAAATGATATCACATCCAGTAGATTTGAACATATGTTACATACAGCATAGGAACACATGTGCACTTGTTAAATCCCCCTTTTCTTATAATGAACATACAAACTGCATTTACATGTGTAACACATTGATATATGTTACTGCATAGGACACTTTGAGATGGGATTATATATGTCACATTTGAAATATGTGACTGTGGGACCAAGCAGTAAGAGCAGGAACACGAGAGTAATTTTTCAAGGCTTTCATAAGCCAAATGAAACAATCGATAGAAAAAACAGGGTTGCAAAAGATTAAAATACTTGAGAAAGAAAAAGTATCAACAGAAGTATTAACTCTGGGTCCTTTAAACAAACTGAGGTCAACTGAACAATGTGGCAACACAAGCCTGAACTAAACAAACCTGACCTCCCTAATGACTCAGAAGAAGAGGTATATATACACACGGCTAGCCTACAGACACACAAAAGGGGGAGAGAACCTACTCCAACACCATTAAAACCTGAAATATACTCAACTGCCAATTAAAGGTATAATAAAAATAATACTTGTATATTCTAAATATTAATACCGCCTCAAAACTCAAAGAAATATCCACATGCTGCTTTTCTTGAAGCCCCTTCAGTTAAGAGCTCCCCTGCCCAGCACTGGAGTTGGCGCCTTCCACTTCCTGTCTTTCAGCATAAAAGGCTGCCGTAAACTCCGCCCCCCCATTTTGCCAGCATGTGGAGAAACACAGAGAACGACTCAAAACCAGCTTGATAAACGTATGAACCAAAATGTGCTCACTCAAACTGGAAGCAGCATCATAATGTAAATCAAAGAAAATGAACATGCTTAACAAGATTTGTTTGAAATGAAAGGGAACATTACTAACACTGCATGGTGCCAGCTGTTGATGGGTCCATCACAGTGAGGTATGTGAAGTGTCACTCTCATGCAAACCACAACTTCATCTACAGTATTAAATGCAATTCACATGTGGTACATTTACACTATTAACAGTCAACAGTAACAATTTCATAATTCATCATTGGATAAAAGATCCTAAAGTGCCTAAAATCAACTTCTATACCAACAAAAACTGTTTAAAATGATTTCTCTCCCCATGAAAATCATTAGCAACCCTGTAATTAATCACCCAATAAACTATGAGCAAAACCGTTGTCTAGTGCATTTTTCTCAAAGCCAACCATTTCATGTATGGAGCCATTAAATGTCATTATTACACATTTTCCTTTTGAAATATCATGTTTACACAAATGTAAAGGCTTCATCCATCAAACACTAAGTAGCAGAAAATAACACAAAGGACAGAATGATAAATCAAGCACTGTGTTAATATGTGTGATGATTATTAATCAGCGGGAGAATCCCAATTATCCAAAGCTTGCACAAAACCTCACTCATGTTAGCACCCATTAAAGTAGTCAGAACACGGTGGTGTCTGTGCAGGGGGAGCACATGTGTTTATTTTGGTTATGTACTGCACATGTGCGTAGAGTGGGTGTTTGGGGATGAGTGAGAGGGCATGGTTCTGAGGGTGGCTTGCGTTCCACATCCAGTGGCCCTCTGCTGCACTGACAAAGTGCCTCTGAGCTGTGCTGCAGGCCACCCTGCACTCTGACCTCCCACACACACCGTGTGAGAGCAATGCCTCCCAGGTGCTTGATTTTCATAGGCACATGAAGGTGTTTTGATGTTTCTCACCATGGTTCTAAACCTTTAAATGCAATGTTTTGAGAGCAGCTATTCAAGTAACACAGATTGATCTACAAATCACTGCAATTATGTAATACTGACCTTTGAGAACACAGAATATCAATAATTAACCCAGCATTTTTACAAGCATTCTTCAGTGATTTTTTCTTTCTTTGTAGTCGATACTGTATTTATGTGTATCCATAATGCACACATCTTTAGGTTTAAATTCATTGCCATCCAAACTCTTCAGTATCAAAGGAACAGTGAACCTGTGCATCATCATTCCACCAGAGTTCAAAGTGGTTCAGTTCAGTTAGCAGGGTGCCTGTAGAATATCTCCTCAGCTGGCTTTAACTCCGTTGTTTAACTTGACAGTTTGACAAGTGTGTATAAGGAAACCTGAGGCTGTTCCCACACCATCTTGTTTAAATCGGATCCCAGTTAAACTAGTCGTTCATTAGTCTTCCTCTGACATGCAGATACCATACTGTCACAACGTACTGAGTCGTGCCAGCTCCTGTCACAAGTTGTCCGAGTTACAGCAGCGCCATGCAGAAAATTGCAGAATTGGAAGGCAGAAACAACATTCTCCTCAAATCAATTAGGTTAAGAGACTTCTGGACGTTCTTGATGTCGTGACTTCTGCCATCCCACCAAAGAATTATGGATACTACAGTCCAGAGATGATACTAAGAGTACTCGAAAAGTGGTCTGGGGGATGTTGCTGATGACGCACCCTGACTGCAGCTGGGTGCCAGGCTTAAAAACCTGTCCTGCTCATTCCATGTCTGATCACAGAAGGATAACTCCAGAGGGAACTACAAGGTGTCATCACCACATCTCTAGGAGGCTTAACTAAAAACCCTAGATGAAGGAAATGGACACAATCCTGGCAAACAGTTACTAAATATAAACTCCTGGGTCCCAGGACAACTTGAAATGAAATGTCCACTGAGAAATCAGAAAAATAAAAGTAAAATTAATTTCTTATGTTTGCTATCAATGGTTTGTTGCATTGTTATCTACTGCACAAGAGCACAGGAGCAGCTTCTTGTCTGAATTCTCCGCTGGTGTTGCTCTAAAAGGATGAAAGCACTAATCTGTCTACCTGCGAATTTATGTAATCAAAACTTCCCCCTGCATTCAACACACTCATTGCAACCATCGTGTTTACCTACCTTGTGCTCACTCTGGGTATTTACTCAGGCTCCTTACAATTAGCTGTTTGCTTCTCAGATGTTAGCGTGTCATTTTGACTCTTTGTTGCTATGAAACTTCTTTTTTTAGTTATTTTTTTTGGGAGGAGGGGAGGAGGGGGAACAGGTTAAGCCCTGGACTACTGATCCGAAGGTCAAAGGATCGATCCCCCGTTGCGGCCACTCTGGGCCCCTTGAGCAAGGCCCTTAACCCCTGACTGCTCCCTGGGCGCCGCAACGTGGCAGCCCACTGCTCCAAACTCGAATGAGTCAAAATGCATAAAAGGAATTTCCACAAGGGGATTAATAAAGGATAACATTAAACTTTTTTTTTAATTTCATACACACACTGTCCTCTCTGACATTTAATTTTGCTGTTTCGCTTTGCTTCCTTACGCTGACGACTATCCTTTTTGCCACCTTTTCAACAGCAAACTTGTAAATTCTTTCCCTTTTAGTAATCGTCAAAAAGTTCCTATTCTTTGTTGTCATAAAGAATCACTACAGTCAGAATCAACATTTTGTTTTGGGGTTTTTTCCCCCCATTATACCACACAGCTTCATTCCAGTGTCTCAAAATGAGGAAGTTGACATTTTAGCCCACTTATCTCTATCACACACTACTCTTGACATTTTAAGGAATTTAAATGGTGAATTCCTTGCATGAGGAGGGAAAGAGTTGGCTAACTTGGGAAAATACGGAGGACAATAACTGATAATTTCCAGTCAGGTTTTAACCAAAGACAGAGCACAGAAACAGCTCACCTCAGAGTCACAAGTGACATCCTGCAGCCCGACTGTGGTAAAAGCTCTTAGCTGCTTTTTTGCTCCATTGATCACAACTTGATATTAGATTGTCTGAAGTAGGTGGGAATAATGGGAGTGGCACTTGAATGGTTCTATCAAGTCATAAGTTCATTGTATCCATCAGTGACAGATTATTAGACTGTGCTTTTCTAACCTGTGGACCTGTTTCCACAACAATCTAGGTGAAGTCTTACTCTCCCTCTTCATTCTCTCTTTAGGACAAATTATACATCCACTTACTGAGTCTAATGTAATTATTATGCCGATGATATCCAGCTTTACGTTTCTCTGAAACATTGGAACTTTCAAGTGTGTCTACTTGGTACAATTGCTTTAATATATTGTATTGCATTGCTTGTATAGAGCTGGATGTATCATAGGTAACTGCTGCTAAATGTCAACGAAGCCAACGTTCTTGTGTTTGGCTCTGTCTGCCAGCCATAGATTGTATGGTTTGCATGAAGGTGGTGATTGACTCTAGTGTCTTCAGGTTCCCTGACAGACAGTTACATCCGGTTTCTAAAGATCAACATGGCAACAGCCAAATGCCGAACAGAATGAAAGCCCACAAACCAACTGGTGACGTCACGATCACTGCATCCATGTTCTATACAAAGTCTATGCTATCAGTTCAGTGTTGGCTTCAAGAAATCTCAGACCCATCTTTCATTTCAGGTTGAGCTGTGAGAAACATCTAGAGAGTTATTCTGTCCTTTAAATTGACTTTAGTAAACATTGCTAGAACACATTCCCCACTGCTTTGCTTTTTTCTTGTTGAACTATGGTGATGCACGGTATTCCTGTAAATGTTGAGATGCTGTGCCACACTTAGAATTAGTTCAAAACACAAGACTACATAACTTACTGAATGCCTGTTCACTGTTTACACATAATCCAGAACAGACATGGGCTATGCATGTGTTCCTCTACAATCAGACGGATACACATGCATGAGTCCACTCTAGGTTTTATTACACTTCTTCTCCGTTAACATCCTAAAACTTTACTGTCCAGGCTGTGAACAACTTAGCACCACTATATGCTATGATATACTTCTATTACTGACCCTACTTAGCAGCAGTAAGCCTCTCGGGTCATCAGAAAAGAGGGCTTTTGGTTGTGCTTCCCTCAAGTTCAAGACCCAGAGTAACCAGGCTTTTGCTGTCTTGACTCCCAGATTATGGATCAGTCTCCCTCCAGGGGGGGTCAGGTCAGGAACACTGTTAAGCATTTTAAATCTCATCTCAAGACCATACCTTTTCTCAAAGGCATTTCATTGACAACCTCTTGCACTGAGCCTTCTTTTTATTCTCTCTATTGATCATTTTGGCTAGTCTTTGACTTTTTACCTCTGGTTTGGCTAACTGCTATTCAAGTAATAATTTACTTACCTGCCACCATGTCACTGTGATGGTACGCTTCCATGAGTTCATTTGTAATATCAGTTACAGAGCATGAGACCTAACAGCAGCACACTTAAATACCTGCAATGATCAGTTAACATTTAAAACAATAAAATAAAGATGACTTTCTGAAGACATTTTCTTGTCACATGAAATGAATTTGATCATTTGAAGGGTCGTATGCCGTTGACAACTATATTATTATAATACATAAATGTAAATAACACACCCAAATTTGTTCAGGAAGTATAATTTGAATGTTGTAACACTAAAGGCAACAGCATTCCTGGCTGTTCTTTTGTCCTCTGTCCTGTGTTTCTTTACATCAGGGCTAAATGAGATTAATTTATCTCGGAAATGCTGGATTATAAAGGAGAGCAGCAGCTATAATAAACACAAAATGATTGGATTTACTGTACACGAGCAGCAAAAGAGCATCCAGGTGGCATTTTGCTCTATTCCCCTGTCGTACCTTAAACTTTGTATTATGTTGTTTACTGATACTCCTCTTCCCACATAATGAAATTCAAGAATAATGGATGATCGATCCCAGCCCACCGTATTCAAAGGAAAGGAAGAAAGCCATTGAGAGACTGATGAGTTCACACATTTTCAATGGAGATCTTAACATCTTAAATTTCAGAGCCAGTTTTGCCAGCAGACTGGATCTAGTATCAGCGTGTTCTATTTGGAAGCCAGTTAAAAGCTGTTTGAGATCTCTTGGTAAAAAGAGCCAATTGATTGAAACGGGATGACACTTAGATGTTGGATGTAAATCTGTCTTAACACAAGGTTAAAGCTTTTGCTGCTCTGAGGGACAAAGGAGGATGTGCTAATGTAAAAGCAATGCGAATAACATGATCAAAGGAACGTTTTCTATATGAACCTTGGATCATTTCATACACCAAAGTCAAAACAATTTCAAATGCTTAGGGTATAATGTTTTTCACTGAGCCTCAGCCAGAATGGCACCATGATTGATGATGCATCATGCCCTGACAGAAACAGCTAATAAATCTGCCTAAACCCTTTTGCAGCATGTTTGCTGTGCATCTGAATTGGCAGCAACTATATGCATCACTACCAACATGTCTTACAGCTTTTCTCTCAGCATCTTTTATTGAGTAAATAATAAGAGCAGAGCACAGATTGTGCACTGGTTTATTCCAGAGTATCTATCCTGTGTTATTTCCTTGACAGTTTCAATAACAGGTACATGTTCACCTCCTGCATTCTTACATTAATGTGTGTGAGGCATTGTGAGCGGTGGCTGCCGCATAGCAGCAGCTGCCCAGTATGTTAACGGCTGAAACAAAATGAAGGTGACTGGTAATGGTTATTGTTTTGTCCCTCTCTGCCATTTAATCTCCTTTCAGGGAGCTTCATTAGATGTGGAAGAGCAAACGGCTTGTAGATAAAACTTGATCTGTAAGCCAGGGACACTCAGGACAAGCCAATCTTCATTCCACTCCTGGCCAAAATGGCATGAGCTCCAGTCCAATTTTCTGTCACATGAGCACTCTGTCACTGATCAGAGGGATTTTGTTCAATTTTATTTCAGTGCTGTTACTTAGACACAGCAGCGCTTGGAACTAAATGCTAACAGGCTCACAATGACAGTACAAAACAGCTAAGGGTTATTGTGCTTACAATCTCATTTTTATAAAACTAGAAATCTGAATTAGAGGTGGCATTATAGGAAAAATGATGGGATCACTAAAGTCATTAGAATTTGCCTCCTTAAATATCCATATCAAGTCTCACAGTAATCTTTCAATAGTTAATATGAAGATAATTGAAGATACAGAGAATAAAGATGTTTCTGTGACAGTAAACTCAGTTATAAGCTTTTGCTTGTCAGCTATTCTTATGTAAGGCATCTATTCATTTCCAGGTACCTATAAAATAAATGTGTATGTCTTTTCAGGTTAAAGCTGACCATTTCTTTCAGCAATGAGATGTTTGAATGTCTGTTACATCAGCAAGAACTGTGACTGTCTCCACAGCAGACTGACATGTACCTGTTGTGGTATGAATAGAATGTCTGTGTCTGCTCTCCAAAAGGAAAGGAAAGGATAAATCGGCCCTTATGTCCACAGCATGTTGATTGCGTCTCTTCCAAACATTGGCAATTGATGGCCGTAAAAGTTGGCAGTGTAGGGATAAATGATTGACAGCTGCTATTCAACAGGAATAAACACAGGATTCACCCTCCTACAAACATTGGCTGCACCTGATTGGACGACACTCCACTCGGAAGCTGCCTGCAAATGGATTTCAAACCAGACCTCTCCTAAAGATTCTGTTTTTATTATGAAAACAGGAAAGTGAATTTTTTTTCTGAGATCATCCGTGGCAAGAAATAAACTATGCAGTTGCTGAATCTGTCCTAATTTTAGGCTAACAATGGTTCGTTTCAAAATGAGGGGCGTTGTGTTGCTCGCCCCGTCTGTCGAAATGCAAAGTGATGCCCCCAGAATGCTTTGTTTCACATAGACAATGGATGGGAAACATTAAAGTGACAAATCCTATATTGTGTTGGTTCCTCTTATGTGGTAAAAAGTGCTCTGAACCATTGGGCATGGACAAGAGGACCTCTCAGGGTGTCCTATGGGGTCTGGAACCAGGATGTTGGCAGTGGATCCTTTGGGTACTCTGGCTTGTGCAGTGGGGCCTCTGTCAATCAAACTGGTTCCATTGCATCCTGTTGATGCTTGATCACAATGGGGTGTAGGAAGTTTGGAGGTCAAATCAACATGTTGGGCCATTGTCATGTTCCTCAACATGTTCCTGATTGGTTGATGTTGTTTCCATGTGGTGGGGTGCATTTTCCTGCAGGGGTAGACC
Source organism: Dascyllus trimaculatus (assembly GCA_024666655.1). Lineage (NCBI taxonomy): Eukaryota > Metazoa > Chordata > Actinopteri > Pomacentridae > Dascyllus > Dascyllus trimaculatus. Next base: position 5,919,771 of record CM045445.1, on the reverse strand, counting down.
AGTGACATTTGGGATTTCCTTTTTCATGAGAGAGCATCCTTGTTGTGGAACAATGTTTATTTGGGTCTCTACGTCTCATCAACATGGAACACCACATAGTACCAATATGATCAATGTTATTCACTTCACCTGTCAGTGGTCAGAATGTTGTGGCTGATGTGGTGTATAATAGATGTGGAATCTACATATGTTCACAGAGTAGATGTTCCATGGTGTCAGGGCGGGTCTGAGAACCCAGGTGCAAAACTATGTTGATATATTTTACGTGTGATGTTTGGTAAGTGTCAGTGTTGCTCCAAGAAAAGAGTTGGGACCACCAAAGTTAATTGGATCCATTTCCTTGGGACTATGAATAAGACTATAATCATGGCAATGTAACCAATAGTTCCTGAAGATACTTAAGTCTGGACCACACTGGTGGAATGATTGACAGACTGACACCGCTAGAGCCTCACAGCTAGCATCACTGCAAACAAGCTGTAAACTAATATGCTATTGCACTGCCAACAAGACTCAAGCCAAAACCTGGACGAGAAGCCCAGTTGGCTAGTTTAAATCCAATCTCTCCTTGTATCAAAGCCAGGAATGGCACTCTGAATGTAAATGAAACATGCCAATCTCCCCATCCCTATTTCAAATCATCCCCCATCCACAGCGATAGGAGGAAGGTAGAAAGCACTCTGGCTGTGATTTGTTTCATGTGAGGCACCAGGGAAGTGTGGAAATGTTCAGTTGTTATTAGGAAGGACACGGAGGAGGAGGAGGAGGAGGAAGAGGAGGCGGAGATGGCTGCAGCTCCGGCTATGGGAATGGCGTGAGCATATCAGGCCGAGCAGATTGTGTGGTCTGAGTGGCTATTAAAAGTGACAGGATGGAGGCCTTGGAGTTGGTGAGCCGCCTGATTACACCTCTCCTCCCCAGTCCCCCTATTGACTGTGGTTAGGATGTAGCTTTCCATTTCCTGCCGAAATAAATTAAAAGTCAGAAGTAATTTGCCTGATGGGGGGTGGGGGAGTTGTGGGGGGTGGGCGGTTGGGTTGCAGGTGTTTTCTCTGTCTTTCTTTTTTTTTTTCTTCTTCTTCTTTTTGTGCTTCAAAGTTTCTGAATAAAAATTCTCCCAGCCCGGAAATCAATTGAACCCTTGGCTCTTTGATAAGGAAAGGGCTTATTTTCAGCCTGTGACAGTTTTGTGGCAGGGAGGCAAAAAAAAGGTAGGGATTTGATTAAAGGGGAGATAGTGAGAGATTGAGGTCTTGTTCTTGCCATAGGAAAGATCAAGGCGCGCAATCATGTCTGCTACAATGCTGGCTCTACCGCCATGCTGCTGCTCCCTCTTTGTCTCTCGCTGTCTCACACACACACACAAACACACTCTTGATTTCTTTTTTACATACGCATGAACCGGCATGCATACTGACATTTCCTTATGTGCGCTTTGTAGTGACATTTGATAAGTAAGAAACGATCCGTCCTGTCCAAGATCCCAGTTGAGCACGCTCTGAGATTCTCCCTGCCTGTCAGACGCACGGCGGACGTGCAGCAGCTACACAGCCTCTCCAGCAAACATCCTGTTGCCTGTTCACAAAACTCGCCTTTCACGACCCCGTGAAGCACGCGGCGCCGCCCACACGCCGCCAGAGTTTTGGTAGTTTTGGATAGATGCCTTGAGAGCACCAAAGTAAGGGCAGGGTGTGAATAATCCCAAAGCTGTTAAACTGTTGAACTGCAAAGCTTTCAACAGCGAGCTGGATGACAGTGACGGCTGTATGTGGGTAGACTTCTGCCATCGGGATAAATATTGCATGATGCTTCGCCGAGGTAAACAATGACAAATGATATCGTGAGATGTGCGCTGTGAAAGTATATCAAAAGAGAACTTGAAGTGTTGCGGCACATTCAGACTGAAATGAGTGCGATTATTCAAGAGATCACACATTCGCAATCTTTTGGACAGTTGCTCCTTTGAGGGACTTATTGCGCCACTTTGACCACATACACTCTGGCCGTCCACAAAGGCTCCAGAGCGTCGCTGTGCCTCTTGTTGCTCGTGCTCGTGCTGCTGTCGAGAGCAAGGTGAACCCCTTGAACATCAAACAGGCTTTCATGTTTCTTTTATTTTAAATGGCAGTGTTTGTACAACACCAGGAATCTGAAGCCTTCCCCTGCTCATGTGCTCAAGGGATGCTTCCATATCACCCTGCACCGGGATGCCAGCCACCCCCCACCCCCCATTCTGAGAGCATGAGACGGGATGCACGGGGGCGTCTGGTGTGGGCGGAGAGAAGAGAGGGATCGACGCAGAGAGACGGAGAAGGGTCGAGGCTCGCGGGCTCCCTCTTTGCTCTTTGAGGGGCACAAATGAAATTCACATCAGGTGCGGCGCGATCAAAAAGGCAGATGACTCAGTGTCGGGCCGTGTTTAGCCGCTTGCCTTTACAACTTCAAATGGCACACAGCCGCAGATCACACCAACCACAGGTACACTGCTACAACCCCCCTTTCAGAAATACGCACACTTGAGCACAGACAAAGACACACACATGCTGCAGCTTTCTGTGGTGAGCCCATCTGGGAGCGAAAAGAGGCCTCACTTGAAGTGCTTTCCCAGTCGAGGTGACTACATAAATAGATGGAGGGAGGAGCAGCAAGGGGGGGCCGGGGGCTTCAGAAGATGGAGGAGAGAACGCGTTTGGGCACTTTCACCTTCGTTAATTTTAGATGTTGTTTATTTCCCTCCTTTAAGCTTTCCCAGAAGAGAGCTTATTGCCTCAGTACATATTTCCATTTTTCACCAGTGGCTGAGCTGCTGCAAGATAATTTCATCTGACTGATTCTGGATCCAGTGATCTGGGCTTGTTCACTTGGAAAGCAGCAGAAAGGCTCTTTGTGTTTAGATACAAAGAGTGTGTGTGTTTGTTTGTATGTGTTTACCAACAAAGATGTCCAGATACTTTTCTGTTTTTTAAAAGGGAGATAATAGATCTTTTGTTGCTATTCATTATCTGTCACTAGTCCCAATCCGATACCATTTCCTAGATAACACATGCTTCAAGAACATTGAAGTTATTTAAATCCAATATATACACTTGACAACTGAATAACTCTGCAATGCATTAAGAGGGGAAAAGGCACTTCCACATCCAAGCTGTTCCTTAATGTAGAATTGCTGTCATGGTTGACCCGGTTGCCCCATCAAGTGGAGCAGTTTGATACTGTAGCAACCCAAGGAAGAGGTCACCTGGACCACAGGCAGTTCCGTGTTAGAAAGCAAAGAGGACTGTGGGGGTTTAGCTAACAACAGGTCACCATGACAAAGACTTCTGTGACGCTTAATGGTCCACAGCCACACATCATGTGTTTCAGACTAGCAATATGCTGTGATTATCAATTTAAAAAACGATTCAACATTTGCATCTCTAACATCCTGACACTGTGTCAGTTGTGACAGCCAGAGGGGTCTTGGCCATTTGGAGGTCGGCTTTCAGGCTGCCTGTAAAACTCCTCAAGAAGCAAAACTCAATACATGACATATGCCTCATACATTAGAATAAGTGGAGAGGTGAAATCCCATAAATGTTTCAAGATTTACAGACTGAAATCAAATTAAAGTATTTAAAACAAGTGATATTTTTCTTGTCGTCAACAAATAACTACACATATAAAAATCAAACTATACCGGATTTAAATCTGCCACTATTCCCATCAAGAAATACAGTGCCCCCAGTGGTTCTGGAATGCTTATCATGCTTCATGAAAAAGTCCTGTTCTGTAATTATGTCAGGTACCATCTGTGAAGAAGACTGAAAGTTCAAAACTAAACTTCAATTTGACTTAGAGATTAATCCCTCCTCACAACTACATATATGTTCTCCTGGTGAACCCCTGACCTAGTGCACCCAGCTCTTTCACTCTTATGGTAGCCACAAACTCACCTCTGATCACCGGTGGATCTAACCTTCCTCCATGTGACTCACCGGTCGATCTAACCTTCCTCCATGTGACTGTGACATTGTTGTGACTCAGTCTGCCTGCTGAAGGTCAGTGATGATGCGGAAACTACACAAAGCGTTACATCGTCTTATATACTTCTGCAAACTTCTAAACTCTCCGAAAACCACAACCCATCCTTCTTCTAAACCAATCAGGATATCCGGGGTGTGTGATGTCGCTGTGTTAAAAGTTTAACCACCTCCCTTTCTTAAAAATAATCACCCCCTCTTCTCCTTCCACAACTATCGCTGTGTTTTCCCCCAGCTTCATGCCCGTGTTGACCACCATGACCTTCGACTCACACGTGTGCAGACAGAGCTTGTGCTTCAGGCCTTGCTGCATCAGGCTGCAGTTTACACATGATTGTTGAGTGTATACATGAAGTCAGTGTACGCGTCATGTTTTCGAGCTTTATCATTGTTTGTACTGGAGTCTGATTTAAACATCCTATTTCCCTCGTTTTAGCACTTATTCAATTGCAAAATCCCTCAACAGCATGCTCTGTGCATGTGCACCATTAATAGTGTTGGAACTGCATAATCGACCCTCATGGTATATCATGTGAGCTCCACGGTTAACAACATGTCTTCATTCATGCCTTCACTGTTCTGCCATGTTTAATAAAACTGCTGAACATTTTTAAAAATGATTCTCATTATTAGTTCTGATCCTTTCGTGGTCTTCCTTGAAGGTAAGAACAATGCAGAATAACATGAGAGAGAAACAGAGAAAAGTGAGACTTCCCTCGCAGGAGAAAAGTTGTTATTTCCATGAATTGGGAATAGAGTTTTTTTTTTTTTTCAAGTAGAGGAAAGAATCTAGTTTCTGCTCGTTTCATTCACCTAATGCTGTCCAGATGGATGAAGCTGATTTCTCTGACTTTTTTGTGCGGGGACTGCGCATTTGCATTTTAAATCATCATGCCTATTTCACCAAATTTCACAACACCAGAGCGAGACAGAAGTGGGAGAGGGAGAGAGAGACGGAGGAAGGGAGAGAGAGAGAAAGAGAGAGAGAGAGAGAGAGAGAGAGAGAGAGCGCAGTGTGCCAGAGGGAGTCTATCTCCTCTTCAGCAGGAGCTGTCAGCCGGTGCCGTCAGAGTGGCTATAAACAAAAAGTGTTTTCTCCCTTAACAAGCTCAACAGGACCTTCAGTGGGGAGACGACACAGAAATGCTTACTCTCCAGGGGTGACAGCCACTGTCTGCCATCAATCAGTCAGACTCACTGCGCTACCCGCAGACAATGCCTCAACAAGGGCACAGCTCAGATTCATCACAGAGGGAGAAAAAAACTAAACAACAATACATGATGAAATATACACATCAGCACTGCAAGTCATTTAATTTTAATGTGCGACATGATAGTCGAGATTACGCTTGGAAAAAACCCAACGACGCCGTCTAAAAATAAGTGTTATGTGTCTTTAAGAGTATTTTTCTCGCGTATGGCATTAGAATCACAAACGTCGATGTGAGCGACCCTCTGTCGGCGAGCATGCGCCGAGGCTGCTTCACATACTGGATGCATGCACCTACACACCGACTCTCTTAGACATTATAGCCTTTGAAGCTCTGTCAGTGTTTCGAAACTATGCTCTCTGTCACAGAAATCATTTGAAACACCTCTTTCAGAATGTCACAGCCCTGTTTGGGCTTTGATCAGAGCCAACAATGTCAATTTTAGGAGGAACTGCTGTGTAGTAATGCATGATGAAACTGTCAGAAAGTTGTTTCAGCTCGCTCCCCTGTGCATCTTAAAATAATCATTTGGTTGCTGCCTCCACATGTGTCACCAGTTTTTTTTTTTTTATTTTTGCAAGGATTTCCTTGATGGTTTACAGGCATTAGCTGACAGGAAACAAAATGGGTTACATTTGTATGATAAAATATCCTATATTACTGCAGGTAATTTACACGTGTAACTGATGTTTGCCTCCTCTGATAAATGCTCGATCTGATGTTTGTCAAGATGTCTCCCAGTGAAACTCGAGTGAGTGTGCTGGTGAAAAGTCAGATTAGGATTGTGTGCTATATGATGAATTTTACAACCAATGAAGAGCTGATACAAGCTTGTAGGAGCAGGAGAGAGGCCCAGTTAAACTCAGTGGAAGGGAGCAGATTTGAATCGGATATTGAGTCAGTAAGCAGTGATGATAGTTTTTCTAAAAGAGCTCATCCTTTATCACAAACTGATTAGATACCACGTTTGCCGTCCTTATCACGAAAGCACACAGTCACACTTATTTTCAAAATATTGTATGCTTATTCAAAACTCTCATATTCATAAATCACAAGTTCAACAATAAGTCAGACGCTTCTTTGCTGTAAATTGTGCTCCTCATTAGTTTTCACCTATCAGAATTTGTATGTTCGTTTCAGAGATGATAACCTGCCTTTATTTTGCTGCTTACAATATATCATATACTTTTTCTATTGCATTTATTGAGAACTGACACTTAGGTCAGACTTTGCCTCGTGTTTTTTTCCGTCCTTTTCACGAGCAGCATGACTATCCAAGGCCCTGTCTGCTACTAATTATGATAAGGTGCCACTATTGTTTAATTAATATCACAGAAATCGGGTCTGACAATTCCACCTCTCTTTTCAATTTCAGTCTGTAGAACATGAGGTTTTGTTGGGTTTTTTTTCGTAATTAGTATTTAGAATTTTAGAATTTCGCTATATGAATGCAGTATATTCTTTGAATGAAGGACACAGGATGACAATGCTGTGCCAGCCAGTCATGCTGATCTGCTCAGGTTGCCTTTGTGTTACATTCCACTGTTATCCAACACGACTTCATTTAAGACTAAATAAGACTGTGATTGGGCACAATTGTGCTTTAAACTAAATTTCTGCATTCCAAACGTGTAATGCTAGGAAATGTTAGCAGGTATGGTAGGCATATTTACCATTGTAGCGTAGCATGTGGTTATCAGAACCATGGACTGTACATAAAGATAAGGAGACCTACACGACGACACCCATGGGTTTCCTGAACAGCAGTTTTCAAAGGTCCTATATGGTCAAAATTAGAAATGAGGAGGCGTAAAGGAAATGGTAAATGGTCTGCACTTTTATAGCACTTTTTTCTACCTTAGTGGTATCCAAAGCGCTTTACAATGTGTTTTTGCATTCACCCATTCACACACACATGGCGACAGAGTTGCCATGCAAGGCGCTAATCTACCATTGGGAGCAACTTGGGGTCAAGTGTCTTGCCCAAGGACACTTCGGCATGCGGCGGGCCTGGGGATCGAACCGCCTACCTTGCAATCAGTGGACAACCTGCTCTACCACCTGAGCCACAGCCGCCCAGCCGTAAAGGAAGACGCTTACTTCAGCCCTTCCCTAAGCCCCCCCACAACTAGAACACAGTTTAACATTCGATTTAGCCGATATGTTCCAAACACTGTCGCCTCAAAGCTAGAAGGCCCTGGGTTTAATCTGGGCCTGGGATCTTTCTGTGTGGAGTTTGCATGTTCTCCCTGTGCCTGAGAGGGTTCTCACCGGGTGCTCCGGCTTTTTCACACAGTCCAAAGACATGCTGAGGTTAACTGGTGATTCTGAATTGTCTGTAGGGGTGAATAATCAGTGTGCTTGGTTGTCTGTCTCAGTGTTGGCTCTGATGGACCCAGTGAATTACCTGTATTTTTCACTGCAATGTCACCGCAGCAATCGGAAAATACTTGTGCTAGGGCACTGTGTGGCAAACTCACCTCTTTCCCAGTAAAGCTGCTTTGAAATGCAGCCCATGAAAACTACATGGTAACCTGCAGTCACTTCAGAGCCATTTCCAAGCTGCAGCTCTGCACTGCTAAAACTACAGATGCACAACCGCGTCGTCGTCTGACACGCAACTCAAAATACTCTGTGTTCTAACTCACCAGGTAGCACATCGTAGATGAACTAGCTTTGGCCTCAGTCCGAGGAAGGTCCTGACTGCAAAGAGGAAAAGTAGTACCCACCATAAGCTGCAGCTCTGGGTTTTACACCCCGTCCAATGCAAACCGGTGGTTGACGTCACACATTGCTGCACTCAGCTTTACAAACACATTAACATTGTCATGTACAAAGCTGCTGGTTTCAGTGAATCCTTCACTTGTATTTGAACAAGATGAATTAAAAGGATAACATTAGCCTTGAATAGTTAGCCAATGAACAAAGCACAGGGCTCAGGAGAGGGAAAAAAACAAGGCCAAGGTAATGCATGATTATAGCTAAACATGGAGGTACACCATGAGTTCTTTTCTTACTCTTTCAGCCTATTAGCTTTTAGTACAACGCCTTCTCCTTTGTTGTCTCTTCTTTTGTCAGGATTTTGTCGTGGTATTTTAAGCCTATACAAGTGATGGCCATGAAACACAGAACATGGGAAAGTACGAACATTCCAGGAGTCTTTTACACTATAAAAGAGCGACGGATACATGTGAGGAAGAGCTACATCGTACTGTGAAACTAGTCGCTATGATTTATCTTGAGCGGCCTCGGTACCCTACAAAGAAATAATGCGGAACGATTGCGCCTCAGATTTGGCATCGCACCAATCAAATCCGATCACAATCAAAAGATGTCTGTGTTGAGGGAAGCACACACCTGCACAACTCACTGCAGAAAAGAGCAAGGATTACTGGAAATGAACAGGGCTGCTAATTTGCATTGGCAAACTAATAGTTAGCTCTTAATGTCTGGCCAAGGGAGCCAGCAGTAAGGGCACCAAAGCACTTTTTAATGTCTTAAAATAAGACGACCCAAAAGCCCACTCACTTACTAAATCTAGATGCTCTGTTTAGTTTTAAACGGCGGCAACCTCTCGCGGATATCTTGTTATGACTCAACCTGCTCAAGTGAAGTGTGTTCTACTGTGCATCTTGACTGCTGTGAGGAAAGCTCTTGAAGGTTGGTGAGAGTCCATTTTCTGAGCTTGATTCTTTGGTTAAAGAGGGGATGCAACTTTTCAAAAAGGAAACAAGTTATTCTCCCTCTTAGAACTGAAGAAGTCAGACTGATAGGAAGAAAAAGAACCATGACTTCCTTCAGTGCATGCGGATGCTGCTTCTGTCTTGGTTACTCTGCTCTGACCAGTAGTTTAGGGTGCCTCATTGCTAAAGTTGCTGACTTTTTAGCTCTCCTCTTTTCATGTTACAGCTACAGTAGTTCAGTATTTGAGGTGAATGCTGCGTTGCCGTTTGTCACACTGGCAACTGCTCATCAAAAGTTTGACTCTATGTATTTAAAGCTGAGTTTCATCAAAAAATGTGGGTTTTGACTCTGCTCGTTGCTCCAACCTCATCTTTTAGGAGCTTCAGTAAAAAGCAGCTGGACTTCTCTTCTTCAGAAATGAAGAAGCCTCGTGGATGAAGGTGAGACATCTTCAAGAACCTAAAAGAGTCTTGAAGGTGAGACATCTTCAAGAACCTAAAAGAGTCATCCAGCTGCTTTCAATTGAGGGTTCTAAGATTACCATGACAAGGACGACTGAGGATCAACCCAGACTTGTTGCCTCATCTTTTATTCCCTCTACAAAACATCTTTTTAATAAGAGACCTTGAGCATGTTGTGTCTGCAGCATCATCCAGCAGTAATTCCCCCACAGCTTGCCTGGCAGAGCATTGCCCATCACAGTCTATAGATCCAATTCCTGAATGTTCCCTGCATTAGATTCTTATGAGCTTTTGTACATGGAAAATAATCCTTGGAGCAGCTGACGAGGCAGTATATCTAAACACAGGACAGCTCCACGAGCCAACATAATTTAACAACACATTAATCTCTTCACTAATGCAGTCAATAGCATATTAAGCGAGCTACAAAAGCAAAATTAATGAGAAGTAATGCGACGCCAGTCGGCAAAGCGCTCCGCTGAAATCCTGAGCAGTCAGCAGGACTGGTCGTGCCAACTCATTTCTCAGCTGTGTCTCTTGCTCTCGCACAGGGATATGCCCTTGGGTGAAGAGGTGCTCAGATTCCACAGATGTCATCCACAAATGCCATATTTCAAACGGCCAGGGAAGTGATCTTCAGCCTCACTTAAAATACAATTCCCATTGTGATACTAATAGGGCAGCGAGAAGACAAACCTCAACCCCAGGTCTCTGAAGGAGTAGCCGTTTGCAAGCGTACACTGGAGCTCCGTGAGATTCTCTGCAGATTTATGAAAGTAAAACACGCTGAAGTCATAATGACTATTTAAAGTTATCATCATTGCGTTCAGCTCTGGTTGAAGGCATCTCAAACATACAGCTCCAGAGTTCCTTATTGGTTAATATTTTGTGGATAACTGGGGCCAGAAAAGGCACATGGAGCAGCTACTCCATGGAAAGAAGAAACAGAAGCAAGAATCAGAAAATGTCTTCTTTATAAATCCCTATAGCTATAGTTATAGACAAAAACATGTTTCCACCTTAAAATGCACTGGGCTGTATGTGACTGACATGCTGAGAAATAATTTTCATGTCCGACTCGATCGCTGTCAATACAAACAGCTATATAGCAAGGTAGCCAATGAGTGTAAACACAGTATGTGTAGAAGAATGGATGTAAGCTTTAAATATTACATCAATAAAAACAGAATAGGTGGATATAGTTGATATATTATTAAGTCCACACTGGAACATAACAAGAAAGCTTAGGGTGTTCAGTCATTGTTGGATAGGCCTGAATAACTCATGTTTCTGTATATGATAAACAGTGTGCTGGTACTTCAAACACCTACAAACATGCACATGCACAGTATTGTTGTTCTGAATTCTTCTCTTTATATCTACTAGGTAAGACCATGAGTTAAAAATAATAACAGTGCTACATTTACATTGTATCATTTTAAGGTCTGCTTTGTATTGAAATGAGGCCTCTTGCTGTTGCTTTTGCTCAACATCAGCATTTAAATATTTTATTCAGATGTGATACTGTGCTGCATTAAATAGTAAACGGCTTCTCAGATAAGGTCACTGAAATACAGTCGACAGATTATGAACTCTTCTTTGCACTCAAGTCCGTTGCAATAAGACATGGCGGGATCTCGTTGAGCATGCTTGTGATTACCAACGATCCACGGGAGGTTTATCTGGTGACACTCTCACTAATACAGTGCAGCCTGTAAAATGTACTGTATGTTAATTTGACTGAGAGTTTGTCGCATCTCTGGATTATATCATAACAAAAAGCAAACTTCTTCCTTGGTATATTGTACCTAAAGTTTTATATGTTTACGTCAAACTTCTATTATGTTGCCTTCATTCTTAATGTGGAGAAATCTCAGAATGTACACCTCACAATAACAACTTAATCCTTCTGTCCTTAGGCAAGCCACTTAGGATAATGCCATTACCCTGTTCTCAGTGTCTTTCCTCCCGGTGTGATTTTATCTTGTATATGTAATGTTCTCATCAGTCTCCTATCATGAAAAGGTGAGCGCTACATCCTTTCAACGCAGCGTGTCTTGATGGCTGCTTTCTGGGCTTCTGAAGTCTCGATTTCTCCCTGGATGATTGTTGATCTCTAGCACTAAATCCCAGTTCCACAGACACAAGCTTTAGGCAGCTGGTCGCACGCACACCTGCTAATTAGGTATCCAACAGCGCATTTTGTCTCAAGTCGGCGCCCGCCACCTCTTACATCAAGTCAGCCACTAAAAATATGAGTTACTTTTGATGTGGGCAATTAAAGCACACAGCGTGTTATATACAGTATATCATTATTAGGTGTGATTGTTGAGCACCCCTGGAGCCAGAGGAAAAAAAACTACATAAATAATACAAATAAAGTCATTTTTCTCTGAATTTCTTATGAAACTTCACCTGATTTCCAACTATATAATAATAATAAGAAGAAGAAGAAGAAAAAGAAGAAGAATTTTCATTATGATTAATATCTTATACAGTGTGTTTGCAGGGCCATTTGAGGTAGCAAATCAGGCTTTATGTATTGTATCCATCCATCCATTATCTATATACAGCTTAATCTTCTGTAGGGTTGCGGGGGCAGGAGCACATCCCAGCTGACTCGAGCGAAGGCAGGCGACACCCTCAGTCTATCACAGGGCTACACAGAGACAGACAACCAAGCTCACTCACATTCACACCTACAGCCATTTTGATTAAACGAACGAGGTACACAGGAGCATTCGTGGTGTAACCTAACATAAGCAGATATGGATGTCTGCCAGGGGCCTCAAAAAGAGGCTGTAAAACTTGTTTGATCAAACATTGGAGGTGCCACCTACAACCAATTTCAGGTGAACACGTACATCACATAGAGTACAGAATGGCCCATGCCAGACAAATTTTCCGCCGCATAGGGCCCAACGGACACCCGAAAAGGGAGCAAAAATTTGGGCTGGATCAAACATTGGAGGTCCCACATGAAACCAATTTTAAACGAATATATACACTCTGGAGCCTATCCCAGCTGAGAACAACCAAGCACACTCCCATTCACACCTATTTCATATCAATTAACCTCAGCATGAATGCTCCTGTGTTCAGATGTTGGTACCTTGTTCGTCTGATCAAAATGCCCTGGGCTGCTGGGCAACTACGGACAATTTAGAATCATCGTTTAACCTCAGCATGTCTTTGGACTGTGGGAGCAAGCCGGAGTACCTGTTGAAAACCTACGCCGCACAGGGAGAACATGCACGCTCCACACAGGCCCAGGCCGGAATGCGAACAGGGGATCTTCTCGTGAACCAAGGACCTTCTAGCTGTGAGGCGACGGTGCTAACAACCAAGCCACCATGCAGCCCATCTTGTATTGTATCTCTGAGCAATATACATGTTTCCACTAGCAGGATAAGTCTAGGTGAGCATGGTGTATAAATCCCTGTAGTGTTTGTGTTGATAAATCCACGGGTTTTCCACAAATATAAAATAAATACATAAATATATATATTTATATACCTGTTGTACATCTGAAACACATTTTTGAAATCTTGTTTTTCATTCTGTGGAGTGTATTGTATCTTTAAAAGGCAACAGCAGACAGATTTTCCTGCTCTGGTACTTGTCTATCAAACAGCATTTCAAGCCTAATGGCTCTTCATGAGGGCAATATCTGCCATTTATTAGTGTTCTTCTCAACCAAGCATCTAGCATAGGATTTTTATATTTCCATTTCACATTCTGTGTGTTATCCAGCGATAGCAGTAAACTGAACTAAACCGAAAACTGTTGGGATTTAGCCTTGCTATGCCGCTCAGGCAAACAAAGGTGTAAGACAGAGCTGTCTGAGTTACTCTAAAGGTAAAAGTTGGGCATTTTCCCAACAAACATTTTTACTTGTAATACAACACAAGGGTTACTAACAGCTTTTCTGTTCCAGAGTCTCAATAAACCATAACAGTGAATAAGCATGAACAGAACCAGGACACTGAAAGCAAAGCATCCAAATGGAACTCAGCCATTATTATCTAATTGTATTATTTCGCCTACACCTGCATTTTTCCTAAGGCAACACTGTGAAATGTCCTCTGTGAAAAAGGCTGACACTGATTTTGTGACGACTTGAAGCGGCTGACACCTGGTGTTCTGTAAATCCAGTTCTCATTGGTTTTAGCACTGTTTTTGGTTTGGCGGCTAAATGCTACCTGTTGATCGTGGACAATTGAGTAAGCAGGTAACCTTTAGCTCCTTGTTGATTAGGAAACTAAAGGTTCCCTGTTGACTGATGCAGCAGCTGACAACTTCTGACTGTCTGTAAATAACAACAGTGGCGAGAACGGCAACTAAAGCAATGAAGTTATAGACTGGAAAAGTACGACAATGTGTTAAAAGGTGTCAGATTGGTTTGTGGCGCTGAGAGGAACTGTAGAGTTGGATGATGATCCCCTGTGGGTTCATCGCTACAAGCAATCCCTTTCCTATTACTCATGCAGATGGGTGGCAAATTCAAGGAAACAACAGCATGAAGTGTCTCAGTAAGGTGTGGGGCCACCATATGAATCCAAAGCAGCTTCAGCTTGTCGCGTCATTGGTTTTCCAAATTTATGGAACTCTACTGGAGGAATGCAACGCCATGCTTCCAAAAGATATTCCCTCATTTGGTATTTTTAAGATGGTGGCGTTGGTCCAAAATCTCCTAGAGGTGTCCTGGGTTGAGATCTGGTGCCAGTGAAGGCCATGGTATAGGAGTCACGTCATTTTTTCCACATATTCAGCAGTTCCTTGAAGAGACTCCTCCTATCAGGGTGGAAATGTTCCTTTATAGGATGCAGATAATCTCTCAGTTTTTTGTATTGATTTGCAGCAGTAGATTCAAACCATATCAACAAAATGCTCCCCAACAGATCCCTTCACTGTAGGGTTAGGGGTTTGGGTTTTTCCTTTAATTTGTCACCTCCCTGCAGTCATATTTGTTATCATTTTGTTTTGTTGTTGCTGTTTCATCTTTTTTGGGTTGGGATGGAGGTAACATATAAAAAAGCAGCCTTTTGCATCCTTTTCTAATAAATGTGTGACACTGTGTGCACTGAGTCTTGTTCTATCTACATATTTGGTGGATGAAATCATTTAAGTCTAAGTCTATACATATATGTATGAATGCATGTAAGCATGTGTGGCATAAGGAGGAGGGGAGACGCTCTTTTTCCATTCATCACAAGAAATCTACAGCTTGTGCCCAGCAGCAAACATACGTCGGAACAACCCCACAGCGCAAACAGTGTGTTTACATTGAGAATAGAATACGCCACTGGAATAATGCATGCTAACTGTGATATATACCCCAATTAAGCATTCTAGAAATTTACATAACAGAAAAAACACAACTTCAATTAGCACATGAGCAATGACTGCTGGCATTTGATTGCAGGAGGGAAATACACGGGACAATAAACATAATTTACAAGATGTTTAATTTTGTGTTTGGAAAATTGAATCCACCGGCAGTGAGAAATATGCTGCGTGTTTGTGGGAAGAAGCGGTGGCCGTGATTGATTGGAGGAAACTAATCTGTGTTTGTTTGCGCCGCACAAGCAACATAACCAAACCTTTCACTCTTGGAGGGAGCAGAAGCAAAGTGCATGGCTGAGGCACACAGGAGGAGTTCTTCTTGTGTGTAATTTTGTTGCTGTCCAACCTAATCAAGGCTACCACCGTGGTATGCAGATCCCTGTGGAATATAGAGATTCATCATCTTTTATACTCCACGGTTCACCGTCCCAGAGTACGAGGAAATAATTTTAATTTCTCCTCTTGATGAGCTTCTACTCATGGGCAATTATCTCAACACAATAGATGGTACCTTGGTGAACAATTCTGCTGCCGCTGTCCACAATATGAGAGAGACAGACGTGGAGAGAAAGAAGGAAAGGGAGCTTATGAACCTCTCACCGCCACCACAGCAGGGCCAGAGAGTTCCAGCAATGACTCATTTATGCTTTACTCAACATGACAGCATGTGAATTGTAATGACAACACATAAACTTCTATTGATTGTCTCAGGTCATTTTGATGACCAGGTAGTAATAAGGATAATAAGCAAAGGGCAGAGAATGGCAATTCAATGAACAACAGAAAAGCCCCAGCATGTGTCAGCCAAAACAATCCCGCATCTGTATGTTCGGCTTCGCTTCCGTTACAAGAAAAATCCAGGACTTACCATCTCATCAAAAAGAAAATAAGAAAAGGATCATTGTAATATTACACAGAGAGAGTACAGAAAAAATGTTTACGAAAAGAAAGAAAGAAAGAAAGACTGTGCTATCCAACAACCGACATGGAAGATATTCTAGTGTTCACTGTCAGAGAGTTCATCAGTGTGAATCAAACTTTTAATTAACTGATGTCTGGGAAATCCATACTGCACAGACGTACAATGGCAAGGCAGAGTCAGGAAACCATTTGGAATTATGAATAAATATGTCCTGAATATTGTCAGATCTCATCTAAGGTAGAGTTAAAAGGTATATTTTTAGGTAATAACACAAGAACACACTGTATTGTTTTTGTCCATGTTGACTATATCATTTAAATGCTCACAGTGTAGGTTAGCTTGTGAACGCCCAAGGCTGCAGACTTTAAAAAGTTCACTGGAGTCAGGAGTTAGAAAGACCTGGAACTCAGTGAGCGGAATCAGCATTGGAGCTGTAGGTTAAACCTACTTTGACTGAAACAGTTTCCAATTCTGTATCACTGGGGACAATTTAGTCCTTCCGTTTAAGCTCTCCTTAGAAATAGGTGCCCACTTATCTGTGTCATCACAGACTGATGTATTTTAGGCTTTTTGCTAATTTTGCACACATCATACTTGGGTCTTGTATGACTCATAGAGTGAGTCACACAAGACCCAAAGTATTCAGCAGAGTCACAAAAAGGCATCGTTGGGGGGCCGCCACCCTCTGTGAAGTCCCGTTGATCACCCCTAGATCTGATAGATAGTTGGCCAAGATTTTGCACTTAGATGCCGTAGTTACACTCATTGTGTCCAAGTGTAAGTGAAAGCAGCATTAGATGAGTTAACGTGTCCAGTACACTGCCAGACTCCAGAGTCTCTGTTCAGTGCTCTCACACTGCCCAAACAAAGCTTCTCATTCATGGAAAAAAACAAGTTTTATAGGTTAAACAGGTAATCTGAACATCAGGCTTTCCCCACATTTCAGTGCCAGTATTGATCCATAAACATCACACAGACACAGTTTGTGGGCCTTTAGTTGCTGAAGGCACTAAACACAGGCCTCTACAAAACCACAAAACACCTTTCATGTGTGTTGAGTCATCCACTTTGCTCTGTAATTTCACATCTATTGCAAAACTGTTGCAAAATGTCCATGAATGGAAAAAAGCAATAATAAATAAGGGCTTTTATGTTTCAACTATCTATCCCTCACTCCCTCCCTCCTCATCCCTACTCCTAACCCAACCGGTTGAGGCAGATGGATGTCCTCCCTGAGCCTGGTTCTGTCGGAGTTTTTTTTGTCCCCCCTCCCTATCCTATAGGGGGTATTCTGGTTCCTTCCCACCGTCGCTGACTGCTGCTCATAGGGAATCCAAAAGCAACTTTGGATTGTTGGGTTTTCCGTTTCCTGTTTCCTGTTCTTCCTTATAATGTTTAGCGCTATGTGCTGACATGTGTTGTAAATATGCGCTATGTAAATAAAATTGAACTGAATTGAAAAACTGGGCTTGGATCAGATGTTAACAGGAGCTGAGGTATAGTTTGTTGGTTCCAGCTGTTTGTAGGAGCCTTTCCTCTGAGTTTATTAAATGCATGCAGCAGCAGGATCTATGAGAGCGCCCCCAAAGTAACAGAGCTGTGTACATTCATATATGAGGCACAACAGTGTTAAGACTGGTCCGTTTAGTAAAGTCACAATATTCTTCTGTCATTTTAAGTTTTTTTTTCATAAGCAGCACCTAGCATGGCAGCTCTGTTGCCACTGGTGTGTGAATGAGAAACATACTGTAAAGCGCTTTGAGCACAGCTCAGGTAGACAGGTGTTATATAAGTGGAGACCATTTTGTGGTTTTACTATTTTACAGCAGGATATTTGCAGCAGTCGGATTATTGTGTGTATGGGGGCTTCCTATTCAGAATGTGACCTCTACTAGAATATGGTAACAGGCAGCCATCATCATACATGGGCAGAATTTCCAGTGTTGAAATTATAAATAAACTATGTATGTCTGGCTCATAGGTGAACTTTTACCCTTAAACAGACAGCAGCATCTCTTCTCCTGGGCTGTTTTAAAGGGTACGTCAGCCCAATTACCTAAATTCTAACTGCTGGTTTTGGTCGATGCACATCAGATAACTGTAAAATAACAAGCCAAAGTGTATCAGTACTTTTTTTCTTTCATATTGACAAAGTTTTCATCTACCCTTTATTCAAATTCCTGAAAGTCTCCTAT
Organism: Dascyllus trimaculatus; assembly: GCA_024666655.1. Taxonomy (NCBI): domain Eukaryota; kingdom Metazoa; phylum Chordata; class Actinopteri; family Pomacentridae; genus Dascyllus; species Dascyllus trimaculatus. The sequence goes on along the minus strand of CM045445.1, from coordinate 5,901,933 downwards.
ATGGCTTTTAGTGCTGGTGTGTTTTCAGTGGCCCCATCCGACTACTCCCTCTGGGGATGCCTCTTCAGTCGCATTGCAACGATGATACAGCGCAAAGCACACACCACTTCACTTTGCACTCCACCAGAAACAGACAGAGCTGATGCAGTTCTGTTTCTGGGCAAACTACAGACTTTTAGAGCCTCCATCAGCCTTTGGAAGTCATTTGCTATTTCCCAGCCATGGCCTCGGCAGCTGAAGACCGGTGCTTTTCTTTTCCAGTAGAATGTGCATGTGTGGGATCTTCTGGTTTCCCCAAGTTGGAAATGTGGCCTGGAAATGCACTCGTGGAGAAGCAGGGTTGAGGCAGTTGTCAGACAGGCAGTTGCATGAGCTTTCAGGCCTAAAAACTCCTCCGACCACTGACTGGACATATTTTGAACTTTGTGCTTTTCAAAATGGATTTGTCAGTCTCAAGCTCCAGGCTGCTTTTAAATGATCTGACTCATGAATGTTGCCTTACAACAGAGAGACATCTTGATTTGCAGAGGTGCTATCATCAAAAATCCTCCAGTGTCAACAAAATCCCGGCTTTTAAATGATTATGTAATAAATAATTTACTAATGCTTTATAGATCCGTTATAAGCTATTAATAATAACAACTTTTGGATTGCCATGCTGTGCATATCTTTCAGTATAGCCATTAAATCCACCAGGAAGACCGACATCCATATGTATATCCACATGCATAAATAGATGATATGTTCTGAAAAGGTTACCAGCCTATCTAATCACTAAGGTCTGATGGAGACATGGTGGATTATATAATTGACGGGTTGTAAAATTCATAAAATTTGAAGTATTTTAGTTGAATGCACAGGGGGCAGATATGAAATTCCTTCATAGATTGAGAATGGGCAACAAATTCCCAGTGGTGGGCAGAGCTTCCAAAGCGCAGGTCAGATTGAAGTGCGTTTTCTAAGCATGAAATCCTCAGCAACTGGCCGAAGAACATTTGAATCATTTGAATCAATCAAGATCGCTGTCAACTCCCCACAGATATATTATGGTAATGATATGCTTTGGGGCATTGAAAATCTTACTAATTGCCTCTTGAGTATGCGTAGTGTATAGTAATTAAAGACCATGCAGCAGCTGTGTATCACTTCACCTTATTAAGTGTATTTTCGAGTGCCCTACTCCATTTCTCTACAGCTGTCACAGATCACATAGATCATACAAGCTCCGGAGCCTCAGAGCAAAAGCGTTATTTTATACCCGTCTGATTTTCAGGACTTCTTGACTGTCTCGCATGTCTGAACACCAGGTGTGATTCTATAAAAGTAGCATTTTTGATTTACAGGGCCATTACCGACCGATCCGGGGACACTGGTTTGGTGTCAAAAGAGCATATCATTATTCTGTTGTATGACAAAGCAGTTTGCCAAAGGGGACTGTAATTACATCGTTGTCTGCTTTTCAGTTGACTCCCGGCAAGGGAATTATTGGTAATCATCCATGTAATGCGGTGCCACTCAGTTTTTGACAGCTGAGTGAAACCACAGCACTGTGGTTTTGTCCTTTAGATGTAAAATCAGAGCTAAAAACCCCCATCTGTTCCCCAGGCTCAGCACGCTGTTTCTTATGTGTTTCTTCACCGGGATCTACAGCACTGGGAAGACAAAAAGACCTGACGTTATACACACAAGCTAGGAAGCATTGCCAAAAACACAAAGAACACTGATAAATATGACGACGATTCCATTTGAAGCGTGTCATTATGCCTGATCAACCGCAAATACTGTAACACACAACAGAAACAACCTCCGCTTCCAAAAGGACGTCATTACTATTTAAAACATCCATCTCCGCTCTCAAACCTCTTCACCTTCTTCGTGCTGGAGATGCCCTGTCCGCATGAGTGGCCTGCTGTCTTTGTGCTGCCATTTAATAAGCATTCTTTAACCTCAAGGGACGAGGCCTTCTCCCCGACTCTAGCAGTGGTAGACAGGAACGCTGTGACACCAAAAAATCAGACCTCTTATCTGTCGCCTCCTCTCCCTGCAATTGTCAGCAAAAAAAAAAGAAAGAAAGAAAAAAAAGAAAGAAAAAAAGAAAGAAACTACACTGAAGCTTCCGTCTCCAAACTGGTGGTGCTGTCAGCTCCTATTTGGAATCTGTGTTTATTCAGTGTGCTCGGGCTTTTTATTTATTTAACAGAAAAATATGCGTCGGGGTGTCGCAGGAAGACATGTCAAGACACACAGTGAAACCAGCAGTGTCAGGGCAGTTAGCACTTCAGCCGACAGCGCTGCCGGTAGAAGTGCTTGTGCAGTGATTGTGTTGTGCGTCTACGTCAACAAATGGCAAGCAAGCAATGCCACGCTTTTTTAAAAAAAAGCTGTGAAGTCCATACCATAAATACCAGGCATGTACTTGAATTCTGCATTGATAGCAGAAGCAGCGGTATGCCGTTAAAGAAGTGGCCTCAGTTTCGCGGCGCAATTAAAGCCAGCAATGACATGAAAGACTCCAGGAATGATCCTTCAGCTTATGAGGTTTCTGAACACAGATGGACAGAAAGGAGAGCATTTTGCCAGTGCATTGTTTGACTTGCAGCGGATCGAGTCTTCAGCAGAGGAGAGAGTGAGTTGGATTAATAAATAAGAATGCATAAAGGGTGAACAGTGCTAGCAGGTCTCCCTTGGATATTGCTGAGGAGTCGGCACACCTGCCCGGACTGTCAAGCACCAGTAGGCTTTAGTGATTTGGTTTAAGGTAAATTTAGCACAGGCCACGGGGGATTTTACATCCAATTCTCTTTTTCATAATACAATTGATGTTGGAGTGGAGGGGAAAGCCAAATAAATCATCTACAGGTGGCCATTGGGGTCCTTAGTCACTGACTTTGTCAAATTAAATAGTTAGGCTTAAAAACTTGCTCACCTCCACATGACTGAACGAAAATAAGTCATTCTGATGTATTAAGGGAGACGTCTATAAAGTGAGACACGGCACTAATGCCAATAATAGTGGTAGCTTCTGCTCTGTGTCTGTGACAGATGATTGCAAAAGATCTGGCAGATCATATTGTGCTTTTTAAGGCGAGGCATGTTTATTTATATAGCGCATTTTTAATACACAAAGGTCATTTGAAGTGCTGCACATAAATAGAGACAGGATAAATTGAAAGGCATAAAAGGCATTAAAACATGAGTTAAAATAAATAAAGGCATGATGAAAGCAGTGTCCAAAAGCATAAAAAATAAAAAGCACGCAGTGCCATCAAACCAGAGTTCAGAACAGCTCAGACTTACATATTTATGCGTGCATATGTGTAAAATGTCTGTAGTAAAACTTAATGGAAGCCGATAGTAGCAACAAGCAACACACTGACTAACTGCTATTTCTTTGTGTTTACTTTCCACTTTGGGCGCTACTCAATGAGCAGCCCCAACAGACCTGAACTCCTCAAACATATCAGAGTTGCACTTTGGGTCTAAACCATTTAGTAGACAATAAGCAGTATTTTATAGTCGATTCTGTAATTAACTGGAAGCCAGTGTAAGGACTTAAAGGTAGAGTCAGCGATTCTAATCCAATACACTTATTGTCAAATTCAGCGGATATCTCCTCACGGTCTGCTAGCTGTCCGTTCTGTTTGTGCAGCGCCCTGGATCTGTAAATGGTGAGCAAAGTAAGTGGCTCAGGCTGATCCACACAACGCTATTCAAGCGTCTGCTGTGCACGTTTGTGCTCATGCATATTTGCACTGGTGCACGGAACAAGGAGAAAAAGGTGGGAGTTGAGAAAGGGGTAATGGGAGTGACAGGGACGGTAAATCTGGCACATGCTCTGGTACTATACTCTAACTGTGCCGGGATCAGGCTGTATCTGGTTTTACAAAAGAACCGAATTTTATAAAGGTTGCTGAACTTGGGACATTCAATGAAGATGCCCACCTCATATGACAGTAACTAAAAGGGGTGTAACATTGTTGAACTTCATTTCTTTTCTGTCAAACTTGGTAGAGTTGCAGCTGAGAATTTTTAGAACAGGTTCAATAATATCAGTTTCTACTGACTTATTACCATAGGGCTGCTATTTATTCTACATTCTTAATATAGTTTTATGGGGGACAAGTAATAGTGTCAATTTTGCGGAGGGTTGTCAAATCTCTCTTTGCCCTGATAATAGGAACAGAGAAGAGAGACAGAGAGAGGAAATTCAAAATTCTACAAAGGTTGTATTATCTCTAGAGACCAGTTTAGTCCGTTGTGGACCAACAGCCATGGTGGCCGTTATCGCCTAAAGTTAAGGATGTTTTTTTCAGGTGGAAATTTCCCAAAATGCCCCGTGGGGGGAAAAAATGATTGGAGAAAGGTTTTGGCTTTGGCAAGTAAACTGTATCCAAGGTATACACTGATCAGCCACAACATTCTGACCACTGACAGGTGAAGTGAATAACATTGATCATATTGGTACTATGTGGTGTTCTGATGGAAAACCTTGGATTTTAACATCCATGTTGATCAGACTTAGACACCCAAATAAACATCGTCCCACAACAAACACACTCCCTCATGCAAATGGAAATCCCAAATGTCACTGTCCTACCCCTGCAGGAAAATGTATCCCACCACATGGAAACAACATCAACCAATCAGGAACATGTTATGTTCCTCAACATGTTCCTGATTGGTTCCTGATGGCCCAACATGTTGATCTGACCTCCAAACTTCCTACACCCCATTCTGATCAAACATCAACAGGATGCAGTGGAACAAGTCTGATTGACAGAGGCCCCACTGTACAAGCCAGAGTACCCAAAGGATCCACTGCCAACGTCCTGGTTCCAGACCCCATAAGACACCCTGAGAGGTCCTCTTGTCCATACCCAATGGGGGCACCAACACAATATTAGGCAGGTGGTCATAATGTTATGCCTGATAGGTGTAGTTGGAGTTTGGAAAGATGACAGATTACAAACTCAGGGGTCACAGATGAAGGTCAGTCAGATCACAAACAAGCAAATCTCAGTAAATGATTCTTCAAAGCTTGAACTGTTAACTTCATGTGGAGCCTAACTTTGATTGAACTGAATGTAGCAGTTGAGACAGTCAACAGCCTGAGCTGACTAGTGAACTGACATGTTGAGTCATCGCTGAGCACTGAGTCATGTGAATGATGATGCGTAAAATGCAGAGCCAGTGACTTCAGCTTCTGCTCAAATTCAGCAGATGTCCACGTTGACACCAAAAGTCGAGTTTCTTTGGACAACCAGGCAACACACAGTTGTCCTTGTTTGTTTACAGAGGTTTCTTACACCCTTTCACGACACCAATGTGATCATGATTCCCATTCAGATCTAGTTCATCCTGTGCTCTTTCTTACTGGGTTCTAGCCAATAGTTTAGATTTGGAACAACCCATCTTTGTTCAAACTTGGAGCTTTTCAGCTGTCAACGTTGTGGGCATTTCAACCAAAGTGATTAAAGCCTTTTAAAAAACACACTACCTCCTGCATTTCCACTCAGCGCTGGCAGTGTTTTTTCATTTTACATTTTGATCCTTCATTTGTTAGCCACTTTTTCATTATTTTTCCTCTATAATTCAGTGACAGACATCAAGGATCACCTGAAACGGCCTCAACTGTAAATCCAGCCAACCTGTGACAACAGGACACAAGGACACTGGGGTTTGTACTGTGCGTACTTGTGCTGGTGTTAACATTCAAAGTTTGTTGGAAGCATCTCCAAACGCATCCATTTAAGCAGCTGCCAGTGAGGAGAAGATTTAATATCCCAGACGCAGAGACTCAATTCACACTGCAGGCCTTGGAGTCGCTGCTTATATCTGATGGTTTTGAAAGACTCTTCACTTCATATTACAGGATGTGACTTTGGGCTTGGATTGACTTGAGGCATCTCTCCTACTGTAACGCTGGATGTTTCTCTTTTCTTTGTCCATTGCTGAAATTAAAACCTGTGAAAATTTGGTTTAAATTTTTAAATGTTTATCTGTAATATAAAATATGAATGACTAAACAAACAAATATTGCAATTAAAGTCCCTGTTTGTTGTATTTTATTAAAAAATAAAGCATTAAAATATATTGATTTACCAGGACTGTGGCTGTGGCTCGATTAGAATGGACTGAGAATGAAAATATAAGAAAATATCAAATATCACTTTGGAAAAATATTGCCAAATTATGATGCCCACCTCAAACCAGTGAGAAAAATAATGACCAAACATCTCTGCAAATTTCAGCTTATGCTGTCTTGAACTAACATGTTAGTGCTTTACAAAAATTTTTACACTCACATTACCTCTCTGATTTATTAATTTATTTCTTTGCCTCTGAATTCGACCAGTTTTCCCTTTTATTTTTCAGGCTTCAAGTTTGGAATAAAAAAAAAAATCAAGATTTATTTTTAAAAATTAATATACACACTGATATTAAAAGGGGAAATGCAGATCATAAATTCAAGCTTAAAAAAATACATACTTTTTTAACATCTGAGATAACAAGAACAAGCCATCAGGCAACCTTCCACTTCTGCAGGAACTAAACTTAGCCTTTAAGTTTCCATGGCAGCGTAGGATCTAACAGCTTTGATCCCAACATCAACTCAGAGTACGCCAAATCATCAACAAATAGGAGTTGCTAGCTATAACTCCAGTTCTCTGAGCAAATAGGAAATAGAACAATGGAGGTTTGTTGTTAGTCTATATGATGGGTTTTATGTTGTTGTTGATGTTTGAGAGGAGAAGTCTGCTTCTCAATGAGCACATCAACAACACAGAATTAAAGGTGCTGATTGTTCTTTCCAAGTTTAACCAATCAGCATTTGACTTATCAGAGTTTAACCAATCAGAATCAAGTCCCAGGTTTTTCAAGCCCACTCAGAAGTACTTACCTTCAAGTAGGTATTATTTTCTCCACTGAAAACAGCCCTAAGTGAAGTTCTAGATAGGCACCTAATAAACAACCCACAGGCTCCTGCAGTGGAAAACAGTCAACTGATTCTTCCGTCTGAAATCGAACCAACATACAGCCAATCAGATTACAACTAAATGATCACGTATCACTAATTACAGGAGGATGGCCGGCGATGACAATGAGCAAAGGCACTATGACTTCTTTTATTTGCCTTTTGTGTTTTGTTTTTATAACACTAAGTATCAGGTAATACCTGACACATTGTACATTGGCAGAATTTATGAACAATACTGATGCAAAGCTTTTAATGTGGTAGTGCTCACTAAAATTTAGTCAGCATACTTATTGTTATATTAGCATGTTTATTGTTTAATTGTTTTATACATAATTTCAGTGCTAAACACCACAGCTACACTATATTGCCAAAATTATTGGGACACCCCTCCAAATAATTGAGTTCATGTGTTCCAATCACTTCCATGACTACAGGTGTACTCCAGCCCCTAGGCATGCAGACTGCTTCTACAAACATTTGTGAAAGAATGGGAGCTCAGTGAATTCAAGCGTGGTACTGTGATAGGATGCCACCTGTGCAGTAAGTCCATTCGTGAAATTTCCTCCATACTAAATATCCCACCATCATCTGTTAGTGGTATTATAACAAAGTGGAAGCAATTGGGAACAACAGCAACTCAGTCATGAAGTGTTAGGCCACGTAAAATCACACAGTGGGGTCAGCAGATGCTGAGGTGTACAGTGCGCAGAAATCGCCAACTTTCTGCAGAGTCAGTAGCTACAGACCTCCAAACTTGGTGTGGCCTTCAGATTAGCTCCAGAACAGTTCGTAGAGAGCTTCATGGAATGGGTTTCCATGGCAGAGCAGCTGCATCCAAGCTTTACATCACCAAGTGCAATGCAAAGCGTTGGATGTAGTGGTCTAAACCCGCCACTGGACTATAGAGCAGTGGAGACGTGTTCTCTGGAGTGATGAATCACGCTTCTCTGTCTGGCAATCTGATGGACCAGCCTGGGTTTGGAGGTTGCCAGGAGAACGGTACATTTCGGACTGCATTGGGCCAAGTGTGAAATTTGGTGGAGGCAGGGGGGGGTTATGGTGTGGGGCTGTTTTTCAGGAGTCGGTCTTGGCCCCTTAGTTCCAGTGAAAGGAACTCTTAATGCTTCAGCAAACCAAGACATTCTGGACAATTTGATGCTCCTAACTTTGTGGGAACAGTTTGGGGATGTCCCCTTCCTGTTCCAACATGACTGTGCATCAGTGCACACAGCAAGGTCAATACAAACATGGATGAGCCAGTTTGGTGTGGAGGAACTTGACTGGCCTGCACAGAGTCCTGACCTGAACCCGATAGAACACCTTTGGGATGAATTAGATTGGAGACTGAGAGCCAGGCCTTCTGGTCCAACATCAGTGTGTGACCTCACCAATGTGCTTCTGGAAGAATGGTCAAAGATTCCCATCAACACACTCCTAAACCTTGTGGAAAGCCTCCCCAGAAGAGTTGAGGCTGTTAAAGGGTGGGCCAAGTCCATATTAAACCCTACAGATTAAGAATGGGGCGTCACTAAAGTTCAAAAGTTTTGATGTACAAATGTTTGTGAGCTATGTCTAAATTCTTATTCAGGGGTTTCAAATGGGCTGTTGACTTAATTGAAAAACTGCTCATTATTGACAAGAAGTAGATCTTGGCCTCATGCTACAATTGCTCGCACAGCTTTTAGAGTTATCCAAGTATTTGAACAACTTTCCCTTTCTGCCCCTCTTGTCAGATGAAGCTGTCTTTCTCTCCAGAACTCATGTCCCATTGGTTTAAACTGATCCGCCACTGTCTAAGATTCCATTCACACCTGTTCATGCATCACATCAAGAACTTCAGTGGAATCTTTACAGGTAAACAAAAATCAACAAAACTGCTGCATGACTGTGACTTGTTTTGATGTTTAAACTCATATCCACACTGAGCTTCAGTGGCTAATCTCATATAATCAGCACCCATGTGTTTGATCTTAACTGTTTAGGAGGAAAGTTATTCACAGCACATATCAGCCTGTCTGTCTGCTGTTTATTTGACCAATCGTATGGCTCATCTGGCCCTGGAGTACTAAAGACAGAGGGGGGTGGGACTGGCAGTGGGCAGCTGGAGGCACGTATAGTCGTTAGCCCTGCTCGCTCTCCCTTTCAAATGGGGCCTTAATGATTTATAGATGTTTGCTTTAAAAAGTCATTGGCATTAATCCCATGGCTCATTAACCATTTAATTAAAATTAAATTCTGTGTTAGGACTAAAGCAGATTGAGAGTATTTCCTCCTGGTGGAAGGCTGTTGAATCACCTCATTTTCGGAAATGCCTCATGTGAGGGGGATGTGCACCAACACACCGCTGACATGTAGGAACAACCACTAGCAAAGTCAAAAGCAATACTGGCCACACTGGCTGATCACAGCTCAGATTCAGTTTACTGCTGAGAACACATCCTGAATCTTTCTACTTTGCCACAGAGTGCCTGAAAGGATTTCATGTGTATTACTGGCCAGGAAAGAGAGTATAATTAACAAGGCACAGACATACTTAGTAGTTTTGGAAAGGCAAAGGGAAAAAGTGTTGACGGTTTATCCTCATGAGCAGTGCTGTAAGTGCAAATAAGCTTCAAGTGGTCAGCAGATGAGTCATGAACTGGATACAGAAGAGGGTCTTTTTCACCTGCTGGGAATGAGTTGTTTAAACATGAGTGTGAACTGTGACACCACACGCACCATAACACTGGCTTGTATTTTCATTTCCAAGCCAACTATCTGAATATTTCCCTCTGCAGCTTTCCACTGTTTCTGATGGCAGCTGCATAGCAGCACTGTGCAAGACAGTTATATAACAATACACCTGTCTTATCAGTCTACATCACAGTGGGGCTGCATCCTCAGTGGCTGAGATTTTAGATTTGCCCAAAATGATTTCTGCTGACAGTGTGGTCACCGGTGGAAATGTTCTCACCTCATAGAAAGTTTTAACAGGTATCAAGTGCATTGGACTTTTCTGCTCAGAAGAAGAGCAGTGCAGTATGCAGTTCACTTACAAATCTTGCTGAGAGTTAGATGAGAGGATTGACACCGCTCTCCTTGTACCTCTCTGCAGGCATCTCTGGCTCTGGAGCTGCATGTTTCTAATCTGCCATTGCTGGCCTCACCAACCTGCCCACTGTTTACTGTTTGTTGTTTCTCAAAGCTCATCTTTTCTCTCTGTCCTCTCCTCTCACCTCAGCTGGTCGAGGCAGACAGCCGCCTACCCTGAGTCTGGCTCTGTCGGAGGTTTCCTTTTGTTAAAAGAAAGTTTTTCCTCCCTTCTGCCAAGTGCTTGTTCAACAGGGGATTGTTGAGTTTCTCTCTACAATACTGTAAGGTCTTGACCTCACTATGTAAAGTGTCATTACATGACTTAAGCTATAATTTGGCTCTAGTGAAATGAAAGAAAACTGAATTGAGTTCCATGTCTGTACATTAAATATAAAGTTATAACCAGACATTTACCTCAGCTTGGGCAAAAGCCAATCCACCAGCACTCCTGCTCACTATTTACCATCTTATACACTGTATACAGGATACATTTTCTCTATAGATCTTATTAGTCAGACAAAAACTGCATACTTTGTTTTTTGAACAATCCACTTCCACAGGACATGATGACTATTTCTGGTAAGAGATGTTGCAGCTGGATTTTCTAACAGCATTTTGTATAAGGCTGCACCATTAACAAGGTTCCATTTACCTGCAGAGTATTAGTGAAATTTGAGAATCACACATCGAAATTTAAATCTGTCTGAAAAGCCAGATACCACTGGAGAGAAGTCAGAGCATCCTTGTTCTTGTTTTGTTTTGTTTTATATGTGTACCTTTTGTACCTTTTGGTAATTTGAGTGAATCTTTTAAAAAGAAAAAACTTAAAGGGAAGTGAAGCTCACCTCTGTGAAGTAGGGATGTTCCCAGCGACTGATTTCCCAGTGGATCAGACAGAAATTTAAATTTAGACTAATCATCGAGCCTAAAAGTAAAACATTCGCAAAGCTGTTGAGCACAATTCAGCAGCAACGATAAACGTCGTCTGATGATTTCACAGCATCCTACAAAACATGACAGTAGCTCACAAAGTCAAACAAAGTAAAAGATAATAAGATTTAACATACCTTACAGATTAACATGCACACACCTCCTCTGAATATTGCTACTCTACTCCACTCGAGTGATTATGCGCCAGTTCATTCTGACACAGCCTACACACAACCTTATTTTCATTTTCCAGATCAAAATACTGCCAAACCACTTTGGTTTTTATTAGATGTCATTTGTCCACTTTCCACCTTGCTGGTTTACAACATCCGGACATTAGCACACTAAGAGGGGGGCCACAGTCTGCTAGTGCTGCAGCCCATCCACCAGCAGGCCCATGCCGAGCCTGCTGCTGGGTCGGCAGCCACCTGCCACTAGACAGGGCCACCCTGGCTAACAGTCACACCTTAGACACAGCAATTAACCCACACTGTACATTAATAAATATTAAAAACAGTTTAACTAACTAGTGAGAGTAACAACCTTTAAGAATTTACTTGACAAATTGTACACATCCCTACTGTGAAGTCCCAAAGGACAATAACACAGCATCCCAACTACATATGCTTCTTCCCTTTTTTTCATAATTACTGTTATTGGTATTTGCATGTAATCTGTGCTCAGGAAACACCAGCATTTCTGCAATACATAAAACCAGACATACTGAACTACCTAAAGTTTCTACAGTAAGTTGCAGCTGACTATGATAAACTGCTTTCATTATTATATTATACCTGCTCTGTCCCTTTATTTACTTAAGTGGTCAGCAATGCAGCAAGGCCACTTCTGAAAATATTATTGCAGTCAAGTAGGAAAACTGAAAACCGTCTGAAATAATCCACTTGATATGGAAAAAAAAGTTTCCAAAGATTTTACTTAAAATTTGTGGATCACAACAGCTTTCCTGCAGGAAAGAGTTAAGGTGGGCTACATAAGATCATAGCGACACGTCGGAAATGTAAATAATTAATGAAGTTACTGCTGCTGTGCCAACTGCACACTGCAATTAGGGATGGTGTAGAAACTCTGTTCTGGGTGGCCTTGGGCCTGTATAGCCTCAGCTTGTAGGATTATTTTATTAAGCAAGGTAAGAAAGGTAATCTTTCTTACCCTTGGTTAGAACAAGGCTAGTTGTTTACCCTTGTTTCCAGCCCTTATGCTAAGCTAAGCTAAGCTAATGGACTGCCGCCTGCCACTTCATATCCAGCATACGGACATACAGTGTCTCATCAACCTTCCTTGGTTAAAAATAAGTAAATAAATAAAAGCAAATGTAAACTTAGGTTTGCTTTCCTTTAAACCGTAACATTAACAGTAATGCATTATAAGCGGTTATCTTTTTTGCCAATTGTTGAAACTTATGTGTCCATTTTTCTTGTGCTAAATATGTAACTATTGTGTACTGTGTGAAAAAAAAGTTCTAATTTGGCTGCTCAGAGAGAATATTTACTTAGGGCCAGTACATTTGGATCTGTCATCATGTCTGAGTCATCTCTTTTCGCATCCCCTGCTACCAGCAGTAACCCAGCAAGTCATATCAAGCTTTACTGCAATGGTGATACAGTATAATTAAGAGGCAACACTCCATCACTGGCCCTAGAATCTGTGTAGTACCTTAAATTGCTTTCTAAATGGGTCTATGTTACCCAATATGTGGTTTTCTCTGCGTGTTTCAACAAAGTGAAATGAACTTGGTGGGAGGATGGAAGTAAAAAAGCAAAGATTGATCGCTGCGCTCATTGGAGTAATTCAACCCCAGTCATTTTCCTCTGCAGGTTTTTATAGCATTTAAAATAGCAACGCGGTAATGGCCTGCACACACACAGCATGCATGCACACAGAAGTACACAGACGCAAGCACTTTGCAGGACAAGATGTGGTCTAAAAGTGCTGGGAAATGAAAGAGGGTCGAAGGGATTAATTCATGTGTCCAGAAATACTCCTTTGAAAGTGTATTTGTTTGCCACCTATGTAAGCTGAGATACAATGGGCCATTCTGGTTATCTGATCATCTCCTCCACATATATGGAATCATTTAGACGTCAGACATTTTCAAAGCATTTTCAAAAGCAAGGTGTTCTGTATGTTGCATGTACAGTACAGGCTGAGCCTCTTACTGCCTGTGCAGTTAAGCCTATAACTCTTATCACTGGTAACCACTTGAGATATTGTCCAGAGCACAGGCCGACTTACAGGCTTACTCATTCAAACTATAAAGTAAGTCCAGCATGCTGCAGCGGCCAGGAGCCACGGCAGACTCAGACTTAGAATATCAGATAACTTGTTAAATGCACTTTATGAAATTTGCTTTGAATTCATTTTGTGCTACATATCAATCAAGTCTGTCATTAAAAGTGTGGAACAGCCATTGCCTCTCCAGTGACATGCAAAGGAAAGGGCTAAGAAAACAAAAACAACACGGTAAGAAGGCGCTGCAGTTCCATGTGAAAGAAAGCTAAAGACAGCTGATAAATACACTAATTTATAATTTATAATAGTGACAAAACATAACTGTTAAAATGGAATCAACAAAGCCTGAGACATCCTCACTTTTAGTTATAAATATAGATCAAGCTACATTTTCCATCAGAGATGGACTTGCCATCTGGTAAACTGGACACTTTCCAGTTGGGCCGGCATGCGTGTTAGGCTAAGACTTCTTTTTCTTTTTTTCCTGGTCTGATCTGGAAACAGGTAGATTGACCTACTTTTGGCCCAATAACATCTTTAAACTTACCACCCTTCATTAACCAGCACTTCCATAAAAGCAATCAGACTGCCAAAATGGACAAAATGTAAAAGGGGCTGCAGAGAACTTCCAGGCCAAATAAAGACAGGCCTTCCAGGCATTCGCTGCCAAACATGCAAAAATCACTTACACGTATGCAGTGCCGTCTTTAGTACCGGTGGGCCATGGCCGATGATGATTTTGGCAGGCACAGTGAGGAGAATGAGGGGAGGGAGGGAGATGAGGGTGAGAGTGGAGGGAATGTGGAAGTTGGGGTAAGCAGAAATTCACATTGAGCTGATTGCCTGGCTCAACAAGATGATGATGAGCATTAGGAACCCATTAGGATCGCCTAAAAAGCTGTGATGGTGAACAAACTGGCTGCTGTCTGCAGTGTTATGTTGAAAACAAGAAAAAAAAATTCACGCTTGGGACCAAAATGAACACCATGCTGCATTTAGAAAACCTGAAACTAGTGACTGAAACCATTAACTCTTCAAAAGAATGTTTACTAGGGTCACATATCAGGTGAAAGGTGGGTCATTTTTTCAGACTTCTATACAATCGAACTTCATTTTGGAATCAGAGGAGTCTCCCCCTGCTGGCTGGTAGAAAAAATGCAGGTTTCAGACGTTTCCATCTTAGTTTCACTTTAAAAATTGGAAGGCTAAATCCATCTTTATACATAGTCTACTGGTATGTATGTAGATATACACTGATCAGATACGACATTCTGACCATTGACAGGTGAAGTCAATAACATTGATCATATTGGTACTATGTGGTGTTCTGATGGAAAACCTTGGATTTTAACATCTGTGTTGATGAGACTCAGACACCCAATTAAACATTGTCCTACAACAAACACACTCCCTCATGCAAATGGAAATCCCAAATATCACTAGCCTACCCCTGCAGGAAAATGCACCCCACCACATGGAAACAACATCAAGCAATCAGGAACATGTTGAGGAACATGACAATGGTACAAGATGTTGATTTGACCTCCAAACTCCAAACTCTAAGTTTGATTGACAGAGGACCCACTGCACAAGCCAGAGCACCCAAAGGATCCACTGCCAACGTCCTGGTTCCAGACCCCATAGGACACCATGAGAGGTCCTCTGGTCCATGCCCAATGGTTCAGAGCATTTTTGACGGCATTAGGGGGACCAACACAATATTAGGCAGGTAGTCATAATGTTATGCCTGATCAGTGTAGTTTGCTAGCTAGCTAGTTACAATGTCAGTGCAACATTGCTGGGTAAGGTGGATTTTGACACACATTAAACTGGAGTAAGCTTAAATATAACATTATCAGTTATTTTTATTGAATCAAGAATTGTTTTTAAAGGGGAATTAATTCAGAATCAAACAGTGACACCAAGAATCCCAAATGAATCACTAGACAGCCAAATATTCGCACCGCATTTTTTATTTATCTTTTGATTGGTTTCATGATGACACCACCTACTGTATGTCTGCAGTATTTGCATAAAGCAGTACTGTTGAGCAGTAGAGTACAGCAGAAGTCAGCCAACAACCCACCATTAGCCACAGACCTGGAGCATGAAGCCACACGCTGCTAATGCCTCCTTCACATTAACTGTAATGTACAAGCACACATCTTTTCCTGCACCTTCGCTTGTTGAATGAGCGACCAAACAGCCACTCACTGGGGGAGTGCACGGCTACTACGAAGCTAGTCAGCTAATTAGCTAGTCAGCACATTAAACAGCATGTAGGCTCCTTAATCTCCTGTACTAATGCTGAAAATAAATACAGTTTGCTCTTAGCTTCTAACCTACCACATCCCCCTGCCTGGACACACACCATCCCACGGATAACTTTGTTTTTCTAATTTTGTTAACCCTCTGAACCCCAAACAGATGATTTTTGTTAAAATTTCATGAATCATAAAGAAGAAACATTCAAAACCTGAAAATAACATGCATCTAAATTTTATGTCATAATAACTGATTAAATATTTTACTACTTTTTAAATGTTATTTTACTACATCTCTAGTTCCTTTTCATATTTGAACTTCTGAATGAGACATGTAGAGTTAAATGTTGTCGATGAAATATCAAGATTTGATTCATTTTCCCGACAGAAGGGCCACATCACACGCAGCTGGTTCAAGGATCGAAAGTGGAAAAATCAACATAAAGTATTTTCACAGTTGCGATGATAAATTGTGATTTTTTAATATGATTTTTAAAAAAAGACAACATGGCTTTCAAACCTATCATCAGGTTTTTGGGTTCATAGGCTTAATAAAAGCCAAAAAGAAGAAAATTTAAAACTATTGTCCCAAAGGTTGTTACTTTTACTAGGTAAAAGCAATAATCTGAAACACCCCCAGATGTGAATAAGACACACAGCCCTATTTTCCCTCCATGCTGGAGCAATCATGTGCTGTTTGCGAGTTCTAAATATTTGCCTTTGTTTGACACGGAGGTAAAGCTCCTGAATAATGTAGATGAGAGAGATGTTAGCATAAGACAATGACTAACATGTCTGCAGGTTAACGGCTGCTGATGCAGAGGCGTGTGTGTGTGTGTGTGTGTGTGTGTGTGTGTGATCTAACACGTTGCCTCGATGGATGTTAATGTATGCAAGCACGGCTCCGAGTATAAACCCTCAAAAATGGCTCCCTCACCTTGTTGTTTGAACAGACAGACAGTAACAGAGCTTCCGGTGGGTTATGACTTTTCCCACTAATGTCTTTGCTAAAGTCTGGCTAGAGGCCAGCAGGAAGAGACAAACTGGCAGACGGCACCACATCAATATCCCAACTAGCCACCAGAGCCTGACTCAAACGATCGGGGACTTTAAAGGTAGCAGCTGGTGAGTTGATATGGGGCTTCCCGCATTCTGCCGAGGGGCTTTAGATTCATTTAAATGATAGAGATTACTTTTAAGCGCTACACATATTAATTGATGTTGAGAGCTGAGAGATACGAGAGCTAGAGGATATAGGCGACCAGAGATGAACATGAATGGGTTTATCTGCTCCCTTTGTTTCTGCCACTAAACAGACACATATTATGTCCACTCGTAGACACAAAGAGACGTCTCAAGGACATTTTATTCCACCTATCTGTCAAAAGCAGAAAGAAGTAGAAGCATAAACATAGATCTTCAAATAGTCTGGTGGTTTATTATTCTTTCAAAGAGAGGGTATTCTTGTCTTAACAGTTCATCTCTGTTGTGTCTGAAGGGCCTTTTTTGACACAGTGTGCCTTCGACAAAAGTTTCAACACTCGTGACCCTCCCTCCCCTCTCTGTTTGTACTGTGCATTTGGTGTAACTCCCATATTCCCCGCCCTCCTCCTTTCTCTCTCTGCCTCTCGCAGGCTTCATTGTAATTCTTCCCCTGCTTGGTTTCCATCTTCCCTCACTTAGTGGCCCAAGAGGTGCTGCTAGTTCCCTGAGGAGCCTGCTGGCTCGTGGTCAGAGGCCCTTTGAGCTGCCAAGTCAACTGAGGCTGTTGGTCCCCCTACTGTGTGTTCCTGCACGGAGGCTGCTGGGATGCTGGCGCAGGCCCATTGATTTACCGCCTTTGGCTAGGACACTCTCCAAGGAGCTCCCATTCTGGCTGGGGTATCATTTATTTGGGACACATGTGGCAATGCCGGCATCTTGGCCCTCTTTGAAATGCATCGTCCAGAGACAAAATAAATGAACGGTATCAAAGACGTGTCAACCATGATGCTTTTTTCCATGAAGGATGGGAGGAAGGGACGGCACACTAAAGCAATTGTGTCCCCACACAGCACAGCACCCTGCGCAGAGCAGACAAAGCACCCAGAAACAGCAAAGCCTGACATGAATAAGAGCGTGAATGCCTGTGTAATGTGTGTGTCAAAGTCATCTGATACACTTATGTCTGACATTTCATAATTTCTTGAATGCCACTATATAAACAAGTATTTTTATTCTGCTTCTGATCAGACAGATTTCAAAAACGCCACATTCTGTCTGTCAAAAGTAAGTGGTAAGACGTGGCGGTGTGACAGTGCAGTGGTTGTTACTTCATACTTTGTCGACTGGGCACTGAGCGACAGCCCAGGCATTCAGAGATGTGTTTCTCTTCCACTGTTTTCGAGGTGAAATTTTCTGTGTTGATACTTATAGACAGGGGAAAAGTGAAAGCTGTAGTTGAGTGGCAGCATTTTGTTTTGCATTTGTCTCCAAACAGATGCATAGCTGTCATTCAAGGTCCCATTGAAGATTGCTATCAAATGTAATCGCTTCAAAGCTTATTCCCATGGATGCCCGCTTACAGATACAGCTTTTTCAGGTGTCTGTCAAAAGGATGTTGCAGAGGGGCATGCAGCAAAAGCTTCAAATATATGAATTTAAATATAGAAGGGGCACAGACATTATGATTCACATCAGGCACTCCTAAAGCAACACAATACATTTGGTTTCATTGTGTTTCCAGCAGTATTGCACCACCATTAAAGACTATTAGAAAAGACAGAATTGACACTTGGTTTGTTTCAGCTGTTCAAATGTTGATATTTCGAAAATCATGTAAATCACGAGCTTTTCTCCACACAACACGTCAAATAATCTATTCAGGCATGATTTGCAGCAAATTAAGGTGGCGAATGGCGACAATTGTTTGTATACCAACCTTCATCAAGCAATCGTCCTCTTTTCTCCCCCCCCCTCTCTCTCATCAGAGCTGCTTGGCCAGGCTCTTTAAAATTTGTTCAGCAAATTGTCTCTGAAAAAAATCAATTAATTCTGACCCCAGTGTTCGCCTTTGTAATATTTGGAATCAATCAGCTCATGGCTCAGTATGGATTTGCAATAGCACACCCTTCAGTGCTCTTAAGAGGAATCAGGGCCTTTCAATCACACTCCGTAGCCACCTCGGGGCTACAAACACGTCGGCTCGGAGGTGTTGCCATTTAAAAACCATCACGTTGTTCTTTCATTGAAGCGCTGCAGGAAAAGAAAATTGTTTTAAGAGTACGGACAGCATATAAAAAAAAACATGTTGACACAAGTGTGAGATGTGAAATACCCGATAACTGAGGAAAATGACAGAGGTGAAATGACACACACAACACCATGCACTAAGTGAAAGCAGCAGCAGTCGTCTTGCTCTTCAAATTAATTTCCTCAACTGATATCATGACTGTTATTTTTTCACAATTAAACAGGGAGGTTGAAGACAAGAGCTGCAACTGGCTGTGATTATCTACAGTGGACTAAGTGATAATGATGTACTCGCACAGGCATATTCAGTTCAGCGGATAAATATGCTGCAAATAACCAGATGAAATCCACATTCTTAATAGACTAAGCATGATACGGTATGTTCGATGTGCATCACAAAGTCACAGTCTTTAAAGCATTGATGTCCTCTGCTGTGAAATCTAAGCAAATGTGAAATTGCAGTGTTGCTATTGATCCTCCTGGTTGGAAAAACATATTTCTAGTTCCTGCTGAGATCAAACACGTGTGGTGTAAGAATCGTAAACTTCAGAAATACGAGATTGTCTGAGATGCTACATTTTGATCATATCAAACCTTGTTTGAAACCACAAAGCCCCCGTGGTTATCTGAGTAAAGCATTTTAATATCACTGCAACAGTTATTTTGTGTCTGGAGTAGTTAGAAAGCAGAAAGACAGTGCAACATGTCAAACAGGCACATTTTTCACTTCTATTGCATTACAATCCTAGACTGTGTGGGCAGTCGCCATCTTAGTCTTTTCAAAGGGGCTATACCAAGTAGACAAGCGTTTATCTAACTGAGGCCCCATCCACAAGAAGCCAAAACGCTTCTAGTTTCAGTAAATGTGTTTGTCCGCATGAATTCACTTGATACACCTGAAAACAATGTAAAACACATGCCAGGCCTGTTGGTGGCGCTATGACGCCGTAACAGAAACAAGCGGAAACTGGCGGTGAGACTTTAGGCATGCGCAGAATTCTGTATACGATGTAAACATAGAACAGTACGGCGCCATTGTTGTTGTCATTTTCTGAGTTAGGCGCATGCACATTTATGGAGAGGTGGAGCTATGATGCAAGCGTGTCAGAAAAAGAAGCAGACAGGGCGCAACAAGGGTGGCACATAAACGGCATTTTCAGATCTTTTGCACTCTGGCACCTAGGTTCAGAAATTATCCGTTTTCAGACCCCCAAAACGTCGGCTTCGTGTGGATGATACACGGGTTTGATGAACTGTTTGTGCGTTTGGGCCTGGGCTTGTCTTCATGTGGATGGGGCCTAAGAACCCAACGACACAGCGCATGGTGGTAAAGTATCAGCTTGCCAGTCACATGGTAGCCCCACCCTAAAACACAACCTGCTTTACCATCTATTTAACTGTAAATGAGGCCATGGTTTACTAAATAAATATCACGCTTTGTTAAAAAAGTCTCGAAACTCATCAGTGAGACCATGAAGTCATTAGATAAACGTTTACTGAGGTAGAAGATTAGGGGAGAGATAGGTAATTTTCCTGTAGACTATACAATCAAATTTCTTATTTCAGCCGGAAGTGTCACCCCCTGCTGGCAGTTGGACAGTTAGGCAGTTGCTAGTGTAAGTCACTTTATCTTCCCTTTTCAGATCTAGTGGCTACATCCATCTTTTATATGCAGTCCGTGGTTAAAATGCTAGCAACAGTTATTTTGTTAGTATGCTTAAGACCTTAGGTGTGCTCAGTGAAACTCTCCACCACTCACACTGTACAGTGAAGCTCAAGAGAACCACACTCATTATATATATATATATATCTTTGAGTAGAGGTGGACTTCACATTTTTAGCGTTTAATATTTTCATAAAAGTTATCTGCTATTATTTCAAATAATTATGAATGAAAAATAACCTGCACTGAGTCACATTTCAGGAGAAATCAGGGTTATAGCTGTAATGGAGAGGGTTCAAGAACAGCAACCGTGTTATTTTGAATATGTCATTTACAGGGACGCTTGTTCAGTGCTCAGACAGAACAATGGCACAGCAAGGACAATTTAGTTTGGAGAAGAAGCATTCTTTTCGGTTCGAGGCTTGATTTGGGGGTTGCTTACAATAGCATGTCCTCTCGGATGGAGTGTGTGGTGGCTGTGTGGGCGACATGCATATGTAAGTAGATAGGGTAGATCCTAGGGGTTGACTATAGTAAACAAGTCATTTCCAGCTAACGGCTACTCTTCCCCTCCAGAGGACACAGGCAGCTGTGGCACCAACTCAGGCATCTATGCCAAGACGCCTCATGCTCTACTCAAAGATGACATGTCGGTGCTTCACACCACATATCATTGTCACATCATGTGTCCCTGCTGGTGACAGCCTGATGACCACAGTTACCCTGCAACCCTTAGCTTGGCTCAGCCCCAACAACTGGGCTGCCACAGAGGCCGCAGTGGAAATAACACTGGACGGCGAGGTGTATATGTGTCTCTTTTGACGTATGTTGTTGTTGATTTAGGGTGAAAACTTACAAAACAAGCTCAGTTGCTCGGGTAAGCCATCAGCTCCCAATGGATATTATTAAATGAGAAAGTGAACAGGTGAAAAAAAAAAGCTCAATGTTTGTGTGGTGGGAACACAGCTTTAAGACGGCTGCATCACACTTCTGTGCCCATAAATATATCTAAAGTAATGGTTGTCATGCCTCTACTGTAAATATGAAGCTACAACCAGCAGCCAGTTAACCTTGCTTTCCACAGAGGCTGCAAGGAAGACTGCTCTGTTCCCCTCTGTTTGCAGTCTTTGTGCTAAAGCCTATGCTTTCCAGCTGGCTGTAGTTCTTTTTTGTTTTTTTGTTAAACCAATCAATCAATTTCATTTGCTATTAACAACGGGCTCTATCTTTCGATCAGAAACAGCAACATCACTGCATAAACAGATGATGCACCACAGGGGGGTCGAACATAAATTAGATTATCTTTCAAACAAGCAAGCAGCAATCTTAGACGGCAAAACTGTGTCTGTCCACAGAAGTTTGTCAA
The DNA here is from genome assembly GCA_024666655.1 of Dascyllus trimaculatus. Lineage (NCBI taxonomy): Eukaryota > Metazoa > Chordata > Actinopteri > Pomacentridae > Dascyllus > Dascyllus trimaculatus. The sequence continues at coordinate 5,880,178 of CM045445.1, read as the reverse complement.
GTTCACTGGAAATTGAAGCTCTGAACTTCGGCTTGATCCCAGGTGTTCAGCGGTGAATGGATTATTGCCTGGTTTGAGGTCAGATATGATGCCTTATTAGCTCATGAAAGAGCAGGACAGAGTGCCAGACCATTGTTCTCCATACTGAGATGAAAGGCTAGCTGGCTAATGAACATCTGCCAGCCAGCATAAGGACCCCAACAGACACACAAAACCTTGAATTGACCATTGCTGAGAGCAGCTGCTCTGATCAGAAAGATTTTGATGTAAATTTAGACTGAGGGTCCACCAAAGAGCAGCTGTAATCGCCAAGAACCAAGAGGAGGAGGAAGGCACACTCCACTCCTCTGGTGCACGTCTGAAATGCCAAAGTCCATCAGCCCAGCCCATCATGCTGCAGAGCAGAGTTCACATGTCCTGCCCACTGAAATTTGGATAATGAAACAAGGACGATGTCGATTTCAAAGATATACATTCATGGTGACCTTTTGAGGATATGAGATTTTACTTGTGAGTCTTTTGAATTTGTAAAATCTCCAATAGCACACATGTGTCTTAGGGAAATGTCCAATTTATCAAACAAAAGAACAGAGCCATAAGTCGACTGAGGTAAAATTGAGTGTATAAGAGAATATGATTAAATTTGAGGGGGCAGGAGGAGGGAATCCAGCCCCCTTTTTAGCCTGTCATCCCTCTTTTCCTTCCCCAGTAGCAGACAGAGTGCAGGGGCAGAGGAGCTGTTTAGTAATATAATATTGTATGTTAGTCTGGTTTGCCTGATTCAGTCTATGAAAAAACGGCTATACATCTCAAACCAGCTTTTCCGCACACAATAAAAATCCTGAGCATCTGGCATTTATCACATTTCAACACCAACATGGGTCCATAAACATCACAGAGTGCAGAAGACACTGTCTGACGTTGGTGCACATACCAAGATCTCCCTGTAATGTTGAGCTTTGCCTCCTTCATATTTCACTTTACAATATCATATCTATTACAAGATGAAATGTCCATAAAAATACAACCTTATTTCGATGAAGACAGATTCTGTAACATGTCAGAATAAGAAGACTCACCAAACTGTCATCTGTGTTTTAACAAGACATTAACTGCAGGTTAAGTTAAGAGTTTTTCCAGAGTGACAGTGTTTTATTATCTGTATTTTACTTTTCTTCAGTAACACAGCAAGCAGACTTGGGGGTTGGTGTGATTATTATTAGTTCTATGATTATTCAGTAGCATCTCTGCTGCTGAAAATACAGTCCAGACGAAGCCAACGGAGCTTGGCCCAACCTGGGAGTGGAATACGTAATGTGACTGAGTAAATTAATCTGCTCTGACTGCTGAAGTGCTCAGCTGCTACAGTTACATAATATGAGGTAAGGTTTACACAGATCAGTCATAACATTATGACCACCTGCCTAATATTGTGTTGGTCCCCCTTATGTGCTCAAAAAGGCTCTGAACCATTGGGAATGGACAAGAGGACCTCTATGGGGTCTGGAACCAGGATGTTGGCAGTGGTCAAATCAACATGTTGGGTCATTGTCATGTTCCTCAACATGTTCCTGATTGCTTGACGTTGTTTACATATGGTGGGGTGCATTTTCCTGCAGGGGTAGACCAGTGACATTTGGGATTTCCATTTGCATGAGGGACAATGTTTATTTGGGTGTCTAAGTCTCATCAACATGGATGTTAAAATCCAAGGTTTTCCATCAGAACACCACATAGTACCAATATGATCAATGTTATTCACTTCACCTGTCAGCGGTCAGAATGTTGTGGCTGATCAGTGTACATCATTGAAGCTGCAGTGACTTTTGAAAAATAATGAATAAGACAAAATCGGAATAAAATTGTAACATCAAAAATCCAGCTACAAGTCAGCTACAAAAACAAACATACAAGTCTGTATGTTGGTTAACAGTGTAAAAGCAGGAGGGTGCTTCCATTTGCACACCCCCTTGAATAAAATGTAACAAATCACTCAACAAGTGTGTGCCCCTGCAGATGACATAAAAGGTAACTACTGTTTTGCTGTGTATAACAAAGTAAGAATCATTGCTGTGGTATCAGCAAATATGTCATATCAAAATCTGCTGCTTCTTATGCAGAATTGCATTGCAAAGGCAGCAATCTGAAGTTCTCCTGTCCTGGTATTCCCATCCCTAGAAGAAGAAGAAGAAGAAAGCTTTACTGTCACAAATACAGTTTTACAGTACTGTGAAATGTTGTTTTCGCATATCCCAGTTAGGGTCAGAGCGCAGGGTCAGCCATGATACGGTGCCCCTGCAGCAGGAAGGGTTGAGTGTGTCCTTGCTCAAGGACACAACATGGCCGTACTGGGGTTTGATCCTCTGACCTTCTGATCAGTAGCCCAGAGACTTAACTGTGCACTTCCAGGGGGAACTTGAGGAGCAGGGGAATTACATCGATCAGCTGCAACATTAAAAATACTGACAGGTGAAGTGAATCACACTGATCATTATGTTACAATCAAGCAGCAACCTTCAGGGCTGAAAAATGAAGCTGAGGTGCCTAGAACCACAGGTCCTTTAATGACCACTTGAGACTGGCTCCAAAAGTGACTCAATTCTCTTAGATCTCTATTTTAAAAGGTCCAACTCTAAAGCACAAATAAACATGCTTACAACCTCACTCAATTGCATTAAGGCTTAGAATTATGCATAACTGAAGGCATGACCACTCACATAGTGACAGAGTGACAGATCCACTCCCACTCCACCTCTTAACATCACCGGTTAGCCTGGTTAGCCAGGACTTAGGTGGAGTGAGACACGGCCAAGATGGCAATGGGCAGAGTCACCATGCAGAGCTTCAAAACAGCTCTTTAGCAAACGTGTGTTTAACATCACAGAGGGTTTATCCATCTTTATATACAGTCTGTGTTTACATTGCAAAGTTCTGCTGGGAAGTCATGCATTACAACGTTCAGGTGGATGCTACCTTGACATGCAGGACACACCTGACAACTGTTCCAGACCAGCACAGGGGAGATCTGCACAAACATTTGGCAGGTGGTTTTAACACGGTGGATGATTTGTGTATAATCTCTCCATCATAATCTGGATCTCCCTTATGGTCGCCACCCAGATGGACACGTCCAGAAGAGCCCCCCAAGGAGGCATGCAGGTGATATCCTGGTTGGAGCTCGTCAGCTGCTCCCCTTCAATACAAAGTTGGAACATTTCATCTCTGAGCTCCCTCCTAATGTCTGATCTCTACAACCTGTCCACAGTACACAGGCCCCAATGGAGGAAACTCATTTTGGGTATCAGCAGTTTTGTCCTCTCAGTCACTATAGGAAAGCAGACTGACTGCTTAGTTGATAGTTTCACTTTGTAGCTGAGCTCCTTTTTAACCACAGCAGCCTGGTACAACTTCTACATCACTGCAGTTCCAGTCTGTCAATCACTGGTGCCTGTCCACCCCCACATGTGAACAACACTCCAACATACTTGAACCTCTTCACTTTCTGGTACAGCAATATGGATAAGATGATCAGAGTTGGAGGTGCAGATCCACATCCCAACAGCTTTACTGCTTCACACTCAGCTGCAAAACACTCTAGTGCATGCTGAAGGTCACAGCAAGATGAAGCTAGTGGCAGAGGTATCTTCAACCCTGTAAAAAAATAAGCATCACTGGTTTTTACAGGGGCTGCACAGTGGCTCGGTGGTTAGCATCGTCCCCTCACAGCTAGAAGATCCCCGGTTTGCGTCCCGGTTAGGAGTTTGTGTGGAGTTTGTGTGGAGTTTGCATGTTCTCCCTGTGTACTGTAGGTTTTCACCAGGTTCTCCGGCTTCCTCCCACAGTCCAAAAACATCCTGAGGCTAAATGTGGATTCTAAATTGTCCGTAGGTGTGAATGCGAGTGTGCTTGGTTGTCTGTCTCTATGTGTCGCCCTGCGATAGGTTGGCATAATGTCCAGGGTGTCCTCTGCCTTCGCTCAAGTTGGTTGGGAAAGACTCCACCCCTGCGACCCTACAGAAGATTAAGCGATGTATAGATAATGGATGGATGGATGATTTTTACAGTGTCTCTCTGTAAATTGTGTAATAAATAAGGAACAATAAAAGTTTGTAAAAAAAAAAAAGAAAAGAAACCTTGAGAGCACTTTATTAAGATATTATGACTGATAAACTCACCTAATTTACTGAGACTATGCAGGTGTCATTTGATTAGATTTGATTGACAGGGACTAAATGCTCCACAAGCACTCATCACATTTGATTCAAATATTTAAACCCTGCTGACTGGTGAAGTAGTCCCAACTGAGACCCATTCATTTCTAACCAGTGAGAAGAGCTCGCACAAAAAATCTCTCATGTGAAATCATCAAACTAGTCTGGCAGAGAATTTTGTGGCCATGTTGGAACTTGATTCTAACACAAAAATCCTGATTAAGAAAACAGTTCTGCATGGTTGTAAAATGTGGCCTCCTTTTTGCAGTGGTTCTAACAACAAAAAGAAGACTGCTTAACAGTAAAAGCTGAAAAATTCCTTTATGTCATGTTAACTACAGCTGGTTAGGGACATCATTAACTTATCCTCCACATGACTCTGAAGTCATTTACATAATGCAATAACTCTAAACCCTAAAGTGCAATTACATTGCTCATACCACCATGCACTAGGAAATGATTCCTCTAACTACAGTGTCAGAACGCATCAGAAAACATATCAGAGCAGGATCTGAATGCAGCAAAGGCTACAGTGCAGTGTTAATTAGGTTACTGATACTTTCCACTGCGCAATTACTCTGTCAGAGTGGCTCATCTTCTGCTTTCTCTGGTCGTCCACTTCAGTCTTTGAGGCTCATTCTGCAAAACTTATTCTTTTCAGCACGCTGCGAAAAGCAGCAAGGTAACAAGGAGGGTAAAAGCTTCTGAACACCACTGGTACAATGTCAAATGAGGAAATAATAAGTATAGACAGTGTTTCACCACATCCATGTGGACACTCAAGAAAAATAAAAGTGATACACTTGAGGAGTTTGTAGAGTTTGGGAAAAGGAGGGCAGAAGGAGGCTTCAAGACCAGCTCTTAGAAGCTGGTATAAACAGAGCAAGGCAGATTCAGAGCTCTTGCTTCTTGGACATATGTAAATAGAGGCTTACCCCGTGAGATAGAAGAGGGCTTTGAGGTAATTGTTTAGAGATCCTCTGCTCACCATTGAAGGGGGCTGATGCATTTTAGGAGAAACCCAAGGGATTAAAGAGAACCCAGGCAGAATCGCTAGGTCACACAGTCTGAACCATCCAGGCCTGAAGTGAAAAACAGTCAAATCAAGGTGATGCAGCAGTTGCCGATGCACTGTGTGTACTTGTGAACGTGCAGACACGGGTGTGTGCATACATGTAAGTGTATCCCTGTGAGGGAGTGCATGAGGCAGGGGGTAATTGGTATTAGCAGTGAGGAAGCTAGCCTCAGACAGTTGGGTTATCACCTGCACTCTGAGCTAATCTTCCTGCGTTTCTCTCCAGCCGTACTAAAGCTCCGTGGACCAGAGCTGGCTACCAGTCCATTAGCTAAGGCCAGCTCTGCCAAGCCAGAACTCGCCTGTGGGACAGACCCGGCCTGTTATATGCAAGAGGAGAGTAATTTGGCCCACTATACAGATCCTCATCTAGTGTAAATGTGAACATTGTACTTGTGACAGTGGTTTCATACACATTAACCTTGTTCCAGGACACTTTATGGTAAACTTAAACTGTGCGATGCATGTATTGGCAGATATAAAAGACAGATTTTCTTGTATATAATATACTTTGGACCCAGTTTTTCTTTATTTTCTTCATGATTTGGGGGGCATTTTTTTGTCTCTGTTTGACTGGAGAAGTGAAAATAGACTGGAAGAAAGCAGGACACTGGACTGCAGTAAGGCTTTGGCTGACTGGGAATCAAACCAGGGGCTGCCTGATGCCATGTGGTATGTGCACTAGTCACTCGGCTATTGAGTTGCCCTGTTTTTGTTTATTTTGCTCTCTCTGGCAGTATAGAACAACACTGCAGACCTTAAATCTATGATATACCATATGGAATCATATCATGAGAAAAGAAAGTGTAAGCAAATTACAATATGTTTGATAACTAGGATTCCTTAAAGTAGTCACTGTTTGCCTTGACAGGCAGCTTTGTGCACTTGTAAAAATTTCACCCCCTTAAGCCGTGGGCTTTAAAAAAAAATTCCACCTGACAAATCATACTTAAATTCAGTCAGTAACATCTGCACAACAGAAAAGCCAGGATGAACAAACTCAGGCTCTATGGATAAGAGGCACTTGGGGAAAATGGAGAAATACAATAGGCCTTATTGTTCCCATTCACCAATGAAATCTGAAATCTTTTTTTCGTCACTTCTGCACCAAATCAAAACTGTAAATCAGAATAAATAACTGCCTTACAACAAGGAGTCAGTAAACACCAACGTTATTCGACCTGCTCTAAAAATTCTCAACAGAAACTGCACTAAATTTAGGAGAACAGAACAAACAGAAATAAAACACATCAATACTGCAGCACATTTAGTCGTACCAGGAGGCCTCAAAACTGAATACAAATTTAGTGACCCTATAAAAAATGTCTGGTTCATTCTAACCACTGAATTAGGTTGTTACCTGCTATGGTTTTCAGTTAAAGGTTAAAGCAAGTTTTTTAAAGTACTGAAGGTGAATTTAAAAAATTGAAGGTCATAAAATGTCTTCAGATCTTATTTTTTCACACATTTTGAGATGACGTTTAGACTAACTAAAACATGTCTGAAGACAATGAAAATGTACCTAGCCTGATGTGATTTTTCTTTTGCAAGTGTGTGGACTTGCAAGTCTTGCATTCAAAGAATGTGTCCTTCACATTCACAAACTGCAAATGGAAAAAAGAAAAAGAAGAATCTAGCACGATTGGGAACTGCAGTTGGTTTGTTGTTGAATTTGAGGCGACTTGCTAGATGTCGAAAACCTTTTAAACTTGGGACAATGGGAATTTAAGCAGCTGAGTTCCATATAAAATCAACAAAGCGCTGACCAGACTCCATTGATGTTATGTTGGTGTTCAAGAATATACAGCACCAATGGAGTCGGATGAGTCTGCTTCCACCACATCATCAGCTCCAGTTCAATCACAGAGCAGTAATATTGAGCCTGACAACACAGCCATGACTCAACCAAGTGCTTGGTAAAGCTTTTCACTGACCACGACATTCAGGGTCGAAGTGTTGTGGGTTGTGAACATGATCAGCACTATTCATACAGGTCACACAGTGGCATCCACGCTTTTTTCAAGGCAATGTCTCCAGACTCAGCACTTTAAAGACATTCACCTGAGGTAAAGACAAAACAGCATACAAAACTAGACTTAATATTGTGCTATTAAAAGACAGCTGATGACAAAAGTGAATCAGGAGTAATGAGAAGAAATGTCTAAAGAACATACAGCTAAAATTCCACATCGGGCACTGGACCGCTGCTTAGACAAGAATGCATGCTTGCTTAAATTACAGTGGTTCTCAAGGCTACTCTATAGACCGCTTCCTGGATGCACTCAAGCTAAACCAACAGAGCCTCTATATCAGAACAACTATATGTATATATATGTTTACCTCACTTTACTTACTACTGAACACTGAAATGCTGGTGGTCATGAAGACCTACTGTCACTGATTTGCAGGTAACAAGATGGGTTAAAAGTAAATTTTGTAGAACAGTGTCTAATTTAAAAAAAAAAAAGTTCAGTTGCTCTATTTCTTTGTGTAAGTGCTACAATACGAGGTTAGGACCTCCTCCACCATGAAATATGCAGTTAGAATCCTGTGGCAGATCTGCACTCAGTTGCCAGTTTATGAAGTACACTAATATAAAACTAATTCTTTCCAACACCAGCCCTGCAATAAATCCCACTGTCACGAAGCGTACAGTATTCTGTTTTGTGTGTGCAGCTGTTTCAGAGAGCTGGGGGCTGTGGTATATGCTGGTGTTGAATTGTATTATGCTAAATTGACGGCTCTTTCTGTAATCTTGTCTGCCCTAGTTATATCTCTATAGGAAGACAAAACAAACAAACTGCCGCGTCAGAGGTGATGATATAATTAAACCAACACCTTTCTGGACAGGTGAAAATCTAACCTTTGTGAGGTTGGACTTTCTGAAAGACTATAACTTTAACTGCATTCATTTATATTAGATGGACCTGATAAGTTGGATACTGAATATACACATCTTGATTAAACTGTATTTTTTGCACTTGTCTGTTGGCTTTCAATTTGATAAAACCACAAACGTCTTCCTCTCCAATAACTGTCATGCTGCTCAATTCAAATGTATCCACATTTTCTTAATAGTAATCATTTATTTAGTTCTCTGCACCGAGATGTCATATCTGCAGTTGATCAGGCTCCGTGTAGTTTTTTTTAATCCAATGTTACTGAAAAAGCAGTGCGTAGTGCATTTATTAGGAGTTATTTAGCTCTTTCTGTGGATGAATATACATTCGGTGCTGTCGTTTGTACTTACAGCAGCAGTGTGGCATAGTCATATGTTTTCAACAGTTTCTTTGACAACAAAACTTGTTACACAGGCAATATTTATCAGTCCGTTGCTGTGTTTTTATTTTTCCATGGGATTTGATGACAAAAAGAAACATTATATAACATTGCAGGCCAGTTGCTCAGAGCGAACTGTGCACAGGACAAACAGTACCGCATCCAAGACACCACGCAGCATGTTGGGGATACACCTCGACAAACATGTCGGAGGTAATTTAACAAAAAAAAAGTCAATTTCTGAGATAGCAGCGCTGTCTTATTCAGGTGAAAGTGTTTACATGACTCCTTGATACCCCGTGATTAATGCTCCCTGTTGACATGACTAAACCAGCTGACAAAATATTCTTATCCATAGATAGAACCATCCGCCTGCAAGTATGAAACGTTACGCCCACCAGCTTCCCACACTCTCTGAGTGAGCAGGAGAAGGTTATATCTAATACATGGAAAAGAAGTGATGATCCCTGTAGTAATGTGCACTGTTTTTTTTTCCTGGCATGAAAAAGCACCCAAGACACCATGTACGTCTGAATTCGTACAGACAGTGAGGATCAAAAGTCAGAGCTTTATGATGTTTCTATGCCCAAGTAGCCAGAGAGGGGATAAGTCGAAATAAATGAAATAAAATCAAGTGGACAGGAAACATGAAATGTTACAGTCATGCTTTAATCCAGTTTTTTTATTACTGTTAAATGACTGGGGGCATGTGAAGCCACTTTTAGAAGATTCAGTATACATCTAGATACATGCTTCTATTATCAGATGCCAAAATGATACACATCCGATTTAGCAATACAATATTCTGCTGATGTAATTACTCGTCTTACAGTAACTCGATTCAAGAATACAAAAACATTTCCTTACTTACTGGTTATTTCAAGTATTTTATCAGAAATGTACCCTGGGTGGCCTTTAAGCCAGTCCCCTATGAGTCCCTCATTCTTCACCTCTGTTCCTGGATCAGTGACATTCATTTAAATCTGGTAAATGGGCCTGCTGTGGGGGCACATATTCTTAAGATGAAACAGCTTAAGGCATCAGATTCAGGGCCTGTGTGCTGTGGAAGTCGTGTTAGCTGTTAATGCTGCGTTACGTCACATCAGCAGGGCCTGTGGTGCCAAAAGCATATCTTATGATAATGATGTCACATAAGTACGGATTGTCCCACAGACTTTGATTTAAATCGTGTAAGTAAGTGAAGAGTGGTGAAACCTTAATAAAAATAAAAATGTACAACTCTAGATTATGGAAAGGGAGATGCAAAATGGAACAGGACAATAGGAAACTCTGGCTGCCTTTAATTGGGAATGGAGCCTCCAAATAACACAGGACTTCAGGACTCAAAAGGCCCACGGTGGTGCAACGTGAAGAAGTTGAGAACAGTTCAGTGTGTTGTAAATTTCAAACCTCCTCACAACCAGTTGTGTTCGCTGTTAGCAGCCAATCCATTAGCTTCACCTCAACAATGTAAAAGCCCTTCAAGCAAATGTGGGGAAAGCTGATTGTCACGGTCAATGGCTTCCCCATTCAATAACTTAAACAAGCACAACACATTGCTCAGGAAATTAACTACTTCATAGTGTACCAGTATAATGGGGAGGGCTAATGTAGCAGCCCAATTACAGCTAAGTATGTAAATCACATGCTCACTGCAAAACATGATCACAAGCTTTGGGCTCGGGAGGAGCAAGAGGGAGCCTTCTTCTATCCAGAGGCCTAACCCTGTCCCTACATTATTCCTATTTTATGCATTCATTATTTATTGGTTATGCCGTGTATTTTAAATGGTAATTGCAGTCTACTAACCTAAAAAAGTAAATTTTGTGTTGAGTAAAAATATCCAGCCAAAGCAACTTCACTAATAAAAACTCCACTGCTTTGTTTTCTTGCTGAACAGAAATTGTTCAGGCCAAATGTACGGAACAAGTTGTTGTGGCGGTGCGTCATTCCATACAAAAATAGTTTTATTTTACAATTTAGTTCTTCTTTTGAAACATTTGAAAAACTGAGGGACCAAAGTGCACCACTGACGGACAGTGTAGGCTGGATCGATACATGATGGAGAACTTTATGACGGCTGCTTCCCTGTGTGTTTCTGTGCTGGTGTGTGCAGTGTGTGAAGGTGTGCGGACAGGCATGTGTGCGAGTGCGTGTGTGTGCAAGCGTGTACACCGTAAGTAATAATGGCACCGCGGTTGTGTTACCTGAATGTGTCACAGGCACTCTGAGACCACAGGGGAGGAGAGGACGGCTGCTCAGAGCTTGAAATATTGAGCTCTAGTACAGGCGTGTAAGCAGCTCGCCTCCAGCTCCTATAGTCATGACCCCTCTCTCAGCCCAAGGCAATTACAATGGATGAGAATCAGACGCTCAGGAGCACAAAAAGCCTCCTGCAGAAACAACACAATAAAGAGTAATTTCCAATTCCACCTCTACCCGCATGTATTGGAAACATATGAATGTATTCTCTTTGCACTATCTGCTTATTCAACACAACAGTGGAGAGGAGGCAACGCTGGTAATAAGAATGCGCTGGGTTTTTGCTGTGCTTGAGTGAGCAACACTAGTGTGACACGGATAAATAACAGAGAAGAAGAAGATGACAAGGCTGTGCTGTACCTGGAGCAGCTGAGCCGGAGCCACAGGGCTGCAGGAGCAGCATTGTGTCGCAGTGTAACAGTAGAAGGAGCCACCTCTCTGCTTCCCGGCCCCTCTCCCCTCTTTGATCACCAACTGGAGTGCCATTCATCGCCTACAGCGCTGCTGAAGGCTGGCAATGGTGTGTGTGTGTGTGTGTGTGTGTGTGTGTGTGTGTGTGTGTGTGTCTCATGTGCTTGCATGCAGAAAAAGAGAGAGAGTGTGCCATTTCAGAATACCAGTACTGTCTCTATATTTCGTTTCAACTATACTTTCGTGAAGTCCACACAGAGTATGAGAGGAGAAAAAAGAGCCCAGAGGAACAGCGAGGCAGACTGAGGGAGGTTTCATTTAAAGTTTTCATTAGTGGAAGATTGAAAATCTAACTTTACCACCAAATCAATGTTCCGATCCCTTGACCAATTATCATTTGACATTGACAAACATGAATCCTTTGCCTTTTATTTGATTTCTTCCATTAGCATGGAAAACGCATTCAGGAATTATTTGTTTTTAGTTGACTCGAGAGCTGTGAGTCCCACAATAGAGGGTGTGAATTGTACAAACTAGGATGTTTACGCCTGTCCATTTGCATTTCACTGCCGCTAAATAACAAATTACTCAATTCTGAACAAACCCCGCCAGTGACCTGCTAATGATGTAGCCTCAAGCGCCGGCTCCAACTTCTGTAAGATCCTCGTTGCTTTCGGTTAGGCCTTTGATATCAGGACTGAAATAAACCCAAGCTGCTGTTGTTAACTTTATGAAATGCCCGCTGAAGTTCAAATCTCCGCAGTAACCAGAAACCTGAAGACAACAAAGTGAAGTTATTTTAGTCTGGAACATGAAAAAGTTACTTGATATGAGATTAGAAACGCAGCTTATTAGCATGGCTGCGTGTTCGCTACAGCCTCTTGGCTAAATAAACAAATACAACAGTGATCAGATTTTAAAAATGCCATTTCTGTAATAGTAATGGACAACAGCTATGTTTTGTAGGGTAAACAGTGTACATGATGAGCGTGGCATGCGGCTCACCTTGTGGCTTTAAGTGAGCAGGCTGCAGGAGAGTTCAGACCACCCAGTCCTCCCTCAGCTAAGCAGCCACAGAGGAGCTCATGAGGCCAAGGGAAGTGAAATGCAGCTCAGCGATGAAGTCCTGGCAGGATCCTCCACATCTGAGTCTCTACAATTTGAGAGACTTCCTCACACCAGGCAACCCCCCAACCCCAACCCCTGGCCTCCCCCACCCCCACCATCACCACCAGCAAAGCAGCTCCCGATCAGCTGGCAAATAAAAGACAGCAACACACAAAAAGCAGGGAAAACCAACTGTTTGTGAAAGGTTCCTTCAACTACCAGCAAATCAAAAATAAATAAAGTAAAATGACCACTAACAGTCAAACCTGCTGTCTGACAGTGATGTGTTTGTCTGTTTCTCTTTCCAGGGTTAAATATTGGCACATCTCATGTTACATAATTTACCTAAAATAAAATCACTGTGCATTTGTCTGAAACAAACACGGTCAGGTCAACATACAGTTTTACATTATACAATTCTGAGCAGCTCAATGTACATCTTCATCATCACCTCCGGTAACTTTGCTGTGACATTAGCTGACATTGGAATAAATCGGAATAATAATGGAATAACACCAGTTGTGTTTTCTAGGGAGTTACTTTTCCGTTCAACTGTTACTTAATGTGTGAGCTAGTTTGTTTCGCTATTGATGGGCATGTTTCCCATCCATTAACACTGAGATAAGAATAACAGAAGGCAGTGTCCAGCTTGTTTTTGTTGCTTAGTAACAATGTTAGCATTGCTAAGCGTAATTAACAGTTGAAAGCCAAACATAGTATCATGGAAGGATTCCCATGCTGCAACCACGTGTTTACCAATTGAATTTGGGGGAAAAAAACAACTGACAATTAAAATCAAATTCTTACTTGAAGTCCTTGATTTGGGTGATCCATGCTGGCAGTGATCTGCTGCACCCAGTTAAACAGTAACTGTAAGAGATGCAATAAAATACATAACTGACCTAACGTTCTCCTCTAATGATGGGAAGTCAGTGTGCAAAGGGGCGACTCTTAAACATAGCTGGTGTAGTAAAAAATACAGACACTAGTATTTGTATTAACTCAAAAAGCTCTATGAATAAAACAAGTCAAGTGCATATAATGAAGTCCTGGAGGGTGGTAGTGGATGATTCCTGGTGACACAGTATCCACCTGTGAAGTATGCTGTAAGGACTGAAGTGAGCACAGCTGCAAGGAGGCAGTGACACGTTCATTGGTCATATAGCTGGCATTCTATTGGTTTGGAACTTTTGACAGGGTTTCTTCACAGATCCAAGCATGAGAGCACAAATCCGTTCTGTCCCACGCAGGGAGTGTTTGGGACAGAGGGTAGGGTTTGGAGGGAAAGCGTTTCAAAATCTGAGCGTAAAATGAAGGAATAATGCTCCTCTTGAGTAAAGACAGGAAAGCAACTCCTTACTGAGCAACAAATCACTGCATTTTTTTCACCAAGAGGTCATAGGAGGCTGTGTTTAGACAAGCTTCTTATTTATCCACATGCACATTCAACATACTAAGTATCTCTGTATTTTTAGCATTAGCTCTTTAACCAGCAGCTTACTGTTGGGTGCTCAGTAAAACACACAGGACAGAGGCGTCAGGATTGTGTGCCAGAGACAATGTGTATTAGAGTGCACAGAATTGAAACCTGTGAGAAAACAACAACACAATTATCCCCTTTAACATCCTCTGTTTTTACAAATAAAATAAATACTCGTACACATAGTGATTCAACGATCGTGATCCTGTACAAGAGACTCCTTTTTGCTGGTTACACACTTTTTTTTTACATGGTAAAGAACTATTGTTGTCTTGGTGTTGGCATCTACTGTTTGAATCACATGGTTTTGTGCTTTCAGATGATGTGCAACATACTGGGAATCACAATTTCACCAGCAGCTACATTACACACTCGATCATATTCAGAAATAGAGCTGGTGATGCTGCAGTTTTAACCAGGCTTTACCTGGACCATGGACAGTGAAGGACAGAGAACAGTCATGGAGGCGCTGATGAGCTGTGCACAGCTGTCCAGTTTATTGTTGCCGGTGTACAGGAGCGCCAGCATGAAGCAGAGGGAGTTTCAGTGTCCTGAAGTTTAGCTCTAAATGCTGAAGAGAGATAATTAGCTTTGTTTGAGCTCTAAGCACCGGCACACCTGTTGTGGTGGTACGCCAAATAAATTGAGTCAAGCCACCACAAAACCTCTGTCAGCAAAACTAAATGAACTGCAAATGTATATTCAGTATGCAAACTCAACTTCAGCTACAGTATATTGGAAATGTGGTTGCTGTAGAACAGATGTTCCACTTCTTAAACTATCCCACTGGACAGCAGAACCACAGTGGAGTCATGATGGAGCTGTGGTGCAACCACAACACCCACATAATGGCCTGTCAAAACTGCTTTTACTCGAACTGAAACCTTTGGATATACAAGGAAAAACTGCAACAATTTGAAATTGGGCAATTTCCCTTCCTGAACATATATAGAAGCATTTCTAAGTAGCATAATGTCTCCTGAAAATAACCATATGTGACATGCCTGGCTGAGACGTGGAGTAGCTTCCAGAGCTTGTAAATAAAAAGAGAAAAACAGCCTCGGGTTCAAAAAGTAACAAGGCACAGTATCATCATTATTATATAATTATGCAATTATATTGTTAATGTAATTATAATTAAACACAGTTCCATATTTGTTGTAAATCCACTGTGGGTTAGTTTGACACTTCCTCTGTGACAGTAGCAGCTGAACAAAAAGTGGTAATTAAATTAACAAGGGAGCTTTTTGTTTTATTTTTTGCCCAGTACCCTGACTGTGTGGAGTGCCTTTGAAATCAAGGCAGGCTCGATGCCAATAGATTTAGAAATAATCACTCTGACAAAATATGCAAAGACATACAATGTCACATTACAGCAGCAAGAGGAGAGGATAAGCAACTCTCAGACAACAGTATTAGAGCACCAGCTGAAACGAGGGGAACAGAGGAAAACTGCCATACCCTCAGGTACAGTGTTGCTTTGTTGCTCATTAAACTTGCATAGTTTCAAGTGTTTAGCTGCTCAGCTTGTTGACACAGAGGTGCCGCACGATGCATACGAAGCAAACAAGTTCTACTGTCAACCAGGAGCTGGGAGCCTATGCTGGTGCAGTAATGAGCCTGGAGAAAATGTAAAGCAGGGAAAGATGAAACAGACTGTGTGATCCATCAGCTGTTCAACGTCGTGGATTTCTAACAGCTCCTCTGAGCTGCAATGAAAAAGCTGTTTGACGAGTGGAGTGGGCTGGACGGGGGCACAATGGTGGCTGAGTGAAGAGATCGGGTATCAGGTGGGGGAGAGCTCAGGGAATTTCACAAAAGCACACGTCTGAAATATTCAATTTAGCACTGATCAACAGTTGCCTTTTTCAGGCCGAGATTGAATTATCCTATATGGCAATG
The DNA here is from genome assembly GCA_024666655.1 of Dascyllus trimaculatus. Lineage (NCBI taxonomy): Eukaryota > Metazoa > Chordata > Actinopteri > Pomacentridae > Dascyllus > Dascyllus trimaculatus. The sequence goes on along the minus strand of CM045445.1, from coordinate 5,864,451 downwards.
CCATTATGTTGGGGATTATTACATGCTCTCCAGGAGATTTGGTTTATTCATCTTGCCTATTGTTGACGATGACTGGAGCACTCCCCAGAGAGCAGCCCACTGAATTGATTTCTGACAATCCATGATTCACCTCCTCGAGTCCCCCACTCTTCTCTGACACTCCTGCAAATCAACTTAAAGGCAGAGCCTGACAGCTGCTCACATCACACTCCATATAAACAGCCATTATTTCTTCAGAAAGCTCTTTTTGTCTTGTACGGGGGCTTCAAAGACGGCACATCCCCGTTAAGACGAGCCGCGGTTTAGAAGGCACACGGTGGAACTTTGAAGCTGGGGAGACGTACATGACGCTGAAGAAGGGATGAAGCTGGAGAGGCAGGTAAATTTCTCTAAAGCCAGATTAGTAAGAACTTCCACCATTCAACATTGCGGGTGACAACATGGATGTGTTTAAGCAGGAGAACAACCTCAAACATGGAACTGTCACACAATCAGAGCTTTTGGTTAAGTAGCAGCTGCTTTTATTCTACTGCAATAAATGTAATGTACTTATTGGCAACCTGAGCCCATCTGGTTCTCCAAGGAAGTTAAAGGGATAGTTCAGACACTATGCTTTGTTTTCAGGAGTTAGATGAGAAGGTAGTCTCACACAGTCAGACCTATCTCCACTGTGCTGTGCTGGAGAATGGTCTGACTTCACCCACTATTATTCTGCTTTAAGGAAAATTGTTATTAGATAAATTGTATATTTCTTTAAATATCACGACACGTTGCCACATCCATCTTTAACATACACACTGCTGGTATATTTCAATCTAAGCTTGAGACTCTTAATTGGGAGATAAGCGTATTTCCATATTTTTTAAACTCTTTATTTAAAAACAGGATTTAAAATGTACACAGTTAGCAAGAGCCATTAAAACCCACAGCGTTGACGAACAAACCCGACCATGATCCTAATCTATACTGTGTTTTTCTCATTGTAAATATGTGTGATAAACAGACTTAGCTCAGAGCAGATGCACCTAATCAATCACAGATTGAATTTGCGACGGTACAGATTCTTATTTAACGGCGAGGGGGGGGTGCGATTCGACTGTGTCAGAAGACAATCTGATGGATAAATGGCATAAGAATGGGGCCCCCTCCAGTCAACGCCTCTATGTTTCTGACATGACCATTCCACGTCACACTGCTTGAAAAATGAGCTCCGTGGAGGCATGCAGTCCTGCTATGAGATTGCACTTCATAAAGGGGAACAGCACACAGGGGTGAAATTCCACTGTAGGGTTATGGATTTTCCAGTACATCACTGATAGATTGCACTAATATAACCTCAATAAAGAGTTTGAGAACAACTTTATGGATGTTTTCCCTCTTTTGTCATCTCATTTTTCTCTCCTTTGATGTGTGCTCCATTTGATTTGTCTGTGTTTTTTTTTTTTTCTCTTACTTTGTCTGGCTGTCACTCACGGGGTGCAGAGTTAACGCACTCTGAACACATTAGTCATGGGATGTGAACCATGGAGTGTTTCATCCAAAGTTTCACAACGAGAACCTCAAGCAGCTCATTTTGTTTGTTTTTGCTTCAAGCGGCGGCAGCAAGATGTTTTGGAGACTGTGATGTGTACATTGCACATAAATTCCTAAACAGCACCAGTTGGCACAAAAGAGAGGACGGGTTCTTTACAGCTTTCTGCTGGGATCATCACTCCGAGCTATGTCTACAAGTCGGGATCAGCTTCATTTCACTGTAATTGCTGCAAATAATAGCGAGCAGGGGATGATAAGTAGAAAATGTAATTCAATTAAACTGCTTCTACAGATGCATTTTCTGCAATACATGCTGTACTATGACCTCATTTTCTTTATTCCAGCAGTTACATTTGAAGTTTTATAAAATTCTGCTTTATTATAGTCATCACTACAGTACAGACAGTCTGTGCAGGGAGACAGAGGGAAGGTGCGGTGATGGGCTTAGATTGGATGTGTCATTAAAAAAAGTCTGTGTTTTAATATCTCTATTATATACACTCTATGAACACTGTAATGCTGTTGTCACTGGAGGAAAATAACAGTGCAAAATAAAGCACATTTCCTCCTGTAGGCTACTGGATTTAAGTACATCTCAGAGCTGCGTGCACTTAAATTTCAGTATTGTGGTTTTTGACTGAGCGAGTTTTTTGGATAGTGTTCTTTGATGGGAAAATAAAGAAGTTCCCCACTTGAAATAAACTATTTCTAAAAATAAAAAAGTTCTTAAAATGACATTGTTACAAGGCTCACCGAGGAGGCACTTTAGACACTTCAATTACACTCCCTCTACCATTGATTTGGCGACAGTTAACCCAGGTGAAGTGAAATGTTTTACTCAAGTTGATAGCAAAAAAACCCCAAAAAACCCTATGCTAGTTATAATAAAATAAAATGTGAAAAATGACTTCAGGACATACTGAGTCCATCTGTTTTTCTTGCTAATATCTTGCTGTAAATTTACTGCTAATTCATATAATAATGGGCTACAATGATTTGACAAAACCTAGATTTCAGTCAAATACCACTGGATGGTTTTGGTAAGGAGAACCTCAACCACACAAGACCCCAACCAGTACAACCACAGCACCTAAGCTCTCCGGAAACCCAGGAAAAAACCCTTACTGCGTGTAATGACAAAAAAGTTCAACTTAAAGTAATCTAACCTAACATTGTTCTACCACCGAAAGACCAGAGAGAAAGTTGATTCCATCTCTTATAGCATCTCGCTTTGTGTAACGGTATTTAACGTTCCACTCTCCATCCCAACGCATAGATTTGGGAGAGTTGCACAAAACAGCCAGTGAACAGTGTGTATCTGGGTGACTAAAGCAACCTCCCTGCAGCTTTCTGATTTTTTTTTAGTTTTTTTCCAAGAATCTTTTGAAATGCTTGCTTGCGTTTTACAAGCTGCATTTGGGACCCCCATCAGTGATAGCTTGACAAAAACAAATGTTGATATCAGTCATTTCTGGAACAGATAGATTGGTCATTGAGGCTCTGAGAACCTGGGCTATCACTTAGGATTTGTTGTGCTTCCATTTTTGTTTTCTTTGACTAAAAGGAGTTTATGCTACTGTATGCCCAGTGTCAAATACTGCATAGTCTAACTGTAATGCGTTCATGGGAGTCAGTGAAAATGCACATACCTGTGTATAAAAACTAAGGAAAATTGAATCCTGTATTAGCTGCTCTTAAAATAAACCAGCATCTGTGGTCTGCACACCAGAGGACCTGCTTGCTCAGTCACCATGTTTTACCTGCTGAGCCCATCTCCAAGTCCTCTGACCGCAACCTCCAACCACTCGCTTCTCGTCCGAGACGCCGCTGTGCCCTTCCTCAACCCGGTCAGCAGGATCTGGCGCCCCACGGCATCCTGTTACCGCACCACACAACCCTCCATCAGTCTCCCTGCCTTCTCTCCATCACTGTCCCTGCCTGCCACCTGGGGGAATGGTTCAATCACCTATGACCCAATCCATCTTTTAATGATGTTCGGACACTCCAAGGCCCACCTGCGCCCCAAAAAAGCCGCTTCTCGCAGTCTGTATTCTGTCCTCGGCGCATTTACACTGAAGCTGATCCTGCAGGGCACTTGTGTGTGCGGCGGACCAGATGCACGAATGTGTGAATATCCCCTGCAGCTTATTCCCATATTCCTCCCCTTCTGAGACCTTGACCATTTTTTGGTTTGTTTATGAGTGCATGTTGGGAGAGTCAGGACGAGGCGAGCCATGTGCCAGGAAAAACATATGGCACTGCTGGGATACAGACACCTGCCGTTGGAGCGATGAGAGTACTTTCAGAATCATTAGGAATTAAAGCAATTTAATGACTTCACAAACAATGCAAATTCATTTCCTGGTTGGTTCCTTTTACCCCCAAATGGGCAACTTATCCCTTTTGCATCCTGGTGTGCCTTTGCTTTAACTCTGTGTAGGTGTGTGGGAGCAGGGGTCCGTGGAATTAAAAGGCTACAAAAAGAACCACATGAAACAGAATTGTAAGAACGGTGACTCACTCCAGTGACTAATTAACTAGTCGCTAAACCTCCTCCCTCAAATTCAACTGTCTAATCATACCTTAACCCTTTCTTTTTGAAAGTTTAAGTGCTGCTGGGGATTTTTCTCAATGGGATCTAGTGACATATTTTATCCAAAAAAAGGGCACAGCAGCAGATCTAGCGACTTGATTGGAAGAGTTTGAATCATTTGCTAGAAGAGTTACTAACTTCTAAGTGATCGTGGCTGCAGTTTGGCTGTCAGCTGCTGCAAACCAAATAATCACACAATAATTCAATTTTTTTTCATGGATTTCAAGAAATTTGTGTACCTTCAGAATCAGGCCAAAGACAGAAGTATGGATTAGCTTTGAATGTGCTGATCTAACTGCCCATCACAGATGTCCTTTAACTTTTATTTGAGAATGAAACAAAAATTCTGACACATAATTTAAAATATATAGACTGAGTTCATTCCTTTGTTTGGAAAATCACTATTCATGATACTTCCACGGTCATTCTTCATAAAGGCTTCAAACTTAGTGGTAAAAAACTTTCCAGTACAATATCATAAGGAAACCAAAAGCACAGAGGCAAAGGTGAAGACGAATGAAATAAACAGTGCGATTGTCTGCTCTCACATCATTAGCATGTGTAGCTAACTACATTCACCAAGAACCAATTGACTTCCAAGGCCAAGAAGCATTTCATAAACTATCTACAATATTATGTGCAGTTTCAGGGTTTGGGTTATTCTTTTCACCACAGACTGTATATAAAGAAGGAGTGAAGCCAGGGTAAAGTGTCTCACATCTACATTATTTCTAATTGCCAGCAAGAAGTAAACTTTTTGATTGCAAAAAGATATCTGATTGTGTAGAGATGAAAGAGAAAATGACTCCTGTTTTCACGTCAGTCAACATTTTCCTAATTAGTTTATGGTCTGAATAGCTACTTTTAAGTCTCATTCAGTACAGCATGATGTTCATTTTGGAAATCATGCTCCCATTGAGAGGGAAACACGTGACAAAGCAGAGTATGGCACAGCCACCCTGTGACTGATAAGTCAGTACTGTATGGGCATGTGCTGCTCTTCACATCTGATTTCTAAAAAATGAAGACAGTCCAAGTGCTAAGCTTGAGGTTTCTAAACTGTAGTGAACAAACCAATGGACTTCATGGTGGCTACGTCCATCCTTCATCTATGACTGCCTTACCATGTGGAAGCTGTTGCTCAGTGCTACGATTAGTGGCCTGATCCTGGTATTTATTGGACTTTGGGAGTTAGTCCTCGTCCTGTACACCTTTCTCTTACTACATCAACGTGAAATATGCTGCAAATGTAAGCTAAACAGCCAAACAGGCTTATGTTAGAATGAAATAACAACTGGACCTTAATTATAATAAAAATAATAATAATAATAATGTGTTGGTTTTATATAGCGCTTTTCTAGGCACTCAAAGACGCTTTACATTGCATTATTCATTCGCTCCATACTTGATGGTGGTAAGCTACATATTTAGCCACAGCTGCCTTGGGGTAGACTGACGGAGGCCAGGCTGCCAGGCTGCCAGGCTGCACCATCGGCCCCTCCAACCACTCACTCTCACACTGCATTCACCCAGGCTTCCTGGTGTTCCCTCACGGTCTCCCATCCAGGTACTGACCAGACCCAACCTTGCTTACATTCTGAGATCTGATGGGATCGGGCATCTACAAGGCGGTATGGCCACACACCGCCTTATTATTGTTTACTAATTATATGAGAATTGTATCAAAGTCTACGCATAAGAACACTGTTTTCTCTCTATTGTCATATCATGGATTAACAGCTGCTAAGAATTCAAATTTTAACTAGTGTCTCATTTTAGAATGAGGGAGATCATTTGGGGCTTACTAGCTACGGCTGATAAAATCAACCAGTAGCTGGTTTCCATCCAAATATATGGGAAGTTTCATAGAGTTTTCAGAAAATGTTTTTGAAAAGTATAAATTTAGTGTCAGCCAAATCTCATACAAAGGAAAACAAACCTTGAAGGTGTTCCTCTTATGCAAACTTTGGGAACAAAGCACACACTGGGAAACAGAGATGGTGAGTTGTGAACAACTAATAGAAGCTCAAAGGAGTTCTGGTGACTGTGGAAGCTTGAGTGAAAGTTATGTCGGTGTATCCAATTATTTGCAAAGACTTTTTCCTTTGTACTTTGTTACCTTTACTTTTAATTGATACACCAAGTTTTCCACCTCTCCAAAACAAAAATGTTTTTTTTTTTTACATTTCACGTGGATGTTTTTAGCCGCATTTGAAAATGAAAACAGCTGGACTGAAACACAAACAGTGACAGTCTACAGCTAAAAACAGGGCAGCCTGCCCCTATGGATTGAAGAAAATCTAATTCCGAGTGCTAAATTTGCAGTGGTTGATATTGTGAACATATGTGTAGTGACCAGCCAGCTTAGCAAACAGTCAATAACAGTTACTTGCTAATGTGGCTGCTTTGCTACAGACACTGACAGGCAAGAAAATAAGACTATTTCCAGCCTATTACTTTTTTATGTGCTATTGATCCAAGTAAAAATCATTTGTATGTATTTCTGTATGTATGCAGGTCATGTAAGAATGAAAATCTCAAACTGACGTGTGCAACACACACAATATTATTGATTGACTGTCTTTATTTAGCTAAGAAAGAATACCGATGTCAGACATGGAAGCAGGAGACGTATGGTTGCTGTAATGGAAACAGACACATGTGCATTGTTCTGTAATGCATCTGTGTGGCTTTCAGGTGGAAGGTCCTGCTTCACACTGCAGCTGGAAGCATCCACAACAAGATGCAGCCAGGCCAGTGAGAATGAATGGAAAAGACCGGATCCTTCTGCTTTAGATCTGCTGTAGCTTATATAGCTGCTCACAAAAACATCTTCAGGAGCAAATATGAGTAGGTCTTTTAATATGTCCATGCAACCTGCTAGGGCCTGTCAAAAGCTGCTGCTGCTAATAAGAGAGAGCTAGAGGAAGAGAAACAGGGTGGGCAGGAGCTATCACCAAACCATATAGACAGTTTAATTTGTACATGAAGCTCAGTTAATAATAGATAAACAGGCAATTTGTGATGAAAAAACACTGTCAACGCTGCAGTCTAGATGAAAGTGGTCTGTGTAAGGACCCATTAGAAACTGACTGACTTGATCACTTCAGTGATGGGAGGAATCACTATTCACAATACTGAATAATTTAAAGCTAACTGAAAAATCAAACATTGCAATTGTACACAGTATTTGTGCAGGTAGTTTTGTCACTGTCTCCTAAAAATGTTATGGTCCAGGGCAAAGATTCATCTTGTTATTGGAAACACACTGAAGTTCTATTCCCCTGCCTTCAAACACTCTTTCAATGTTTGTGTGGGAAGCCAGTGAAGGATCAGTCCACAGTATATCGCCCTACTGGTAACTCATTTGTTGGGGCAGTTCAAAAGGCAGTGGGTGGAAACGTTGTGTTAATGAGGTCCAAATTTTCAATGTCACAAATGGGGGAAGTTTCCGAAGTTATTGTAGTTTTGCATTTTTTATTAATCTTTCTCTTTATTTGGTTTCTAATGCTTATTTTCAGATCAGTGTAGCTTCAGTTACTTTCCAGGGTGGGTTTGCTTTCAGATTGTCTATATTGTTTAGAAATGTTGTTTAGGTGTAGTTCAGTTTTTATTAGATCTAGTGGTAGTACTGTTAATATGGGGCAACATTTCATCAGGAGCAAGACTTAAATAGCTATAAAACAGGTATTACAATACAAATACAGCACTCTGTGGAAACAGTGGACTCACAGTTTCCACAGAGACATCCAGTCTCAGTAAACATGTACCTTGTCATGCTTGTCAACAAGTTTGACCAGAATAACAAAGACATTTTCCCAAAGAGCGGTTCATATTTTTATTTCAGTCAACTAATATGTTTTTCACACCTAATCTTAGATTTTAGTTTCTGAGTTACCTTTATTAACTTTGTTCCAGCTGTGGACTTGGTGGTGCCTTCATTGTGTAAATAAAACCAGGGGCTATATTGGGATTTGCAGTATCTGGGTCCACTGTGGTTTCCAGGTTGCCATAGGTGCAGTACATATCAGCAACAGACAGTGGTGTAATACCAGCATTTCTATGGACAAAGGTCTACATTTGGATCAAATACAATTCACGGACATTAAGGAGTAGCACTTGTGTGTAAATGCTCTCTAACGTGTATTAGTATCATGATGGCCACCACTAAAGGTGGAGAGGATATTAATGCAAAATTTGACAAGCTTAGACATTTTTATAATCACATCAAAAAGGCATTAGTTTAAATTCTACATCATTAAAATATACACAGAGATTAGGGATGATATCGGTAAGACATGTTTATACTAGGGCTGGGACTTTAACGCGTTAATTTTGATTAATTAATTACAGAAAAAAATACGTATTAAAATGAATAATGCATTTAATCGCACCTTTCTTAGTTCACTTCTGGCACACAGGTAACACTGATGCACACACTCCAGCCCAGTAGGTGCCGGTAATGTACCTAAAGTTTGTTTGCCAGCTGCAAATAAGATGCACAGGATGCACATATTTCATAGGGCTTGTCTGAATAGCAACTTCTGTGCTCCGGATATTCGGGTCCAATTAATGACAAACATCCGAATATTCGGCTCGTGCGGTGGCATGGCCGCAGCCGCTATGACGGCGGCTGGGGGGGCACGAGTATTCGGATCTGGAAATTATTATCCGGATACCACCACAACGACCGAATATTCGGATATTCGGGTCCAGCCCTAATAATTCGAAAGAAAAGGGCAGACTTCAGCTCTGAAAACTGAAAGAGGCTAGTTTGTCAGAGGTATGATGATGCCAATGGGTTTGTTGTTAAAAGGCACTAAACTGTTAAGGCCGATAATTAAACTGTTTTGGTTTTGTTGTTTACCATTTCGATGGTAGAAATGGCAATTTTTATTAATCTGTTGGTCCGTTTACTAAAGATGCTCTCTTTACCATTTTTAGTGGTCAGGGTTCCCTGGAATTTACTTGAAATATGTTTTCAAGTGCTCAAGTTTACAGTCCTTACAGTTTTAAGTCCTAAATGTTGAATATAATAGCTGTAAATTGTACTTTGAGTTTGTACTAATTAGTGAATGTAGTCGACAGATGAAAAATGCACAGATAAATATAGATGTAAAATAAGCATTTTTGTTGTTAAGGTCACATATATGTTTATTTACTGACTCAGTCGTCAAACACAATTTATTAGAATTGAAACACTGCATATTGTGTCAAATACTGCTTTTGATAAAAATGTGATTAATCGCAATAAATTAATTACAAAGCCTGTAATTAATTAGATTAATTTTTAATGGCATCCCACCACTAGTTCATACTAAATTAAATTGACTAGCCATGGTGTTATTTAAGTTGCTCTGGTTTTCTGATCAGACTGCAACAGTCAAATCAACAGTTTAAACTGAACTTGAGCTTAGCAGCCATTGTAAAGTGAAACAGTGACCCAGCTTATTTTGAGTAGACCTACATCGTGTTAAACAGCATTTAGTAAATATGGACACATAAGTTGTTGAGGCAGAATATCGGACACATTTACATTCAATTCTGACACAAATTGAGGTTTCTGACCTGTTTCTGACCCTACCTTGCCATCCGTCTATACCAGCCATCTGCAGCCTCTAACTGACAAAAGAGGAGGTTGATCTGTAGGGTGGATTTTGAGGAAACCCATTGACAGCATGAAGGGAAACTCTCCGAAACATCCAGTAGGTCCATTTGCAACATTTGCTACATTTAATGAACTCTAGAGCTTATTAGGTTAGTTATTAAGTCTAATGGTATAAGTAGAAAATCGTTTTTAATACTTTAAAGGTGTATTAGTCCTAATGACACAAGTGAAAATGTATTTTTCTCATTGCATCCAGACCAAGAAGTGTAAAAATATATACCTTTCCGTTGCTAGATATAATAAGCTAAGAAGATTTGACAGAATGGTTACTGCTTTGAAACTGAAATATCCTCATAACTATGTTGTGTGCTTGATTTTTCTTGAAATAAATGCCACTGTGCTTTTTGGTCGCCAACTTTTCCTACGTTTGAAGTGATTTGTCTCTCTTTGGTATATGATTGAATATGTGTTCAACTAATGCGATCCCCTCTAGCTAAGCTATAATTTCTGTAAGCCTTAAGTAGCAAATGTGACTGTGCTATTCTAAACCATTCTAAAAAAAAAGATGGTAATTATGGCTGCAAGCATGGCCAAAGCCTCTTACTGTTAAGGTTATCAATGTTATTTATGCATCCTTTTCAATATTATTTGTATATAAGAATGTCAATGCTGTACCTCCACATAGTTCCAGAACATGAGATGAGCAAGTACAGAACGTGCCAAATTAGTTTTTCTTTAGTGTGCTCAATAACTGCTTTTTGTGCATTTAAATGGTCTGCAAGCTCGAATGGCCCAAAGTCCACACCAAAGGTAGTTATTACAGTACTGCCTGAAACACCTAGCCCAGGCGTTTTCCCTTTTCTTCTAAGCATCACCATGAAACAACTTTATACAATACTTATGTCGGGAGTATTTTGGCATGAGCAAAGTCTAAGTTATCTTAGCGACACTTTTATGTTGGTGGATGCAAGAGTGAACACAAGATTGTTCATGCACCCCTGGCATCTGAGTAACTGATGACCTAGTGGATTACTAATATTTTTGATATAATGTCCTCAAAACAATAGAGGATGTTTACATGTTAGCATGTTGCACAGCTACTGTGACTTGTGTTACCATTAACTGTGATTGTACTGCCACAGGCCAGAGCTATGTCGAAACTATGATGCTAAAAAACACTATTGCATGAAAATATTGCGCACTGTGTAATGTAGCAACTACTGCATGTAATTCTGGTTTAACCCTCCTCCCTCCTCAACAGCTGTTACAGATGGTTCCATGAACTTGCTTTAAAACTCGGGGAATCCGATCTTTCAAGGCCGCCATGCCCCGCCTTTGGAACGAACTTCCTTTAGACCTGCGCTCTTTGGACTCAGTAGATGCTTTCAAAAAGCACCTTAAAACATTTTCGTTTCAGCAAGCATTCTAGTCCAAACTGACCCATCGTTAAGCTTGGTTGTATTTTACTCTATGTATTTGTTCACATGATCTTTTATATATGTTTTTTTTTTACTGTGAAGCACTTTGTGACTGCATTCTGCAAAAAGCGCTATATAAATAAATTTTACTTACTTACTTACAGGGCTATGTCTGTACTCATACAGTAAATAACCAGCCTTGTTTTTTGTAAGCACAGGCTGACCAATCAGAGCAAAATAGCCTTTTTGAAAGGGGCTTTGAAGAGGGTTGAAGAGGCACTGCAGCAATGTACAGTGCTGGTTGTGTAGTAATTAATAAGACATAATTACACTTTCAGTGATGATCTGTTTTCAATAAATATGTAGCGGACATAAAGTTTTCCCTCTCTCTCTGGAATGCTACGTGAGAGGTAAAAACAAAACATTTGAGTAGACTTTGCGTCTACTCTGACCATTAAACTGCCACATTGAACACTATCCAGGCTCGTGAACCACAACCATCTTCAAGAAGGATCACCATTTGACACTCAACTTCAAAGGGACTGGCTGCAAATCACACTGATTTGGTGAATGTTTTTCCTGCATCTCCCCCATGGACTCATTTAAAACTCTTCCACTCCTAACTGATAAGGAGAGGCCATAAATCGCGACCACATACCAGAGGAACACCACTTTTGTGTCTTACCTTCATCCATTCATACAGGAACGGACTAAATAACTATTGTTCTGTTTATTTGTTTCATGTGTTTGTACCTGCATCAGCCTCAACATGATGTCCTATATCAACTGTCCAAAAATCGCATTTCTAAGTAATATGAGAACGAAGATAAGGATTTGCAAAATTATTCACAGTTCTAAGATGGACCCACAGTGCCATCTAGCGACGTCAGATGCACGGGAGTGCCGACATTAAAGCAACCAATTGTAGTGATATGTTGTCATGAATTAAAAGTGATAGTGGGGGAAATCTGACATATTTTGCTACTACATTTCATCCAATGTGTTATATTCACCAGTGATAAGATGGACGTGATATATATATATACAATTGCATATTAACATATAATGGTTTTTATGTTCATTCCCTTTCTGGTATAATCGATCGTCTTATGATGTATATGTTGTTACCAATCTTTTGTTTCATATCGATGGGTCATGGTGAGAGATGGATAGATCGTTTTTGCGCACATAACATACTTTTTGTATCTCAATCTGAGATGGCAATTTGCTCTTCTTTTAGACAAAGAAACAGAGTCAGATTACCAGTCTTAGCGGGAAACGGCTATCCACGCCCAAAATAAACACCCACCAGAAGCCAGAGGATAAAAAGTGGAAACCCGCTTTGTCCTGTGCTTTTTGCCGTCTTTTCGTTTCCTGGCTTTTAGCCGTCTTTCGTTCCTGGCTCTCTCTCGCCACTCTTGACATTTTCTTTTCTTAGGCTCTTTCTTTACAAAATTTCCTTGCTATCTTAAATACCATTTTTCCTTATATTCCACGCTTTTACCTTTTTGTTTTCGTCTAGTTGTTAAGTCAAATTTTTGCGCGTCTTATTGTTGTGGCTCTTTGTTAATCTTTTTGATCTTTTTATTTAGATTTTGCTCACGCTCATCTAAGTCCGAGCTGCTTCACTACCGCTTCTTCCTCAAGCCGAAAACTGTTCTAACAGAACGGTTTTTAATATTTTTTTTTAGAGATTTTGCGGCTAACACCAAACGCCGTCAAGTCTAACAGAGCCACAGTTAATAATCAAGTTAGTCTCCATCAACCCGGACGACAGCGCACTCCGCGCCCGGCTGCCTACCACCACCGACCACCATCTGTGTGCCAACGTCGGGATCTTGCTGGCAAAATCCCTGGTACTACACGGCTGTGAGGGCTCCAACGGCAGAACGTTGCCTAGCAACCGAGACGACGCTCCGGAAAGCATCCACAGAGGCTCGTCACTCAACGGTTCCGACTCACGTTCTAGCTCACGGAGGCTCCGACCAGACCGCTCTGTTCAAAGTAGGCAAAGCCCACATTCTCTATCTGCTCCTGATTGGGTTGATGCTGTAATAACTTGATAACAGGTTTAATCTTAGCGTATCATTCGTTAATCTAAATCAGAACTTTAGATCGTTGGCTAATTACCCTTCTTTCACCATCATCCTCGTCATTCTGTTTGATAATCTGACATCACACATTCACCATACACACACTCTGACTCAACTGCTATAGCTCATGTATGTATATTAGTAGATTAGTTAATAAATATATTCATTTAGACCAATTCCTGATTCTGTGTTTTTCTTTGTGTGGGAACTGAGGTCAATTTAATCAGAATTCACGACTTTCAGCTAAGAGACTGTTCTACTTCATTCAGTTAAAGTTTCTTTGAGACTTAATCTAGAATGATAATTTTCTCAGTAATCTGAGATGGTGCCCCTTTATTAACGAGTGCAAAATTTTCATTAAGAAGTGTAGTTACGCTACAAATATTTGAACAGCCATCTATAGTTGGCTACACTGATGCCAACAACAAATCTGAACGGTGTAGGAAAATCATTGATGTAAGTCTGCAGGTAGGTGTCTGTTGTTTCTCCCAGGCACATGTGGTTTTTCTCCTATGTGAGCATCATGTTTATGCATGTCTCTCATATGGGTGCAGCTGCCAGATGTGTCCACTGACTTTACACTGAGTGGACTTGGAGGGGGCTTGGCAACACTTTGGTAATTGTGTCTGTAAGGCTTCACCAGCAGGGTCTCCCACTTGTCACAGTTTCTCCACTTGTCCAGACCTGCTTTACAATGTAAAGCACAAAGTAGTTAGTGTACCTGTATTAGTATGGCCGGACCTCTTAACATTTAATCAGCAGTGGTAACAACAACCACAAATATGAACAAGCTTTAATTCCAAAAAAAAATATCCATAATTTCATTTTGACTCATAGCAGTTCTAATTTAAAATACCTATAATTCATGTCTAGCAAGCCACACAGACATAGTCCAAAAGCATGATAACCACAACACTACGGAAACCATGTTGTGTCATTTCCCAGTTTTCTTCTCAAGTGGAGACATGATGGCTGAGGACTATCTTGTGTGTGGATTGTACTCAGGGCTGAGGGTTTGGAGGCAGTTTCTGTAGTGTAGTGGTTATCACGTTTGCCTAACACGCAAAAGGTCCCCGGTTCGAAACCGGGCAGAAACATCTTGTTTCATGTTTAATCTGACCATAAAAGTATTCTGAGAATAAGCTTGGTGAGTTTGTTGGGCTGGACCTCGGTAAAGTAGTTGCTGAATGACGAGCTGAAGTCCACAAACAGACAAAATGAAATGTGTGCAGCTGCTCCAGTCAACACGCTGTTTTAATGGGGAAAAAAAATTACAAATATAAAAATGTTATTTTGGTAAACCACTGCTACTGCAATTTCATATATTTAAACATACTGTCTTAAAGGGCATTTAAAATGATAGTGTCCCATAATGCAAGATTTAATTTTAGGTTTTGGTCAAATCAAAGGGAAATTACTGTTACTGGCTAAATACTCTCTGTATTAAAGACCAGCAGACATATAAATGTTCTATTTGGTGTTCTATGAAGTGCAATACCAGCAGTAGAAAAAGACTTAGCAGGAAATCAGGACCAAAAATAAAAACATATTTACACGATTTCTGCATCGTCAGCTGAATACATGTCGGGTTCCCACGGCAACAGTGTGTGTGATACTCTAACTATGCAGCGTCATTCAGTGGGATTAATAAAGTACAGCTCAGCAGGTTCCCAGATATACATATTCCCTCAGCTAAGAATTTACACCGTTTGTCCACTGATCGCATGGTTGATGGTTCGATCACCGGCCGCTCCGCATGTTGAAGTGTCCTTGGGCAGGATACTGAAACCCTAGTTGCTCCCAATGGCTGGCAGGCACCTTGCATGGCAGCTCTGCCACCATTGGTGTGTGAATGGGAGAATAGGAAATACTGTAAAGAGCTTTGAGTACCATAAAGGCACAGAAGCGTTATATAAGTGCAGACCATTTACCATTTAGGTTTTCTTGGGGGCCGGATGATTGTTTAAAACAGTGGGGGAGTTTGCACAGGTCCAGTGATCTGCTGAAGATCTGTGTGAAGATGTGGAAAGGCTGTGAAAAGGCTTTCAGGCAGAAGTCTGACACACCATCTGGACCTGGTGCTTTCCTGGTTCTCTGTTTTCTGAACACCTGCTTCACATCCTCGTCACAGATCCTGAGTGAAGGTCAGCAGTTGGTGGGGAGGGCTGAGGAGATGGTATGGGGTGCAGTTTGTTATGTGGTCTGAGGTGGAGAGGGGTGTGAGTTTGGGTTTTTTAAAATCTGTAGTAATACACATACAGCAAGTTGATGGGTACCTACAGTGAGGGGAAATGGTCTCCAGGAGTTGCTACAGTCCTGCAGGCCCCTCCACAGGATTTGATCTGCACTCATGTAGGCTTCCTCTTGGGCCTAACCAAGCCGCCTGAGTTCTGCTGTAAACCAGGGTTTGTTGTTGCATGTATAAAAGGTTTTCATGAGAACACACACGTCGTCACAAACACTGATCGGGAATGTCTGCAAGTTCATCTAGCACTGTAGCAACAGTCTGGAAAACACTCCAGTCAGTGCAGTCAAAGCAAGACTGTAACTCCAGCTTTGCCTCCTTGGTCCATGGAAGGTAACTGAACTTCCCTTTTTGATCCTTAAAGACATTTGACCTCTCATCCAAAAAGTTTCTTCAGGTGAACCTTTCAGAGTCCCAGGTACTTATTCTCACCCCTGAAACATATGACCAGTGGCCCTTTAACATGCCAAGACCCACATGCCTCGAGGTGAGAATGGTTGTGAAACTGCCAGCTGGGGGATGACTCCAGTCGTTTAATGGCGGTGAAACTGTTGGGGGATGATCTCAAGAATGTGCCATAAGTACCTGACAAGTTGTGTTGCGCATATCTGACTAAGGTTTTAAATGGTTCTGTTCTTTAAGGGGCTATCTTGCAGAAGTTGCTTTGTGATGACCTCTGGCTCACACGTAAAAAGTATGGTGACATCAAATGATACCAAGGTTTAATCTAGGGCCAGCTCCACTTCCTGAACCTGTTTGACAAATAAACTCTTCACCATTACAGTTAGAACAGAGAAAGCACTTCGGAGGAAAGGTGAAATGCATTCGAGAACCAAAAAAAGGATGTCCTGTTATTTTCTGCTGAAGCACTAAGGATGACTGTGACCTGGAAGACTGACAATCAAAAAAGACATAGTCCTTACATGTCGCAAAATCACTGACAGGTGGCACCTGCAGAGGCTGTGTGTTTATTATTGTGATGTTCCATCCAGTATTTTGTGCGTTTTATCAACAAGCCCCATCTACATATTGGAATA
This sequence comes from Dascyllus trimaculatus, assembly GCA_024666655.1. Classification (NCBI taxonomy): domain Eukaryota; kingdom Metazoa; phylum Chordata; class Actinopteri; family Pomacentridae; genus Dascyllus; species Dascyllus trimaculatus. Next base: position 5,847,924 of record CM045445.1, on the reverse strand, counting down.
TCTCCAATATTCTCCAGTGTGAATTACAAGCTAAAGTTGTAACAGCTTCTTGAAATATAAGCATTCATGCAATCCTCGTTAGTATAGTGGACAGTAACTCTGCCTGTCATGTGGAAGACCTGGATTCGATACCCCAACGGGGAGTGTTGAGTTTCCTATTAGCAGCTGTGTGTTTACCAAGAATAATCAAAGCAAAACGCTACAAACGACAATGTCGCTGCTGCCCTCCTCCTTGTGTCTATGTGTAATTATTTCCACTCACTCTGATTGGTTGTCAGAGGAGTCTGATGTTTTCATTCAGCATTAACATGAACAAAAAAACACTTTTCCAACTAGTCAATTTAATGCACTTCTATTCAAATTCAATCACTCAATCATCATAGGTACATTTTAATATGTTATATATCCATGTCAGCATATCCTTAATGTGAATTTGACCAGTTGAAAGTTTAATTAATAATATCTACAATTTATTTCTCACTAGTGAAATGTTTAATATTACTTTTAATTGACCAAATTGTTAATTACTGATAACAATAATATCAGGAAATACTGTTGATATCAACAAAACAGTTGTTACTAGGAATAATGCTCCCTTGTAGATATCTACAGCAATAAATAATTACACATTAGTCTATAAGTCCTAGATCTCTAATAATTCATTCAGACTAGCCAAAATTAAAGAACCCCTCTGTTGAAATCAAAAGTTGTTATTTTTCTATTTTTCGAGTAGTTTCACAGTCTTTGAGCAGAATTGTAGGTGAGCTGGTGTACTGAGCTGCAGTGCATCGTTTTAAGGGCTTTAATCAACAAGTGGAGAGGGACTTCACATTACTTTCATGTCATATATTTGAAATTTAATTGTAATTCATACTAATAACAGTTTTACTTGAGATATATGCCGTTCTTTTTATACCTACAAAGGGTTAAATTTTAGATATCAAAATAAAAATTTCCACCAGTCTAAAATGCTTTTGTAGATATCGTCAGTAATGCATATCTGAAATTAATATGCTAATTAGGACAACCTGTTCAAAATGGTTTGTTGATACGTTGAACAAATCAAAAATGCAGTTGTTCAAATGGGCAACATATTCAAAATGAGTATGCTAATTGAGACGACATGTCCGAAATTAATTGGCTCATTAAAGTGACAACTGAAATGAATATGGTTATTAGGGTGACATACCCGAAATGGTTTGTTGATCTGTTGGACATACTGGAAATGCAACGGTTGATGTCTGCAATGGGAAATTACATTTCTACTAGTCACAATCTTTCTTCAGCGTCTGGAAATCTCATTGCAAATATCTGCAACTGTTATTGTTATTAGTGAAGAGGGTACTACTAACATCTAGAATGGAATCGAAAGACATCTGTAAGTCTGTTTTGGTTAGTAAAAATGTAATTTCTGCATGTTAAATTAACAAAATAGCATCCTGACATGTCAAAATGCCATTTTCACTAGCGAAAACTACATCACTAGTAGTCATCCCCGCTGATTAAATGTTTAAAAGGCTTGTCATAGTGCAAGGGGATGCGTTGCAGAGATTTGGTTCACCATGAGTGTGTGCAGAGAGGAAGCAGACTGTTGTGAAACAGAAGGGGAGTCAGTATTTTGATTAAACATTCATGAAGGCTCAGGAGGAGCCACTTACTGTCAGGTGCTAATTAAATAAAGGTCAGCCACTCAAGTTTTGTTTATTGAAACAAGTTGTTTCCTAAACTGCTGTACAGGAGTCTGCCCTTGTGTTATTACACGGAATAACAGATAAAGAATTTATCCTGGAAAGGAGCAAATTGGCTCCAATGAAGCTAGGGAGGATACTTAAACTCACACTTCAACAAATAGGTTAAGACTTTGGAAAATAAGCTCATTTGCTTTGTGGCTGAGAGTTACATGAGAAGATAATTACCACGGTTGTATTTGGTCAGGAAAAAGACGAGGCAAGAAGCAGAAAGCTGGCTTGGCTTAGCATGAAGGCCTACTAACTCACTAAATGACATGTTATGACATGTTCATATAATTCATAAAAAAGTCAAATATGTGACACTCACATATATTTTATATTGATAAAGACAACTAAAAACACTTTGCTGCGTGTCTCCAGAGTGGATTATGTTGAATAACTAAGCTCCATAACATCGGTATGCCTGTACATACTCTATGTTGTTTGAGTTTTAGCACAAGTATCTTGTGTTTAAATTAAGTCATCGGCTCGTAGCAGGTGAGGAAAAGAAAAATGAGGGAGGAGATTAACCTGCCAAGGGGACACATTACAATATGGGCCCCTATTAACTCCCATTTGCCTCCTACACCCTGCGCATCATGTACTATCCTTCTCTGTTGGAGAGCCACCTTTTACCAGATTTGCAGTGTGGGGATTTGATTAAAACCAAATTTGGGAGTGTAAAAGCGAACAAAAGGCAAAGTGTGGAAAATACTGGCAGGCTGGAGAAAGGTTGTGTAGCTGTAAAGAACCACTGCAGTACTTTCAAACACTATTACCCTGTTTATCGACCTTGATTGTTGCTGATTCATGTGTGTGTTTTCTGTACTGAGGTCAGTTGGTAAGTTAACTGCCAAGATAGCAAGCATACAGAGTTGAAATGTTGCTAAGCCACTAATGACAGTGTTTGGCAATATTTATTGGCATAAAGTTAGCTTGTGTAACTGCTTAATAACGTGTCATTTACCAGTGTGTGTGATCACATGTTTTAAGCTGATTTAGCGAAGCTGTATCCATTTCTCTGAAGCCTGTAGGCAGCTTAACTGAGAGAATTTGGAGTTAAAGTTGTTGTGAGATCACCATCTAACACTAATGAAATAACTCAAAAGTCAGAAAAAATCTTTAACAGTCTGATTCTGTTGTTATGAACAGGTGAGACCCTGGTTATGGGCTTTTACAAATTGCAATTTATCTATAGCCAACTAGGATATAAAACACCACGTGGCCTTAGCTTATAAACCTCCCAACTCTTCTGGTCTTAGAAGGTGTTATATATATGACTAGGTGCAGGCCACCAGCAGAGACTCCAGGAGGTCCCTGCAGCCAGCCAAGAAATACTCCCGCATCCAACACTTTGTAAAACCACAACTCAGCATTTTCACACTTTGGACAGAATAAACAAACATACTGTCCAACATATTGATTTGTGTGTTGTAAGGATGCTGCAAAGCAGATTGTGTTGCTGTTGGACAGAGCTAGGTGGTACACTAACCAGGTAGCCTCCCATTAGTGGTTCGCCCAGTCTCAGCAGAGTAGTTTTTTTTTTTGTTTATTATAACTCCAATCAAGAATACTAATAAGCATATTTCCACAAAATAAAGAACTCTTTGTCTAGATGCATCCATACATTTCTGCTGCTTGATTGTAATGCTACTGTTGTGTCAGTGCAGAAATTAAAGAATGAATGGAAGTCAATGCAGTACTAATGCAGTATACAAGGGAAGTGAGTAAAGCCCTGCGCAATATACTTCAGAATAATATCCCCCATTTCCCAATGTCAGAGTACTCTTAAGTCAAACAGTAGGGCGTTTGCTCTTATGTGTAAAACAAAACTAGGACCCCACAGTAAGAACTCGGTGCAAGAAAGGTCAGCACACCTTTCATTACGGAGATTTAGATTTTTTTGCTTCAGTATTTTTTATGCCCAATTTTATTGCTAATGACAAAGTCAGTCCTCTTCACCATGTAGAATACCAGTGTTGCCCAAATTTCGGGAGAGGTGTTCCACCATTCTTTTTTTTTCAGCTCCTCTTTGCTGGACGGGTTGCGTTGCCCTACCTTTCCTCTGTAAAATACCTCAAAGGTGTTCTATTGGATTCAAGTCAGGCAGCATACTTGGTCAGATCAGAGTTTTTACTTTTTTCTTCTTTAGAAACTCTTGTGTGATGTTGACAGTGTGCTTTGGATCGTTGTCTTGCTGGAATATTCCTCCTCTGCCAAGCTCTACAGACTGTAAGTCATCCTGTCAGCCAGTGTAATGGTTTATCCACAGACATTCTTGGTGCCATCTACAACTGCCATCTCTCCAACACCATTTGCACTCATTGAGCCCCGTATCGTTGCATATCGCTCATGCCAAACATGCTGGCCCCCATCTGAGCTAAACAAATTTATGCTGTTGTCATCTGACCAAAAAATGTGTTCCCAGTATTCATCCAGCTTGTTTTTATGTCCTTTAACAAAGTTTAATCTAAAGTTCTGTACCACAGAACAAGATTTTTTTTCTTGGAAGACGTCCATAGATGACATTTTGCTGTGTCCTCCACACTGTCTGAGCTGTCACAGCAAAAAGTTAGATTGTGCAAGAAGAGAATTGTTTGTCATTTTAGGAGAATGAACTGCAGCTCTGATTAAAGGTATTATGGCTCATTCTATACCTCCTGATTACTAAATCAACTGTGATCTAACTGATTTGTATCTGGCAACACATCTCCCTGTGTCCTGCTCAATTCGTGCAATCTCATAGTCAGTGCATAGGTTCATATACAAAGTTCTGGTGTTCACAGGTCATTTTATATACCAAGTTCACGCATTATCTCAATTTATTTCGGGGATCATAGGTTTTCTAACTGGTGTGTATTCACTTTTGCACTGAGTTTCTTCTGTAGCCCTATATCTTCAATATAGTCTTTCTAAAGCACTTGTTTTATATTTTTTCATTAAAGGAAATACTCCACTTGTCAACTTAGAAACAATGCAGTTATTTAGAAGTGACACGTTTTTGAATTATTTGACATTTCACCATTATTGCACAGGGGCGTGCTGACTTCTGTTGTACAGAGCATAATGTAGATGCAAGGTCCTCTAGGGTTTATTTGACAAAGAATGTATTTACTTACTTGAACTCACCAAACTTCAGTGCGACTCTAGCTATGTAATGAGTTAATGTGGCTGAAACACATCACTACAAATGGAGTGAATAAGGAGGTAAATATAGTGATTTTTTTTAAATAATGCTTTTAGTTTCTCCATTTTAGTGCAGGACTTACTGAACCTATAAGAGAAACTTACTGAGAGTGACCATCAGGCCTCCTTACTGTGGATAAAGACCAGGAGCTGATGGAGCAGTGGCTCTCCAATTAAGTGCTCTTTTTCTGAGTGTATGGAACTGATTCTTGATGAACAATTGTAATCAACCCTGGGCCTTTACCCCTGTAGGAGAAAATCCAGAAGCCTGTGAATATTTTTGAGCACATTCGCCACATGCTGCCCACTATCACAAACTAGGGCACTTACCACCAATCACATGAAGGGCCTTGAATGCCGAACGGTGACAATCAGCAGAAACTCACCCAGACAGAATCTGTCACCTCTTATACTCTTGGTTCTCTTCGTAAATTTCCAATCAAGTTTCTCGAACTTCGGAAAAATCTTTTTCTGCTCATTGGGAGAGACAGCATCGCCTTATGGAAGCATTTGCTCCTAACTGATTTAAAGAAGCTCAGTGATGTTTGGAGCTAATGCAATAGTGAAACCAACGATGCTCACATTTTCTTTCATACATTCTAATATCTTTGAAATTTTTCAAAACAGACCCACCAGAAGTAGAAACTATGGGCACACAATACCAACAACTGACTTCTCTTATTTCAATCATAGGCAAAGATTTAGAGCTTCAAAGCATTTCTTCCCTCAGCTGATGTGACAGGTGGTACTATTGGGCTCATGATAAATCAAAAGGCAAACAGCACAGTAAGCTAATTATTCCTGGGTTTTAGGGATTGTATGCTTAAAGCTGCAGACCTACCTACAGTCTTTCTGGATGCTCAAATATTTGCTTAGCGATCACATTTGTTTGGATGTGTGGCCATTGATTTGCTGTGCAAACAAATTCCATGAGCAAAACCAAAACCACACGTTCCACTTCACTGGCTGATTCACTTTAGAGGAGGGGCTGAGGAAGAAGAAGAAGACGTGTTGACAGAAAATAATGTCATATCTGAAAAGCCCACGGTTACACGGTTGAGGTAAGTGTTGTTGCATTCCACGGTAGGTCTCACTGAGCCCACAGAGAGGAGGAGCTACGTTTAATGACACAACTGATTAAAAAGGTAAAGTGAAAAGTTCAGTGGCAGAGGGGAAGCTACATTCAAGGCCAGAATTACCCTCTAGGGGGGCCCTTGGGGAAATATGAGAAGTGGGTCTGGATTGTGTATGTTCAAGACCTGGATACCTTCAAGTACCATCAACTACAGTACACACAGGAGACTGCACTTGGCAACTTAATCATATTTGCCTAAAACCCCAGAAACCAAACATTGCTCTTATGCTGTAATTCCAACTGACCCCAGGTTTGCTGTGTGTCAATTAGTTTGGAGTAATTTAATTAAACGCTAATTTATTTAACAATATGCGCCTCACAATAACTCGACTATAAGCACAATAGCAAGTGAGACAGGGCCTCAAGGTGAGGCACTAATGTAGGACCTGCCTCATGGCTCTTATCAATTAAGCTGATATTGTGTTGTGCTAAATAATATTCCCAAACAAAACATTGCACCAGGGGTTGTAGAGGTAAAATAAAGCGTGTGCAAGCACTGAGTAAACTCTACCTTAATTCAGCTATTCTATTATCGGTCTCTCCATCAGCTGGATCCTGGGTGGGTTGCGAATCAGTCGTTGTCTCTTTGTCTTCTTGAGCTTCTTCTGAAGTCATGAATCATTTGGACTTTGGGTTTCTCCCTCTCCTCTGTCTCTGGTCATTTTCTGGGGGGATAAAAAAAAATAGTAACGAATTCAATATAATGGAAAAGTGGACAAAGTCAGACAGAATATCAAAGAGAACTCGGAACTACATAAAAAAAAATCATACTAGTTCTGAGTCAACAGTGACATTAAAGCTACACTATAATAAAGAACTCTTTAGACCAGGGGTGGCCAACCCTGGTCCTCAAGAGCCACAATCCAGCATGTTTTAGATGTTTCCCTCTTCCAACGCTTGTTAGATTGTTATCAGGCTTCTGCAAAGCTTGATGATGAGCTGATCATTTGAATCAGGTGTGTTGGAAGAAGGAAACATCTAAAACATGCTGGATTGTGGCTCTTGAGGACCAGGGTTGGCCACTGCTGCTTTAGACTCTGATTGCATGCACTTGTAATCATTTGAAGGTTATTCAGCTTAGGAGTGCAAGTTCCTCTGCTGCCTTAAAAATATCTGCAAGGGCAAATGTCTATAAGGCAACTACAAGGGCTGCACGGTGGCTCGGTTTTTAGCTCCGTCGCCTCACGGCTAGAAGATCCCTGGTCCGTGTCAAGGTTAGGACGCCTCTGTGGAGTTTGCATGTTCTCCCTGTGCAGTGTTTTCTCTGGGTACCCTGGCTTCCTCCCACAGTCCAAACACTTGCTTAGGTTAATTGATTATTCTAAATTCTAGGTGTGAATGTCTCTAGCCCTTTGATGGGCTGGCGGCCTGTCCAGGGCGTCCCCTGCCTTTGCCCGAGTTGGTTTGGATAGACTCCAGCCCCCTCTGCGACCCTACAGAGGATTAAGCGGTATATAGACAATAACTACACTTCAGCTGATCAGTTATTTCAAAGTCATGTTATGAGTTGCAAAAGTGTAAAACTAGCCAAGTTAAATTAACTCAAGTTGAGAAAACTAGTTCAGTAAATCAGTGTTGTTTTTGTCAACGATGACAAAATTATTTTGTTGGCGCCCTTTTTACTTCATGACGATAACGAGACGGTGACGAGCTAAACATGGCTGTGTGATGACTTAAACGTGACTAGTTGTGTGTTGTTGAGTTTTCGTTGACGAGACGAGACTGGATGAAAATGTTAGTGGGTCTGTCAGACGTTTAAAATGCATGATATTTCTGCCTATTGTGCGTGTCATATGTCAGTCAAAGCTAAAAGTATCAGCAATCCTGTCTTTGTTTGGTCACGCCCACCACCTTGCATGCAGCACACATTCTGCACAACACACCGGTGACTAGTCACCAACACAGACACGCAATTTAGTTTATTAATTAATTGATGGACCATAGTGGCAGCGTCAACAAAGGGGCTTGGTGGTCGGAAATGACGAAAGGATCTATGGACATACTTTCAATATAATCCATCAGAAAGAAAAACAGAATACACTGTAGAGGGAGAAAGCGGTAAATGTGGCCACATAGACGGCTGAAGGCTCACCAGGGGCAGGCTGGCCATAGGGAGGTTTTGAGAGGTTTCCTGAACGGCCAGTCTGTTCCGGGCTGGTAGCTGTTTTTTGGGGGTTTCTTTTTACCCCTAATGCAGCTGTGGTTGACCACAGCAGCCTGCCGTCGCAGCCGCAGGTAGCGAGCACAGACTGGGTCAATGATGTACCGTATTGGCCCGAACAGATGACCCTGATCATAAGACACCCCCTTTTCGTCAAATAAATCTAGACTAAAACCTTTTTGAGTTTTCGTCAACTAAAAATGGATTAAAACTATCACGTATAGAAATGACCATAAAAACAACTAATGTGCATTTTCGTCCAAAAGTCTAAAATGGTAAATGGTCTGCACTTATATAGCGCTTTTCTCTACCTTAGTGGTATCCAAAGCGCTTTACAATGTGTTTCTCATTCACCCATTCACACACACGTTCACACACCAATGTCGATAGAGCTGCCATGCAAGGCACTAATCTGCTATTGGGAGCAACTTGGGGTTCAGTGTCTTGCCCAAGGACACTATGACATGTGGAGGGGCCGGGGATCAAACCGCCAACCTTGGTCTTTTCTATACGTGATAGTGAACAACCCACTATACCACCTGAGCCACAGCCGCCCAAAGACTAAGACTAAAACTAAGATGGCTGCCAAAAACAACACTGCAGTAAACTCAAGATCTTAGGTTGAATCAAAAAGTCACATAGACAGTGCTTACAGACTGACTTTTGTTCCTCAATATGTCAATATGTCAATATTTTTTTTAAAGAGTTTTTTGTTTCTTCAACAATGAAAACTTACAGTCACAACTTCTGGAGCCACTTTTTGCCAGAGTCAGTACAAAGAAATATGAGGTATGGACAGAATTCAGTACTAACCTTTGTCAAAGTTAAAACTCTTTGGATTATTAGAATGAGAAACAACAGTAACCTAATTTAATTATGTAGTGAAGACACAAAGGTGGTTTCTGTTTTCTTTAACTGCAAAAAAGAGGCATTTCGGAGGAGTTTAAACTCTCTTACAGGGCATCCTCATAAGTCTGCTTAAATGCTATATCTGTATTTTACAACCCTAATTTGATGAGTTGAGTAAACTCTCAGCTGTTCATTCATTCAACTCATCATTTTAAGTCGAAATGCAAAAACGTCACAAAAGTTTAAAAGTGATCTGAAAGTGAAAGTTTGACATTTTAAACTGAATTAAATAGAAATTACCAAAGTCACATATTTATAATAAGTGAATTAGAAAAGATGAGTTGATTTGCCAAAAATCCTTTATGATGTATTACACTTGACTGATCTGTTGTGCGATGATCTATTCATTTGGTTCTGTCACTCCGAAGTAGTCACATAAAGTTTTTGTGTCTGATTGTTATTTAGAGTATTTGTGGCCAAAATAAAAGCCCCTTCACCATCTTCATTGTTTAATCTGGATGCAAATGCCACCTGTTTTACCTTAAATGTGCACCAATGTGGGAGAATTTGTAGCTGAGGCCTGCTGCCTGCCTCAACAGCCGCTGTGCATACAAATGATGTTCTGGAAGAAGTCTCTGTCCCACAATCCCTCTCTCCCTCTCCTCTTTGCGTGTCTCCGTCTCTCATTCCACCCTTCCTGTCTTTGGAGTCACAGTAGCTGTCGCATCGCTCTTAACATTGCACTCACATTTTACCGAGGCATCACGGAGAGAGAAAGGTGGAAAATCATGTTAATAGTAGCTGCATGGCTGGGACAAAAGGCAAGGGGGCTGGGGGTGTATTTATTCATTTATTTTATAGCTTATTAAGAATGGGTCCCAAGGACTCGCTAACATTGTCTTCACAGGCGTTCTCGTACAGGCATGACCTTGGCAGTAACGGGAGGTGTCCTCGTGCACGGTGTGTGTAACAGAACACACTGACAAGTTGTTTTGTGAGAGAATCCATTTTAATCTATGGTACTGTACTTTATACCATGGGGTGCATTCATGTTTAATAATACTACCATGCATGAGTTATTTCAAACTTCATTATGCACACACAATCAGCACAATACATCAATACAGCTCATAAAACAGAACATTTCAAATGGCAGCCTCGTAGAAATTGCACCTTTAGGCAGGATAATAATCTGTTAACCCGCTCCATGATATCTGTACCCGTCTATTTCTTGATAATAGATTCATAGGAATATACCATAAACCCCTTCCCCTAACTGTGATTGTCCAGTCATACCTCAGTAACTAGGCAAAGCAGTCCATCTGTAGACTTCTACACATAGATATCACATACTGTGAGATCCACCACTGCTGCGACCAGATTGCACCGGGGCTCTGGCCTGTTATAACAGTAGAAAATGACAGAATGTTGTGCTGCCTTTGAATGTTCTAATGATAAAAGTGACAAAACCAGTCAATGCCGAACCTTTACAATTGTTTACTGTTATGGATGTGCTGAACTTACTCAATTATTCTTCTAAAAATGGCAACAGGCAGCTTTTCAACTCCCCCCTAGTGTTTCCTTACAGTATTTTTCATTGGACCCTTTTCCATTTTCCTCAGAACCATTAAAACTACCAACAGCACAGGACACGAAACAATCAACACCACATTGAAAGAGAGAAGAATGAAGCTACTGGCACTTTTTGTGACTGCTAGCTTGGCGACCATAAACAGCCTTAATAAAGCAAGAACCCCAACATGTAGTAGAAACCCAGACGCAATCAATGCTTACGTCATAATTATAAGTTAAAAAAGAAAAACTGGTCTTTTGCAATTTTAAGCTAACAAAGTGAGCTGAAAGTCAAATCCTTTACATGTTTATATCTGGAGTCAAGACTGCTGAACTCACTGTAAGGAAACACAAGTTAACAATCAGGTAAGAGGGCAAATATAGCTTGTTGAGTTAAGGTGTTACCACATGGGCACAGGTTGCCAGTCGCGGTCGTGAGTTCGAGTCCGGCTCACGACCTTTTGCTGCATGTCTCTCTCTCTCTCTCCCCTATAACTTCTTTCACTCTGTCTCTCCTTCTATCAATAAAAATAAAAAACTCCCCCAAAAAAATATATTTAAAGAAAACAATCAGGTAAGAAAAAATACTTTATGTAATTTTTGTCAAATTGTTCCAAATGGTTCAAAATTTCACAAACCAGAATAGATCCCATTCCATGTTGGTAGAAGAGGAATCAAGAAGTTCTTTGCATGGTTCAAATTAGAGGTCTTTGTAAGTCTAACCAAAACCCGAGGAGCTGACATCCACCGTGGGTCTCGAGCTCAGATATATATTCATATGGTCAGTAAGGTCCAGGTCAGGCTCTGTTCTATTACTGCTGCTTTCAAGTCTGTTTGGTGTTGTGTGTAATATCTGAGTGGATCTGAGGAGACCCAGCTGCAGCTCAGACAGCCCTGATCATGATGGAAGTGTGGTGTGTGTCGTAACTAGCAGCTGAAGGGTCAGAGTGCAGAGGTCAGGCTGATCTTGGAGAGCACAGACGATAGTAGATTAGCAGTGGTAGCAGCCATGCAGCTGGGGCAACGAACACGCAACAGCGATTATAGTTCAAAGGGGCAAACAGTCTAAGTCGTCTTAGTAATGCTAGATGCAATAACGAACTGCAAAGCTGACTTTAAAGTCACGTTCGTCATCCGTCACTATGACAGCAAGAGCACGTTCAAGCTGCATTTAGTCGTGGTGTTTCAGTCAACAAGAGGGAAATAACATAAAAACCTGGATGCATGTTGCAAGCTGTCTTCACAATAAGGATGGATCGTATGCATCACAGACAAATTTTAAATTAACATTATCTTGTTATCAGTGATCAGCTGTGAAATCAGTGCTGATCAGGTCTGTGTCTTCCACCTGAATCTGTCCCAGCTTTCAGATAACAGATGAATCTGGTTTGCTTTCGGGTAGTAGTACTTTTCTTTATCTTTTTGGTTCCTGGCACAAATATTTAGATTAATGACGACGACTGGTTTAAACACTGATGTAGCATTTAAAAATGTGCTACTTTGCAATTACAAAATACCAAAATACAAATCTAAGTCTATGCTATTTCGAGGTACTTTAACTGGGCGTCGCTTTAAATAAATCCAAGAAGCACATCAGTTGGAGCTAATACAGACCATAATCCCCCGATGTGTGAAATTCATTGAAAACCGCCTTTACAGCTCACCTTTATGTAGTCCTTAGAGCTAAAAAGATGTGAAACTATTTGACTTTCCCCCTCTTCAATGAACAAACACTTGTTTGATGGGAGGGATCAAGTGCGCCCTGTGGGTAGAATCATCTCTTCAGCATCCCTGTGAGATCTGAATGTTTGGCTTGTGGCAGAAGCATGAGGGATGCACAGTTGTGCTGTTCAAAAGTGTTTCTGACTTTGACTGTTTAGCTTTTGTACATGTTAGGCTCCTTCCTGGCATGTGTGTCTGGATATGTCCCCAGAGTGAATTATCGCACCTCACTTGTCTTAAGATGTGATGTGTGAAAATAAGTCAAGGCCAGCTAATTGATTTAGTTTCTGTCCCTGGGGTTTGTTTTAATCCAATTATTAGAGTGCACTTAATGATTTTAATTTAGTTTCTGCGATGGAAGGCGAATATCATCCCTCATTCTCTAGGTAGACAACAACTGATGGCAAACGCACAGACTTTGCAGTGACAGGCGGTATCATTAGACAGAGATGTAATTATACAATTACAGGTGTTCATATTTATATGTGGCAGATCTTGGCCACATATGTCCAGTAATTTTGTTTTGTTTTTTTCTCTGCAGCACGGATTCAGGGCTCAGGTGGTACAGAGAGGTGCAATTCAACGAGACAATTACAGCAAAAATCTGACCAATGCTCTCTGGGCCTGTAAATGAATTTCCCCCCATTATTTCACTCCTGGCAAGAATTTTTAATAACTGCAACCATGCCTTTCTTTCTCAAGGAATAGATTAGTTAAATGTCATGTGAAATGTAAATTAATTAATAAACAGAAGCTCTGGATATTAGGCTCTTTGTTTCATTCGGCTTTGTTGTGTTTAATATCCCATACAAATACCTGGCTCTGATTTCTTGTTTGGCGATTGTGACTGGCAGCACTGAATTTTTACTGAGCAGCAAGTGGAATTACATTCAGAAAAAATGTCAAGGTCTGAGTCAAATATATGACAATCGCATGCTATTTATACTGAGCCCAGACAATTAAAGACACATGGACTTTGCTGCGTGTCTCCAGAGTGGATTATGTTGAATAAATAAGCTCCATAACAGCGGTATGCCTGTACATACTCTATGTTGTTTGAGTCATCGGCTTGTAGCAGGTGAGGAAAAGAAAAATGAGGGAGGAGATTAACCTGCCAAGGGGACACATTACAATATGGGCCCCTATTAACTCCCATTTGCCTCCTACACCCTGCGCATCATGTACTATCCTTCTCTGTTGGAGAGCCACCTTTTACCAGATTTGCAGTGTGGGGATTTGATTAAAAACAAATTTGGGAGTGTAAAAGCGAACAAAAGGCAAAGTGTGGAAAATACTGGCAGGATGGAGAAAGGTTGTGTAGCTGTAAAGAACCACTGCAGTACTTTCAAACACTATTACCCTGTTTATCGATCTTGATTGTTGTTGATTCATGTGTGTGTTTTCTGTACTGAGGTCATTTGGAAGCAGTTATGTAGGGTTGAAACGTTGCTAAGCTACTAATCACAGTGTTTGGCACTATTTGATAGCATAACGTCCGCTTATGTAACTGTTTAATAGCATGTGCCAATGTGTGGTCACATGCTTTAAGCTGACATAGTAGGAGTTGTAGTGTTTTTCCTAAAGCCTGTAGGCAGCTCGACTGTGAGTATTTGGAGTTAAGGTCAATAAAGAATAGTGGACAGATTAAAAACAGAGAAGTACTTCAGGACCGTATAAACAGCATCACTACGATCACCCTCCAACACTAATGAAACAAGACAAAGGTCAGAGGAATTCTTTCCCAGTCGGATTCTGTTGTTATGAACAGGCAGGACCATTGCAATTCCCTGTTTATGGGCCTTCACAGATCGCAATTTATTCATAACTAACTAGGACATTAGACACCACATTGCTCCGGTCCTCTGAAAACTCCACTGGCTACCATGGCGCTCGGAATACAATTTAAAAACCTCCTCCTGATAAACAAAGCCCTTAATGACCCAGCTCCACAGTACATTTCACAAATGCTCTCGGTGTACGATCCCAGCAGATGTCTCAAGTCGCAAGCTTCTTCATGTGCCCGGAGCAGTCTGGTGAGATATCATTTAGCATTTACCTGAAGAAATATCTGGAAGTTTGTCTGCTGACCTTAAGCCTGGAATCTAAAAAGTCTCTTGAAAGCTTTACCTGGGCTTTTTACGTTGCATACAACAATGTTATATATATATATACTAAATACACTGTATGTATTTTTGCACTTTTTCATTGTATGCATATGTTTGTTCCTTTTATCATATGTACTTTGAAAGACATTTTAGTATGAAATGTAATGGGTATGGTACTGACTTTTCCATCTGCCCTTTGGTGCTGAGCATGACAGCTGCTTTTTTTTGGAAACTGTTCGACCCACCCTGCCCCTTTGGAAAGTTTTACAAATACGAAACATGCATTGCTTAAAAATTCAAAAGACAAAGCTACGTCTTTATAATGATTTCCTATAGGATACAGCTTGTAGTCCCATAGGGGATTTTTCTCTCTGCAATACCACAAATGATAACTGGCACAAACTGTCACCGAGCTTGAGTGGTGGCATAGTACCCATTTTATTACTATATCCATATGTTCTTCTCAGCATAATAGATACTCGATTCATACATGATCTGTTGTGAATGTACGAAAACCCAGAATATATTAAGAGATCAGGATACGAAGCAGCCATGCAGCCTTGCTTTTAATTTTTCCAAGTATTGTAATGAACAAATCCCCTGCATCTCAAATTCTCCCCATCGGAAATCATTATAAAAGGCAACATCTGTAAAACTGTTAACTAGACAACTCCATCTAAGTTGGACTTCACTCTTCCAATTATCAGTATTTAATCCATTAAATTTCCTATCTTAAAACCACTACAGCACCAACAGTTACATTTTTTTTTCTTTTCTAATGGCATCACAATGGAAAGTCTGTGGACCGAGAATGAACCTGTGGGCAGAGCCAGCAGAGGAGACACTAATGAGCATGTGCAGTGGGACGCACAATGCTGAAGTGAACCTGGAAGCTAGAAAACTTTTTTGGCTAATGCACCAGACAATACTGGATGTGTTTCATCCATGAAGTATACTGACTGTAATCCTTTTCAGACAGTGGAAGAAGAATGTGCTACAGTGCATTGCAAGACTTTGAGATGACTTTTATATTTTGCAGAGTTACTTAATTGCTACATGTGGCAGTGTGAGGAAAAGTTTTTATTGGCAGAGTCCACATTTTTAGATATTTTATTTAATCTTGTTTGCATTTGATTTCTGTGCAGCTTTGATTTTTTTCTTCTTGATGATATCCACGGTTTAGATAGATATGTGTCTATGTATTGGGCTATTTTACTTTATCCCAAAGAGGTAAACCTTATTACACACAGTATCCATTTTATTAACATGTAATTGGGTTCTTCAGGATGAGGGATGCCCGATAGGCATATGAGCAGGTCCACTGTGAACATTAAAATACAATGGGTGTATCTCTCACCACACAGGCTCACTGCCAGTTTTTCCCACTGACTGTTTGCAGCATTGTAATAAAAAAAATCCTGCAGCCCAAAAAAATATTTCCCAGCTAGAACACTGAGAGTCTTCTGTAAAACTGTTGACAGGACACCTCCAACTGCAAACAAGGGCAGCTTTTATTATTTCCTATTATGAATTTTTAATCCGCGGAGGTTTCATATTTGTAGAACATCCCCGACCCCTGCAGAAGTGTTTTATTTTTGGGATGCCTGTGTAACCTGTGGGCAGGGCCAGCGGGGGGAAACACTAGTGTGCACGTGCAGTGGGACTCATGATGCGGAAGCAAACCCGGAAGCTGCACAACTTTTTGGACTAATGCACCACGCGAGCAACTTTTAATTCAAGTGAAGGGTGCTACATTTGAATCCAGTATCCAGTTCTTCTTAATACATCCATGAAATGTACTGATTATAATCCTTTTCAGAGAGTGAAGAATGTGCAAGAGAGGAAGATTTGGCATAAATAATTTCTAAATAAATGATTGTTTTGCATGGCTCTGTGAGGAAACATGTTATAGGATTATTGCTTTGATATTTGTCTTCCATTTCCGAAGAGGTCTGATTAACAGCTGTCTCGTTTTGATTCGTTACCAGTAAGATCTTCATTGTGTTCGTGTTTTTTCTTCGTAATATTGCCTCAAGTCAGTATTACATACAGTGTATCTGTAAATGAAAGGCAAGTCTTTTTCCTAGTGGTTCAACCTCAATGGTAAAAGCCACAGTATGTTTGACTGTATCCGTATTAGGAGCCAAGTTGTGAGCCCCCGCTTCTATAGCCTGTCAGAAATATACTTTTGCATTCAGCAAGCATCGGCATTTCTTCAGCCAGGGTTTGAGCGTAGTAAAGTTCAGTATAGCACTTTCCACACAATCAATAGGCCCAAAAGTTCAGAGTGCACAGAGCAACAAAGGAAACTGAAACCAAGAGCTTTACTCAAATCTATACAACACACACTCTCCTCAGAGAGCCTCAGAAAAACACTGACACAGACAAATCTGTCCCACTGTGATACAATGCCGAGACACAGAAATGTGAAATGCCACAGGGGAGGTTGTCCTTCTTCCCCAACACAAACTGTTTAATATGGAACTTGTGCATTGTTGTTGTTTAGGACTGTATCAAACGCAGCAACAACTGTACTATAATTAGAGCTACTGTGAGTGATGTTTTCATGAGTTCTTTCGCTGCTCTTCATCTCCCTTAACTTTCCCCCCCATCTATCAGAGTGCAAGAATTAATCAATGTATTTATAATGGCCTTCCAGCCCTGTGGCATCTCTCATGGCTATGCAACCAAATAGGATGCAAAGCTGTGATCCTCAAAGAATTTCCATCACAGGAATAATGCGGTCCCAGGGCACCGCTGCAAACGCTTGCCCCGAGCATTAGGCACAGATAATTTAAACACATAAGCAGGTTCTTAGCGCACCTTAATCAATGCCAACGGTGTCTTTTAGTTGGGAGGGAGGGGAAGGCAATAAAGAGATAACACTGGTATAACCTGGGGACTTGCTGCAGAAGAAATATGGAGCGCTGAAGCCCTCTGGGTAATGAGAAACAAAACTCCTGACAAAGACTTCTCCTCCTGGAGTTTCTGCACCACAGCAAAGTCACATAATGAGCAGGATCACACCGCACACATTTGATGAATTCTTATGAGTACAGGAGAAGCTTACCGGAGTGCCATTTGACTCAAAAATAAACAGCGCAATAAAGTTAACAGGATCATTCGCCAAATCAGTGTGTGGCGCGTGATGTCTGGAAATAGCTATTTTGGAGGAGACATGTCAGCGCAAATATTGGCAATCCCCTCAAAATCCCATTGCCCTGGAATGTTTTATGATCTAGTCAAAAATAAAAGACATTAAAAAAAAAAAGCAAACAAAGCCGACAAGTCAAATCTCACATTGCGGTGTGTAATAAAACAGGCGACAAGCATAATTCAAAGACCTTATCGGAAAAAAAAGTGAAATTCTTCAACGTAGCACTTCTTGCTGTAACCAGGCATGCACATCAACAGCCCCTTCCCCCATCTCCCATGAAACTGATATATGAAACCATTTCCCCAAAACCAAACATGCCCGAAAACATTATTAGTGCCATTTCCTCTTCCGTATTAAGGCGAGAAGTGCTGAAGGCAGATCGGAGAGAGCCTTTCCCGGTGATGAAGTGCCTTCCTCTTTAGGTCTCTCTCACATCACAGAGGAAATGTGTGAGATTTATCAGTGCTGGCCCTCTCAGGAGCTTTCTCTGTGGCAGAGCAGCTCTCCGAGGATGCTGCTGTGCTGCTCTTTCTCAGGGAGCAGGTGTACTTTTGCCACATCGGGGCTTTGAATTATATCTTTGATAGCATTGTCAAAAACACAAAATGAGAGATAGATAACTGGAAAACAGCCGGCGTGTGTGTGTGTGTGTGTGTGTATATAAATAGAAAGCTGCATCTCCGGCTAAAAAAGAAACACAACAAAAGATGAATCGATATTGCACTCGTGACTCCATCCATGTATGGCCTGTTTTGAAAGCTAATTCAAGAGCCTTTTGTTATTGTTCATACATTATAAATGCTTTTGCTTCTTCCTTGACCTCTGTGGATATTTTGTTGGTAAAGCTAACATTTGCATGCACTAGAACAAACTGTGCACCAGTTTTTGCAACCTTAATGATAACTATGGGGTTACAGCCTTTACCTGTCACAAGTAATTAGTCTGGCAGGAAATTATATAGAGCTCTTTAGTCTGAGATATAGAGCTTTTGTAGTGGAATGCGGAAGTCCTAGCAACCGCTGCGACTCAGAACATTTGCGTCACTCAGTAAAGTTAGGGGTTATACTCAGCTGATCAGGTGGATCTGAGTCCATCTTGTTTTGGGAAGCAGTTTTTAAGAGTCGCTGCTGAGCCCTGTAACTAATTTGCTTAATTTGTTACGTGACAACTAGCTTGTGAGGAAAGATTAGTAGAAAAACATGTTGCAGAATTACTTGGCAATCAATAATCAGTTCATCCTTCAATCCATTTCCATTCACCATTCGCCAATGCATGTCTTGATAAATGGACGATTCTAGACGTTTTGACAGAAATACTTAGTGGTTCTTTTATGCAGACTTTTATTTCAGGCCGCAAAACCTAAATACCAAAAATAAGTCTCTTTTTAATGACAGTAAACAATGAAATCCCGCACTTGGAATATCATTTATTATATCATATATACACCCAGCACATGTCATTTGCTTGTGCTTATGTGTTCATCATTTGTTCAGTATTAGGGAACTGTTTAGTAATTACTCAGAACAATGCGTCACTTTGCTTGAATGGACACACAGTAGGTACTGGTGAGGCAATCATAAGGTAATGTAGAGCAACTAGACAAGAAAGTTCAGGGATCTCCAACATTGTTCCAATTCATCATGAGGGGGCTTGAATATCTGTACCCTTATAATGGCAGCCCATTCAATCAGTGCAGAGACAGGATTTGATATAGTGCTTAGAATCATTGTCCCACTGAAAGATCTATCTCTAGTTCAACTTCCAGACAGGTGACCTCACATTTTCTTCAAGCACTCCTTGATATGATTCAGTGATTCGGTGAAGCTGTCCATTCCCTGAGGCTGTGAAGAAACCCCAGCGCAGATCATTTCCACCACCATGCTTCACAGTTGGTCTGAGGCTCTTCTTCTGAATAGCACCAAAGTTATCTACCATTACTGTGTCCACGCTACTCTATCTTTGATTCGTCTGTCCAGAAGAGGCCTAATCTTTGCCAGTATGTTCACTGGCAAATTGTAGGTTCACAATAATTTTCTTTTTTTTTGATAGTACAGGCTTTGTCCTGGCACAGCACCCATAGAGCTCAAGTACTGCTGAATCAGTGTTTTCAGTTCAGAGTTTTAAAAGCACATTGACAGTTAGTTAACAGTATATTTAATGCACTGTAAGATCAGTAAGCACTAATTAAAATTGTCTACACTGAGCCATCAACACATCTCCTTGGCAGGTTGGGTAAACCTTGTGGTGTTCATTAATACTGTCTGTAACTTGAGAATGTGGTTGAAAAGCCTGCAGCTACTATTGTAACAGCGTTCATGAGGAAAACATCAAGAAACCCAGCAGCTGAGCGACTCCACACACACGCAACTCAGGAGTGACTTAACAAAGCTCCATAATTTAGGCGAGTGAAGCCAGAGGAAGCCATCCCTCATTCAGACTGTGTCCCAGGATTACATCCCCTCTCGCTGTGAAGCATTTAATTTCGCCTTTCAGCACAGTGACACTTCAATCTTTTCCCTGTAATTACACATTATTAATGTTACGTAATTTGGCAAGACAGAACCTTGGATGCAGTGACACAGTTATTGACATTAGCCGGCGATGCTTCTTTCCTATGGCTCCAGTGAAAAGACCGTGCCTAATTATGGTCCGATTAGGGTTTTTATCTCTGAGGCTGAGTGTAGTACTGCTGACAGCACATGGACACAACTCCACACTGTTTCCAGAGCCAGGAAGCTCAATATTTTCCAAAATGTTACATTATATTAGAGCTGCTAATCTTAGCAAAGCAATATATCTGTCTGTTCATTGGTTCTCGTACAGTACAACCCACTGTGAAGGTGGAGTATCAGTGCAGACGTCAGATGCTTTGATCCTCACTCATCCACAAGAGAAGAAAAAAAAGGACCCTCATTTTATCCTCTTACACTTTCAAGAAAGAAAACTGAAAATGCTCACCATCTTCAGAGCACAATAAATAGCAGAGTGAAAGATGACATTCTGAGATGGCATTTCTACCAGTAATGGCTTCGTAGCTCTGACGTCTCAGCTCTGTATTGTAAAGTAATTGAGGTATTATTACATGGTGAAATTGGCTCAGTTTTACCCTGAGAGGAAATAGGCAACAAGACAGCAGACCTTTCTTTCACAGAGATTGCCATCAAAAGCACATATAGAGCTTTGTGGAGATGATCGATACCCAGAATCAGAATCAGTGGCAGTAGGTCGCGACCTCTAAGATTATTTTAAAAACTCAGTGGTTTCTTTGCAACCTTTTGTAATATATCATTTTGTCATATACAGTCTGCTTGCATTTTATTTTTGTGCATTGGCACTTGTTGGGTTTTGTTTTTTTAGACTGAAGTCACATTTTTACCACAGCATTAAAGGGTCATTGTGCGTTTGACAAAACAAAACTGCCCTCAATGCGTTGTTTGGTACGACCTCTCCATAAATAGGAAGCTGTCCACACTCACACACCAGCGAGTGTGGATGAATATGCAGGGTGGTTGTATCAGCTTACGTGTTCAGGATGGAGATCTCTAAATGCTTTCAGCAAAGTGGCCATTCAAGGCAGCTAATATCTGTGTTTCTTCTTTTGGTCGGAGTAGAAAAACCCTGTTTCCTTAATTCCCTGAAACTCTACACTAAAGGTGGAATATAAGGTTAGCATAAGAGCCACAAACAAAGGGCAATACACCAGGCTAGCTGTAATGTCCCTTTAATTTCCTCTGATCTACAAAAACAGCTGTTTCCAGCTCTGTTGAGAGAAGTTATCTTTTAATGTTTTGAAGAGCCACAAACAAAGGGCAATACACCAGGCTAGCTGTAATGTCCCTTTAATTTCCTCTGATCTACAAAAACAGCTGTTTCCAGCTCTGTTGAGAGAAGTTATCTTTTAATGTTTTGCTTTAAATCTTACATTAAAGGGAATATTGTATTCACCTTCAATTGTTTGGGTCTTATTTTTCAACTTTTCTGACCTAATATTTAAAACGGGTCCATAAATACCTTGTATCTGATGACCAAACACAAGTAATGCTACATTTCATATTCATAGTCTTTAAACACTAATCCAGTCCGATCTCTATTGATACTTGTAAAGCCACTTGATCAATGAGACATCAGAGGCAGAACGCTACATGCTAAAGGCTTCAACACTTTCAGGGGCTGAGGACATGGATATCGGAGAGACCTGCTGAAATACTTCCTGATCCTGGTCACCCTGGCAATGACATATCTGGTGACCTTGTAATCAGCTGTCTGTCACTTGTGTGTATGTGTGTGTCAGGATGGTACTGGGATATTATGTTAGTTACAGATCGACGATTACAATGCTCAAGCAACCAAAATGGAAGAAACAGCAGGCCTCTGAGTCACTTAGTTAACTTATTCTTTTTGGCTTGAGGCAAAACATTCATTTTGAACAAAATGTGAAGTGCACAGCAGTTATGCGCAGGATGCTTCAAACGGTTGGAAAAAAGCATCCTCTGCTCCGCTCTCTAAAACTGCCCACTTAACAGTTACTTAAAAGGGTCAAATGTCAGAGGTTAAAAGTCACTGCTTGCTTATTGGCTCTAATAACAGTTATGCGACTGACTAAAACACATGCTGATTTCTTTGTTCTAATCCACAAGAAAACAGTCCAAAAACAATTTGTGTGGAAGAGAGGATTAGTGTCTGCAGGATGACAGGCACACATGCCAACAAAGAATAAGAAGAAGAATAAGAATGCTTTATTTGTCATTGCACAGTTTTTCAGAGCAACGAAATTACATTTCAGTTACAAAGATCCACAATTCAGTAACAAAGATCCACAAATATGCAAGTGAAGACACACAACACCAGTTACTACTTCTGTACACTATTCTGATGCAAGAGTAATTCACTTGACTCTCTACCAAACCTTTCATACATCTTAAAAATCTCATGTAGCATAGCTGCTGGGTATCCAGATGACAGAAATGACTTTGGTGATAGAAAAGCAGTAAAAAGAAGACCCTCGTTGTAATAAACCTGAATCATCCTTTAACTGCAGTGACCTCGCTCTGTACTTTGGACCGTCTTTGCTTTGGCTCGGTCTCTCCTTGGCTGTGATACGACCCATTGGCAACGACTTTAAACACACACTCAGTGTTACACAGCACTTTTCCTCTACCCGTGCATTTTTGGATGAACACTTGTTGATTTAATGCGAAGATGAAGGCTGCTTTCAAAATGTAATCCTTCCCAAAATATAACAGAATCTCTGATGTGAAACTTAATTTAATGTCCCGCGTCAGCTCACATAATATGGATGCATGTGCCTGAACTGCGTGAGTTCAGTGGGAGAAAGCCAGCTCCATTGTTTACTGAAGGCTCTCTCGCAAGATTGAAAAGCGAAAGCTGCTTCTAACGGAGGAAGCGTCCAAGGATAACTCAGATCTTAAGGTTGCCCCTCAACAAAAATAAATATGCTTATTGCTGCCAAAACATGTTTTTGAACAACAATTGCAAGCAGATAACGTGTCAAAATAAGACACCAGACCTCATACAATGGCATGGAAAAAAACACAGACAACGGAATATGTCAAAGGTTATCTGTGTATCTTTTTAAAGAAGCAACGCACTGTCGTTTCTGAGCCCTTGTGGGCCAGGAAACAACACATCATCTAACCCTTGAGAGCATCTAAACATGCCTGTGCACTGGAAGGCCAGGCCAGCATGAAATCAGCCATTCTACAGTATGTGTAAATGGACTGTTGGATTCACAGGTGACTGGACACTGCTGTCACTTTGAGAGAAAAAAAAAACAGCTCTCACTGCCAACTGACAGGTTCACAACCGGAGAACTTCTGTGGCTTTGTTTCTGCGTGGTTTTTTTTTATTAACAACTGCAGGAGCATGTCCCTGAAGTTCAAATAATTTACTGTGCAGTAAATAAAGCTTGTGCGGTGTGAAAAGCAGGGAGTGTGTTTACAGCTGCCATTTTACACCACTGTAACATGTCATGTTTTAACTTTAAGTGGTAAACACTGTATACAGAAGATGTGCTGAGGTGAATTTGACCACGTACAAGTCTCTTTTTTTGCACTGTGCCTTTTTAATAATTACTGTGATTTCCAAAATAATACTAAAATGTTTAACTTTAATGACACATTGAAATGCATATCAGGGAAAATATGTTAACCAATGAGCAAACCCAACACTGACATGTGACATAACCTTAGCTTGGCAAAAAACAAACCCATCATAGACTTAATTTAAAACTGCAGTAATTAAGATGAATTTCTTCAAAACGACTTTGGTAGTAAACTTAGTTAACTATTTGTCTAAAATACCAGCAATACTAGTTGTTTTGTTGACACTGAAGGTTTTTCAATTTAAAACAACTATAATAACCTTCGACATCAGTTCATTAAAAATCCCCACTCCCAACCCAACCAGTCGAGGCAGATGGCTGCCTTCCCTGAGCCTGGTTCTGTCAGAGGATTTTTTCCTCCCTCCCTATCCTAGGGGTTTTTTTGGTTCCTTCCTACTGTCACTGACTGCTTGCTCATAGGGAATCCAAAAGCAACTTCAACTGTTGGGTTTTCTTTTCTTTCTGCTATGTAAAGCGCTATGTGATGACATGCTGTAAATATGTGCTATTCAAATAAAACGGAATTGAAAAGAAGTGGATACTGTTTGCCCATTAGAAAAGACTGAAGAAGAAGCTGCCAAAGACTGAACTCAAGGTGTTTATCAGATATGCTATAGCAGGGTTTCCCCCAGTGCTTTATAAGCCTGGCGGGCCGCCAGGCTTTCCTTGCCCCCCCGCCAGGCTAAGCGTCACTTGTTTATTTATTTTAAATAGGTTTCTTTATGCACTAAAACAGTGATAGCAAAGACGGTAAACAGAGCTTTTAACAGCATCTCGCGATACAGTGGAAACTGCAATGGTGACATTTTATGGTCGATACGTGAACTTTTTCCGAAGTCGGAGGAGACCATGAGCCGCTCGTTCACCTCCAGGCCAAGGGGAGTTCATCCCCGGCAGCCGACCGAGCCGCGGCTCCATGATGAGGCAGAGCCTGTGGAGTTAGCACGGATGTTAGCACGTCGTTGGAGCAGCCTTCTGCAAGCCGCGATGGTAAACATCGAACTAGTGGATTTAATCCAAAATAGTTAGCTGACCCTAAATTCAGCGGATGGCTCTACCAGACACAGTATGGTAAACCCAGATGGACTGATGCAATGATCCAACCTGCACCATGTGCAGCAATAAGTAGTAGAGGTCACACAGCACAGCAGACCTGTTCAGCCTCTGAGTTCCCTGGTTTTACCCCTTGGCCATGTTTACACTTTTTTATTTATGTTAATTTATTTTACTTTTAAATGTGACCAGCAACAGCTTGTTTTAATATTCACTAGGATTTAACTTAAGTGAAAACAATTGATATTATTTATTTTAATTGTATTTTTTGTGTCTGTTAAAACCGTATTTTAAGATTGTGCCTTTTTATAAGACTCTACGTCTAAGTATTGTTAATAAATGGCTTATAATAACATATAATACTCATAATTTCAAAATTCCTGTCAACTTTTACCTTTTTTTTTTTTTTACAAAAACAGGGTGGGCGGCCGGTGGGCTTCTCTACCACCGGGCTTAGCAAGTTTTCTGGGGGAAACCCTGTATAGTGTACTTAAGAGGACCAGGTCGAAGGAACTACCTGATTTACTGTCATGAGTATGAGCTTGAACATAAATGGAAGTGTAAAATGGTAAATAGTCTGCACTTTCATAATGCGTTTCTACCTCTGAGTTACACAAAGCACTTTAAAGTGTTTCTTATTCACCGACTCACACATCAAAAGCAGTCTGCCACACTCAACAAATTTCCCTGTAAAGTTAGAGTAAAATAGTACCTTCTTGAAACTGAACTGTTGTAACATGCTAACACAAAACAAAACCTCAAACTGTCCTCTCACTAAAGATTTTTACAATATTATCCACTCATTTGTGGGCCCACACACACACTCACGCAGGCACACTCCAAACGTTGATCTCCACGGTCAGCAAACTCACAGTTAGCAGCTCGCAGAATCCACACAGCAGCGTCCACTGCTAGCCCAGTTGAGAGTCAGCAGTCCGCAGGTAAACAATCCAAAGTCCCGGGAAAGGAGAAGCAGGTTACAGGTGCAGCAGATAACTCCCGTCCAGAAGCATCTCAGTCCGTCCAGTAAACAGTCCAGTTGGGCCGTGAAGGTCCTCTCGAGTGACGCTCGCCCGTCTGTAGCTTAGCTGTTAGCGTTAGCCGGAACCCACTCCCACAGAACCTCAAACTCGACTAAAAAAACAACAACAACTGTGTATATGCCGTCTACAGCTACACGCAGCTAGCAAGGCAAAAATTAAGAGTATTAATTTGGACTTTAAACAACTTTTTTGTTGTTTCTAAAATACAACAGCATTCACCCGGCTCTCTTCCTATCCCGCTCCCAACGTACATCTGCCGTTCTTCTCTTAACTCCGCCCCCTACCATTCTCTTCCTCATCCCCGACCAATCCCCACACATTAACAATTGACCTTCAACCCTAGGCCAATAAAAAGCTAACTGACAATGAAAGGAGTAGTCTGTGTTTTCTTTTTTTCTCTTTCTAAATGTAATTACTTAGATCACTCCCTCTTTCCCTTTCACAGTTTATTTCAACTATTTAAATAACCATCTTAATGTATTAGTTAACCAAATTATATCCAGTTTAACAGGTTTTTGCCAAGTTAGTATCAATTAAACCTAACTCACAAACTGAGTAACCACAACTTAAGTTTTAATTTCGTAAAATGAGGTTACAAACCTTTTTGTTGGTCTCTTAGAGAATGAACGATGTACGATGAGTTGCTGCATGGGGCTCACTCCAAAAAATACTGCATTCACACCATTAATTTACAGCAGCTTGCAGTAAATGCTCATTCCTGTTTTTGGCTCTAAAGTATATAACTGTATTTTGGGGAAAACAGTACACTACTGTTAGATTTTGGCCGTATTTTTATAGTAATTTGTTACAGATTATAGGTTGCTCAAAGACACTTTGGCATGTGGAGGTCTAGAGGTTGACCCGCCACCCCTATCCTGCAAGTTTTAGATGTTTCCCTCTTCCAGTACACCTGATTCAAATGATCAGCTCATCGTAAAGCTCTGCAGAAGCCTGATAACTATCCTGATCATTTGAGAAGAGGGAAACAACTAAAACATGCGGGATAGTGGCCCTCAAGGACCGGAGTTTGACACCCCTGGTCTAAATGTTGGATACATGACAACATGATTTCTATTTGTATCAGTTTTGGACAGTTAAGAGCACCGGTTTAACTATTCACCTTTTCTTTTTGCTGGGCACCATTGAATGTATTGACTCCTACTAGTGGATAATTTTGATACTGAGGAGATCTAAAACAGCCCGTATTCTGCTTCCTGGGGTTTTCCTTTACTGTAATGTATTTTTTGGTAAATGTAAAAGGGTCTGCAAAGTTATAAACCCCAACATAGTTATTGATCATTGCAATAATATCATGTAATGACTCCCCTCTGTGCAAGGACAAGACACTTGCAACTTACGAGTTACAACTTTGTACATTCATCTTTATTTCTCTAAGTGACTTTGAACATTGAACTTTATTTAATCTCACAAACAATACTGCTTCTTAATTCATTATTATCTGCGCCCAAGTGTCCACTAGGAAACGCAAGGATAAGCCCAAATCTGTGACCATGCACACTTCACACACTGCAAGCACGCCTACTGCATATAATTCATAGCTAAAGGAGTTGTAATTGAAGTAGCAGCTGCTGGGCTTCGGGGGTGCTTTGATTTGTACATTTTCTATCAGCGGTGTTCTAAAGTTCCAAATTCTCCACAAATCATGTGCAACGTCTGCCCACTGTGCTCAAACACACGTCCGAATAATCACACTGAAGCGTTGCTGCATCCCAATCGGCCCAATCTGGAGGTAGCTGCAGCATCCGGTAAAAAGAGCAAAGTTACAGCCTTTCAGAAGCATCCACGGAGCCCCTTGTGTTTTCCTGTGTTCAATATGAGGAGCAATTAGACCATCTGTGTAGCAGACTGATGTGTAACGTGCATGTCCGCTGTCCAATTTGAAAGTCCGTGTCTGCCTGCGCACACGCACGTGGAAAAAGTGAATTGGCCTTTACCTGCCTGAAATGCCTCATTTAAAGTCCAGGCTGCTCTTCCATCATTTATTTACGTCACCATGTAACACATTTAAAAATTGCCTGCCTAGCGTTTAGTTTGGCACACTCTCAATCAAGGAATGAGCACCCACCTCGCAGTCTGCTACTATTTCCATGCTAGAACCACTTGTGCTAAGACTCTGTGCTCATAGATCTGGGGTTATGGGATGTAATCAGCACTGACTCACTGTTAGCTGGCCGGCTGACTAATCAGAGCAGAGTGGGCTCGTCAGGAGGGGCCTTAAAGAGACAGAAGCTATAGGGATCATTTCCTGCAGAAAGAGGTTGTAACTATGTCCACCCATTCATCCATTATCTACACACCGCTTAATCCTCTGTAGGGTCGCGGGGGGACTGGGGCCTACCCCAGTCGACTCAGGGCAAAGGCAGGGGACACCCTGGAAAGGTCGCCAGTCTATCACAGGGCTACATATAGAGACAAAAAAGCACACTTTCATTCACACCTATGGACAATTTAGAAAAATCAATTAACCTCAGCATGTTTTTGGACTGTGGGAGGAAGCTTGAGTACCTGGTGAAAACCCACACTGCACAGGGAGAACATGCAAACTCCACACAGAAAGATCACAGGCGTCCTAACCGGGATGCGAACCGGGGATCTTCTAGCTGTGAGGCGATGCTGCTAACCACTGAGCCACTGTGAGGCCCCCTGTAACTATGTGCAGTATGAAAACAGTGTTTTTCTTTATATTCTTGTAAGCTCTTAAAGGAAAGTTAAAAATAAAATTATAAACCTGTAACTGTGTCTAATAAAGGCTCTTCAACAACCAATGCTAAGTTCAGAAACTTTCCCATTCTCATTATCAGTTTTCTTTTTTTTTCCTTTGAGTAGATTTTTCCCTGCCAAAAGCACTGAAAGGTTAAGAGGACAACTGGTTCTATGCCAATTTGTCTGGCTCCTAACATATTGCTATTAACAAGCTTCCACGTCGGTGAGACAGTACTAAACTTGAGAATTACTTTGCCTGTGTGGCAATAAACATGAAGCTGCACACTGCAGATAATTTGTAGTCAACAAAAGTAGCATTGCTATGACTATGTACCGACACTTCTCACACAAAGCCAAGGAGAGCCTCTCAAAGAGGAGCAGCCAGCCAGCTGCTTGCAAAGTACCAGATCAAAAACACTCTCCATTGAAAGGACTGCTGCACAACCTTCCATCACTATTTATACTTTGCAGACAAAGTATAAATAAAGCTGACTTTTTCCAGCTATGTCCACCAGCAGGTCAAAGTTTTCATTATAAAGCAAAGTATTACAACATCCGCCACTGACGCAGACATTCGTGCTTCTCAGATCATGAATTCCCTTTAGCTCAAAACACTGCCTTACCTAAGCAGCCTCACAGATTCTTGGTTCTGTGTACCAATGCTGGAAGGCAGTGTGCTAGCAGAGGCAGGAGCCAAGAGATCCCCTTCATGTAGAAGCATCTGTACCTCGTGTCTTTCCAATAGTGCTCTGCCTATATAGACCAAACAGGCCTGTTAGGCCCTCATGGGAGAGAAAACTGTTCTCACGAAGCAGCAGGGAGTCGTTTACTGGAAAGGATCAAGTGATTTACTTAAGTTGTAACTGTGTCATACGATGGCATACTGCTGGAAGAGGGCCACTGAGAACCACTTGCATCTAGAAGTGAATTTTTACTATACTACGGTACATTTCATTGTACGGAATTTTGCAATTAATATCAAAATAGTGGTCCGAGAGAATTGCATGTGCTGAATATAGAAGGAGACATAAAGCTGACGAGGTAAAACAGGACAAGGTGGATGGTACAGTTAGACTGTCTGTATCCAAGCGATTGTATGCTAACAGTCTATGAATTCAAACTCAAGTGGCTCTTCCCCTCTCAGTGCTCCTGCCTACAGGCTTCTAAACTTAGTCCCTCTGTTCCGGGGTCTGTCAATCAGTGCTGTAGTGTGGGCACTTCTCCTGCATGAATTACAGGCCCCGCTTTGGCAGGCTCTGAAATTGAGACATCTGCCATGTTGTTAGAATATGTCAAATTCAAACATCCAAAAGCAACCAGAGCCGTGTCACAAAGAGGCGTGCTAATCAAAGAATGAAGGGGTACAAACTCAAGATGTGACTCTTCAACATAACTGGAAGTCCTTTATTCCTGCTGACGAAAAGTTCAAAAATAGATGTTCCTGATTGTGCTCTTACGTTAAGTGCTGTAGAAACCTAATACTTAAGCAAGGACACGTTTGCTCAGGAACAACAAAACACATAAGCTGCCGGAAATGGATACCAGTCCAAGATTGTTATCGAATTTTCTCTCCTTTTAAATGGTTGGTAAAAACAGGATAGTCCATCTTTGAGGAGATTCATGTGCAGCCTTTGATATTTGCTCTTTGATATTGACCACACAATCAATACAGCTTTCCTATAGCAGACCTGGTAATATTACTCAATTTTCACAGTTAGGTAATATTAGTCCCGTAAGAGCCTATCTATTGATCTGACCACACGCAGACCTTGCGCTATCGGGAGTATTCCTTGGAACTCCAACACCGACCAGTTAGGAAGGCAGCAGCAAACTTCCAATTCAGCAGATTTGTTTCTTTTCATCTCATAATGTTTACTGTTTGCCAAAAGTAATTAAGGCTGGACTGAAATCAAAGCCAGGAAAACAATAATCAGGGAAAGACAATCAACTATAGTTGACTGAGATGTAGTGATTAAACATCTGTTTGAATAAACACCAAATTTATTAGAATACATCCAATTTGCGTATTAAGTATGGCTATTGAACATGTGTTAACTGCCTCGAACTGCACTAGAATATCTGTCTGTCTACATCATCTTTGCACCATAAGCTTGTGAGGCATCGTGTTAACCCCTTTGTGCAGCAACTGTTTGGGCCAATTCATGCCTAATTTTGCATTTCTTTTTTGAACGCTCATTACCCTATCGTATAAACATTACAGAATCACAGTAAATGGCTTAAATTAAAGAAGAAACTTACATCTATACAACCAGAGAGTGGGACTTTTAGATATAAATGAACATCAGTTACATTCAAGGCCTTGCGAAATGAGTTCACACAATGCTGATTAGGCCTGTCAGCACAAGGTAAATCTGTCTCTATGTCGTAGTACACCAGAGTTTTAACTTATTCCTGTTAACGTTCCCATGCTGGCACATCGGTAGCAATTACTTTAATGTAAACTGGCAATGATTAGGTTGTCGGAACTGAAGGGAGGAGTGACAGGATAGTTTTTGTAGTGACAGAGACAAGGCGGGTTACAGCAACGAGGATTACGGTGGAGCCTATGGTGGAAACCCAAGGAAGCATCCAAGAAAGATTCCTGATGCTTCAGATAAATAAAAAAAACTTGGAGTCCAGTAAAATACAATCTTAAAAAGAAAGGGAGTGACTGCAAGGTATACGTCATAAACACGTCAGTGGTGTTGTGTAATTACTTTCACTGCCAGAAGGAGACAAACGTTCCTCATTGCAAACACTGCAAGTTTTTATTCTTTTGATGAAAATACATGGTATGTAAATACTGGAATCTGACATTTTTCTTCATTTAACGACAGGTTTTAAAAATGTTTATGATGTTAGTCTGGCGTTTACAGACCCATCAGCTTTGTTGAGTAACAATAAAGTTTGTCTTTGGTAAATGGTAACTGGTCTGCACTTACATAGCGCCTTTCTACCGTAGTGGTATTTAAAATGCTTCACAATGTGCTCCGCATTCATCCATTCACACACACACAAGGACACTTTGACATGCAGAAGGGCTGGGGATCGAACCGCCAACCTTACGATCAGTGGACAACCTGCTCTACCTGTGTTTGTATCTTTGATACTGAACTTTTTCCTAGTTATTCTGTCTCTTTAAATTCAATTCAATTCAATTTTATTTGTATAGCGCATATTTACAACACGTCATCACATAGCGCTTTAATACCAGAAAGAATAAAAAACAGAAAACCCAACAATCCATAGTTGCATTTGGACTTACTATGAGCAAACAGTCATTTAAACTTCACTTACATCAGTTCTATGGTTTGAAGGTCTCCAGCACCGTGCGGAAATTCTGGTGCAAACAATTTTTAGTTTTGAAAAAGATAAATGGAAGTCATTAAAAATATTCCTGTGTATTTTTTAAACTATCACATGGCAACAATATGACTGTGCATGTATGTATACATCCTCAAGGAACCGTTACATTTTGTATTAATGAAGTACTATAAGTATACTTGAGATATCAGATCTATAAGTAGCACTGCAATGAATAGCTACAGTTTTCTTTTCATATCATTGTACCGATCTTTTGGATTTATTTGTCAGTCATTTGACATCGGTATGCCTGTTATGCTGCATACACTCTTTGAGAGCAACTGAGAAACAGGAGGGGAAAGTATTGACTATTCTTTATGGCTTAGAAAACTGTGTTTGGACTTAGATACAATTACCAGGCTACTGTTTCTGACTGAGGAAAGGGAGAGTAGATAATGCATTTTTCCACCATTTGGACCTTTTAAGTTAACATCAGGATTCACATTTAGAAATCACTTGACTGAGTGTTTTTGCTGTTCTGAAATATATAAGTGCCACAGTTGTCCTCTGTTTGATTTGTAGATTACAGCTTGCTCGAAAATAAAATAAAATTGCAGAATGCCATTGATTCCTAACAATAAAATTCCACCACGCTGAGACATGAAAACATGAAATAAGTCCTATTTGTTATCATTGGCTCCAAGCAATGAATAAACTGTTAGAATAGATAGCATTGAAGTACTAAATAGTCAGTTGAAAGTCGCAGATACACAGTTAAAATATGTTGTTAAATAGAGGATAAATAGCCAGTATAGATAATCACTATAATTGTAATGTAAAAGTAACAGACAGTGGTTTTAATGGTAATAGATTAAAAAGTTACAGTACTAAGCTGTGGATAAATTAGGTCGTTGTTTATAGGTAATGGAAAAAAAGTTCAATATTTACCTAAATGTAATTAATAAATGAATGCAATGTGTGGATTCTGTGTCCAAATGGTAGTATAATGTAACGTTTACCAAACTGATTTAAACACTAACTGTTCAATTATATGATGTCTCTGATCTGCAGCCGCTGGCCTCACCACCCGCTGTCCTGCCATCCACACTCCAACCTCTCCTGCTATCTCTCCCCCTCTTCCCCACTCAACCCAACTGGTCGAGGCCGATGGCTGCCTTCCCTGAGCCTGGGTCTGTTGGAGGTTTTTTTTTAACCCCCTCCCTATCCTAACAGTTTTTTGGTTCCTTCCCACCGTCGCTGATTGCTTGCTCATAGGGAATCCAAATGCAGCTTGGATTGTTGGGTTCTGTTCTTTGTTTTCTGTTCTATCTGCTATGTAAAGCACTATGTGATGACATGTGATGTAAATATGCGTTATGCTGATAAAGTTGAATTGAATTGATTGAACTTATTATTAGTAGTTTAAATTTAAGCTAAAATAACACTTTTGGAACATGACTGGTGGTGCTGATGAAGGGGTGCTGCAGCTCATCTGACAGACCTACATTGTACGTCTAATAAAAGAGGTTTGAATCACAGTCTTGCACCTCCCTCCATTTCTCCTCCTCACCCACAAACACACTTCAGGCACAAAAGCTGTCCTTGCTTTAAGCCCTGCTGTCATGGTTTAGACCTGAATTCAAAATACTGTATGCAACACTCAGATGGAGTGAATTCTTGCTTGCCTAAAAAACACCAAAGTGACTTAGCAGCAGCGCTTCGGTACCGAAGAGAATCTGTGATCTAAACATTTACCTCCAGTTGGATTTTATATTTCTCTCCCTGCTCCATCTGTTGTACGTCTCCTTGCAGAATATCTGAGAAAAGTTTTGCATCGATTTCCTAAAGTGAGTGGGTGAAGTTTCTTTCAAATAAGGTATACTGTATAACTTTTGAACAGATTCCAGAAGCACCCTCAAAGTTTGTTTGTCAGCAGTTGTGGAAATAACGAATCACATTTATTCTTGTTACAGTAACAAAGTCATTTTTTATGTGTACTGCTGTTTTGCTGTGTACTTCTCTGTGTACTTCTTGAAAAGTATTTTCAAGAATCTGTACTTGCAGTGATAATGGAGTAAAACCAATGAACACGTCACTCTAAACAGTGAGCGAATAGCAAGAAAGAATGGAGCTGCATCAGAGGAGAATCTGATGACGTGTCTGTGGTGCTGGAAGGCAGAGCTCCATGGAGCTTCATGTCCAGAGAGGGGACACTTTCAGTTGGATCTTAGGTGGGAATCACCTGGGCTGGAGCTAGAAGTGAAAAGTGAATCCACAGCAATCATCTGGTAATCTCAAACTGGTTTCATAGACATCACAGTGAATCCACTGGACTTCAGTGGCCTCCCCAGCTACCAGATCTGAATCCAGTAGAACACCTCTGGGATGTCAGCAAAGAGCAGAACGGTATAAAGAGCTGATGCTGTTCAGAGCAAAAGGAAGCCTTTCCAAGTGTTAGTGTGGCATTTGTAATAAAGTGCTTAGTAAGTGTATATTGCACCTCCAGTGAGGTAAGCATCACCTTTCTGCTGTTTCTGACAGTCCCTGTTGTGACTGCAAAGTGTTCATTCAGCTTAGTGTCAAAACTTTGAGGAGTACAGTGAGACAGAGAGGCTGGATGGTCTGATTATTATAGCCTAGACTCACCGGCTGTAGACTGTAGGTGTAAATCTGCCATTTCTGCTGCACATTTCATGCAGCTTTTTTCCCCCCCTCATTCTGCTATCTGCACATTACTGTTTTCAAAATACCCTTAGCTACTGGAAACAGGCATAGCCTCCAAGCAACAACTAAATGCTGAAGAATGGAAATGTCTGCTTAAGATCTAGAACGTGCAATAAGACGGGCCATGCTTGGTCCTTTTGGTAAATTAGCCATTTCAGTGACTTGCCTCTGTCAGTGCAAATGTTGCACCAAACCAAGTTCCCTCTGACACTGTTTTGCACCATCACTGCATCCTGGACTCAGCTCCACCCAAGATTATTGTGGTTGGTTTGAAGAAAATACATAGTGTTTGTTTTCCCTCTGGCAGAATGATAATGGGTGCAGTCAGAGCATTCTCCACAGTGCTGTGTCTGGCCATGTGAGACTATAGTAGACATTCAGGCATAGCATTCTGACCACCTGTCTAATATTGTGTTGGTCCCCCTTATGTGGTCCAAAATGCTCTGAACCATTGGGTATGGACCAGAGGACCTCTCAGGGTGTCCTGTGGGTCACCAGGATGTTGGCAGTGGATCCCTTGGGTGCTCTGGCTTGTGCAGTGGGGCCTCTGTCAATCAAACTTGTTCCACTGCATCCTGTTGATGTTTGATCACAATGGGGTGTAGGAAGTTTGGAGGTCAAATCAACATGTTGAGCCATTGTCATGTTCCTCAACATGTTCCTGATTGGTTGATGTTGTTGCCAGGTGGTGGGGTGCATTTTCCTGTGGGGGTAGGCCAGTGACATTTTGGATTGCCATTTGCATGAGGGAGTGTGTTTGTTCTGGGACAATGTTTATTTGGGTGTCTAAGTCTCATCAACACGGATGTTAAAATCCAAGGTTTTCCATCAGAACACCACATAGTACCAATATGATCAATGTTATTACCTTCACCTGTCAGTGGTCATAGTGTTGAGGCTGATCAGTGTGTATATATATATTTAGAGAGAGAGAAACTGGATATTGACAATGAATGAGCAGAGAGTTGAACCCAGAGCAAGTTATCTGACAGAATGCAGGTGAGTACACCACAAGTTCACTGATCATTGTGTAGAACGATGTTTGTTTAGAACACTGTGCACAAACTGTTCAGGCTGTCTTTTTGCTGTAATATGTGTTTGCGGTTGCAGTGAAATTACTAAACATCACAAAGACAGAGAACATAGAGATGCATGCATCCCTTTGCTGTCTACTTTAGTGATGCTTTGTTCTTTTGCTAATTTATGTAGCATAACAATACTACTTAAAGAGAGTGAACACCTGCTGTGGTGATTGCGTTTTCCTCAGGTTCATTCTAGTGAGGCTGTACAGAGAGAAGTGGGTGTATATTTATAATTGATAATCAGTTATATGCACAGGCTGCAAAGGGCCTGTCATAGTGAAGGAATTTATTATTGACTTATAGGCCTCTGTACAGTTCTCTCCTTGGAAAGCTGATGATTTTCTGCTAAAATATACATTGACAGTTAAATGTTTATTCCACTTTTCTTGCCTAAAGGGGTTCTATAATGTAAATGTTATCTCCTGTGACATTATTATAACCATAAAACATTTTTCTCATTTATTACAACTGATCTCTTTTGGCTTTTATCTGAATGCCTTTTTTCTCAAGTAGTTTTACATCTACTAAAGTAGATTTTCTTTAAAGCCGCAGTAAAAGACTACATCTGAATTGCAAGTCCAATCAAATACACCTGAAGTGCAGTAAAATGACAGTTAGTCCTATTGTCTTGGAGAAATGTACAATGAAGAGTCAATTACTTGCATACAGACTGTTCACTGTATATAAAGATGGACCAACCGTCTGTGACGTCACCCATAGGTTTCCTGAAGAAAAGGTTTCGAAACTCAGTGTGATGCCTCCTGTCATCTTAGCAGTTCCTGACTCTGATTGCTAATCCAAAAATGTGCAAATCGTCTAGGCCATGGACTTTCTTCTGACTGCACCTACCTGACTCTAAAGTAGGTATAACTTTAAGCGTCACTACAATTTAAATGGCTGACTTACATTAAAAAACACCTTCTGTACAGTCGTCATGAACAGAGAAATTAGCTATAGAGACCAAAATAGTTTTTATACCAGCCTGGAAACATGTTACTTCTGCTGTAAAGTTGGACATTTAAAAATGGATGTCTGAGGGATCTGTCTCTATATGTAGCCCTGTGATTGGCTGGCGACCTGTTTAGGGTGTCCCCTGCCTTCGCCCGAGTC
Organism: Dascyllus trimaculatus; assembly: GCA_024666655.1. Lineage (NCBI taxonomy): Eukaryota > Metazoa > Chordata > Actinopteri > Pomacentridae > Dascyllus > Dascyllus trimaculatus. The sequence continues at coordinate 5,811,147 of CM045445.1, read as the reverse complement.
GACTGGGATAGACTCCAGCTCCCCCGCGACCCTACAGGGAATTAAGCGGTGTATAGATAATGGATGGATGGATGGATGGTCTGAGGGGATTGGTTTACATCTGGAACCAGCCTCAAGTGGCCAATTAGGGAACTGCAGGTTTTGACACTTCTGCTTTGCCTCCATTTTTTTTGCATGGGAAGCAACCTCCAAAGAGCAGGATTGGCAGGTACCACATGGTTCCTCACATAATAAGTTGATTCCCAATGACAAATACAGCATGAGTGTTTGCAGAAGTGACTTGTGTAAGTGTTTGCAAACGAGTCCACATAAGGAGCAGCAACACACTCGACCTTTAACCACAGCCTTTACACATTAGCAATTAACTACACGTATGTCTTGTATATGTCTGTGAAAAATAAACCTAACCCTTCTGCAGGTCAGGAGTTGATAGCAGTAATGTTCCAGGAAACATACCTATGGGCTGTCATTTCACAAAGAGCAACAACAAAAACACAAACCAGAGCCACACTCTCACTTTCATCGCTCTGGCGCAACCTTCCTCCCCACACCACATTAAAGATACGCATGACACTATGGAAATCACATGCATAATTTGATCAAGCAAATGTTTTCTAATCGTGCAGTAAATAAACAGATATAATCACCCCCTTGTCTGTCAGTTAAGAGAAGAACAGTCAATTCATGTGAGACGACTGGGTGAGTGCTTCTGTGATAAATTGGAATGAAATGCGTAGCAGCTGGATCCAGACTGACAGCTCCAAGTCAATGAGCAGCCAGGTATAGAAGCGTAATATCTCCTAAGAGTCTATTTTTCTGACTGACAGACAAGTTCACCCAGGGTTACTGTTTTCACAGGGCAAGGTGATTCTTCAAGCGTGCAGAACCAGGACCCTCTGAGGGAAATAAGGAGAGACGGCGCTGTCAAGCTGCTTGTTGAGGAATGAACACACAAACAAGAAGAGTAAGATTGAGATGTGGACGGTGCCGTTTAAAGAACTGACACAGATGCACCGGCTGACAATCGCCAGCGAACGCTTTTGCAGCAAACTGTATTTCCTCCTGTGAGAAGTGTTACGCCATCCACTGGATCGATTAATGCTGTTTTTAATTGTCCGTGTGCGTCAAATGCTCAAAAAGATGCTTAATTTCAGAAGGAGGTCCCAGCGGAAGATATGCAGTGAGTCGCAGAGCCTGTCAGGAGATTAGTGGACACAAAAGAGCAAAACATTAAAAGAAAGGAAAAGGCAACTAGTGTGGAATCTTATCTTTACACTGCCTGCGATTTATTTAAAAAGAAAAAACTGCAAAATTTTTGGTCTCTAATGCGGAGCTATAGGAAACAGGATGAAATACCTTGCAGGCTAAATATCTGTAGGGTATTAGAATATAAAGTATGTTGGATTTGATGTTTGCTGTTTTATTCTGACAGTGTCGATGGTATTTCCTTTGAGCTGTTATTCCCCACAAGGGTGCAACACGTTCACAGCCATGATTTAAAGCTTTGACTAGACCTTTTGGTGTCATAACAGCATCAGCATCCTCAGATAAGATGCCAATTTTACTTTTTAATTACAGGAAAAATATTTTTTAACACGATGAGATGATATCAGTTGGTTTGCATGTATATGGCTGTGGATAGTTTCCTGCTGAGTGTGCTTGTGCTGAAGAGGTCTTCTCCTCTAGCTGATTTTTGGGAGGTGAAACACCATCTCCAGGATAACAATGCTTATCAAAGCCATAGATTCATTTGTTTTAGCGCCACAGCCGAGATTACTGTCATCCATGGACACAGATTTTACAAGTCTGGCATTAACAGGTCCCACGGCAACAGTTTTCCTCCACAGTTGGCCGACCATCAAAATGAAATGGCTGCCATCGTCCTGTTAATGGTCCACAGGGTAATCCACTGATGCATTTAGCAGATTTTACAGTATATGAGCCTCACACATGTGAAATAACTTGCCAATTCTGCTAACTTTGTGCTCTCCACAGAAAATGGATATATGCGCGGGTGGATATGCAGGTAAATAGGTCAGATGGCAAGAATCCCCAGATGGAGATGAGATAGTTAGCAAAGGCGCCATTCCAGCAGCTATTTTCAGTGTTTAATTTCAGACTGAAAACTAATGTAAAACTACACCGAAAAGGCTGTGTACACCCCAGACAGGTGGCCAGTCCATCACAGGACCAACATAGAGAGACGGACAACAATCTTATCCATAACAGGGGTTGAGAATGCAAAATTTGCAAGACCCATACCGCTACATTAAAGGTGAGGTCTAACTATATCCCTTTTCTGTCAATATAGTAGCTCTATCCTTATTGTCTGCTAGCTGGCTAAAAAAAAACAATGCTAACTAGCTAGATATCGATAATCCTTCTCCAAATTAGTAGACTCCACCTTTAATCTGAAATTGCCTGGCGGGCCTCTATGTAATTCTGCTGAACCTTCAAAAGGTACGCAGGAGAGGATTTTGATATCAAAGGCACTGGAATTCATCCTCTGGGGATCTTGAAAAATTCAAGCCATTTTATTCAGCAGTTTTTGAAATGTTTAACTCACTAACTTAAAACCCAAAAACCTCAACCTGAATGTGATGCAAGATGAAAACTAGAGAAGGTACGATGCTTGATCACGGTCCTCATATGATACCCCTTTTTCCGCCAAGAAGAACCAGGTCCTAGTACTGGTGCTTAGTTGATTCAAATATGGTTCCTCCTAAGAACCTGTTCACTTTTCTATCAGCAAGGAGCCAAGTTAGAGCCACGCCATTACATCACCGTAAAACCACTACGCTAGCATCCATTACATAGCAGTTAAACAAACACAATAAGTTCATGATAATATCTATGTTTATCTCTATAGATGGTCTTAAGGCTGATTGCGAGGCGAAGGTCTCCTGTTGCCTGGGAACATCTGCGATGATGCTACTGGTGGGACAAAATTGTACTGGAATTCCACGCGCAACAGTTTGTGCAAAACTTCCGTGTGTCCCGGGAGTCATTCTAATACATCTGCGATTGGACCAGGGAAAGACTGGTGAAAGAGGACACACATTAGCAAAAACTACCACTGGAACCAGCAAAAGGGGTACGAGCGTACCATGGCAGTGTGCTAACGTTTACTAGTGTTCACCTCACGCTCATTACTTTATAAGAATTTTGCACTGAACAGTTGGAAATCATAGTGTGATCACCTAAATTTTTGCAGTGCATTCTGAGGAAAGCATAAATATCCATGCAAAGGTGCATAGCAGTCTGTCTGGCAGCTGTGGATTCATTTCACTAAAACTAAATAACCTGCTGGTGGTGGTTGAGGAAAATTCACTTAATGCACTAAGTCACTGAGATTCATCCTCTGGGGACGTTCAGAATCTGCAAACCTATCCAACATGCTCATGGTCTTTGTTATACTGTTAGCAATATTTATTAAAAAGTAAAGTTCTTTCTTGGATTCTGCCCCATCTCTTAACATTTTTTAAAACTACACTTGTGGAGAATTCTCTCCTACCTGGCAGATCTCTCTGGTAAGTGCAGACCTGAGGGGCCAATAAGAGAGGAGGGGCAGGAGATTTATATGCTGCACCAACTCAGGAGTCTACTATTTTGGAAAGGCATGAAATTAAGTTTTAAAATTGCAGAACCTGAAAGGAAGCAGTTCCCAGGAAATCTAGAAGCTACATCTCAAGTGGTCGCCATCGCACAAAAGGATTCTTAATCACTCTATTGCTGAGGAAAGTACTCAAGTGATTACTTGGAGCAGATTGCATCATGCTCGCACTCACCCACACACTTCACACAGGTCTGGGGTAAAATGCAGTCTGATCTACATCTGGGTGCGTGCACAGCATTTATTTCAACAAAGACCCTTCTGTGCTGCACAGCTTTCGTTTTTACTGCAAATACTGTATATGCTTTCAAGTCAAATTAGAGTGTTGACAGTGTGGGCTGCATGCATTCCAACTGCATTTTTTCAGTCTTGCGTCAACAAGACTGTAATATCTTTCTTTCCTGCAGTGAATGCAGGATGTGATCATCCTTTTGGAAACTGCTGTATCGATCAATTGGGGTCTGCACTGGTGCTGGACTTTGCAGTGCAAACAATGAGAACAGGCCTACTGTCTGTCTTCAGCCCGGTGTGGCTGGCTGGGGTAAGAGACTATTTTATTTCCTGCTCTGGTTCACTGCCTTTGATTCCATCTTCGTACAAACATCTAGCCTTGCAAAAAAAACCCTACGTCTTGCAAGCTCAGTTTGTGCAAGCGAAGATATTTGCCTGGAAATAGTTCACTATGAATCGACAAGAGCCTGGCAACCAGAAACTGGACCATTCAGCAAACCAGAAAGTCGATTAGACGATGACAGTGATTATGATGAGTAGTGCTGCCTTTTGAAGCTGAATGAAGGGTCAGATCGAAGCATCTCAACTCCCAAACAGTGTGAAAAACTTGATATTACCTAAAGATCAAATGTAAATTTTACTGAGAGACTAATTGCTAAAATTAGAGTTTTACAGAGCAGTAATTTTTTACATTTTCCAGGTTAAATTCTGAAACAAATACCAGCGTTTATAGCAGCACAGCTCATCAGGGTGATCTGATGCAGGAAGGAGTCAGACGTCTGTTTCAGAAGAAGAATAATCATCAGTCTGTCAATCATCTTCTGGCTGGTTAGAGACCAGAAACAACACAAACACACACCGCTCTGTAAGGCTGAGCTGAACTGTATTTCAGTTTTGAAAAAAAACTGACTTTAGAGCTGCAGGCTGCCTGAACACCACCTTCCAGAGAACCATCACCGTCCCTGGCTGCTCTGCTGCATGTGAACAGTTTGATATAGTGGAAGGGGCCTTTGGTAAGAGTTCAAGCTGTGAAATTCCCTGCATTCAGTGATTGGCCTCCATCCCCAAGCTGCAGCAGCTGCTCCTGCTGCTGCTGACATCGTCAGAAGTCCTGATAATCTCCTGGTTATTGAGTCGGCTGTTTTTAGGTATGTGGTAATTCACTGAACCTCAGAGATCAAGGATTACAAGCCACTTTGGGCCACTGGCCAAGTTAAAGAGGCAGACAGAGAGGAGAGAAAGTGAAGCCTGGTAAAGGCCAAAGCACATAATATCCTAGCAGACAGAGGGGAGACCCGGAGCACTGATACTAGTCAGGAGGAGTCAAGGAAAAAGTAAAGTGATAAAAGACTAAACCGTTTAAATGTGTGAACTGACTTCTTGTGTGCTGTCGATGTTCAGTGAGTGTTTTTTAAATTAAAATATTACACATAGAATTTTGTTTGCTTTTTTATTTTTATTTATTTTAAAAACAAGCAATTTGACCTACTTAGTTTTAACTGAGTAGGTCAAATTGTTTTGGGCGTCAGAGGTGGCAGTGAGCATTACATGTACCTAGGTAACTATAGGTAATTACCCACACCAACGGAGTCAGCCAGGGGTAGGGTGCTCACTGCCGTCTGTCTGTCTGTCTCTCTGTCTGTCTGTCTGTCTGTCTGTATGTGGGTGGCTATGCCTGCACCATAACTCGAGAACAAACAGAGATAGGACAATCAAACTTAGCACAGATGTTGATCTTGACCTACCCTGGTCACTCATTAATTTTGGGGTCAAAAGGTCAAAGGTCAAGGTCGTAGGAGTACTTAGTGCAAAATCCCCTTATAATATACTATATAAGCTTGCAAAGATTAACTTTGTTACATCTAAGGGTAGGACTATCACAGTGCACCTCTTGGCCTTGAACTTGACCTTTGACCTTGAACTTACTGTTGTTTGTCTGTCTGTCTGTATGTGTGTATGTGGATGTGTGGGTGTGTATGTCCGCACCATAACTCGATAACAAGGGCAGACTGGACAATCAAACTCAGCACAGATGTTGATCTTGACCTACCCTGGTCACCCATTAATTTTGGGGTCAAAAGGTAAAAGGTCAAAGGTCAAGGTCGCACAGCTACCTGTCATGTTTAGGAAGGCATCCAGCGTGGGTCTTCATCTTGCTTTAGTGCATTCGAGTTTGTTTTTGTTTGTTTGTTTTAAATGCAGTGTACATGTCACTCTTACTTGTGCAATTCCTGTAAAAGAATCATTATTTTTACTGAGTTTATTTGGATACATCCATGACGCTACTTTAATTTGCTAAGTGAATCATTTTATGCACATTATGCTGTTGTTGGTGCTGTGTGTCCTGTCAAACGTGAGCTACATCTGAAGGGTTATGAAAGCAAATATGAGGCATCTGGAGCCACAGCAATGATTAAAATAGGTTTATAAATGAGAGACTTCAGCTTTTGATTTTCAATAGATTTGCAAAAAAAAAGAATGTTATTAAAACACGTTGCAAAATAAATAAATAAATAAATAAAATAAAATCAGCATAAAAAAGAATTCCTTATTCACACTTTAAAAAAAGCTCCTTTCAGTATTGATTAAAAGCCTTGATTGTCCTATTTGGTGTTAGTCAAATATGCATTGCAGCTTAGGCTACAGTACACATAACACATATGAGATGAAAAAGTTTTTTGTTAACTGAGAGAAGAAAAAGAGGCAAAAGTCAACAATGTACTTATTTCTCTTAGTAAAGCTCATTGCTGTTAACTTACTATAGAGAAAAACTGCAACAAAAAATGCGACATTGCTGAACATACGAGCAGATGATAAACAGACAAATAGTTTGTCAGGTGATAAATTGAGAGAATACAACATTTTAATGTGTTTTTCACAATTGTAAATCATATTAGTTTGGGGTGGGCTAACAGTGATTGGACAAAATGAGTCATTTGAACACATCAAGTTTGGTTGTGTGGAACTTTGATGGGCTTTATCATTATCTCTGACATGCCCTAGACAAAACACCAAGAAGACAAATGAACAATCAGCAGATTAATCAATAATAAAACCTATTTTAGCCTTTCTTATTGTCTCATATTTAGTTTCAGTGCCACTAAAGCCACTGAAGAGTACAACCAGAAACAAGTGTTGGCTCTGGTTTACTCTAATTTGTTCCATGAATGTGTTTCTTTTCAGACAGTTGGGTTAAAACTCAGTCTGCTGCTGAGCTGGAGGTTTGACAGCTGACAAACAAGCAAGTATATAGAAACATATAAAGGCACCGAAGAACATGACAGTTAAATCACTAGTTTTTAATCTATTGCCCCCACTTGCAGCCGCTCTACCACCAACTTCAGTGTTTCATGAATTCTTTAAAGCCACTCTCACCCCTTTGTGCCCCATTTATAAGTGTCCAGGTTAATTCGCCCTCTCTCCTTTACACACTGGTCCTGAGCAGATCATTTTTTTGTGGCGCAAGATGCAGTGAACCTTTGACTTCAATTTCCAGGCGCTGGCAGACGTAAATTAGAAGAATGTTTCAACGGCAAGTACGGCTCCCTGGCCTCCACTGTGAAGGCTAAGATAGAAGCTGAGGGAGGCCGGTGTAGTTACTGAAGGATGACCCCCCGCCATTTAGTCTTCCCTGCTCTAGTGCTTGGCGCCTGGGACCTTGTCATTTGAAAAGCCTCACCTTTTCACTATAGAAAACAAGATGCATAGCACCAGACAAGTTTAAAAAGCGGTGAGCAAGCCACGATGGGGGATGTATGACGGACACTTTCAGGACAAAAAAATCCATTAACGCTGCGTCAAATTCATCTTTTAAAGTATACAACAAATCCGTAAGAGCACATACAGTTCTTTCTTAAGATCAGGACCTAACTAAAATATTACTAATTTACATCAAGTTATGATTTTGTTGTTAATTTTACTGATTTTACTAAATGACATTTGATGTTTCCCAGTAATATCACCTGTTCTTTAAATGGAAAATTTGTGCAAGACAGGGAAAAACAAAGGCCTACCACCCTAAAATGTATAGAACAGGCCAGCTGATCGAACATTATCATCATATCTGATCATTATGATGCTATTTTCTGTTCTCATAAACAATAAAAATAAAGTAGAAACAAGGTCTTCAGAGGTTACAGGCAAACACCTGTAACCTCTGAAATGCAGGTTCAACTGCAATTATACAGCTAAAGATGTCAATTATCTGACAGTCATTGACAAAGCAGCGCTGTCAGTGTTGTTGAGTTCGCCTGTTTTGCATAAAACTACATATAAAACTTGGCCACGACATTACACCTGGTGAAGTGTATGATATTGATCATCTTTTTACAATGTGTGGCTGGGAGACCTTTTCACCAGGCACCCATGTGGATGATATTTAGACATGTGCCACCCACCTTAACATTGTTGCAGACCCCACCCCCCTGCCCAATAGTCCTCCGCCACCAGGACAATGTGCCTTGGAACGCTGCAAAAAAAAGAAGCCCAAACTGCACAGATCCTGATCCAATGAAGGATCAACAAGACACAAAACCTCTCTTATAAAAAGCCTTTTACTGTGTTAAAATGACCTGTGAAATGGTTATATTTAGGGTTAAGATAAGGAGGAGGAGGATGCTGCACAGCTCGCTGAGTTGGGGCGTTGGGATGTTGGTGCAGGTCGTCAGCAGAGGTCGTGAGTTCAAGTCCAGCTCATGACCCTTTGCTGCATGTCTCTCTCTCTCCTCTTTCACTCTGTCTCTCCCCCATCATTGAAATGGAAAAACTTCCCAGAATTTTTTTTTTTAAAAGATAAGGAGGAGGAGACAGACAGAGTGGCATGAAATTACAAAGTGAAAAATGAGCAGTGATACACAATTAATGACTTGTCATGTTATTTACACGACATTTTATCCAGACTGCAGGAGTTCATCCTACAGAAAGATAATGATCTAAAACATTAGAAGCACGGTGGCTCCGTTGTTAGCAGTGTCACCTCACAGTTAGAAGATCCCCGGTTCGTCCTGGTTAGGGCACCTGGGATCTCTCTGTGTGGAGTTTGCATGTTCTCCCTGTGCAGAGTGGGTTTTCACCAGCTTCCTCCCACAGTCCAAAAACAAGCTGAGGTTAATTGATGATTCTAAATTGTCTTTAGGTGTGAATGAGAGTGTGCTTGGTTGTCTGTTTCTATGTGTAGCCGTGTGATAGACTGGCGACCTGTTCAGGGTGTCCCCTGCCTTCACCCAAGTCTGCTGGGATAGACTCCAGCCCTCCTACAGAGGATTAAGGGATGTATAGATAATGGATGGATGGACATTAGAAGAAAAGAACCAGACGGTATGATGGAAGACCAGTGCTGCCTCCAGACTTAAACTCCATAACTGGTTTGCGAGAAACTAGACAGAAAAGCTCTTCTGTGTTGGACAAACCCTCTGAACAATCTTTCATTTTTAGAAAGAAACCCACAAACGATTAAAACATTTACATAGACCAAATTCAGAATTCAAGATTCCAAATTGCAGAAAACTGAAGGCTGCCAACTAAATGAGACATTCCAAGTATTAAATCTGGGACCACCTTGCACAAGTTTAACAAGTGGAACAAAAGTAGCTACAAGGACAGTGCCGGCAAACTTGTGAATATTCATCAGCTGAATGAATAGCATTCATTCACTATTCATTAATATAACGGCTGCTTATTGCAGTGTTCTCAAAAAAAGAAAAAAAAACCCCAACACAAAACAAACTTACTTACCAACAATGTAGCATTAAGATGACCTTCTATTGCTTGGGTCCTTCTATTGAACTGAAGACAAGCAGATATCATGCTCGTCTTTGGTTATTGTATTTAAAGTTTGCAGAGCTTCGTTCTGGTTCAGTGTGGATTTGTCAGACTTCATTCCTGGTTTATAAATGCAGATTTCCAGTGAAATGAACAGTTAACGGTCATTTCAAGCAAGCTGAGCCTTTGCTTGTGCATAATTTGGCCTCGATAATAGAATTAAAGAGAGTATTTGTTTACAGCTTGTCCGACGGTGTGGCCTGTCATCTTGCCGGTCCTCGGGGACTCCTCCTGCAGCAGCCTCCATGCATCTCAGCCTGGACTGTGGCTGTGACAGGAGGCTGCTTTGCTTTTCCCCCAGTGGGCTGGTCAGAGTTCCTTTATCCATCATGCTGTTGTTCCCAATCGTCCCCCTGCTGATCGGGAGTCTGGGGGAGCTGTCTTGAGCAAGGACATGGTGCTTTGTGGTCCAATTGTGCCTGTGATTGTTTTTATTTTGTTTCTGTGATGCCTTTGAAAAATCCCAAACACATTTTGAATGGAAAGCAGAAGGGAGCGGTACTGTAATGTAATAAACACATTATTGAACCACCTATTGATCCCACTATTTAAATCTGCTGTACGGCAACATTTTGGTGAAATCAGATTTACCTCCTGTTCCCTTCACACGTCCAACAAAGCCCTCTGCTATGCATGTGCACGTTGCAACAATGCAATGCAACAATAAGCAGAAGACTTTGAGCACAGAAATGCAAGGATACCTGTCAGAGGCACTGATGCACGCACAACCAAAGCAGTGGCATGTTTATTAACTTGTTGTTCAGGGAAGAGACATATGGGGAAATAAAAAGGCAAGTGGAAATGCAGACCATTTCAGTGCACTTTCATATCAGGATGAAATATCCTATGGTGCCGTCTGCTCAATGCAGGTGAGTCGTTCAGATATTGAAGAGGTGTCTACTATAACCCGTGGAGGGGATCTTGCATATTTATTATTCAAAGGGAAGACGACTGAGTGAGTGTCATTGTAAGCACTCAGTCCAATCCATGCTGTAATAATCTTCAAGTGTAACCGTTATACTGTATGTAGTAACAAACACTGTATGCTCTAATTGCTGTGCTGTTTTCTGGCTACGAATAACATGAAGTTATTATTACAAAGAATCAGGATCTTGGTTGTTATAAGGTTAGTAGCTTCCCAGCATCATTGTAAATGGACTTAATCACAGCAGCAGAGCACCTCAGTGATTATACATTTTGAGGGAATTGGTCAGTCCCTCCAGGATTTCGCAAGTGTTTTTCCAGATTGTTGCTCCTAAAATGTTTGAATTCATGGCAGCTTTTCTAAAAAGTTGCGATGTAAGTTGCGATATTTTAAGCGTATTTGTTGCGATTAAATTGCGGGAGACGGTAAAAAATTGCTACAAAATTGCATTTTTTATTAATTTTACATCCTGGCACACGCGTGTTCACACACACACGCTCACAGCTCGTCACGTCAGTTAATGAATCTAACCGACCTTCATTGTTTCAGTGCTGCCACAGATCTGGATGCAACAGCTTCATCACGGTGGTTTGTCTGGTCTGTGGTCCGCTGGTTTCTCCCATTCTCCTGATATGTTTATGGTAGAAAAATGTTTGTCCATCGATGATTTTGGTTTGTGTTCCACCTCAATATTCAACGGGGTGCAAAACAGTTTACCTCCACTTTGGTGAAGAACATCAGGGAATTGTTTTGCAGGTCTTTAGCAGTAACTTTAGTTGGTAAGTGAGAGACATTACTATGGCACATGTCTGCATCTTCAAACCATAAACAAGGAAGTGAATCCGGTGACGTACGTGCATTACATTTGCACTGGGGACTGCTGTGATTGGTGGAACTCACGGGAAGCGGGACAAAATTGCGGAAAAGTCGCGCTGATTTGAAAACATTGCAAGGTCACGCAGAATTCACAGAGATTGGTTGAATTTGCGTTAATTGTTGCGATCACAACATCGCGAATTCCTGGAGGGACTGATTAGTGTTTGTCATAGATTGTATGAGAAAAAATGGACATAGCTTCCAGATATGATAAAGAAATGTGAGAGTGAAAATGCAAAGCAGAGTTGCCTTAAACCTGCATTCTATCTAATGGCCAGGAGGGGGCGACTCCTCTGGGTGGAAAAAGAAGTCAGATGGTGCAGAAGTCTATGACACATGACTCGACTTCTCTACTGATTTGCTACCTCAGTAAATGTTTTCTTAGTGAGTTTATAGTCTCAGTTGTTAGGGTCCTTCAATACAGTATGGTGTTCATGTTGCAAATTGGTTTTATTTTTAAAAAAAAGATAAATGGTGAATGTTTTAGGACTACCTTAAGACTGTTGACTTTTCCGATCCATCTCTTGCTCATTATGTCTGCTTTCAAAAGACCAACATGGTGATGCCTGATTTCCAGGCCTGAGGCTTCAAAATGGCCGTCCACAAACCAATCAGAGATGCTTCTGTGAATGCAACATGTTACTGAGTCCAGTTGCCTTCAATTGAAGTGCCCGGAACAATCAGAGATGTCTATATAGTGGCAGTATAGCCACTGTAGTTCCATTTGGCAAATGTTGGCAGTGAACACAACACGTTCCCTTTGTTATATCTGATTGTTTCTTGGTGATGGTGTTGACATTTCAATAACTTTAAATAAGAAAGTAATATACAATGTTTAAAATATATATAACTTAAAATGAAGGACTTTATTAAGTCCTTTCTTCACAAAACAAAACAAAATATTAGATGCAGATTTCATATTAGAAAAAGGTAATGGAAATGGCAAAATTTTGAGAAAAAAAAATGTTATGTAATTTCACAAAAATGCTTTTGTTTTGTTTTTCCTTTTTTCCTAATGATTATTGCACATAATGAGAGATGTAAATAAGTTTGGACATAGCTAACATTGACCTCACGTGACCAATCAGCTGTTGTCGGACAGCATGACACGTCTAATACCAGCTGAAAAAGTAATCCTTACTTCTCCAGTTGAAAATCTATTTTAAAATCAATTTCCCCTTCATAGATGGTTAAAGTTTTTTTTTTTTTTTAGTTTTTTAGTGGCTGAAAAACAACAGTTTTTGCTTGCAGTTCTTCTACTTTGTTTAATACAGCCATGTGTCATGTAGCCTAGACCTCCACCTCTAACAACACTGTCCTTTTTTCTTTTTTCTTTTTTTTACTTCAAAGCAATTAATGGAGACAAGCTGAATTCACATTTTATTTTTGTGTTACTGATAGAAAAGGGTCAGAGACTATGTCCCTCTGGCTGTGCAATGATAAATCAGACAGACTGTCTTTATTAAATCCAGTTAAAGTTATTATTTCTACACTATGGACTGCTCTGTCTGTCCGTCCTGCTCAGCCAACACTATCATTCATTCAGCAACTCAATCAGACCCACTCTCAACTGAGCACTGCCAGCTCTTAAATGGAGATGGTGAAGACCACTAAATTCATTGGTGTTCACCTGGTGGACACCTTACCTCACCCTCAACCACCACTCCTTCCTCACCATGTTCTACAGAGGGAACATCAAGAGCACCCAGAGCAGCTGCATCACTGTGAGGTTTGGGAACCACACTATCTCCGATTGCCTACAGCTGACAGTGAGGACAGCTGAGAAGATCATCAAAGTCTCCCTCCCCTGCATCACAGACATTACACTCACACGCTGCATCTTCAAAGCAACCGGCAATCGTGGGTGATTCAACTTAACCCGTCACACAAACTCACACCAGTGTGCAAATTCACACATTCATCTTTTAACAAACAGCATGTCATGATAGTTTTCCTGGAGATGCCACCTTCTTGCTGCTTACACTGCATTTATGATAGTAGATATGTGTCATAGAAACTCATGCTTCCATTACTACTCCCTATTAAATATTACATCTCTTTGCACAACATAATACACACTAGAACCCTGTATTAGGTGGTGCTGTGGTGTTCTTCGCTCTACTTTTTGTCCTGTTTTGGCAGATGTGTACTTTTTTTGCATTCTTTGCACACATGCACTTTGCGCAGTCCTGTGGACAACTGTGTAGTTTTGTTCTGTGTAGCCTCCTGAAGCTCTGTACTACTCTACGTAGCACTATGGCCCTGCAGGAACATAGTATGTTTCTCTGCGTTGGCTGTATAAGGTTGAAATGATAATAAAGTAACTTGTATCCTGCAGAAGACTCATTCCCAGGTCCTGTTTTCTGTCTGCTTAACATGGAGAACATTAATGGCTGCATTATTGTTCTCTGTGATTCCACTGCACCTACAGCTCCACCATTACAAGTTTCTCCCAGATACTGCCGAGTGTGCAGTTAACACATTTCCACTGCAAATAACAGAACGGTATTCTGTGCGCGTGTGCCTCCGACGCTAATTGTCAAATGTGAAAGTTACACCGGTGCAATGAAAACACACTTAACTTTGTTTCCCCATCCCTCAGGGGTGGTCAGCATAACAGAATGCAGAACCGTCTGTGTGCACCGAGGCTGCACTAATGTTTCAAACACAGGAGTAATTCATTGCAATTAGCAGCGACTCATTCAGGTAAGTAATGTCACCACAACCCCTGACGAACGACGCTCCAGTCAAAGGCATGAGGCGGGTTTTCTTTGTCTAAGGGGAGTCGGCAATTGATATTCACAGAGAAGGGGACTCCGAAGCAGTGTGACATTTCAGACGCTGGGGATGTTTAGATTCACCTTATTATGTGAAAACTTTCTGTTCAGTGTGTGTCTGAGTGAATGTGTGCAAATGTACTTGAGTGAGGAGAGTTCAGGGCTGTGGAAGGATCTCAGCCTGCTCTTTGAAGGCTTTGATAGGAAAATCTGAGAGATACGAGTTTTGTTTGTCGTAATGAAACAAAAAAAAAAGTTGCTTAGAGGACACGATAGTTGTGATAATTTTACACTAGAACTACACTGACTGACAAAAACCGACTGCTGCTGAACCTCCAGAACAACTAGAGTCACGCAGCCACAACAGCAGTAACTCAACACTAGTGTGCTAACATCATCAGGATCACAGCACAAACATGCTTTGCACATGTGTTTACTATGTTTAAAACCTTTGTTTGGCGTATTGGCACGCTAGCAAGTGGTGTAATATAATGTAAAATGTCTGCACTTACATAGTGCCTTTCTACCTTAGTGGTACTCAAAGCGCTTTACAATGTGTTTCGCATTCACACATTCACATACCAAAGGTGACTCCCATGCAAGGGGCCTGTCTGCCATAGGGAGCACCTTTGGGTTCAGTGTCTTCAGCATGTGGAGGGGCCGGGGATCGAACCACCAACCTTGCGATTAGTGGACAACCCGCTCTACCACCTGAGCCATAGCCACCCAAAATGTGCAGTTTTACCATTATTTTACCATTATTGTATGAGGCTTTGCTATAAATGTAGTTGACAGGAAATGAATCAGGAAACTCCTTTACATGGAAAATGCCCCCATTTTCTTGCCTTACATGATGACTTGTTAGAATTTTTCAATTGATTTTTTATAATAATGAGGTTGGTATGGCAGCATATTGCTACCACCATGATAGAAACAAGCTGACTGTTTTCTCATTACAACAAAAAAAGTTTCACATCACATAAAACAGAAAAAGCAGAAGGTACCTCATTCCAGTGAAGTCATTTTTTTCATTTTAACATGATAACTACGCTACAACAAGATTACATTCAGTTGCCTAAATGGTAAGGCAGGGTATGTCCTTATTACAAAATTCAGTATATTGCTAGCTATAAATGTTTTTATAATGCTTTAGTGACAAACATTGGTTTTAAAGTAAATCATAAATATTTGATTTTAGAAACCTAAGTCCATCTTGGGGACATGTGAAGAAAGCAATCTGTATAAGCAGTAATCCATACGAAAGAGGACTTGGTCATACAGATGAAAGATTTATCGTGACGAATGTTTTTATTTTATTTTAGTCATTACTGATCATTTTTAATAACCTATTTCAAATAATAAATACATAAATGAGAACAGCAGAAATAAAAATGCTCAATTTGATTTTAACCACCTAACCTATTCATCAAGGTGCACAGGTAATAACGTCAGCGTCAATACAACAGTGAAAAACACACAAAAATAAATGACTTCACACACATAAATGAAAATCCATCCATCCATCCATTATCTATACACCGCTTAATCCTCTGTAGGGTCGCTGGGGGGGCTGGAGCCTATCCCAGTCGACTCGGGTGAAGGCAGGGAATGAAAATAATCAAGGAAAAATAAATCAACTCAACTATATACACATTAAATAGAGAAAGCAAGTAGAACGAGGGTGAAGCCGCCACACCACACTGAGGTTAAAGTTCAGACTGGCTGCCCTGGACCAGTGAAGCAGCTGTTTGATCAGAACCCAGGTTACTGCAGAATTTCAACCTTTGACCTGAGGCTGGTGCTGAAGGAAATGTCATTTGTGATCCATCCCATGGGAACCATAAATGCCTGTGTCGGTGTTTTTTTTGACAATCTATCTGGCAGATGTTGAGATCCAGTGTGTGAAAATACTGACATCAAAAGTCAGGAGAACATGAATGTCGGTCATGTCTGGGGACTGTTAACGTCCCGACAACATGTCACGGCAATCCATCTGAGGCTGTAGACCCAACAACCACCTGGATGAGTCGGTCTCAGAAATTATGGGTTTTTTTTTTGTATGTGTGTTCAAATAAATAAAAGCTAAATGAGGAATGGTGGAACCAAAGAGCAACATAATGCAGCTTGTATTTACTAGCGCTAAAAATAGGCTCTTAACACAACAAACCACTAAAGCTCGAATGAACTAATTCGACTCAGCAGACATTTCCTTACTTACTGGGAGCAGTAAAGCCATGTTTTCTCTCAGGTGCTGAAAGTAACACGTTCCTGATTCAGTGAGTAATCCGTCTACCTCCTGCACCCCGGCGTTTTCTCCGTAAACATGACATCCGGTTACTGCATATGTTGACCAGCACAAGCTGTTTGAAAACGCCTGAAGAAGTCTGACTAAGGCTTTCACATGCCCCATTAGCTGGAGAGATTTGGCTGAAATAGGAGGTTCTGCTTACTGCAATTGTGACCTTATCCTGATCAAGATCATTTCTGGAGTGGATAGGAAAAAAAATATGCTGACTGTTGTGTGTGTGTGCTGTGTTCCCGTGTCGGTGTGTGTTTCACCAGAAAAGACATGCATGCATATTTACAGACAACAAGGGAAGGTGTCCTACTGATTCCATCAAACCCTGAAATCCCTCTCTGTCAAAACAATGGAGGCTCTCTTCTGAAATGGAGGGGTGGAGCGCACTTCCCTCAGGTAGCCACCATGAAGAGCTGGCAGATGGAGGCTGCAGCTGTTCATAGGTAGGAGAGCAGGCTGGAGATTGGCTTGCATTCCCTCTGGACCAAGCCCATCTCAGTGGGGAATTCACAGCCAGGCCTTTTCACATTGGCAGCCTCTCAGGCTGGGCCGCAACCGGAGCTAAAGGTTCACACTTCTCCCCTCTACTGTTTCCTCCCTGTGCCTTTTTTCCCCCTCATTTGAACCTGAGTTGGGCTCCAGGATGCTTGTCTGCTGCGAAGGCAAGAGAAAAAAACGTAAACCCATTTGGATTTGTATGTAATTAGAGTCTTGCAGGAATATGTATTCTGCGTTCATAGCATTTGTTCTGAATTTGTATACATTTTTAATCCAGTGTTGACACAACCTGGAGCGCTGCTGTTCCGTGAATGCAAGACTGCAGCATTCAGTCGTAAAGTCGGTAATGGAACAAATGGAAGCTAATTCCCGAGCAGTCAATTAGGAGGCCTTTATGTTAAAATGAGAGCGTCTGTGAGGGGCAAGCTGAATGGCACACGGACACAATGAGTAGAAAGCAAAACGGGAAAAGAACATTTTCATTGAGCTACTTGAAATATGAAGGGATAAATAAATTGCTGTGCTTACTGTGTGGCATCACGGCGACAGGGTCAGGGTTTCCGATATTGACAAGCCAGCCTACCTACAATGAAATGCAACAACGATCAAAACAACCTTAAAGCAGCCGCAAAACTGAACAATGGTTAAAGTCAGGGAAAGACTGAACTTATGACAAATCAAATTGTCATCGTAGGTTGGTTTTTTTTTTGCACAAAGGGCTGTAAACCTCCTCTACACCTCTGCCCTGGAGGATAGCGATACTGATATTGATACTGAGTTTTCTGTGTAAAGAAACCTATCTAGTACCAGGGCTTCTATAGATCTTCTCACACAAACACTTTTTAAAAATCTGTGTTGTGATTATCCTTCATTCTGTGTGTGTACATGCAAAGACAAATGTTAAGCCAGTAAATAACATGGCTCATCTACAATACTCAATCAAACTGTGGTTCGCTTGAATCGATTAGCATACATGCAAGTCACAGAGGGGAGAGCAGCCCTATGTCACGTCCCTGTTCCAAGTCAATACCTTTGCATCTGATGCAACAGTTCATCATAGCGGTGTAAATATGTTAGCAGTCATAAGTTAAAAGTGGTGACTGTAAATGTTGCACTGACAGGGCAGTACATTAAACAAACTGAACAGTCCCAGGAATCTCAGTTTAATCTTAGCCTGTAACCACAGACTGTGTGTAAAAGCTCCTGGGTCTGAGAAGTGAAGCCAGCGTAGAAGTGTCTTACACCTACATTCTGTCTTGCAGCCAGCAGTGGACAGTTACTCTGTTTGCGATAAGTAGTCTGACTGTGTTGAAGTCAGTGCGAAAATGACCCTACTTGTAACTGGAGCTGTCACCTCCATAAACGTCTTCCATCGCAGCTTCATGTTTCCTTTAATACAGCACTCGTGAGAGTTGATTAATTGTACAGTCCACATTTAGAACAGGGAGTGTTGTTGATCGACTTCAAAGGAGGCAAACTGAGAGGACGCTCATCAACCTATCATCATTTATTGTATTGAACAATGTCGATCAATAATCAACAAGGACAGTGATTACTGAAAGTATTCACCCCCCTTCAAAAAATCTCCCCTTTTTTCCTTGTCAGCATTGAATTATGGTTAATATAATATGGCTTTCTTGACAAGAATGTCTTAAACAAAGACTCTTTCATGTCAAAGTGAAAACAGATTTCTACAAAGTGATATCAGTTCATTAAAAATCTATAAGTAAAACAAGCAATGCGTAAGTTTTCACCTCTTTTAAAATGACTCATCTAATTCAACACAGATGCAGCCAATTGATGCTAGAAATCACAGTTCCTGAAATGCAGATCATTCGAGTGAATGATTGTGTCCCAAGTAATTGTAATGTAAAGACACCTGTATCTGGAAGGTCCAGTCTCTGGTGAATCAGTACTCCTGGACAGAACTTCACCATGACGACAAAAAAAAAAACTCTCCAAAAAATCTGTGAAAAGGTCACTGAAAAGCATAAGCCCATTTTCAAGTCACTTAATACCCTTTGAAGTACATTTAAATCCATCGTTAAGAAACAGGAGGAATATGGCACATGTCTAAATCTGCCTAGAGCGAGTCGTTCTAAAAAAAAAAGTGACCGTGCAAGAAAGAGACTAGTGAGAGAGGCCACCAAGACAGTCATGACTACTCTGAGAGAGTTACTCCAGTACCTGAAATAAGAGAGACTGTATATTGCTCTTCAAGAGTCGAAGCAGAGTTTGGCAGAAGGCATGCAGGAGACTCGGAAGTCAGTTGGACGCAGGTTTTTTGGTCTGATGAAAAATGAGCCGTCTGACCATCAGACTAGATGCTATGTTTGGCAAAAACCAATTACTGCACATCAAAGCAAATACAAACAGGCTAAAAAACAGCTTCTTCCCACAGTCTGTTAAATGCACCCCTGCTACTCTAAAATACCAAGTAAAGACTAAGGATAGTGGTTGCTGAAATGTAAGATGCCTGCTCCCACTTTACTAACTGAAAGAGCTGCTAAACTGCCTTTCATTGCAATAAAAATCTATTCTGTCATCACAAACACACCATCCCCATCATGAAGCATGGTGGTGGCAGCATCATGACGTGGCAGTACTGCAAAGGGTGTAAAGGCAGAGGTTAAAATAAATGCAACAAAGTAGAGGGGAGTTAAGGGAGAAAAGATTTGTTTCCAGAAAGACAATGGCATACAGCCAAAGCTACACAGAAATGGTTTAAAGACAACAAGGCAGAGCCCAAACATCAATCCAATTGAAAATTTGTGGCTGGGCTTTAAGAGGGCTGTTCACTCAGGTTTCCAATACAACCTGATGGTTTTGCTTTGAAGAATGAGATAAAACTGCAGTGTCCTGATGTGCAGGGCTGATTGAGACGCACCCACTCAGGCTCAGTGCTGTGATTACACCCAAAGATGCATCTACGGAATACTGACTTGAAGGGGGTGAATATTGGTGCAGTCACTTATTTTTTGTTTTAGATTTTTATTTAATTAGAATTACTTGGTAGAAATATGTTTTTGCTTTGATATAAAAGAGTCTTTTTTGTGAATTCTTATCAAAAAAAGATAAATTATAAGCAATAAACGGGGAAACTTCCAAGGGAGGTGAATACTGAGGCACCGTAAATGGGACTTGTGGAATATTATATATATATATTACTGACAATAAAATGATTCCAATGCACAGTGAATCCACAAACAGATCCGAAAAGACAGCTGCAACTCTGCGTCCTCAGTTGAAAGCCCTTTTGCACACTTCACATCTGATTTGTCTCGGAGCTTAAAAATCCTTCTGTAACTGTCGGCTGCTTTCCATCTACATCTCTTCCTTTGTGACAGAAATAGATTTAATAATGGGACTCAGTCAAAGTTATGGCTTTTATCTGATTCACCTCATCTCTCCGCTCCATGGCAGTAATAAGGGTCCAAAATCATTTGTCCATTGGGTGTGTGCCTGCTAGTCTGTCGCCTTAACCCGAGTTAAACTGTTCAGACTGGTTGCCGTCTGGAGGATCTTGCAAAGACGGGGTTGCAGTTTTGCCGTTTGTCTGCTGTGAAATAATAAAAATATATATACTCCAATTAAGTATTGCAGCATGGTTTGGATCACCTTGGATCCTGTTACACTCGCAGAGACTCACCTGTACCTTGACACCTCTGTGAACCCCAAAGCCCACTGGTGGCTGTAAAAGGCTGTTGTCTTTTTTTAAATCACCAAAATTGCGTTATTTATCAGAGCCTGACCATGTAAAGACAAAAACAATCATCATATTGTCAACTTTTCAGTGTTCCTTGAAATAACCGTCTGTGATAGATGGGAGATGTTTGGTAACCAAATCCAAGCTGAAAATCTTGAAATTTTGAGAAGCCATCAGTGACTCAGCTGAAAGCAGCAATCATGAGACAAAAATTCAGGGACTGGAATATAAAAAGCAAATTAAAAATGTAAAATACCTATAGTAAGTAGAAATACCATTTGTTTTTCTAGTACTGGTAACACATTTCTGTGCTTGGGAAAAGCTGTACATGTTGATTTCAGGGTTTTTTCACATTGTTTTTAAAAAATTTTATTCTTGGTATTATAACTTTGCTACGGAAGTCCTAAACAGTCATGGTTCAACTTAATTTTTTCGCTCCATTTTCTCGGGAAAACGAGATAATTCTCCTCTGTTTTCTAATTGTAACAACATAATTTTGTTATCATGTCATAACAAAATCCGTTCTGTCATGATAAGGCCAAAATTATCTCGTTTTCTCATTATAACGAGATAATTTTCCGGTGAGGTACAAACCTGTCAGACCAGAAGGTGCTCTGCTGCCACTGCATACTACTGACTGAAGCCAGGCCTGGACATTCTCTACTGCAGCTGCACTCTCTAATGAGGCCAGTTAAGCCTGTTCATGTGTTTGTTTGTACTTTTGCAAGTCTGCGGATACAAGTTATCGTCCTTAACAGTGGTCTGAGGGGTTGGTTTCACTTTCTACCTCACAGAATGATTTCGTTATAGCGAGAAAAAACGATTTTGTTTTCTTGAGAAAACAAGATAATTTTGTGATTATCACGACAACGGATTTTGTTATCATGTGAATAAAGACAAAATTATGTTGTTATGATGAGAAAACGGAGGAGAATGATCTCGTTTTCTCAAGAAAACAGAGCAAGAAAAATTCAGTTGAAGCATGGCCGTTTAGGGCTTCAATATTTTGCTATACTGTACAGAAGATATTTTTGCACCCTCTAGCAATGATTCTGTGTGTTCCAGGACTTTACATTTCAGTGAAAGATGAGCCCACAGTGAGTAAAACTGTGACAGGAACAAAAAACGTCCCACTGCTACAACTTGACTGGGTTTAGAGGGTTAATGGGGGTGATGGCCTAAATAAATACTTTGACTTTTTGGAAAATATGTTTAAGCGCTGTCTTGCTGAGAACTCCTGATTATTCTGCTATGGACAGTAAAACTTGGCACAAACACTGGAAACATGGTACAACTGCTAGCCTGGCACTTCTTAAAGCTCATGCTTTAACTTGCTAAACTTGTTTGTATGTAAATTCTATGTATCTCTGCACAGAGCCAGAATGGCTGCTTCCACCTTTATGCCATGATAATTTAATCACATGCTGGTTGTGCCTTCTCATTTGGGTTAAAGTGTGAGCAAGTGCCAGCATACTGAATTACAGCTCCCTGGAATTTATTGAGCTAAAAAGAGGCAACATTTTAACCCTGGCTATTCTTCATTCGACGGGATGACAAAGTGCAAAGACTTAATTTTATCAGTGAATGAGGAGAATCGCATGAAACAGTTCCAGTTCCTGCAGAGAATGCATTTCTAAAAAAAATAGATATATCTTAATAACAAATAATTTATAGCACATGAAGGCAAGCCCACATTCAATTTATGCAGAAGTGTCATTTTTAATACACAGATTTAATAGACAACCTACCCAATAATACAAGAATTTAGAGATTAAAACCGAAGCTCTGAGAGAAGAAGTCAGGGGCTACTTTATATCACGTCACCCATGCAGTTACATCATGCTATATATACTATAAATTAGATCTTGCTCTTTGCCATTTTGGCCATTTGCCTGGTAAAAATGTGGGAGGGTTAAAAATTCGCCTCTGTACAGTCCAATAAATTTTCGGAGGGATGTAATTCAGCATGCCGAGCTTCTGCTTTTCTCCTTCACTGACATTCTCATTCTGCATGTCGTTGGGACTGTCGATCATTTTGATCGTTGGGACAGACATGAGTGTGGCATCAACGTCTCAGTTTCAACTCTAGGATACGACCCCAAATGTTGACTTATTCCTTGTAAATCTAGGGCAAATCTTCTCTCAAGAAGTAAATCTTGGTCCTGCACCCTCCTGTCATTAGGCTGAGCTTGCTGATGTATACATACTGCCAATCAGTTCAACAACAAGTGGACATGATGTATTTTAACATGATAAACTGGTCTTGCAACACCAATTAAGTACACTTGCACAAGAGGATGCTGTGTTAAAACAGTTTGTTGATCTTTAGTGTGCTGAAATTGAGCCAACTGTGGTGGCTCAACTGACCACTACATATGTTCGGTACATATGTTCAACACAGCACGTCGCCATGTCAAGGGTTTTTTTGCTAGTTTCCGTGGTGTCTGGCTGAGCTCCGTCACATCAAGTTCTTAAGGAAACATGCAGAAGGTCAAGGAAGTAAACTCAGGCGAGAGTTTGCTGACATTCTGGAGAGTTTCACGGTCAGTGTGACTTCAAGAACTTTGTGGTGACATTATGAGTTCGGAGAAGTTTGAACTTTAACAGACGAAAACTATAAAGCTGAAAGAAGAAAGCCAGTAAAAGTGCAGCTCTAGATAACATCACAGTCAAATAGCTGAGGTCTTGTGCAGGGCAGCTGTCTGATATTTTTCCTGTTTTATATTTAAACTGTCATTACAACTGCAAATAGACCCAAAGACCATGCAGTGCTGAAATAACCATCCGTCCTCTCATTTCTTCTATTTTTGTGCGTACTTCATTCCAAACTGTTTCCCATCTTCAAACAAAAATTCACATAAAATAGATTAGACACCCAAAAACAAGTTTTAAATGACAATTGTGTTTACTGAGGCAGGAAGGTTATCCAATCCCTAAATTACCAATGTGAAAAAGCACTCAACCCCATCAGCTTAATAGCTAGTTGTGCCACCGTTACGAACTAGGATCGCTACCGACCCATTCTGGTAAATAAAAAGGAGTCTCTCTCACTGCTGTGGTGGGATTCTGATCCACTCGTCTTTGCAGGACTGCTTTAGTGCAGCTACATTTGATGGTTTGCAAGCATGAAATGCTCTTTTCAGGTCCGGCCACAGCTTCTCGGTTGAGTTCAGGTCCAGAAGACTGCGCCACTCCAAACGTTTTAATTCCATGCCTTACTAAACATTCAGGAGGTGAACTCAGTTAGTTGCTTGGAATCATTTCAAAACAAGTGAGTTTGAAGCAGATCTTTGAACAGCAAAACTTTCACACAAAAAAAGGCAATGTGAATTCAGCTTGTATCTGTGAACTGCATTGGAGCGAATAAACTAAGCTGCATTAGGTGTCATCAAAAGGTTGCAGTGTCGGCTACACTATGTGTGACTGTACTAAGCAGAGTAAAGGAAAAGCAGTCATTTGCCAACCAATACAAATCCTTAAATAAGAAGAAGAGGTAAGTGAGATTTTGAACATCTACAAGAGAAAAATGTAGTGTGTTTTTTTTCAATTGGGCAAGTTGTAATGATTCTTTCATGTCAGCTGGTATTAAACCTGTTTCTTGCTACCCAGTAATAGATACAACTGTTCAGTCAAGTGAGTTGAATGTTCACTATTTTAGAACTTATTTGGAAAATGTCTTTCAGTCTCCCAGTTTGTGCACTAAGTCTCTCTTTCTAGTCAAAACTACCTTTAACTGAGCGTAAAAATGTTTTGAGAAACTTGGGCCCCGTCCACAAGAAGCCAAAACACTTCTAGTTTCAAAAGCGTTCTTCATAAAGACGGAGCCGTTTCAGTAAATGTGTCCGTCCACGCAAATTCACTTGATACGCCTGAAAACGATGTAAAACACTTGCCAGGCCTGTTGGTGGCGCTATGACGCCGTAACAGAAACAAGCGGAAACTGGCGGCGGGACTTTAGGCATGTAGAAATCTGTACGCAACACTGTACGGTGCCATTGTTGTTGTCGCTTTCTGAGTTTGGCACATGCGCATTTATCCAGAGGTGGAGCTATGAAAAAGATGCAGACAGGGCGTAACAAGGGTGCCACGTAAATGGCGTTTTCAGATCTTTGCACTCTGGGACCTAGGTTCAGAAGTGATCGTTTTCAGACCCCCAACACGCCGGCTTGGTGTGGATGATACACGGGTTTGATGAACTGTTTGTGCGTTTAGGCCTGGGCACGTCTTCATGTGGATGGGGCTGCTTTTTCAGTTTTCGGCTTCCAATGATCTTTGCTGATGTGATACTTCAAAATGTGCATGAAAATGTGTTATATAATAGAAAATATGGTTCCCTCAGTGATGGCACACTGCAGCAACAAAGCATTCACACAACACTACCACCTCAATGCTACACTGTAGGTATAATGGTCTATTTCTGTCTTACAAACACTTCAACTTCTGACTCATGTATCTATCTTCTGATTCAGTTCATAGAACCTGTTCCAGGGTCATCAAGGTGCACTGTAGCAGGATTCAGCAACTGTTAATGTTCCTTTGGGTTAGCAGTGTTTTTTTTTTTTTGCTTTGGATGCCATTTTTGCCCAGGGCTTTTGGATAGTGGAGTCATGAGACTGACCTTTACTGAGGTAAGAGCAGTTTCTTGGATGCTTTTCTTTCGATCTTTTCAGACTTCCTGGGGGAATCATCACCGCAATCTCAGAGGAAGTTGGGAAGTTCGGCCACTTCTGGGAAGGTTCACTTTTGTTCCCAGTCTTCTCCATGTGTCGATAATGTCTCTCACTGTAGATCAGTGGAGTCCCAGAGCCTTGGAAATGGCTTTGGACCCCTTCCCAGACTGATGAGTCGCAATCACCTTCTCCCTCAGCTCCTCTGGAATTTCTTTTGATTTTGACATACTGTGCTGTGGGTGAGACCTTTTAGCCAACTTCATGCTTCTGAAAATGGTCTGTTGAAGCGATGATTTGATTGAACAGAGCTGGTCGTAATCAGGCCTGGGCGTGTCTAGTCCAGCTGCAACAGCTATCAGCGCAGTTTCACAGAGGCCCAGTCGGTATTAGATAGACTTCTTTTATTTTATGTTTTTTGCTTTAATAGACACAACCATCGTTTAAAACTTGTATTTTGTGTTTGCTCAGGTTGTCTCTGTTTTATGTTAGATTTTGTCTGAGGATCTCACATGGGTTAGTATAAGATACACACAGAAATAGAAAATAGTTCAGGAGGAGGTTGGATAATTTTTCACAGCACTACCTCTTCTTTCAACACATTCACAGTGGATCGTGTTCACTTAGCATTTATAATTGTGAATACACTTTTCTGCTATAATTATGCTGTCATCATGCAACATGTTTAGAGTAATTCTGTTTAAATATTATGTAATTATTCCTGTTATTTTCTCTCACAGTGGCCACTCAAAATAATGTCATAATCATATAGGGAATATTAAAGCTCTCTTTTTATTTGTTGCTGTCTTTCAGAGTACTGGAGCATAAAATTGGAATATCATTCCATGATGGTACTGGCAGAAAAATCGTTTGATGGCTGCAACTCAATTGTATATTTTGTAATTACTATAAAAGGTACTGGGGAAGAACCAAAGCGTTTAAGGTGGATGGCTTTTTCATTTTCTAATTTGATGGCTTTTTCTTTGCTGTCAGACCTTGTCTGTCAAGGCAGCAAGTCTGGGTGAATTTACAAGCCACATCGATACTCCAACACACTGTATATTTTAAAGGAAATGAATGTGCCCAAAGGTGCCAATTAACGACATTCAGACTGAACACTGACAGGTCAGGGAGAGCATTTTCATCTCTTGCACTTCTCAGTGGCGTCATGGGTTCACACAAAAGAGTTTAAAGGATACAGCACAAAAGGATGAGTATGTTTTTCTGGTGGTGCAAAAACACCAAGGTTACTTTAGCTACAGTTGAATCACAGCACACACTCAGAAGCACTGAAGAAGTGTCAAGAGCTCCTTCAGATGTCTCCAACCACTCAGCGACAGCACATTTTCCACTCATTTATTTGTTTTTTTTCCTTAATTTTGCCTTGGCTCTACATGTTTGAAATGACTTCCTGTTCTACTTACACCAGATGTGGGGTTGTTGCATTATGTAGACTGATGTCTGCTGCTTGTGATTATCTTGCACCTGCAACTGTAGCAAGTATCTGAGGAGTTTTGTAATCTATTGTGCAGCATGAATTAAGAAAATGGGAAACAGATAAACTGTATAAGACACAGCATTTTCTTACTGTAAATGTCAGGTTTAAGAAGGTCCCACAAGTTCTCAATAGGATCTAAGTCAAGTGAGGGAGGGGGCCAGGTCAATGTTCAGTCTTATTTGAGGCCTTTGATGTATGTAAATGAGCATGGTCCTTCATACAGGGAATTACCTTCTTGAATGCGGTGGGCTAATGGCTAAATGGCTAATTTGGTAAATTAGCCGTTTTAGTGACTTTCCTCTGTCAGTGCAAATGTTGCACCAAACCAAGTTCCCTCTGACACTGTTTTGCACCATCGCTGCATCCTGGACTCAGCTCCACCCAAGATTATTGCGGTTGGTTTGAAGAAAATACAAAGTGTTTGTTTCCCCTCTGGCAGAATGATAATGGGTGCAGTCAGAGCATTCTCCAGAGTGCTGTGTCTGGCCATGTGAGACCGTAGTAGACATACACCGATGAGGCATAACATTATGACCACCTGCCTAATATTGTGTTGGTCCCCCTCATGTGGTCAAAAATGCTCTGAACCATTGGGCATGGACCAGAGGACCTCTCAGGGTGTCCTATGGGGTCTGGAACCAGGACGTTGGCAGTGGATCCTTTGGGTACTCTGGCTTGTGCAGTGGGGCCTCTGTCAATCAAACTAGTTCCACTACATCCTGTTGATGCTTGATCAGAATGGGCTGTAGGAAGTTTGGAGGTCAAATCAACATGTTGGGCCATTGTCATGTTCCTCAACATGTTCCTGATTGCTTGATGTGGTGGGGTGCATTTTCCTGCAGGTGTAAGCCAGTGACATTTGGGATTTCCATTTGCATGAGGGAGTGTGCTTGTTCTGGGACTATGTTTATCTGGTTGTCTAAGTTTGATCAACATGGATGTTAAAATCCAAGGTTTTCCATCAGAACAGCACATAGTACCAATATGATCAATGTTGTGGCTAATCGGTGTATATTCCAGGTATCAGCCATATGTTTAAGAATTCATGTCCTCACCAGATGTGGGGTTGTTGTATTATGTAGCCTGGCTTCAGCTCAAAACATCCATGTGTTTATGTGTCAAAACCTTCAAAAAACCTCTTAAGCTGGTGAGTTTTATACAGTGGTGGTTGTGTTTCTTTGTTTTGTCCATGTCTCTGAGCTCTTCACACCTTGCATTCTGGACAGTCCAGGTGGGTTACAGTCCTGGAATATGTTTGCACTGGGGGACAATGGTCTCCTCCTTCGTTTTTACTACGTTGGAGGTCCAGGTAGTGTCTAGCCAAAGGGTAGCTGGCAATACCTTTGTGAAGAGCTTCATTGTGCTCATCCTGCATATGTCTGCTTGTTCTTCCAAAGTAGAAAACCTTTTATTTGGGACAGTCTAGCCTGCAGTTGACAAACAGTTTAGTAATTAGTTAAATGATTAATGATAAACTCCTTCTGAGATGTAAAATCCATAACTGTCTTTATTAAATTGGTGCACTGATTGTATTGGTTACACTTATAGGACCCCTTGTGCTCTGAAACCAACCATGTTTGATGAGTGTTTGGTTGGAGATGGCCGTGGACCCATTTGTCTTGTAGACTACAGCATCTCCTAAAACTGATTGATGGCGGTTCGGGGAAAATCGTACAAAGCAAACCATCACTCTCAATAATACACCGTTTTCTATTAATAATTCATTTAATGCTTTCTGCTTCTGTACTGTAAGTTGTCACAAACAGCACTCTATCTGTTGTTCTGAGAGCATTTCTTCATAGTAAACTTTGTCTGTTCAGGTGTTGGGCTCTTGTGTATGCTTTCTTTCCTTCAGTTTGACCTGGAGCTCCTTTTCCTGGTTACAAATGATCAACTCTTGTTGGATCTGGCCATAAGACTGTTATCTTTGAGCCACTCTGGACTAAAGCTCCTGGCGTGTGGAATAGTGTTTTTATCTGTCGGTTCCCTAAGTATAGCTGTATGCAGAGTCGCTTGATTAACTTCACAAATCGCAAGATCTAAAAAATGTGACATCATAATCTAATCTAGAGACAGTTATATTTTATGGTTTGTACCATTTTAAAAGTAGGTTTGGGCACTGATGGTATTTTAACAGATCTGATAATGATCGTGCTTCCGATTCAGTTTATCAGTTCTGGTTCTTAATAATTCCTCATTCTAATTCTTTGACCTGCAGATGTTGAGGGTTAACAGTGAAATCCTCATTTTACATTAATGCATTAGTAAGAATACTCGAATTATATACTATACTGTATTATAACATTGCAGTCATATGAGACATTGTCATGCATTGAGTACTTTACTCTGAATGCTATAGTAAATTTTTTCCATTTTACTTCCATAGTTAGGGTTGCCTGTACTATCCCTGGTTTGAATCCTGTTCCAAATGGGCTGTTTCTGTGTCTGCAACTTCAAACCCGTCTGAGCTGCTGCTTTTAGGTAGAGGGCCCCAGGAAGAGCTCTTTCTGCAACTCCTCTACTCAGTGAATGGCAAAGGGGAATTCAAAGGTGGAGGAGGAAGAGCCAGCTGGAACCCATCGCAATAGGCTGTGAACCTGAAGAAACTCATTCAGAGATTAACTTTCTGATTGAAGAAGAAGTTAAATCATGTTTGGAGGATCTCTGGACACACTGGATACCCACAATTATGTTCAAAAACAATGGAAAACTGACATTTGTGTGATATGGCTTATACAGTAAGGGCCCTGGGAATGTACTGTACATTCTGTAGAGTAAGAACATTTGTAGTGTAGAATAAGAAAACTGGAATGTGAAATACCTAAGAGGAGGTATTGGAGGAGGGCTTAGAGGCTCCATGGCTGTACCTAAGAGGTGATATGGAGAGGGGGTCCACAGGCCATCAAAACTGGACATTTGGCTTCTTCACTGTCACATTAGCAGAGTCCAGTCCCATCCTTGTGAGGCATTCTGTAGCAGCATTTGCTAAATGAAGGTGATATGAGACAATCACACAATTAATGCTGTTCACCTGCTGATGAAGCACCTTAGCAACAGCTGAGTAGGGGAACTGAGAATAATGCTGGACTTACGATTTATTAAGACAAATGCAGTAGGAGACGGTAACACACATGCATTCAGCTCCAATGACTAATGGCGTAGACAGACAGCCAGGTTCTGGTAGATGTATGGTAGGTGTTTGCATTGCATTAGCCTGAGTGACGTTTGTTCAAACAGTTACACTCTAAATCCAGATTTAAAATTTAAAGGATTCCTTTTAGATTGGAATTTTCAACCCAGTTCTAAGTGGGAATCGGTACTTAATAACCAACCCATTGAAAAGACATGGAAAGCTTGTAGCTCTATCTATCCAAACCACACAGACATAATCAACCATCAATTCTTCTTCTTCTTCTGCTAGTTAAAGGATGACAACAGTATCCATCCTCAGAAGAAACCACTAAGATAAAGACAGGTCCATCCCTTCTGTAGCAAGCAGACAATGAGGTGTGTTCAATGTTAAGTGCTCAGTTAATTTGATTTTCCAGCATTAAATGATTACATGTTAACTGTAACTCGTAGCGGCATTTGTTAGGTGATAGAAGGAAGTCATTTGTCAAGCCAAAGAACCAGTTGTGCTCTTACTAGAGGGACCTATCTTACATAGTTATTGCAGGCGATGTAGTTTAAAGTAGTGACACTCTCCATTTCAAACTTAAGAGCTTGTTCAAAGAATTTATCAGCAAACTTTCTAACATTAGTTGACTGAGTAGTTCACAATTTCTTATGCACCAGGAAATGTTCCATAGGTCTGTAGCTCCAATTTTTAAGATAGTCTAGAAATCTAGGATGAAGTGACATTTCTCTCCCCAAGAAAGAGCACTTGTGTTCTAAACTCGACTCTTTGGCCATTCCTGTCCTCTGTAGTGCTTCAGATAAAGTGTTGTGAAGCACAGTATTGCTGCAGTTGTAGAGCTGAACACACTGAGCTGGAGATTAAAAGTGTTTGCTCATGAACTACTGTAGCCTCGGAGTCATTAGCAGCTTTTTTTTTAGACCACCAAGCCGGTGCTGGTTGAGAACAATGACTTACACCCTGTTGTTGGGATGCATATGCACACGAGGCACACTGTAAACTGGAGGGAATGTTGCATGACAAATTGCTCTACACTGCAGTGAGTAATTGGCTTCCTTACACATTTCACTGTATACCTATTATATATCATTTTGACCATATGCTATTATCGATTTTTACACATTACAGAAAGGGTACTGAGGCAGAGGAGAGAGAGAAATAAAAGTCACGAGGAAATTAAGCTGCAGGAACCGAAGATCATTTAGAATCTGATGCAGGGTTGCAGACATTAAGCTTCTGTCTCGGGTTTCCTGCTCAGATGCCTATAGTGCACGAGCATCAGTGTGTCTCTGGCTGACAGCCACATAGACACAGTGGCATGACAGTAATAGCTTTATGAATTGGACCTTAATGTTGAAACTGTCACATGACCCGCACTTCCAAAATAATGATATCGACCCCAACTTTCCTGAGGGGTTTTATTGGTTCATGGGTGTCATCAAATTCGTATTTTGTCATCCCTTAAAATTTCATTTAAAAAAAAAGGCAATATCTGCTCACCGCTCTTCGCAGTCAGTGAAACCAAATAGTGATGTTTTTCTTTATTTTATTTTTAGAGGTCTGGAAAGTTAAAATCATCTTTTTTTTAAAAAAAGGCAAAGATTGCTGGAAAGTTAACAAAATAAAATAAACTGAATTTTTTGTGTTGCCGGTTCCTCTTCATCTCATGACCTCTTAGTTTTATCTGGTGACCCCTTGGTAGGTTGCTGACCTCTAGTTTCACAATGTCTGCGCTGCGGTATGTAGTGATGAAAAGCACTCCACTTCCTGATCAGCACATTTCTTCTTATTGCGAGTCATATACATACATATATATATACACATATATATAAATGTCACAGAAGAAATCGCGATCCAGGATAATTGCTGATTGTCCTAGGACAAACAATAATTCTACCAGGACAATAACAAAAAACAATAAAAACAATACAATGCAATATAAATCTTAAAGACAGACGTCTTTTAATTATGGTTAGGGTTAGGGTGAGGGTTAGGGATGCAAGAAAAGCTGGACTATCATGTTTAAGAAAGTGCCTCCCACATAGTCTTGGAGTATGTCAGAATAGACTGTAAATACTGTAAATAAGTATAATAAACTCATAAGTGGAATGTATTAATTTGATCTCAAAAGTAGTGTTTTCTTGCTGTAATTGTAAGAATATTGTTGTTTCCTTTATTTTAACATCATATCATTGACGCCAATCCTTTATCCATTAAACCAACCCCTCACCAGCAGCCATCCCACAAACGCAGCTGTACTAGAGCCCGATATGTAACAACAATCTGAAATGTAACTTTGTTACATTATCGACCAGTTATTACATTTTGGGTTTTATTATATTTTGTTTTATAACATTTCGGGTGGTTGTTACATTTCAGGTCGTTGTTACATATTGGGCTCTAACACGCCTTAATCATTTTTATTGTGCGGCTAAGTTGTAGCTTAGCTGACTTTATTTTTAAAAAAAAGCTTCCTCAACACCGCTGAGACAATCCATTCGTTTTTTCTCAGCACTTCCACTTTCTGACAAAGATAAATGTGTGAAAGGGTTTTGACCCTGCAGTGTGTTTAATAAATTAGATTAGACATTGATTAATTTGTCAGGTCAAATCACCAATAGCTTCATTAAATGACAGTCTCTTTCGGCTATAAATTATTCATATTCATCACCAGCATTCAGGATTTTAAATTGCACTGGAGGATGTAAGTTGATGACGGTGTCAGCTGCCTCATAAAACTGCATGTTTAGCAAAACATTACTGGATAAACAGCGACATAACCAGCACCGGGCCATAATTCAGTCAGTGGTGTGCCTAAGGAGGGCCAGTCATTAAGCCTGTAGTCCGGCGCTGGGAGGCAGGTAGCGGGAAGCAGAGCCAACAGAATCCTGGACGGCTTTTCGGTTTAGCAGCTTTAGCGTCTGTCCCCGGGGTGGCACACTGCTGTTGCAGCTTTTGAATATGTATGTGAGTTATTGGTCCTGGGGGAGCCACTATATATCCACGGAGCGGCGGACGGGTGACAATGGGGGCCCAGTCTTCTTTTTCCTTTATCTGGGGCTGTCTGCCTCCTGATGTATCTCTCAGCACAACTTGTTCAGATTGCCTCATCTATCATTGGCCTCAGATATGAAAATGTGGATCCCTGCATCGGGGCCCAGTCACATTGTTACGAGCGCAATCTGGAAGCATCATGGGGGAGGCCCTCCTCCAAAGTTAAGGTGGGAGGGAAGGTGGGTGGGGGCTGAGAGGAAGTCTCAAGGAGAAGGAAGGCACCACTGTGTATTGCTTCATTTTTATGACACTGGTCTACCCTTTTCTAAGATTTCCTGTATTAAGTAATGAACACAATCCTGTCCTTATCAGTGGACTATTTCTAGTTAATGTGCTGATTCCACTGGTAAAACCACTTGTATATCATTCACTTTATGTGGGGAATTTAAAACTAATAAGTACACAGTGATTCAGTTACGGCCTATTTTCAAGGACATATGGCCAGCAGCATGGCGGCAATCAACACTGCGGTGTTGCTATGAAATTAAAGACGTGTTTATGATTATGCTCCCATGCCAAATCTCTCATACCCTGCATTGTTTATTGGCTTCCCTTAATAATGTGTGAAGGGGGATCTTAATTAGATTAGGCTTAATAAAGGAGTTACCAATTTGCATTACACAAGGTCATTCATTATCTTTTCGAACTTGGAAGGCCAGGTTATCTGTTCGTAAAACTTGTTACAGCTGCGTGAAGTAGACACAACTCCAGAACTGGTTCATGCATCTTTGCTTCCATGGATGGCTGTGTGCCACGGAGAGGAAATATTGGCTTTTTACTGTGCCAAAGACAGTTTGAAGTAAACAAGTGTGACCTCCAGGTAGCAACCAGACTGTACTGCAAAGACAGAGACCAGCAGAGCGGTGAAGTTGAGAGAAAATAAAAGGAATTTCTGTTTATTTTTCCATATGTTTTGGTGTTTTATTTGGATTATTTGCAGTTCAGTGTTTCATTAATGTATCTTCGGCTCATCTGCTCTTAATCGTGAAGTAAATTAATTAAGTGTGATACTTTTAATTGTGGTATTTATTCCACCAAATGCCTTTATTACAATACATAAAAGCCGAGATGTCAGCTACTGCTAGTCTGCTGAAGTAGTTCACCTTCAAGAGAAGTCCATCTGGCTTCCACCTTGATTGGATTTAGTTTCTGATGCCTCTAAATATCCCCCTCAAAAATATCAATATAAAAAACAGAAATACTACACAACTACCCTTAATAAATTACCATTACCATTAGTAGGGTTGAACAATGAATCGAGA
The DNA here is from genome assembly GCA_024666655.1 of Dascyllus trimaculatus. NCBI lineage: Eukaryota > Metazoa > Chordata > Actinopteri > Pomacentridae > Dascyllus > Dascyllus trimaculatus. Next base: position 5,776,785 of record CM045445.1, on the reverse strand, counting down.
TACTGACATCAGGGCTAAGTGTGATGTCTAAATTGCATGAGCTGCAATGTTGTAATTAAGGTAGCATGTTTCATGACACATCATTATAAATGAGGCATTGTGATGCTCCAGATTAAATTCACCACATGTAAGGGACTCCTTCATTTATTCATCAGCTATACTGGCTTTATCCTGAAGTCAATCTAAGTTGATGCTGGGCGAGAGGTTGGAACACCATTAGCAGGTCAGCAGGCAGACACCATACACACTCCCACCTACAGCCAATTTAGACTTACTAATTAATCTACAGTGCGTGTATTTATGCTGTGGGATAAAGGCGGATCCACCCAGAGGATGTGATTTCTTGATGTCTTGCTACCGTGGTAACTGAAACACCTTGCTTTACAACTTTACAGAAATCCTCTCCTCAGACTGACACTAAACCTTTCACTGTACAGCGATCCAGACGTTTACAGTAAGGAAGCAGAAGGCAAACCACATCAGCAATTGTAGCTATTGGTCAGTCCCTCCAGGATTTCGCCAGTGTTTTTCCAGATTGTTGCTCCTAAAATGCCTGAATTCGCGGCAGCCTTTCGAAAAAGTTTCGATGTAAGTTGTGATGTTTTAAGCGTATTGTTGCCATGAAATTGCGTGAGACAGTAAAAAAATTGCTAAAAAGTTGCATTTTTTCCTTTGTTTTGTATAATTCATTAAAAATATTTAAAGTTTAAAAAGTTAATTTCACATCCTGGCACACACGTGTTCACACACACGCTCACAGCTCGTCACGTCAGTTAATGAATCTAACTGACCTTCATTGTTTCAGTGCTGCCACAGATCTGGATGCTACAGCTTCATCACGGTGGTTTGTCTGGTCTGTGGTCCGCTGGTTTCACCCATTCTCCTGATATGTTTACGGTAGAAAAGTGTTTGTCAATCGATGAATTTCGTTTGTGTTCCACCTCAATATTCCACGGGGTGCAAAACAGTTTACCTCCGCTCTCGTGAAGAACATCAGGGAATTGTTTTGCAGGTCTTTAGCAGGAATTTTTGTTGGTAAGTGAGAGACATTACTATGGCACATGTCTGCATCTTCAAACCATAAACAAGGAAGTGACTTCGGTGACATACCTGCAATACTTTAGCGCTGGGGACTGCTGTGATTGGTGGAACTCATGGGAGGCGGGACAAAATTGCAGAAACGTCGCGGTGATTAGACAAAATTGCAAGGTGGCGCAGAATTCATGGAGATTGGTTGAATTTTCGTTAATTGTTGCGATCACAACATTGTGAATTCCTGGAGGGACTGATTGGTGTTTCATTGTTTCTCTGTGTTTTTATCTTGCTATCATCCTGACCGCTTCATAGTAGCTTGAGAAAAGAATCCTTAAATATTTTTGCTCAGAACATGAGCCACAGAGTTGGTCCCACATCAGCACTTCAACAAAGGACCTAGAAATGTCCAGATTGAACAGGAGGAATAATCAAAGCAAGTAAAGCTGGTTTTAGTGCTTCTGTGAGAACATGACTCTTGCTTAATGATAAGCATGAAAAACTGTGAACCCTCAATGCTGTATGTAGTTTTATTAAAAAGTCTGAACTCTGTTTTGACAAAAATGTATTTTGGCTTGAAAGGTTAGCCGAGGTTAAAGCTCTTCAGGAGACCATGTTTATCCACACAGGCTCACTTGTAGTTTTTCCAACCTGTTTGCACTAAACAGAGGGTGTAGTCACACCCTGAGAGATTAAAGGCTTCAGATGTTTTCTGTATTTTGCACAAAGAAACATCCCTATGCACTGCCGCTTCATCGACAAGCGCGCACGTTCCTAGCGATTAGGTTGTTGCATTGACTACTCCCTAATGATGCCTAAAGGAGAGATCTGAGGTCTGGAGCTGTCTAGATTGTCATGAAACACGGCTGAGGTGAGAGCAATGAGCAGGGGAGGAGACCTGTGTGCTAATCCCACAATCAACAGCGTCTCCACGGAGCGGTTTAGCATAAAAGCAACAGCTGCAGCGCTGCGCCGGTCACCCAACAAAAACCTCAGGTCATCTGGCAGAAGTTTAATCAGCGCCCGAATCACAGCAGCTCAGCTGAGCAGATTAAAGTCACTGTTTCCTTTCTTTCCCTTCTCTCTCGCTCTTGTTGGATGTCTTTCATACTCGTATGCTCAAGGCTGACACTGCATAGGAAGCAGTAGGTCTAATGGGTCTGCCATTAAAAGAGAAACAAAGCTATCCACATCAAGTGGATTTGTCATTCAGCGTACTCTTAAGACAGTCTCTCAGGCCGTGAAGCTGTTCTGATACGGAAATTGCAGCTTTTCTCCTGTAAATATTCACTTAAATCTCTGATTAGCTATAATGGATTGTACATAGCTTTCTATTGCCAGCTGTCTTTATGGCTGCATGAAATTATAGAGGAAAGAGGTAAATGTCTGTCCAAACAGTATGAGTCTGACATTCAATTTCACATCTACCACATGGATCAAACTGTATAAACAATGGCCAGGATACCAATTACAGCTTGACTTGTCACTTACTGCTGCCTACTGTCAATGGTTGTGTGACTTAGGAAAAGGGGGAATTAATGTATAATTCATGTACAAATAAACCTTTCAGTGCAAAGACAAATTTGTACCAGCGTCACCACGGTAAAAGATTGACACAATGGGTACGGAGAACCTCCCTCGTGAGTGTGCCTTCTGACAAACTTTCTCCTGCCTTTCCAATTATAATGACTTTGGATCCAGCACTGGAGTGGATGTCAGATGATATCTCAGTGGCTCCTCTCCTCTCCGGAGACTCGTTGCTGGTGTAAATAAGCCTTGTTTTGGGACGTTCCGCGACGTTGTTGTGTTTGGTGTTGTGGTTGCAATTATGGCAAGAAAATATGTTTTATTTCTTTTTCTTTTATTTTGATAGCCATCATTTTTCTAAAAAAAATAAATAAATGTTTTTCCAGACTCCAGATTTTAGGCGCTGGAATGAAAAAGTTTGCAAAGAATCTTGTGTGTGTGTAGCTGTTACACCATTAGACTAAGATCTGTCTTCTTTCTCTGCCAGCCTCCATCTCCTTAACGTGAACGTTTTCCTCCTGTGCAGTTCCATTCATCAGTCCTGCCACATGCAGCCCTCCCTTCCTGATTTGCACCATATTTTTGTTTTTCCAAGGTTTTATTTTCAGCTTGCGTTTTTATCCAAACCTGTACCCTTGGAATTTCTAATTCACTAATTTGTATGTTCATACAGAAATTATCATTCACTGACTCTTGGTTTACCTAAAACATCTGCCTATAGCAAATAAAGCACTTGGACATTATTCAGTTGGTTGGTTCACCACTTTGGTACAGACTGAAGTATCTTAGCAACAGCTGGAGAAGTTGTCATAAAATTCCATACAGGCAGTCCTGGTCTCCACAAGCTAAATCCTGATGAGTTCGGTGCCACTTTGGCAATTAGTGGAGACAAACACGCTGTAACTTACATTACACTGCAATGTTAAATGCTCTAGCTAAGAACCACTGATCTATTGAATAGGATGCAGTCATAGTTGATACTTCCACCTTTATTGGTTTATTCAGATACCCCTAACTACCGCACTGTAACACTGGCATAAATACAGAGATGTGCGACACATTAAAAAGCAGGCATAACATTTCTGATTAGTTCTTAGCCACCATGTGCCACCAGAACAGTGTCGCTGCACCTTGTCATTGCTTCTCCAAGCCTCTGGAACTCTGCTGGAGTGATGTAAAACATTCTTCCAAGAGATATTCCCTCATTAGGTGTTTCTAATGGCAGTGGTGGAGAGCGCTGTCTCACATGTTGGTCCAAAATCTGTGATAGGTGTTCAACTGGGTGCATACAGTAGTATTTGATTTACATTGTTTTCATAAAACCATTCAGTGACCCCTCAAGTCTTATGGATCGGGGCACTGTCATAATGTAAGAGACCAGAAATATTTCTTCAGTGGATAAAAGTCATTACTCAGAACAACCTTATATTGATTTGCTGTGACCCTTGACTCAAAGCGGACAAGCGGATCCAAATCAGGAAAGCAAAATGCCTCCCACAGCATAACAGAAGCACTCGATCCCCTCATTACAGGGGTCAAAGGATCAGATTTAGTTATCACCCATCTATAACATAAACTCCTTAAATGCTGCAAAAACAAGTGTGAAATGAGTTTGTTCAATCATACTATGCACCTATTACGCATTTATTCAAAAATGTTTTTAAATCGTACTGGGCTAGTTTACGTGTGAAGACATCTAGAGGAACATCCACGCTCCTGGCACCCTGGACACCTTTACTGGTTAGGTTTGTTTTTTAACCTGACGTGTTAAAACAGTTCCTGAGACTGTCTCTTTAATCCACATGAGTCCCGATCTGCTCAGCAGCTTGTTCACTGGTAGTGCCCGAACAGGCCAGTTCAAGAGGAACTGCACTCAAGTGGAGTTTCAAATTGACACAGAAATTAAAGAAAGTATGGTTAATAATGAATTGAAATTACTGATTGGTGGTACCATTTAGCTTGCTTTAACACTATTGAATTGAGGGCACTTTGTTGGTGACGTGTGGTTATATCACCTGTCATAGGTCAATATCACATTCATCATTTGTTTCCGCGTTACTGATGGTGACCCCATTTTTTTTTCCCCAGGCAATACTGTTTATTATACTCAGGGGTGGACTGGCCATCTGGCATACCAGGCACTGTCCCAGTGGGCCGGTGTCTAGTTGGGGCTGGTCAACAGGTTTTTGTTCCCCCACATAATTGGCCGGCCAGTTATGCGAACTCTTGTCTAGTTGTGTGGTTGACTGGCCAGTCAGCACAGCCCATCGACACATCTCATTGGTTAACTGTCAGTCAGGGCCTGTCAATCACCCAGTTGCTGGATGGGCGGGGCTAACAGAGTAACGGCAAGTGAGGAGTCTGACAACATCGTGGAAAAACAACCACTGGTGGCACTGAAAAGCAACGAATGTAGAAAGAGAGGCCTCCAAATGCACCAAAATGACTTTGCTATTTGCTCCAGCAGCAGCAGCATCTGATAGTGGAGGATAGACCACACAGACCATGCCTGATCCTGCCACCCTCCCCGCTTAAGGCTATTCATTGCAACGCCATCACCAGCAGAAGCAAGAGGACCTGGTGACACAGTGGGCCGGTCTGAGCCAAAAATACCAGGGCTAGTTTTTCTTTGCCCCAGTTCACCCCAGACTATACCTTTGTTTGTTGAGTGTAAACTGACCACTGTTAGCATGCTATCTTGCTATTTGATCGTTTTTTGGAAACAGTTGCTTCATTCGTGTTTTTTCTGTGCTCACCTCAGCTGTCAGCCCAAAGCTCCGGACTACTTAGCACAGCTGAAACGCCGCCCCCAACGCATGGATGGAAGTTGAAATGTAAGAGCGTTCTGGGTGATTACAGAGCTGCTTAGGACAAAAGGGGACGTGCATCGGGCATTGTAATGAGTCTCATCACCAGAAAAGGCGCAGCATGGGGGACGAGGCGAAGTAGAAATCACAGTTTAGAGCCAGAGACAGATCCAATTCCCTTACCCTGTGTAATTACCGCGGATCAGGCTTTATCAGTGGCAGGCATCAGCCCCGGGATCGCAGCGAAAATGAGCAAAGAAATGTTCAAGGGAAGCAAGAGGAGGGCGGAGAGAGCACTCTTAAAAAAACACCGGCTAATGTTGGATGAGGGATTATCAGGTGTACGTCAAACACCGTGCTTCAAACAGAGCAGGTAGGTAAGCCCTGAGAATTAAAGGGAGGCTGGGTAGTCCGCAGGCCCTTATCTTTTGTCATATGGCTTTTCTTAGATGGACTTCTTTGATTGTAAGCTAAGGGTAGCCCAGTGGCTTGTAGTTTTTTATTTTATTTTTAGAGCTGATGAGATACAGTGGATCAAAGGATCACAAGGAAGATATTCAAATGAAATGTACTTCTAAGAGATTTTTGATAATGTCCTCTTGCTCACATGAATTTAAAATTGGATAACGACTAATACTCACCAAAAGGGATACTTAACAAATTATCAAACATGATTATACATCAGTGTGATTCATACACAAGCATAATATAATACCACAACTCATAATTAGTCATGCTGTATTTGTGGCTTTTATCAACCACTTCCACTGAAACTAATTGGATGTTCCTACTGTGTAAGGCCACTGGCAGCAGGGGTGCAGTGAAGAGAAGAGGAGTGGCCATGGTTTTTTACTACGAGGCGGCGAAATGCCTTTTACAAAGCACCGAATCAGCACATTGTCTCCAGCCTCACTAATCACCGCTCTTCTCCTAAGCATACAGAACCACGTGGCTTGAAAGCATTTCACAGCAGTCAAACGAATGCATTAATGAATATTACATTTTCAAAGCTACCAGGGGTTGCCCTGGCTGCTGCACGAGGATGCGTGTGATGCGATATCTAGGAAATCTGTCCTCGGCTGTGGCGCGATGAGGCTTGTGAATCATCAAAGCAACATCCAAAGCAGGCTCCGTAAACACAACCCGAAGGTGTCCTACATCTTGTGTGAGTTCTGTGATAATTTAAATGACCCTACCAATTAAAGAAGTCAATGTCAGGCTGCGTTCTACGAGGAAAATCCTGTAAACGACTACTGTAGCATATGTATTAGTTGAATTATCAGACCTTTGGCTGATTATCTTAATTCTCCCAGCTGATATCAAAGATGTTTGCTCAGTCCCAGTCAGTTACTAGAGTATATTATAGGTATTACTCTAGTTTACAAAGGGAAAATCAGTCGCCATGATCAGTAAAGGTCTGACACATTTTGCCAAAGTCATGTAATGAAGAGAGAACTAATGCAAACCTGTAAGGTGAGCTGAGTATATGTGTATTTGGAAAGTGGTCCCACTGTAAATCATCACTACTATTAACCCCTTAATGCCGGTTGTTGCAAATTTGCAACGTACCGCTGCAGTCGAGATAGCGTATGTATTCCCCCAATGCTGGTTCGTGCATATTCAGTACATACCTAGGAACCTTTTGCAAGCACTAGTTTCTCTTAGGACTGGTTTGAATGGCATTTGCGGCATCAATAAAAAAAATGTTACCATTAATGTCTGTTGCATTACACCTTTATATCTACTATATGTGCTATAGGCAAATTAACAATCAACGCTTAATTGAACATCAACTTGAAATCAAAAACACATAAAATTATTGTTTTTATATAACTGTAAATGAATTCAGGCATCAAGGGGCTATTTTCTGTTCTTCATATGCCCAGTAGAAGCTGGATATTTTTCCTCTTTTTGTCAGAATCTACCGATCACGTGCTCGCATTAATTCCAAGGCAAGTTTCTGCACAAGACATGTGTACAAGCCTGCCAAAGTTTTTTCATGAATATCTTCTTCTAGCACACGCACCGAGGGCAATATCATTTTAATGTGATGCTCAGCTTATTGCTGAGTCAGTTTCATTGCCAGGTATATTTGCTTTTATGGAGTGCAAAATGCACAAGACAGGGAACAGTGAGGCACCTGCAAATGTGTTCGAAGAAAGGAGCTATCAGCTGCAGAATTATGAAAATTCATGCCCAGCAGCGGCGCAGGAGCTTTAAAATTTGCGACGCAGTGTTGCTTGAGAATTCTCGTGCTACGGTTTTGTGTTTCTCTGCAGATCAACGTGCAAGTATGACCTTTCTCATCAAGTTATCGCTTCAGCATGTGGTTTTATGCTACACCTAGACAGTCCTAAAAGTGCATACTTTTTTTCCATAAATGTGTGTCTGCGGTATGCAAATTGGGTTTTTATTTGTTTACTTCCAAAATGGAATGGCAACTCTAGTATGCTAAATGTCAGGCAACCGAATGCCTTCAGCTACAGTGAGACAAAACAGAGAAGTATCTGCACAGCGGCCTCATGTGGCTTCCTTGTCAAAAAAACACAAACCTTGAGCTCACATCAGTGTGCTGAGTCCCTGCTTGCCCCCCCTTTTATCGGTCTTGCCATCAGATGTGGTGGCAAGTGGTCACTACTTGGAAGTTTTACGTCTTTGGTGTTGGGCACAGAAGACAATCTGCTCTTTGGTATCTGGCAGTTTGTGGAGATGTCTTGCATTTCGGCGCTGCTCATGATTTCCAAAACACGGAGGATATGATTCCCCGAGCAGCCGAGGTTTTTCCCCATGAAAGAGGATCTGTTGTTGTAAATGTACTGGAGATAGTGAGGAGCGCATTGTTTGAGTGCTTTACTCTTATTACATTATTTAGTAAGCAGCCTGAAGTATTAACATTCTTCCTCCTTTTTTTTTTCCCCTCCTGGAGGATTTCAGTTTGTACAGACACCCGCTGGCCTAAAACTGGAAACATCCACTGTTCCTGCAGACATAAACCCGAAACACGACTGTAAATGTAATGCCTCCTGGAAAGCATGAGAATATTTCACCCAGCTGTGTGTGTGTGTGTGTGTGTGCGCGCAGCCTGTATCACACCATGCGACTTCCTCTCTGTGTTACCAGTTGTCTTAAAACCATTCATTTCCCCTCCATAATGGAAAGCCATGCTAATGAATATGAATTGAAACATCTGCAATTTCATTCTTGCCTCATATCGTCCTTTTCTCTCTCTTTTTTTCCCCCCCTTTCCTGGCAGGGACAAAATTTCCTCCAGCTCTTGGTTTACTGCCATGAAGCACGGTCTGGCGCGCTGTGGGCTTCATATGCTCAGAAGGTCACGTCTCCTGGCGGTGGCTTTCATTGTCCTTCAGCAGCTCCTCTGACACTAATCTAGATGCATCAGTTTTAACTGCATCCCTCCATTGCAACATGCATCCACGGAGATCAATCAATCCATCTTGTAATTTCATCAGGATCTCTCTCTCTTTCTCTCTGACTCTCTCGCACCTAGTTTCCTCGCCCCCTCCTCCCCTCCCTCCTCTCCCAGTCACCTTCCCAAAGCGTGACACGGGCCATTCATCAACATTCCCGTTCAGCATGGGTATTTAAAATTGTTTTCAAAATGCACTGGCTGGGATTCCACGAGGGGCATGTAACCCGATGGTGGTCAATGGATTTATAATGACTCTGTGTAAAGTCGTGTCATAAATATCACGCTCCCTCGTCACCGACATGATGGGTTATTCTTTAAGCCAGGTGAATCCCGTGAATCAAACAGAAGGCGCTAAATTGCTTCATATAGGACGGCATACGATAAAATGCACCCCTGTGGTCATTATCAGACTCTCCAGGAATCACAACCCACATTTTGTTGCTTGGCAGAGGTGCGCCTGCTTTTGTTTAAAAAAAAACACTCTGAGAAATATGCTGATATTTGTGTCCTCTTTGTTTCCCCCCCTTCCCTCTTTGTCATGTGAAGCACACACCAGCTCTTCTGCATGTTTACCAATGACAAATGGAGGACTCTGGTCTTTAGGGGCATGAAGAGGAATCAGGTGCACTAAGGCTGCGGGCCTATAAGCTCCAGCGGCTCTAGGGGCCACCAGCAGAGGAGAGCTGTGATAAGTCCGGGCTTGAAGAATGAATACGCTCACATGGGACGAGCAGGAGGAGGACAATTGGCTGCATTGTTTTCTCCAGCCTGCTGTTGCATCACAATACTCATTCCCACCGCACACTTCATGAAAATGGATTTAGCCGTGGAAAAGGACATCTCAAGTCTCAGTGGATAGAAGAAACTTTCAGTGTCCAGTACACCTGAGTGCCTGACGGACCTAGATTTTCGATTGATTTTTGAAACTGAAATATAGTTTAGTCTGTAAATTACAAAGTAAACATTAAAGCATGTGGATAAAAGAGCAGAAAAGCCATTGCACTAAGCCACACTCTAACCCTAGAATACTGTTGGTAACATGTAAGCATTTGGATCAGGTATTTACCTTTATATACCTTATATTTCCTCATACTTTCACACAGTAAGTAACATATAGACTTGAATACAAAGTATATAATGTAGCTTAATTTCACACAGTAATGCAATAGATTTTCACCATTGTTTGCTTTGGCATACAGTACTAGCAGGCTTTAATTTGTCTGTGTTCCGCCCCTATTTGCATGGATCCAATACCTCTCATGGTAAAAAACAAAAACAAAAACAAAGAAATAATAACATAAAATGTAAAACAATATGTTTTAATTTTCAGAATAACTTAAAAGCAATTTTTACCTTCTCTACTAGTTTAGATTTATTCTTAGAAAGTTGAAAAAGCTACCAAAACGTTTGTTAGGTATAGGTCTAAGTACACACAGAGACATAAATTTGAAGCAGAGAGAATCAGAAGTGCGCAAAAAGGATGTTAAATTTGATATTTCTTTTCAAAAGAAGAGTTAGGTGATGATCTGAGCATGTCAGGACAGCATTGTCCACACATGAGGATGGTTGCAGTGGTGATGCTGTTGAGCAGAGGCAGATTCTTGAGGCTACCGTGGCAGCAGCTCAGCAGCCAACTGGGTCTACTGATGGAGCTTTCAGCAAAGGAGTTTTTGGGACCTCTAGCGACAAGCCAGGGATGGAATGCATAATTTAGTAGACAGCAGTTCAGTTTAAGGTTAAGCAGGCCTGCAACCTTTGGCTAGTAATGGAAAATCCTGCACAATATCCATGGTGGGGTGGTCACTGGGACCACATGACACAGAGGAATGGAACTAGCAAAGGAACAGTACTTATGTACAATAACCCCATTCACTTCACATATAAGAAATCAGCACCAAGGCTTATTTAGTTGCAGCAGGCAGTCATGATAAGTTGAAAAGAGACGTCTTAGTGCAGGCAGTTAGCGCAAGTATTTTACAGGGCATAAAAGGAGACTGAACTCCACAGGCCCACAAATGGCTATGAATATGAGACCGATTGCAGAGAGTTAAACACAGTTGTGGATAGATTTCTACATTCTACCTTTGCATGTGCAAATATACAGAAAGATATTCAAGAAAAAAAATAAGAAGTGATTGAAGGAATAGTACAGTGTTCACTCAAACTGTCTAAGATTCAAAGAGTCTCCCAGTTTAAACAAGAGTTCCTGGATCTTGGCCTTAGGGGTTGTCTCATATTGGACAGTCCTACAAACATTTTTTACAGAACTCATGGAGCTAGAGGATTTAGCTGCTGAAGAAATCTTCTGTTACCACATGTCTGTCCTGAACTGTCCACATCTGGATAAGGAATTTCATACCATGTGATGGCACTCTGTCATCTTAGAGTGCATAACCGGAGAAGTAAGAAGGCTGCAGGCCATTGACACTAATAGTGCTTTATGCCACTGCTTGGCCCATAGGCTTAAATTCACAGCAGATGATGCACTGATAAAAATGGGCGATCTTAATGCCTTTAAAATATTGATGGGCAGGATACAGTATATGCAATTTATAGCACATCCAACAAGAAACAGAGCTGAGAGAATCTGCTAAGAGCTTAGATGTCCAGCTATGCCAGATCAGTCAGATATGACACAGTAGGTGGGTGAACAGTCGAGGCCCCTGTGGAATAACTACTCAGTTCTTTACAAGCATTTTAAAACAGCAGCCGAGGATTCCTCCTGCGATGGCATTATGAGGCAAACACACCGTGGTCTTGCTGTGCATATCTTCCAAGGCCTTTTGTAAACAACCTAAGCATCTTGGCGTGCCAAACTGTAGCTCAAACCTCAAGAAACAGAAATGACCATCATTTTCGCACACGCTTTGAAATTCAGGGTATTTGGGGCCATATCGGGGCAGCTTTGGCACTACAATGAACTCAACCAGAGGGGAGCTGGAACGGGGGGGAAGAGAGCATCACACCGAACAGAGGAAAGTCCAGCAACAACACATTTAACTAGGGGCAGTTTTTCTAAGTTTGGCTAAGAATTTGGAGGGCTGTTTGTTATCTTAAGGGGGGAAATTGCTGGAGAAAACCGTGGACAGACTGAAGTATCAACACTTTGACACTGACAGCCTGTATGCAGCCATTCAGGCCCACAGACGGACGACAGAGACCCAGATGAATGAAGGCATTCCTGATCAGTTCAGGGAGCTATTTCTTGCAGTCAATAGCATTGCTGCAGAGAGACAGCTTTGTGATTCCTTATTGTGAACTGTGAGGTATTATTGTGAATATGTTAAACCTGTTGAGGAATTACTGACTGCAAGTGCTGTAAGCCCCACAGCTAAGCTCGTGGTAAAGTGGACGTTTGAGCTGGGCATTTGTGTGGGTTCACAGAGTAGCCTAAAATAATTAAGGTATTACCATAACATTTATAGCATGCAAATTAGTTGAAACCAAGGCCTGTAAGTCCCACAGCTTAGTGAGTGGGCATCTGAATACGTAGCATGTTGTTTTCAGTACCTAGCTCTGTAGACACTCCAGGACCTGCACCTACCTCATCACACCTCTGCTCTCAGACTCACTTCACACGCTGGCACCCTCTGGTTTGTATATTGAGCACTGAGTACCAGGCAAGCATCTACAACAAAGCCTCAAAACTTCATGAGGGGAGCCCTTGCAGGTACCATCCATTCAGATCCTCTGCATTTTACAACGACACAGTGGCTGCAATCAACACTCCGATTTGAATTAAATTTCATATTTCCATTAGTCTGATGTTCATTTCTTGTGTTTCTAGACCAAGGAAGTTATTTTCTCTCTCCATGGTCTCCCTCAGTAGTGGTGTCTTTGCAGCAGTTCAACCATTAAGTCCTGATTTACACAGTCTCCTACCAACAGTTGATGTTTAGATGTGGCTGCTACTTGAACTCCAGGAAGCACTGATGTGTTCTGTTGATTGGTGATTTCTGAGGCTGGTAACTCTAATGAACTTCTCTTCTACTGCAGAACAAACTCGTCTTTTACTGGTTCAGTTGTGGTGAAAGCCGGTTTGATCACAGCAAATGTTTTTTTTTTCACTTAGAGAAACTTAAAATTCTCAAAATTTTCCATACTGACTGACAGACCTTTATGTCTGTAGGTATTGATGGACTGTTGCTTCTCTTTACTCAGCTCAGTGGTTCTTGCCACAATATAGATCAATACAGTAGTTAAGTAGGGCTTTTTGACGCACACCACACGCAACACACTGATGGTCTCAAGCACATTAAGAAGCCAAGAAATCCCAGCAGTTAGCTTAACAAGTCCCATCTGTGAGAAGAAAACCATGGCAGGTGGTGATCTCTTAAGGCTGGTCAAGCTATAAAAACAGTGGGCAAAGCTGTTATAAAGATAAACAGTGGCTACATATTTACCTCCGCCAAGGAGGTTATGGTTTTGCCGGCGTTGGTTTGTTTGTTTGTCTGTGTTCAAAATAACTCAAAAAGTTATGAATGGATTTGGATGAAGTTTTCAGGAAATGTGTGAAATGGGACAAGGAACAAATGATGACATTTTGGGAGTGATCCGGATCACTGCCTGGATCCAGGATTTTTTTTTTAAATTTAAGAATACTTTGTCATTGGGAGTTTGTGTTGGTGGGTGGACTAAAGCTGCTTGGTCGAGGTCTGTGCTCTCTGAGTGCTTTTCTACTTTTATTTTTATCTAGGCCCTAATATTACGTTTGTAAAGCAGGTAAGCTACCATACTGTTGTTAGCTAACTTTAGCCACTCTAGGCTACTTTGAACTACACCATACTTGGCCTTAAGGTTAGCCTTATTATCACCTCCGCCATGGAGGTTATGTTTTTGCCGGCATTGGTTTGTTTGTTTGTTTGTTTGTCTGTCTGTGTTCAAAATAACTTGAAAAGTTATAGACGGATTTGGATGAAATCTTTAGGAAATGTGTGAAATGGGACAAGGAACAAATGATACAATTTTGTTAGTGATGCGGATCACTGTCTGGATCCAGGATTTTATTTTAATTTAAGGATACTCTCTAATTGGGAGATTGTGTTGGGGGTGGACTAAAGCTGCTTGGTGGAGGTCTGTGCTCTCTGAGTGCTTTTCTAGTTATTTTCTGTCCTTTTTTCTGTGTTTTTTTTTAGTTTTGACATCTAAAAAACAATGAAAAATCCCTCAATGAGTAGGAAAGTACAGATTTTCGGCATAAATATGATTTCATAGAGTCACATTTTAAACTTATAACACTGCACATTATTCACAGTTATGTATTTATCAATTGTAGAATTTCATAATTGTTATTATAGGTATTATTCCTGACTATGTACAGCTTTGTGCGCTGCATTGCATCTGAATGTACGACTGTATCTTTCACATGTATATAACAATAAACGTGAACATTAAGTTAAATTTCAACATCACTTATCAGTGGTTTTGTAAATGTGTTTTCCACTTTCCAAAGAAAATACGCTTAGTGTTGCTTAAATTCAGCATCCAAAAGTTCTTTCAAACCCTTTCAACTTTGGATCATTTGCAAATAAAATAAAGTGAATTCATTTTAAAATGTCCATGCTGAAAATAAAGGATAATAGGCCTCAAGCTGAGTCTTGAAAGCGCTGAAATTACCTTCAGTTATTTCAAATAAATATACTTTTCTTTTCCCAGTTAGCTATTAAGTATGTCAGCTCTTTAATGCCATATCTTTCTGACTGCTGAAGTAGGAAAACACATTTAAAGGCTGCTCCTCCACCTTCACTTCGACCAGTTCTGAAGCCTCTTTCTGCACAGGCACATGCACAACACTTTGCATTGTAGACAAAATAATCATGAAGAGCTCATAAAATGGGACTTCAAAGATTAACTACCTTAATCACAACTGCAATCTCTGCTACAAAAAAGGGACGCATTAGGTTTAGTGCCAATTAGCAGCATTTTTCAGCTATAAAAGAGATTTGGCAATGAACGCTTTGATATTGGTCTTTTCAAAGCACCTCGAGGCAACAAGTACATCTGCAAAGAAGGGAAGTGATCTGTGTCTATACGCCGGCTGTATCAGTGTCAGTTTAAAATAGGTTCTCCAGTAATGATGGATAACGCTGGCGAAGGTTGTGACTTCTGACCAGTGGTTTGCATTCACATCTGTCAAGTGCTATAAGTTCGACAGCAGCGGCGCTTTAAGCAAACAACTCCAGAGTCTCCACTGCCAACAGCATCATTTTTTGAATTAATTTATCGTAAATTATGCTCATCTTAAATGCAGTGTACAGATATATTCGAGGACAGAAGCATATAAAAACCACCTACACGTTTTCCTTGCACTGTCCTCAGCAGCGTTTAATTGTGAACTCATGAGAATAATTGCACCATTCAACTGAATGTTGTTCATTTCCTTATAAAGCGCGGTTGTGAATGCTTAGCAGTGTGAGCCCTGAAAGGACAGTTTTGTCCTTGGACAGGTTTTTATGCAAACTGATCGAGAGATTGGACATAAGAGCTCATGCTCTGATACAAATCTCCTAACACTCAGCCCATTTTCAGCTGGCAAAATGGCTTTTTCTTCCACTAATACCATACACTGTGTTTCTTCACTGCGTGTTCAAACTTCTCAGACACAGTGTTTTTCTCACATTATTCCTCCATTGCAGTCACCATAGATCCCACAATAATAATGGACGGAGTGAGGAGAATAGACAAAATTAGAGTCTAAGTACCTCATTTTCTTGCCCACCTGTGGACTCACATATTACTGAGTGATCTTGAATGTGTTAATGTTATTGGATAAAACCCAGCTTAAACAAAACAGCATGTCTAAGGCGGATGTGCACTGAATATTAATCATAGTACCAGAGAAGAAGAAGCCCGGTGTTGTAGAGAAGGTTCTATGTTATACACCTTTTTAACAAGTTCTCAAATCTCACATGTCCCCGGAAAGTGTACTTAAGTCTTAACTCAGGATACAGATTGTTCAGTCTACTATAATATCCCTGGTGGATAATATCCAACAGGGCTCTACCTCTCTGGGTGGGTTCCAGTATGCATACATCAATAGGAGTAATGATAATAATAATAAATAATGATAATAATTGTATTTGTATGGCACCTTTTTGTGCTTTTAGTGCTTTACAGACAGGACCCAGAAAGACCACTGAACCATATAAGAACAGTCAGAACAAAGAACAGACAGGCAAAAGTGGAGAAACAGAGTGAAACATGGTAAAAATATTTTTAAAAAATCAGTACAACACCAGAAAAAGTAATAAAAGCACCAGAGGAACAAGTGGAATAAAAGCCATAACAGCAAGGCTAAAAGTCATAATAACAGTAGTAGTTAATAAATGTATGAATAAGTGGATAAATAAAGGGTGTAAGAGAAGAAATGAACAAATGAAGTAGACCAAAGGAAATACACAACATCACATCAAAGCAGTTCTATAAAAATGGGTTTAAAGAAGACACTGATTCTGCCAGCCTTATCGCCTCAGGCACGCCGTTCCAAAGCTCTGATCACAAAGGCTCGGTCACCCTCAGATTTCAGCCTTGACTTTGGAACAGTAAGAAGGCCTCCACCTGAGGATCTAAGGCTGTGGACAGGCTCACACGGGTTCACCATTTCTGTTAAATAACTTGGAGGCCTGACCCTGACGAGCTTTAAAAATGATCAGTAAAATCTTAAAATCGGTTGTGAAATGGACTGGGAGCCAGTGGAGGGAAGCCAGGATCGCTGCGCTGTGATGTCTGCTTGAACCAGTAAGAAGCCGAGCTGCTGCAGCCAGTTGGAGACCAGACAGTGACTTTTGGTTAATACTAGAAAGGAGGGAGTTACAGTAATCAAGACATAAAAACATGAATGCAAGAGTTACTTTTTTTTTTTTTAAATCTGACTGTGAAAGAAATGATTTCAGGAGATGGTGCATATGTGAAGAAAGCAGGACTGAACAACTTTTTAAATGACAGTTACATTTTAATAAAAATACAACTTTAAGATTTCTAGCGGTAGGTTTTATGTTGGGTGACCGTGGACCAAGGCTGTTTTCACTGAGGCTGATATTTGTGTGTGTGGGACTGAACAGAATTATTTCTGCTTTGGAACTGTTCAGCTGAAGGAAAGCCTGTCATCCAACAACTGATATCTGTGAGGCAATCTGAGACAGCAGCGAGGCTTCTTGGGTCACCAGGTCTCAGCTGAAGGTATATCTGTGTGTCGTCTGCATAGCAACAAGATACATTGTGCTGTTGGATGATTTGTCTCAGTGAAAGCAAGTAGATGGAGAACAAAATTGGACCTAAAATTGAACCTTGCGGTACACCACAGGTGGTTTCGGTTGTGGAGGATGAATGATAACTTATGGTGACTGCAAGAGTTCATTTAAAAGGTAAGAATCAAACCAACTATAGTGCTGTGAAAACGTATTTGCTAACTTTTGATGTCTTCTATTTTTGCATATTTGTCACACTTAAATGTTCTAGATCATCAAATATTTACATTTATTTTATATTACACAGAGATAACCCACAAAGCACTAATATGCAGTTTTTAAATTCTGATTTATTAAAAATATCTTGAAAACCTCTATTATCCCTGTGAAAGAGTAACTGCCCCCTTAAACCTATTAACTGGTTGGGCCACCCTTGGCAGCGACAGCTGCAGTTAAATATTTGCGATAGCTTGTGATCAGTCTTTTATATCGCCATGGAGGAATTTTGACTGACTGTTCTCTGCAGAATAGTTTTACTTTGGCCACATTAGATGATTTACAAGCGTGAACTGCTCTTTTAACACAGCATCTTAGTTGGATTCAAATCCAGGCTTTGACTTGGCCACTCCAAAAAATCTTAATTTAGTTCTTTATGAGGAACTCAGAGGTGGAGTGGATTTGCTTGTGTGCTTTGGGTCTTTGTCATGCTGCAGAACCCATTTGTGTAGAGCTTCAGGTCATGAACTGATGGGTGGATATTCTCCAGGAGGATTTTCTGATAGAGAGCAGAATTCATGGCTCCTTTAATTATAACAAGTCGTCCAGGTCCTGTGGAGGCAAAGCAGCCCCAAACCATCACATTACCACCACCATGTTTCACTGTTGGTATGATGTTTTTCTTGTAGAAAACAGTATTAGCTTTACACCAGATGTAACGGACCCATGTCCTCCAAAAAGTTCCACCTTTGACTTCTCAGTCCACAGGATGTTGTCCCAAAAGTCTTGGAGCTCATCCATATTTAGGGTTCGAGCACCAACGGTGTAAGAACCCTATTGAAATTGCTTCGTTTTTTAAATTTTTTTTTGCAAATGCTGGATGAATTTTGTTTGTTTTGGTCAGTAGTGGTTTGCACCTTTTAACTCTCCCATGGATCCATTTTCACCCAGTGTCTTCCTCATTGTGGAACCATGCAGACGGACCTTAACTGAGGCCAGTGAGGTCTGCAGATCTTTTCATATTCGTCTGGGTTCTTTTGTGACCTCCTGGCTTAGACGTCGATGTGCTCTTTGACAAATGTTGGTAGGCCGGACACTGCTGGAAAGGTTCACCACTGTTCCATGTTTTCTCCATTTGTGGATAATGTCTCTCACTGTGGTTCTCTGGGGTCCCAGAGCCTCAGCAATGGTTTTGTAACCCTCCAGACTGATAAATGTCAGTGACTTTAGAACGTGGTATCATGTGCTGCTCTTTGAGACCCTTTAGCTCCTTCACAATACCAGACAGGTTCTATTTAGTGACGTTTAGATCCAACAAGCCTGGCAGTGATCATATGAGTGTGACTGGTAAGATTGGACCCAGTTGCCAAATGGATTTGGTCATTCGGTAGATTGGTAGCTAAGGGGGCAATTACTTTCTAACATAGGGCAAAATGAACTGGACAGCATTTTCCCTTCAATAACTGAAATCATGATTTAATATCTGTACTTAATAACTGTAGGGTGCCAATACTTTTTCACATCTCTGTAAGTGCAGTACCCTTGATGCCAACCCAGGAATCCAGACGGTGAAATAAAATGGCATGGTCAACCGAGTCAAAAGCTGCAGTGAGGTCTGAAAGGATTAAAATAGTGCTCTCTCCTCTGTCGGCTGCTGAAAGGAGGTCATTAGATACTATGAGTGGAGAATGTTTCTGTGCTGAACAAAGTTCGAGAACCTGATTGAAATTTCTCGAATATTTCATTATGACACTCAAAAGTTCGGCTAAACTACTTTTCTAATACTTTTGATTAAAAAGGAAGTTTATAAATTAGTCTAAAATTGTTCAGAACAGAGTGATCTAGGTTGGGTTTCTTTAAAAGAGGTTGAACCACAGCATGGTTAAAGGAAAAAAATATTTGTAAAGGAGTTGTTGATTGTCTGCAAAATACTGGGGACAACTGTTTCAGTAACCTCTTTCATAGATTTTGTTGGGATGACATCAAGGCTGCATGCGGCTAATTCCATGCGTGAAAGGATTTGAGATCAAAAGGAGAGAGACAGAGATGGTTCAAAACTGCTAAAATAGTCATGAATGTTTCTACCAACATGTAAAACATGGTCTGAGGCGGTAATTTGTTGCCTTGACTTTGTTGAAAGAATAATAGGAAAACTTCTCACAGGCCTCAGTAAAAAGACAAGGAGACGGTGAAACAACTGAGGCTATTACTCTGAATGAAAGTCTGGGGTTAGTAGGATTGTATAAAATTAAGCTAGAAAAGAAAGATGTTCTCCCTTCTTTAACTGCCTATTGATGGGTCATCGCAGCCTCTCTCCACATTAGGTCAAATACATGTAAGCCAGTTTTCTATTATATAGTGCGGCAGAAAAATTATTTGTTTGTCCAAATACATACATATGCCAAAAATGCCAGGATGTCCAGCTACATCAGGTCCCATTTTGCAGCATGCAAGCACATGCTAACCCTAATCCAGTGCACAGTTCCGTCATAGTGCCTTGGACAAGACGAGAGACACAGATGACTTATGTTTTGCTCAGCCTACTGTAACAACCAAAGCTTAAGATGCAATGTTATGATGGAACAGTGCGTCTCAATTACATGCATACTGTATGAAGCATTATGTACTTCGGAGCCTATCCTGCTGTGACGTCTCAACAGGCTGCGAACCTGAATGGCTCGTTCAGACACACACTTTCTGATCTGTGGAGAAAAATAGATGAGGAGATGGTCTTGTGTGGGTGTGCAGACACACTGTGGTCATAAAACTACAAAATGTGGCCCTTTTTTAAGGTTGACTGCTGGTCTGTCGGTTTGTCCAGATTGAAATATACAAGTGTTTCATGGAATGCAATGCAATTTTATGGTTATCAATGACTTTTGTTGGTCCCCTACTGGAAGGGTTGAAATGCTATCTTGTGCAGACATTCGTGCCCCTCTTTTTAACAGCACCATTATCACTATTTGCCAAATATTAACTTGTCGGCTAGTTTGGTTCATGACCAAATGCCTGCAAAACTACCAACAGTCCCATCAGCCTGAGCTGTATTTGAACGGTATGCTAACAAGGGTGACTATAGGTTAAACAGGGTCAACATCTACTAAACCACTGTGATATTAGCATTTAGCTCAAAGCACCGCTGTACCTAAATAAAGTCTCACAGAGATGCTTAGTGTTGTTCTTTTTTTAAATTAGCAGTGTTTCTGTGTTAATGAGCTGAAATGAGAATTATACAAAATGTGCAAGTGCTGAGCTGCTGGTGGAGGCACACATCCAGACCCAGCACCACGTTTGGATGCAAGCGAGTTTCATTGCCTTTGTGTCTCACTGGTAATTTTCTGACTCCAGATAAAGCCATTTTGCTCTGTGCTGTGTGAAGTGCCACAGCTGAGACTGTAGAATTCAGTGTAATGTGTCCACTTTGGCATATGGACCTGCATTACCTCCTCTCTGACCACAAACACACAGAGCATGTTTTGTGGCTTTAGCAGAGAGACATTCTGTACTGGATTACATTAATGGGTTATTTACACCAATATCTCCCTGGTTTTAATGGCATGCTGCACATTTACAGTTCTAACTATGCAGTTATGGGCATAGACAGCAGCATGGGGATGAGCAGCAGGCTGTGGCCAAGTTACAGTCCAAATCATTACTGGAGAAAGGAAAAATCCTGACGTCTATAAGACATTTAGGGAGAAAAGATTGCCTTTACCTTGATATACTGTAAAACATATTACAAAAAGCTCTCCCTTCATTTAAACTGCTACCACGAACATATGCTTTGTAGTAGAGGCACACTCAGAGACAGTGGTGTGATCAAAAATAGCATTAAAAAATAATTGAGGAGCGTGGGTGAGGTCAGCGGGGGGCAAAAGAGCTGCTCAGCTGGGCCTCTGTCCTCTTTTCTCCTGAAGAATAGTCAAATAACTTTTGTCCTTTTTCTTCTAATAAACTGTATTCTTTCACCTTGTTGGAACACATAAAAGCAGGGAGGTAGAGGAGAATTCACAGGGTCGGGAGAAGACAGTCACAGGCCAAGGCAATGAAAGAATAGTGGAGTTTTTGCTCGGCTGCAGGAGACAGAAAAAGAAGCAGTGAAACCCCTCCTTTTCTTGCATGCATTTCACCAGCTCTTGTCATGACTGCCACTGAGATTCTTCCAGGTGAGTTCTCTCAGTCAGGAAGCCTCCTAATCAAAAAAGACTTTTCCTCCCACATCAGCTCTTTCTGCCAGTGGCTTGATTAGCTAATCTCCAGCAGCGGGGTTCCCTCCAGGTCTGCAGAATTTGCACAGGGAAACACCGATCCTCGGGGCCTCCTGTTTCCCTTTGTGGAGCTCTCTCTGCTCCCCTGCTGCTCCGCACTTAACTCACAGGTGTTGGTGTTATTGGGCCGCATTAGCTGAATAAGATTGAAAGTGACTATTCAAATATCATATGAACACAAGCTCTTGCTGTACTCCACCAGGATACAGGTTTACTAAAGGCAGGTGCTGAGTTGACAGGCTGCTTTAGGAGAGCTGTGCCGAGTTCCAAAAGCATGAAACGTGCACTGTACGCTGTTGAAAATAAACGTGCAAAGTATAATCCTGAAACAATGGGTTGTATCCTGCTGTGAAATAATGACTGATTTTTATTCATATAGGTAAGAAAAGAGGCATAGACCAGGCTGACCCATTTAGCAGCACTATTTTGGATGTGTGTGTGTGTGTGAGTGTGTGTGTGTGTGTGTGTGTGTGTGTGTGTGTCACTGCCTAGCAACAGTTGAGTCAGGTGGTGGGTGGTTCAGTTAGCAATTTATGAATTATATTGCACTGCCGATGAGATACACATCACAGGAGTTAACTTCAAGGTCGTTAATGCTTACATTAGTGCACGCCTCACAGTCTTTTAACACTACACTTTGATTGGATAGACTTCTGAAGTCCAAGTGGCTAAGCTACTTCTTCGTATTACTCATTTTTATGTTTCCTGCTACAGCGGCACTCAGTGCAGTTGGGGATTTGTCACCAAGATTCATTGGACGCTCATTATTTCAAATCTTAAATAACTTGATGAAAGCTGCAAGTGCGTGGAATGTCACTTTGTTAATGCCATAAAGGATTTTGTGTTTTAATTATACCCATTTTTTTTTAGCTGCCAGTTTGACCACACTTCAGAAAATGGACCGGAGATCAGGATACGGTGGTAGTAATGCCAGATGAACAGGCTGTCTAAGTCTGTTTGCACGCTTTTCCAGAGAAAACTGACCCAAGCTGGTTGTCTTTACCTTTAGGTAGACACTATCAGACACTGTCCTCTAATCAGCAGCATTGTTAGTTGAAAAGCTTAGAGAGAATGACCCAAATACACACCATCTATGCAGCATCTTGCAGTCATGAGAGTTATCACTGACCTCTCTAACACCTTTTCATACAGGGAGGTGTGCTTATGTTACAGGCCACTCAGCGTGAGTTGGACGCAGGCACATGGGACAGCTGTCACTGGTTGTTACTGTTAGCAGAGACTCCAATCTGCATACAGGTCACTGCTAAACCCGATTATTACACTAGATTACTGATTACTGCTAGATAAACCTCCATGTCCACATTCTCCCTCCTTCCTCTTTTTCAGGGAGTAGGTAAAGTGACATTTAAATCAACTCCCATCTGTGACAGAAAAACCAGTTCATTAAAACTGGGGAAACTCACCCATGTCTGACCCTGGTTGAGTTGCTCTGAAATGTGTCGATTGATGCCGACACCAGGAAATAGCCATATGCGCCCATTGTAAAGTTCTATACTGACAAAGGCTTTTGTGTTTTCTTACCTCCCTGCTGAGACTCTCCAATACTACACACCTACAGTTTATGCTTGACTCAACTATGGCTGATATCATTTGCTGCCGCTGACCCTTACATTAAACAATTTGGCAGCTCCAGAGGTTGTCAGGTTCATCTACAGAACAGAATCTGATGGTAGACTCTGTACTTATTAGCCTGTCACTATTACTCCTGACTTTTGCTGCCTGCAGACTTTGTACAGATCTATCATCTCCAAGTTATTTCTTATTACTGACAACGTAATATTGTAGAAGCATATTGTTGTACTTTTTCTACATACCCATATATTTTGTTAGTGTGCTGAAGGACTAAATGGTGTACGACACTCAGTATAAATACTCCATACATTAAGAAGGCCACACACTACAAGATAAACCCTAGTGAAGCAGGGTTGGCTACTGTGCTGTCGTACTAAAGGCAGACGTAAGTGTAACCAGGCACTGGAGACAATGAAACACATCCTGTCTTATATGAACATTAAGCATTGGTTTATTTTATCAGTGACAGTGTTTTGCGAGGATGGCCACAGTCATTCCATAAACCTCAACTTGCCTAAACCTGACTGAACTTTGAAGCTGGGAAGGCAGTATTTTTGGCTTCACTGGCAAAGGAAATACTACAGTATAATGACATCTCAGCGCATTGCAATTCTAGTAGGGTGAAAAGAAACTAGACTTCTGCATCTCCTAGCAGCTCTGTTTTCAGACTTTACAGAATCTTGCAAGGAGATTTCAGCCCAATCACACTTTTCATCATTCAGATGAGGTAGCGATAGCAAGTCTTTGGTGATAATAAGTAGTTAAATGAAGGACTCTCACTCAGGAGTCTGAGATCTGAACATAGACTGTATATAAAGGTTGAATAAACCCATGGGTTTGTGGATTGCCCTTTTAAAGCCCTGGGTTTGTTCTTTGGCAATTACAATCTTGGTCTATTGAAAACTGACTTAAACCTTAAATTAAAGGGTAAATTAGAGGATCTGACTGAGAACTGCAGGACATATGCAGCAATATGGTAGCAACTGTCACTAAAAAAGTAGGCTTTGCTCTATTATATGCCCTGCTTTGTCATCTATTTTTCTCTAAATGGGACCATAATTTACAAAATAACCATTACCCCATGTTCAAACCATTCTACACCTAGTGACTGAAAATATAAACTCATTAGGAAAATGTCTTCTGAGGTAACAGATCTAGGAAGAACTAGGGTCATTTTCTCATACACTTCAATATAATCTTACTTCCAGAGGAGTCGCCCCCTGCTGTTAGTAAAAACGCAGGTTTAAGGCACTCCTGCGTTAATTTCATTTTTCAGATTCAGTTATGTCCATCTTCTGTATCCAGTGTGTGGCTCTGAATCCTGGGTGAAGGCACAATTTAATGTCGGCTTGAATGTCTTTGCAGGTTTGAAGTGATCATCTGGTGGGACGCGCTGCAATAGGAGGGCCATATTCTTTCAAATGTTTGTTTTTTGTTTTGCTCTTTCTACAGTTCTACCTACTGCAGCTTTAACCACAAAGATCAGAAGTCAGTATACCATTTCTTTTGCAAGACATTTTGAGGACACTGACAAGTAGCCTTTTTGTTGTATGTATGAGGACTTGTTGGGTCCACATGACAGTGCAGTTGACTTCAGATCAAACAACTGACTTACCAATTTATCCAAGTACCAAAGCAGTCATTATGCTTCTTACATTATTCTAATAGCTGGAACATCCTTTGATAAGTGACAACACACATGGCAAATTGCATGAGATTACAGCATTACTGACTTTATTGTGCCAGTGGTAGAGACTTCGACATAATGCACCAGCTAGTGCAACTGATATGACTGTCTATTCTTCATCTACTTTTTTTCAACTGGATGATGACATTGCGCACCAGTTGAGATTTTTTTTTTAGCAGTTATTGCTACTTCTCCACCGTGGCATCTTTAACTGAGGTGCTCACTCAGGAGTACAATGCTGGAACTGATTCTTGGGATGCATTAGTATTTTCTCCAGCGAAATTATTCATAGGCAAAAGAACCATTAGGTTTTGATGAATAGTACCCTTTTGGGATTTTGTGATTAATTGATGACCAAATCCCCCAAGGCCTCCTCGGCATACACTGAGCAGGTAATCGCTTCTTTTTAGACAGCTCAAGGTACACCCAGGTGGCAAGGATGGGCTCCATTTTTTAAACTTCAATATAGGGAAAATGAAGACATTCACGCTGTCAAGCTGCTCCATTACAATCCTTCACTCTGCAGACCTTAACCCTGTCTTTATTAACACTCAGAGTCTCTTCTGTGGACCACAGAAAGATGCCGCGGTTGTGCTCGAAAGCAGAGCTTTGTTTTGTAGCAGCACTCACATCGTCAAGCGAAGAGTCATTAATCCACGTTGAAACAAACCTTGGAGTAAATCCAAGTCCCACAGAGAGCAACTGTATGTTACTAAAGGGCACTCAAAAATAGCAATATTCAAATTAGCTATGGGTGACATACTACTTTGAATTTATGACTCCATTTTGTTTGCCAAACTCAGATATAATGCAATGCTTCTACTAGTAATTACAGAATAACATCGAGAAAAAAAATCCATAATAAAAATCCTTAACGCTGAAGGTCAGAATTTGATAACAGGCAACAAAAAACATTATATTTTGAGGGTGTTTTGCTATAAAACCAGTAACATGCACTTCGACAAAGGCCCTTTAGTTTCAGAAATGAAAAGATCGATAGCACCCTCATGTCTGTAAATATGAAGCTACAGTCAGCAGGTGGTTAGCTTAGCTTCGGGGCAAACCACTAGCCTGGCTGTGTCTGAACCAGTAGTAGCACCTTTAAATCACTAAAGATCTTTTCTACAGCTTAAGCATATAACTTTTCTGTTATTTATTAATACTTTTTTACAGTTTAGAAAAAATACACAGAAACAACAAAGTTAAAATAATAAAGTTCAGTGCAGGGAGAAGCAGAAGTCCCAGGGGGCTTATTTGTGTGCTTGTATGTACATGTGAGTGTGTGTCGATGTGTGTGTGTGTGTGTGTGTGTGTGGCAGATATCAGTTTACACACCTGTACTGACTCCTCAGCAACAGTAATAATACATGTCAGTGTGAGTGAAATAAATAAAGCATGGACACATGGACAGTGCACTTGGACCGACAACAAAACAGTGAGCAGCCAAATGATTTTTGAAAGTATCTTTTGTAACGCTCGATGGAGGAGCAGCTTTTTTACCAGCAACAATGGGAAATGTCAAGCCACAATTTGGTGAATGCTATTGAGAACTGACCTCTGCAAGTGAGAACATTTTAGAATGAAGATCTCAAGTTTGACAAGTCAGAATGAAGTTGCTGAAAAGTAAGTCTTGAACTGCTCAAGAAGGTTCCTCATACTTGAATCCACCTTATACATAAAAACACTTATATGTTAAATAATAATGTAATAAAAAGTCGGCATCTAGAGAGGAAACGATATATAGAATATGTACAAGGGGTATGTGCCGAACAAAACATTTTTGGAGAACCAAAATCGAGTAGAGAATAGTAAGACAAGTATTTGCCCAAACTGCAGTATATTATATGATGAACAAGAGGAATAAGTTACACTATAACAAAGACTAAGGAGACAGTTTGTGGTGACAAGATGACTAACCTTCCTTGTTATTCTAATACAGGGGTGTCCAATCCTGGTCCTCGAGAGCCCCTATCCAGCATGTTTTAGATGTTTCCCTCTTCCAACACAACTGATTAAATGATCAGGATCATTATCAGGCTTCTGCAGAGCTTGAAGATGAGCTGATCATTTGAATCAGGTGTGTTAGAAGAGGGAAACATCTAAAACATGCTGGATAGGGGCTCTCGAGGACCAGGATTGGACACCCCTGTTCTAATAGATTTATGTCTTTGGAGATTCTCAGTCATTCAGCTCATGGTAACCCTTCATTAGAAGACCTCTGGACTTCTCTTTTTGGTTCTTGAAGACATTTCGCCTTTCATCAAAGAGGCTTCCTCAGGTCTAACTGAGCACAAAATAATTTAAATACAGTAATCCTTTGGCGGATTTCGTACGGATTTCGATATTGTGTTGGTCCCCCTTAAGTGGTCCAAGATGTTCTGAACCATTGGGCATGGACAAGAGGACCTCTCAGGGTGTCCTATGGAGACTGGAACCAGGACGTTAGCAGTGGATCCTTTGGGTACTCTGGCTTGTGCAGTGGGGCCTCTGTCAATCCAACTTGTTCCACTGCATCCTGTTGATGCTTGATCAGAATGGGGTGTAGGAAGTTTGGAGGTCAAATCAACATGTTGGGCCACTGTCATGTTCCTCAACATGATCCTGATTGGTTGATGTTGTTGCCAGGTGGTGGGGTGCATTTTCCTGCAGGGGTAGTCCAGTGACATTTGGGATTTCCATTTGCATGAGGGAGTGTGTTTGTTCTGGTACAATGTTTATTTGGGTGTCTAAGTCTCATCAACATGGATGTTAACATCCAAGGTTTTCCATCAGAACACCACATAGTACCAATATGATCAGTGTTATTCACTTCACCTGTCAGTGGTCAGGATGTTGGGGCTGATCGATGTATATGCTGCCTTTCATAATTATTGTCAAGACTGTAGACACAATCATCTTGTTTGAAAAGTTATACTGGACTTGCCACTGGACAGAACATTGGTGCTCCAGTGTATGGTCCATATGGAGGCTGGTTGAGGACCAAAACCTGGCATTTAATAGCCCCTGGGGTTAAATTAGTAAATACCAGAGGATCAATGGGCTAATAGGTTATTGGTTTTGTACTTATTACTTGCAAAATTAAGGAAATATATTTCCTCTTTGTTACTGCTATGTAACCTTATCTCACACATTTCAGTTCACCTACTACATTTGGAATTCATCTTTGATTCATTTTTGCTTTTCCCAAATCTAAAAGAGTCCTTTCTCTGAGGCAGCAGCACTGCACACACACACACACACATGCACAAACCACACACAGATTCTGCTCTTACTGACAAAGGCAGAAAGAACTAAATGCTCAAAAGTGTGGTTACACTAGAGTCGACAGTGCTCGTTGCCACAAGTGTGACAAGTCTTTTGCATGTAAGAGCAGAAACATGATCAATCTGTCAAAACATCCAGCGAAAATCAAATCACATACTAGCTCATCGTTCGTCTCCTGCTGCCCAGATAGGTTATGTAACCCTGCTACATTAACAACATATATAAGGACTGGTTAAGGACTTTAAAAGAACCCATTACACTGCTGCTTGTTTAGCTCACAAATTCAATGTGACATGATCAGCATCACTGAACCGTATTAAGAAATTCACAGTTTCTGTTTCAGAGTGCTTGGAGCAGGAAGGATTTATCAGCTTGGGGGCTGCAGGCAAACTCTTACCCTTTCTGGAAGTCTAATGTTGGAAATGGCAGTTGAAGAAGTACTCAAAACTTTATTCTTAAATAAAATCATTAATCCTGCACAGTAAAAATACTGCAGTCAATGTTTTACTTCAAGGTGAAGAGTCAGAGAGAGGAAAATTTTAAAATGCTTTTAATTTATTTTTTCTTAAAGACTCAAGGATTAAAATCTCAAGTACAAGTATGGGACTGATGCGCAGTATTGTTCAGAGTAGTAAAATCTCCATGTTACCCAGATTCATGCAGTGTGAGCAGAGAAGTCGCAGGATGCAGCCATGCAGGAAGGCCATTTGAAATGTGCAGGGTAAGTTAACACAGCAAAGAGGTGAGCAGGGGCCCAAAATTGCAGAAGCGTACAGAACATCTGGGTACTTCATGGCAAAAGCATGGAAACTTTTCTGGCGTAAGCACCCCTGAGCAATCACTTAGCAACTTGTAATCCCATATCGAGTTCTCCTTAATACATCCACGGGTACAGCCCACGCAGATCATCATTTGCACAGTTTCTACTGCCAGCCCATACCGCCGTGAAACTAGATGCCACAGTAAAAGACTGTCTTTTACAAATTGCTTGTGTTTGTATGCTGCTGAGTCGCTGAGATCCAGGTTAGAAAATGATTAGAAATATATGAATCTGGCTCTTGATCAAAATACACATAGTGATCAGGGAAGTTTATCCTCAAAGGAACTGTGTGTGAGAAATATTGCATCTAATGAACTAAATCACTCCATCTCCACTTCATTGGAGATGGATTTACATTTACATTCATTGGATTTACATTTCAATGTAAAAATAGAAATTAAAATCAAGAGCCATATCCATTCTGGGCTATGATGGAGGCGCAGCATGGGGGACTCCGTGGAGGGAACCTGCCCCTTTGCAGATATTAAGAAGCCTTCCAAGCTAAGACACAATGATTTGGCGGCTGTGGCTCAGGAGGTAGAGCGGGTTGTCTACTGAACGCAAGGCTGGCAGTTTAATCCCCAGCACCTCCGCATGCCGAAGTGTCCTTGGGCAAGACGCTGAACCCGAAGTTGCTCTCAATGGCAGGCAGGCACCTTGCATGGAAGTCTGTTGCTATTGGTGTATGAATGGGTGAAAGTGAAACACATTGTAAAGCACTTTGAGCAAGGTGTTAGACTGACGAATCAAATACAGGAAACAAACATAGACGGAAGTGACGGTGTACTGTTGCGCCCAGTGTGACCCCGTGTCCTATATGGAGATTGACAGCCAGCTAAACTCTCTCTTGCATCACTTCCTTTTGGACTGGATTAAATGCAAAAAAGTGTGAAACTGAAATGATACAAAATACATAAAAATACTCAGTAAAAAAATCATAATATGTCCACTTAAATCAAAGAAACATTTCCTCGTATGCATGAAGTGCATTAAAGAGTTAATTCAAACTTATCAGTCACACTACATGAATTCGAGATCAAACTTTACTATATCAACACATACGACATATCAAAACGTCTCAGACTTGCATTTATAACAATATAATATAATATTAATAATCAAACACAACTTGTAAACTTACTCAAATTGCCACTCAAAAGGATAGAAAGAAGTGGATTGCATTGAATTGAGAAAGACACACCAATCTCTGCTTTTCTTATGAGAAATCAGTACCTCCTGTTACAATACTCTATTTCCTGGTTGGTTAAACATGGCGAACTGGGCAAACCTGCGCCCCCTATGTTCCTGGAGTAACAACATAAAAACAACTCCAGTACAGACGGGAAGACATTGTAGTCATTTTTCCAAAATAAAACACCCTACAGACTCCTACGTTTTTATTATTTCTGTGCGGCCCGGTACCAAATGACCCAGTACTGGTCTGCAGCCCGGTGGTTGGGGACCGCTGCTATAGTACATTTAATACTGGCTAACGCAATCTTACTCAGTGGTCCTTTAAAAAACGCTTTAAAAAGTTACACCTGGATATGAATCCACAACA
Source organism: Dascyllus trimaculatus (assembly GCA_024666655.1). Taxonomy (NCBI): domain Eukaryota; kingdom Metazoa; phylum Chordata; class Actinopteri; family Pomacentridae; genus Dascyllus; species Dascyllus trimaculatus. Next base: position 5,746,394 of record CM045445.1, on the reverse strand, counting down.
ACAACTAATCATCTGTCCCCTTACTGGCACACTGCCAAACTTTCCACCAAATTCAATTACAGTCTGTTTCGTACGGTTTGACTAACTAACAAACGGACGAAAAACAAATTGGACCAATGACACAACTTCCCAGGTGGAGGTAATTACGCAAATAAACAGAGGTATGATCCATTCCAGGACCCATACAATGATGCATTTCAGACATCACAGGAATCATATCCAGCCTTCTCCTCACTACTTCAATTAACCACATTTGTAACATTATAACACAGATCCCTCCTCTGTCTCTCCCTTTCTCTTTCCCTTCCTTGTCTCTTTGTCTCTGCCACTCTTCCCTCTTTTTTCTCAGCGGAGACAATTAAAGTGTGGCAGGCCTTCATTTAACAAGTGCCGTTTCACCTCGTAAGGAAGAACACATGGCATTCTAATTACTGGCAGACAACACCGAGGCTTCCTCACTGTTTTACTGGTTCTCCAATGCAGCCCTAATGTACCTGACAGAGAAGGCACACCAGACCTGAAATTACAGGGATTAATGTTTCCAAGACTAAACACTTCAAATAGGCTCTCTGATGTGAGTGCCATGCAGGGGAGCAGGCAGAAAATCCACTTAGAGCATCATTGCTTTGGCATTATTCACTCTTGAAAGCGCAGCACGTTTCAGCAAGCTTCGTTGATGAATGTGCGCTCCTTGCCAGGCAAACTTTAATTTGGAGTGTTTAGTGTTAGCAGCACAATAATTGTCAGGATAAGGGAAAGGCAGACAGGAGGCCCAAAGGACGAGGCCTTGTAGTTGAAGCTAAATAGAAATGTTAAATGGTTTCTTTGATCTACCTACACTGGTTTCTCATTGAATGAAGTGCTATACTACTGTAATAAAACATTTGGATAACAGAATACGAGGTGAGCTAATCCTTTGAAATAGTGACACCAGCCAAGGTGAATCACAGTGCAGGCTTGCTTTATTTATAAGTCTGCACAAAGCACATATTAAGAAATATAAAACCTTTGCAAGCAGCACGTGGCCTAGATACACACTGAAGAGACAAAAAAAGAAAATTCACTGAATACATTTCATACTGAGAGCAGGTGAAACCTTGGTATGGGTCACTAAGAAAAGCGGGAAATAGTGTCAGCTGACAAATGACTAGTTCATTCAAACCGTCACGGAGTACAAGTGTACGGGTTCAAACAGTGAGACAGCAGCAGTTAGAGGGCTGAGGAGAAAATCAGATGTTTGGCATTCAGAAGATTTGGTTCAGCACATTTAAATTTGCTAAAAGCAATGGTTTTACAGTAACAATGGATCAGACAAAATGCTATATGTAAACCACGTAATCCATAGTGATGAACTCACTGATAATTAGCACTGATAGTTATGTCTGCAGGTTCCCTTTGCTGAACAGCTACACTTATGCTCATCGCTTTAGCATCGTGGACCCCAAATGTACTGCTTTGATTCACTCTCACTGCTTCCATATCATCGTTTAAAGTTGTAACAGGCAGATGTTAGCAACTCGCTGCAGTGCAAAGTGGAGCATTTATTAACTGAACATGGGTGTTTCCTTCTAAAGCTGCTGCAGAGCAAAACAGAGCTACAAGACAAACATGACCTGTGTTTTATAGGACACTTGAAATTAATGCAAGCTTTGACTTGCTCATGTTTAATATGTAAGTAGCTGCTAACAAGTTCTTTATATCAGCTGAAAATGTAGCAGTGTGTGGATGGTGTGTTTAACTTGTTGCAATGGCTCCAAGTGGAGAATAGATCAATGAATGCAGGTTGAAATATATAAGGTCTTATTCTGTACTGATAATCAAATTCTAACTGCTATCCTGCTATCCCCACCCCCCTCATCCCCACTCTCACCCCAACCGGTCGAGGCAGATGGCCACCTCCCCTGAGCCTGGGTCTGTCTGAGGTTTGTTTCCCTCCGAGTTAAAAGGGGGTCTTTTGTTGATTCCTTCCCACCTTTGCCGACTGCTTACTCATAGGGAATCCAAAGGCAGCTTTGGATTGTTGGGTTCTCTGTTCTTTTGTTTACAATATGTGAAGTGCTATGAGATGGCGCTGTATAAATGAAATTGAATTGAATTGAATTAAACTGAATTGTCTAGTTTCCTGAAACATCAACAAGTCACTGTGGTGCAGGTGAAGCATGTAAAACATTTGATTCATCTATTCATGACATTAGAAAGAAGGCTGTATAAAATAGCTGCCAACTGTTGGTTTTTATTTCAGCAGATATGAGTCCTCAAGTTTGGCTTTGCACTTTATGAACACTCTGAAAGAGGCAGTTCGGAGCACTTGGGTCAAGTAAGGGTTGACGATGACAGTCCAAAAGAGACAACTCAAACTATATACGTTTCATGACCAACATTTAGACCTAGCAGAATTAATGATGGTAACAATGTCAACAATGTCTCCTGCAGCCATTGGCAATGTTACTAATTATATCTATCCTATTTCCTTTATGACGTGGGGCATATTACCCTACACTGGACTCCCAGCTGCTACCTAAAATTAACACTATGTCTTACCTTTGTCAGAGCAGTATGTTACGTCCACCACTTGTTAAATTCAGCTTGGCTATCATGATCACAGCTCTGCTTCAGGTCTTGGAGGATTCTTTTTGCCTTGAGGAGTCCAAGCTAGTTGCATCTTTGGGATGTCTCAGTTTGAAGAACATCTGCCTCGTTTTAGTGATGCCGTTCGTGCTTTTGTGTTTTCCATTTAAATCCAATTTTGAGGTGCTGTAAGTCAAACAGACCCTCTCCGTCCCCGTGAGAGGGTCTGTTTGTCTCTGTGGAAGTTAAAAGTACAGTTCAGACGCAAACTGTGCCGAGCCGCCATTATCAATATGCTGAGGGGGTGTGTACTGTACATTACAAACTGATCGTATCATGTTTTGATATTACACTACAGCAAACAGAATTAGAATTAAGATCATCCCCCTTTAAATAACATTATCAGGTTATCCCACTTGATTAAATGAGCCTTAGGTCATATCAGGGAAAGACTATGGACTTTGCTGCCACTTAAAATTACTTTTTTACATGCTCCTTAGACACATTCTTGTTATTTTTTATTTTTTAAATAGTGACTATCATCAGTATTGAAAAGATTTATTGGTCCAATGTAAAATATGTAGATGGTATAAACTACATGTAAGGTATTAATGTTTTCTGGTATGAGAGTAAAAGTTAAATCAGTCATGAGAATCTGAGAACATGCAATAATCATGGGCTTCCACTGTGCTGTGACTATGGGCTCATAGCTCATATTGCATATTTGCACTGTGCATATCAAAATGTGTACATGATTAATATGAACAGGTTACACAGTTCAAGATCTGATACCCGCACCAGAGGGGTTGGATGATTTCAAAGCCACGTGTGGAGTCAAACACATGATTCTCATCAGGTCCATCCAGGTGGAAACAGACCCTGCGGACCTGTGATGGGCAAACAGAGAGCAGGATGCAGGGAAGGGCAGCTGCTTAGATCCATCTGGTGTGCTGGAGTCAAGTTGGGGTAGGGCACTGGGTTCACATGTATAGTCTAACAAAGAATAGGTCCAATGTATCGACCTCAACCATCACTCTCTTCCATCATGTCATTCTGTTGTACATTACATTGTTGGAACTGTTTGCACCCTGCAACATTTTCTTTGCTGGCTCCCTGTGCACATTCCCACATGTCCATATTCCATCCCTGAAGGCTTGTTTATGTTGATTTAATAGTGCTTTAAAAGCCATGTTTGCAGGAGTTGGGGGAGTCACCACAAAATTGATCCAGTCTGTCATGCAGCTTATAAAGCCCATCAGTGTTCTCCTTGTGCACATGAGAGAGTATTTCCCACTTTTCTTCCTCTGAGGCATCTTTTCATATTGTATATGTAAACCATGGGGACCAACGTAAGCTGATTTTTCTTTTTTTTTCAAATATATATATATAAATATATATATATAAATATAAATATATAAATATATATATATGTATATATATATATATATATATATATACATATGTGTGTGTGTGTGTGTGTGTGTATATATGTGCGTGTCTGTCTTATTTATACACACACACATATGTATGTGTGTGTGTGTGTATAAGACTGTTATATAGTCTTTTATATATGAAGAATGCACATTTGCCTATTTTTCTCCAATCATAAATCTGCATAATTCAGAGAATACTTTTTGCTTATTGTTTATTTGTTATACTTTTTTGTTGGAAACAATGATGCCTTATTTATTTATTCCCTGAGGTCTGTCACCGGCTGTCAGACTAGTCATCAAAACATCTTGAATGCATGTGAAGAGGTGTAGAGAGCAACAATGATAGTGATTGTTATGTATGTCAATAAGCCACAGCAGTGAAACCACCAGCCTAATATTGTGCAGGACTCCCTGTGCCACCAAAAGAGCTCTGACCTTTCATGGCATGGGCAGGAGACCAGCTCAGAACCTATGACTCCTTTCCGTGTTCACCAAGTTGTTTCTGAGCAGTTTTTGCTTTGTGGCAGGGTACGCTGTCTTGGGGCACAGCTGGCTGAGGCTGCTGTTGTCTGGCAGTTCTGTTGCAACAATGGTATGGTGGTGGGTGGTACGTGTCAAAGTAGAATCCACATGGATGTCAGTACCCAAGGTTTCCCAGCAGAATGCTGCAGCAAGTTTAGCTCTGTCCAAAGGTGAAAACTGGACAGGCCATGAGTTTCTGTTGCAACATCAAGGAGGTCAACTACTGGGCTTTATAGATATTGGTTCTAAATAGGCTGGCTATATCTGTCTGTATACAGCTATACAGAGACATAGAATTTTCTATACGAAACTATATAGAAAATTCCTAGCATATTTGATTCTGAGGAAATTATGATGTGTGATAATGGAACTTTACAGTGGCCCCAAAGTCCTAAACAATGTTTTTTTTTCTTTTTCTTTAAGGTTACGTCTTTGATGTTCAGGCATCTGTAGAAATATCTAAAATGACCTAGAAAAGCCAAGTACATCAACCAAATGGTGTCTCTATATTGCTGCTGGTGCTGAAAGGTTGATTTAAGTCCCATGGTGCTTGACAAACAGCAACAAGTGTCAGGAGGTGAAAGCACAAGAGTCACAAAAATAGTATTGGAGAATTTCTGCAACAAATAATGTCGGAGCAGACCACAAGCAAGTGTAATCATTTGGGGGTTTGATGGAGATCGCCTAAGGATATGCAGTTTACTGTTAGCAAGGATGGTCAGAACTCTTAATTCAGCAGTTGACATTCAGGGGAAACAGCAAGGACCTAATAAAGTCAAAAAAGACCTTGTCCTCTGGGTCCATGTCCATTTCACCTCAATTTCTCTTTAACCGTTTCGTTTTTCAGTGTACAACTGGATTGTATCTTAACATTGTTCTCTTTTCATTTGGCTCTCACAATGTGTGAATAATGAATCCCGATAAAATAGCAGGTAAGGATTGCTTGTGGAGGTTTTACTCTGGCAGGAAAATTACAAGCGAAAGACCCGAAGACCTCATTTGACAACAAACACATCTGCTGCCCTGATGCTCTGCTGTGTAAGCGCTGCCGCTGAACACAGAGTATGTTTTTTAAAACTATTCTAACCATGCACTTTGTGTTCCTTAGTTGTCGATGGAAGATCATTAGATGTACATCAGCAGCAGTAGGAGCAGGAGATCAGTAGGGTTCGACATCATTATCACATAAGTTATTTCTGTAGATGGTCAGCTTCCAGCTCCTGCCAGTCTGCAGTTCCACCCTGTGTTGCTGTTAGGACTGAGCGGAGTAAGACCAACTCAAGTATTTGCGGTCAGGTCTGGAATCAGTCAAAAGAAAAAAAGTTGGCAGACAGCAGGGGATTTATGGACTACGCAGTCAGAAAAACAAAGTTAGATGATAATAAATGTTTTGAATATTGCAGCTCCTTACGTTTTCAATTTTAGAAGGATGGCCTGATGCAAAGCTCAGCTACTGCAGCACAATGAAGTGTCACACTGAGTTACAGTAAAAGGTTTACACCATTTGCTCACTGTCAACATTCAATAATACACTTCCAGTTTGCCTGCAATGATGAGTCTTTCAACAACAGCAGAAAGGATAATATTTAATGAGATTAACGCTGCACCACTCTCATGCTCTCTAAATTTGGAGCTATGGCAAGGAAATGGTTAAGATGGTTAAAGATTGGAAGCAGGGGAAAACAGATAGCCCGGCCCTGTCTGCAAATAACAAAATCAATATAACAGCCCCTACTAAACTCACTGAATAAAATCTGATTTGTTAAATCTGGAGCCTTGTCATAATCATAGGTTGGCCATACAGCCGGCAGAAACTGCAGAAAGTCAATGTTTTGAGCCAAAATATATTCTCCCAGTGAAACAACAGTTTTTCAGTTCATGACAGGGGGTTCATTTTCATGTACCTCACCTATTTAAATTGTATTAAGTTTTAAAATTATGCTGCTACAGCCACTGGTTATGGTGCACCATTTCATTTCTGTGGTGGACTTTTGAAGGCATGCTGTGGGGTGATGGCCTGTGTGAGCCTATTTGTGGCTGTTTTGGGAGCCTGTTCCAGAACCCCAGCTGCTAGTCATCTAAACTGCATAGCCAGGAGCTGAGGACCTCAAATACCCCTGACTGCACTGTGCAGTTCAGGGCGGAGCTCAACGTTGCTGAACGTCGGCAATCTATTGACTGAATCCAACAGTTTGGAGTGGCGCTCAATGCTGCTCAATGTCGGCATGCTATTGGCTGAATCTAACATTAAACTGTCCCACGGGGACATTGCCTGCATGTAACGAGCGCCGTGTTACACTCCCAGCATAGTCAAAAACCTGTATTTGGCCCTGTATGTGGTTCCACTCTGAAGTGCATTAGATACACACATTCCTGAAGGGTGAGGGTTAGACTGCCACCAGACTGTTGCAAAATGAAGTAAAGTTGTATGTAATAAGACTGAACGCGATTGGTTTATGAAACGTTGAGATGGGTGGAGTCAAACGTTGAGCTCTGCCCTGAACGTCAAGCTCCGTCCTGAACTGAACATGTGAGCTCTGCCCTGAACTACACACTGCAGTCAGGGGCTTCTCGAGGACCTGCACCCCAGCCTTTGTTCTCCTCCCCTCCTTACTCCTCTGATTGGGCCACCACTGGGTTCCCTCCACTGTCAACCAATCAGCTGCAGCCGCCATCACACCTGGTTGTATAAATCCTCAACTAAACTCTCAGTCAGGGCGGCTGGGGTTTAGTGTGAACAGTGTTAAATGTTTTCCGTAGCCATCAAAGGCTGACTACTCAGTAATGTAGCTTTTGTTGGCAGTTGCTAATTCGGCAAGAGATATTCGAGTCTTAGTGAAGACGTTAATCTCTATTAGCAGATGAATAATTAGCAGCTGGATGCCCTTACAGGACAATCCATGCTCCACTTACTCTCTATTGGTTTGCCTATTTGTAGATTAGCAGAAAGTAAGCAAACAGGCATACACAACTGCTGTTTCAAAAACCGTTAAATTGTGTTTTAGTGTCCCTGTATTCCAGCTGTCCCAAGAAAAAAGAAAGAAAGAAAAGGAATTCTGCCATCATTTATTTATTATTTATATCTGTATTTTTCTACTGTGACATGTCCCACTCCAGATGATCTGCGGGGTGCTCCATTGGTTCATTGCTATCCCAGGCTAACCATGATGCAATGGTGCTATTTGACCTGGTAGTCCTGTCTCCAAGAAAGTCACGCTTCTAAACACAGAGATTGCAACTGTAAATTTGTACTCAAAGGAACCCAGTTATGCCAAGGAATCGTCATCGGGTAATGTATTTGTCAAGTAGCGAGTATATACTGAAGCTGAATATACCAGTTATACATTCATTGTGTACCTATTTTTTTCCCTTAAAATATCTCATCATACAGCATTATATCTACTTGCAGTGGCAGCTTTATTCATAAAACAACAACAACAAAACATACATAATAGAGCTAGTGATTACATTGCATGTAGATATGATTTAATTGCATGGGAAAGTAATTTGTAGGAGTCTGGGTTGGACCCCTGGCTGCAATCTGTTGATAATAAAGCAAAAACCTACAGTTCTCCAATTTAATGCTGAGCAAGGAATCTCAAGAGTTTAAGTAAATGTGTGTACGTGTGTGTGTGTGTGTGTGTGTGTGTGTGTGTGTGTGAGGTCAGCATATCTGCTTTGGGGCAGTGGTTTTATCTTTGAAAAAGTGTGAAGCTAACACATTTTGCTCATGACAATCATAAGCATGAGCCAAATCATCTCGTCCCGGCCTCTCCTCCCTCCCTCTCTGCTTTCCCTCCATATTCTCCTCCCTTTCTCTCCCACTCTGCACCTCAGCCAAGGTTATCTCATCCATCGATTCTTATCATCAGCTTGTCAATTGATCTATTACCCCTGCACCCCACCTACTTAATGCTAGCTTGATTAATTATTGCCCCCTCCCCCCGGGGCTGGGAGTCGGGAGGCTGCCAGCAGGAATTCTCCAGATTAAGATGAATTTTCATTGTCTTTGTTCCCTTAGATTGTTGGAGCCACAGCAACTCATGTTGAAACAGGCTAAATTATAGGAGCTGAAATAGGAACACATCTGGTGTCTATAGAAACTCTATAGACACCAGATGTGCACTGTATACCCTACATATTGTATGATCCACGCTTCAGTGTTTGCAAGTTTATTTTTTTCGGACTTTAATTCTCGGTGGCACTCAGTATTATTTAGAGGCATCAGATAATTTGTGAAATGGAAATGAAATTCCCAAATCCAATTTACATTTTCATGACAAGCTTCATTGACACTGTGATATGTTTTATTCCCTGATAGCACAGAAGAAGCAGGGAGCAAGGTGCAGACAGGAGGAGGGAAATGGGTTTGACTGCATTGTGCATAACGTTGGTTTTATCCCATTTCGGGGTTTCAGCATTAAAACCTCCTCATTTATTAGGCTTTGAGAATAAATGGCTACGGCTAAAAATGTAGTCAGAGCGTTTGTCATTTGAGGGTTCTATCAGTCTCAGAATTTGATGCCTATTTGTTCTGGCAGGAAAATGCCTTGTGGATATGAACAGATCAACATATTAACAGTCCATTAATGCTGCTGAATACATCTCCGGCTGCCAACAGCTTGTAAAAGACACAGCTTTGCCTTGAGCAACAGTTACTGTATATTTGCAGTGGCAGGTAATTCAAACATAATGTACAGAGCATTTCAGCAGACATTACTGAGCTGGATTATGGATTCGGAGATTCTCTGACATTTTGTGTTTGTTTAGGTCCTGTTGTGACAAACCCATTTAGCTTGTCCCCGCTGGTAGAACAACATTTTAATGCGCCATGATTATCTGTGATGTATGCATTTATCTATTTATTTTTGTCTTCTTAAGTTTGCAGCGTTGGAAAGAATATTTACATGAATATGTGTTTAGGAAAATCTCATGGTAGCTGTGCTATGCTACAGTATAGTATTCCCATTTTATTTCAATTTACCTCTGCTCCACTGCATTGCAGAGGGGAATAGTGTAGTTTTATTACTCATGTAGTACAGGTTCTGAGGCTCACATCACCAAATCTGCAGCATACAAGCATCTTTGTAACTAAAGATGATTTTCCTGTCTCTTATTTAACATATTTCCCATGTCAGACCTAGTTACATACTTGCAGTTCATGCATGAGAATGCAAAAAGTCCTCCAACCTTAAAGACCAACCATGACCAGATTGCTTGTTGGTGGAGTGAGCCAGAATAAATAGTCTCATGATGTTACAAGTTTAAGGCCCTACTTTGGTTTAGGGAAGATTTAAAATGCATTTAAACAGTAAACAAAAAGTGATAATCCGTGTTACATTTAAATGTTTTGTTGACCCGTCCATCCACCCCAGCCTCGTCCCTCTCTGGGCTTTGTTGGTCTGTGAAAATATTTGGATGTATTCAGGAGAACTAGACAAAAATGTCATCTGCTTGGCTGGTACATGAGTTTAAAAAGCATTCTAACTCCTGGGTTTGTTTCTGCTGTTCACTGCCCACTGCTCATTGCTCAGGAACAACTTGAAGAACACAGCAAAGAGCCCAAAGCATTGACCCAAGCCCCAAACTCCCCAGATCCCAGATGACTGAGCTTTCACAGGATGTGCTGAAACATGGTTGATCCATGGAGGCCCCACCTCCGCAGGACCCAAAATATCTTCTACCATCGTCCTAGTGGAAGACACCACAGGACACAGCAGAGGTCCTGTGTCTGAGCCCAGATGGATCAGGGCTTTTTTTTTTTTTTTTGGCTGGACGAGTTGCTGTGGCTCTGACAATCCAGGGAACAAAGACAATGAAAATCCATCTTAATCTGGAGAAGTCCTGCTGGCAGCATCCTGACTCCCAGACCCGTTGGGGGACAAGAGTTAATCAAGGGGAACTACAACATATTTGGCATGTAGTGTCAATGTAGCTACTGATTGGTGTGTGGACATACTAGTCCACTGTTATAATATTTTAATGTTTGTTTTAATGTTTTTTAAATTTCTTTCTATGTCTCTACTCTCTAAGGGTAAAACATGTAACTGCTTCTGCTCCCTTTTATCTAGCTTTTGACATTTTCTTTATATGAGGCCCGTGTCCTTGTTAGAAACAGATCCTCAAGACAACTATGAAAAAGGAGCTGTTTTATTCTGCTTCACTCTGTGCCGTCACTCAACCAGACAGAGAGCTCCTACTTAAAGACATCTTCAAGGCTGACATACAAGCAAGTCCAGTGAGGAGGCAGGAAGTCATGAAACAGCATCAGTCTCCAGTTTACACAACATAGGTGGGGCCAGGAGAGGTGGAATCAGAGACATCGCCACCATGAATAATAAGCAAATGCAGCTGTTGAACCATACATGCCCACTTTGGCGGAGCCTATCTTCCTCCGTTGGGTAATGATATGAGCCTGACAAATGGTCCACACAGTGCCATGAAAGGATAAACAATCGGTTTGTACCCTCCCTGTTGTCCTTGCAGGTCAGTAAGCCATGTAGGCCTTCAGGTGCTTCTCACTGCATAAGAACACACTTCAAAAAGACAAATTTCCTGCTGCTTCTAGATGCGGTTGGCTGTGTGTGTGTCTGCCAGTGTGTGAGTGTGTGCGTGGGTATGTGTGTGTGTGTGTGTGTGTGCATGAGAGAGACTGAAAGGAGAGCTTCCTTCCTCACTCCTTTTCTCACAGCATACAATATTCATCTTTGTTCTCACATGCTCAACACCTACTGAACCACGTAAAGTCCCTCCAAATGATGATTAACTGCAGCAATTACTGTATTGTTTAGCGTCTATAAGGTGTGCAGATTCATTTACCCTGTGATTCACCCTCACATTCAGCTGTGACAGCAAAGAAATACACTTTTTTTGTGTGTATTTGCAATATCCATCGTGTGCCATTCTTCATGTCATCTACAACAATCAATTATTGAGGCTTAAAAATCTGAGTCAGTGAACTGAAAGAGCAGATTTCTATCTTGAGCACTGCCAGTCACAATGGTATCTTATAAGCTCAGCTGAATGGATGTAATGATCATAATAGAGCTCTATTTGTGAGTCTGTTGTACCGTGGTCAGAGCTGCTGTAAACCTGAATGTGCAGGGGACGGCTAGGTGAGCCAAATGGATGCAAGGCTGTCTGCTTCCGGTTCTTCCCCAGCACATATGCAGTTTACAGTGGTGATGGTGGCAGATCCACAATTCAGAATGCTTATTTTATTTGAGTTAGTCCTCCAACTTCAGTAACTCTATGAGCTATAGACGGCCTTCACTGCATTTTAAGCACACCATTAATAGTGGCTGCTGTCCACTTAGAGGAGGTCCTGCTTTTGTGAATGCTGCTTCACTTCCTTACTGGGAAACCTAACGGAACCGAGCCATCATTACTTCTACCTGTGCTTTCTCCGCTGCGACAGGTCAAAATGTCTCCTCTAAAAAAAGGTCTACTGCACCGACAAGCGTGTCCCAGCCACGCCAGTCATTTTTGGGGCTGCCTGGAAACAATTTGTTGTAGTCGGTGCTATTTGTGGCATGTCTCTGTGTTTTATTATGTTTTCTTTCTTCCCAGTGTTTCTGTATTTGCAGTATTATTTTATTTTAATGCTGGTTGATTGCTACAAAAGCTCCCTTACCAGTTGGTGACACAGGAAACATGGAAATTACAGCACTGCAGTGTACAACCATGGTCAGTCTTAGTGTTTTAAATATAATGAAGAAAAAGGAACGCTCCGATGCTGGCCGGCTCTATTGTAACTGTTTGTGTTTGCTGGATTACACTTAGTTGAACAGATGTTTGGCTGCCACAAAGCTCGCTGAGTTAAGGCGTTGCCATGTGGGCGCAGGTCGCCAGCAGTGATCGTGAGTTTGAGTCTGGCTCACGACCCTTTGCTGCATGTCTCTCTCTCTCCTCTACACCCCATTTCACCCTGTCTCTCTCCCTCTATCAAGAAAAACAGAAAAAAAACTCCCAAAAAATAATTTAAAAGAACAAAAAAGTTTGATTTATTCTCAGATATTTGAATTTTTAATCGGTATGCTTCAGTTTGAACGTTACATTAGAAAAAAGGCTCTCAGGATGCGGACTGAACAATATGTCTGGCACATGTAATTAAATCTCAGTTAATACTGCTGGAGTCCAATTCTGAAAAGGGCAATGATGCAAATGTTAAGCTAAACTGTGATTTAATGCCCAGTTACTGGTGAACAAAGCTCCCTTTCTGTTTCAGTATAGTCATTTTTATTATGACCTCTAAATCCCTAAAAGCACACGTCCACAGTCCTTGGAAGGTGCACTGAGTTGACTGTAGACAGTAAATCCTAAGCTACCTTACATCTCACTTAGATGTAAATCACACATAGACAGACATGCTGACGATGTTACATTAAATTAGAAAGGACAATTTAAAGGACTCTTTTTGTTTTGAATGGGTAAAAATGGCATGACTCTACAAATGTGTGTTATTACAATCACATGCCTACTACATCAGTGGTTGTGGTTCAGAAGGGGGTGTAGACAGAAGCAGGGACTCCACAGGTCCCCACAGTCAAAAGGAAGCCATGGTGTAAACGTACATCTAAGCCATTTTGTAGTAGAGATGAGTTTTTTTAATGGCTAAATCAGCAGGGACTTTAAAGCATGATCAGCCTGCTATGCCTGGATACTGTGTGTATAAGACAGGAGTGTAAAATCATCACCCAAGAGAGGTATTTTTAATGAGGGGTCAATTGTTGTAAGGCATGTTCTAGTTAATGTCATATAAACAACTATGAATGTTATCTACTCCACTGAAAGACGCTCTGTGACCAAGATCGCAGCAAAGAGCCCCTCAGTCAACATGGCACAAAGCCTAGGCTAAACCTTAGACGAATCACAGCAGCTGAAGGCTAAACCCAATAATAACCCCATCAGATGGCTTATTATCATTTGTCTATTATGGATTTGGATGCTGCTTGTGATGTCAAGGAGTCGAACAAATGAAAGAAGCAATAATGTCTTTGTAGCTGCCTGTGTGGCCTAACTTCACCTTTTTTCAGTGCCTCCTCTTTTTCCTTTCACAGTGCCACTTACTCTCGAAGTGTTAACTATCCAAGGACATTGCTTAGGTGAAGAAAACAGCACAGGAGCAAGAGAGGCAGACAGTCAAACAAGCCAACCTGTGGGAATAGAAAGCGAGCAAGTGAGAGTGAGACCATTTATTTCTTTGTATTTCTAGCTCTTCCCAACCGCCTTTCCTCCCTAGCTTTCTGACAAACACCCCTCACCCCGGCAACTTCCCTCTCCTGCTCCCTTCCCCTGCTTGTCATTTGTGGTTTCAGAGTGCCAACCAAGCTTTGCGCCTCCAAGGGAGCTTCAGGCAAGTGTCACTTTAAGTTACACGCGGCGCGTAAAAGCCAGGCGCCGAGCTAGCGGTCATAGATCTGTGCAAAATCAGGTCAAGTGTCGGCATCTCTATCCCACCCTCCTGGTGATTGTTACATTTGGAGAGCAGAAGCTGGTGATTTGAAAAGAAGAAAAGATGGCACAATCAGCGCGCTAACCTCTAGCCCGCCTCCCCCACTGTCTCTTTGCAATCTGCCGGAGAGTGAATAATGCAGACATAACATAGGACTGAGAGCGAGCCAAGGGGAAGGAAAGGAAGAAGAACAAGTACATGGGAAACTATGCTGCATATAGGATCCATGTGTGTCAGCTTTCTATGCAGAGGAATGATTTGCTGAGGACAACAAGTGAACAGAAACACCAGCTTAGGACATGCAGCATAATTTCTGCTGACATACATCATAAGGGCTCATCTCAAATAGTCCTTAACGAGACACATTTGTATTAGCAACAATACAAAAACACACCATTATATAATTTAAAAGATCGTTTCTCCCAAAATGGAAACATGGTGGTAAAGAGAGCAAAGACACACTTCTCAGAGACAATGCTTCATCACTTTGCAGTGTTATTGTGAAAGAGAGGAGAAGACCTGCGGAACCAGCTTCAAAGGCAGCAGGCTTCCTGTTGCTGATACCTGAGTACTTCAGCTACATCTAGTGGCAAAGTTCCTACCCATGCATTTAGTGAGGACCTGTGATTTGTTGTTCACGACTCAGTGAGAGCACTTTACTCCCGTCCCGGCAGCAGGAAAAAGAGAGCAGAGAAGTGTATTAAAAGACAACACATTTTGTCTTTACATTCAGGAGCAGTGAAAAGTAGAAGATTTATGAATATATATGTAAAAAAAGTAAAGCATAAGAGTAAAAGGGGAGGAATGAAACTGTCTGATGCAGATGTTTTTCAAGCAGACTGACTGAATTATTAAAATGAAGAGGAGTTCAGAAAATTGTGAAGATTGTTTTGTTCCCCTTTTCCCAAAAGAGGCCCAGTTTTGACTTTTTGGGAGGGTCTTTATTAGTGAAATTACACCTCCAGAGGGCATTTTGTCACTGCTACATAACGGCTCCCACCTTCACTTCACGCTGCATCTCAGCTGAAAGAAGAACGACAATGGAGATAAGCAAGTCAGGGGGAAAAAAAGCCATGTGAAGTAAGAATGAAAGCTCTTGGTTCAGTAGTAAAGGCTGGAATGTCTGCTAAAAAGGATGGATCAATATGTAATGTGTGCAAATTCTCATTCAGCTTCTGTTGCACAAAAAAACATCCTTGAATGTATTAACATGAGAATGGGAGCACACAACTTTGAATTTATGTCTTAGAAAGAGGAATACCGAGGGAAATATTACTAATACTCAGGAAGTTAAACATGTTGTTCACTATTTCTAACCAACAAATAAGTTTCATACAATCCCTTATTTATCAAACACTGGAGATGTATATTTTAAAAGTCATTAGTCGGGTGTATGTGTGTGTGTGTGTAATGTCTGTGACAGAGAAAAGGTATTCATACCGAGTCGAACAGATTTTAGGTTTGCTGAAGCTCACCCAACACCCACAGTCAGCAGAAATGCATTGTGTCCTGATATAAAGCTTACAAAACACTATTCAAACCCTATAGACTGTGTTTGCCAAAGACTGCAACAGACCGCACAGTGATCTAATGGTAATCTAATGGAAATCGAGGTAAATCTAATGGAATACATTTTGCTCTGCAGCGAAGATGAAAGGAGCACATGAAAAGCCCCTGTGATTCAGAGCTGTTGGTAAAAAAGGCTCTCGGCTCCCATCCCTCAACAAGAGTGTAAATCAGTGGCGGCATCAGCCGAGATGTCAGAATGTGTCCCGACCAACCATACTGTGTCCTGGTGGGTGCAGGGAGGGGAGGGAGGGTGAGAGGTGGAGGATTGTATGTGACAGACTGAGTGAATGAAACACCTGGTGAAATCTTTCCTCTGTCTGTTAGCACAATCAATGTGTACGTAGCAGAGAGTAATCAAAATCCATTACTGAGTTTTGATCATGTCTTTTCATTATTGTGGAGTGCAGCGTTGAAGAGATAATACATTAGTTCTGTTAGTCTAGCAAATCCTGATTCTTTAAAGCGCGAAGCCGCAAGGTTCCCAGTGCCTCCCTGATGGGGACTAGGAGGAAAAATCTGTGTATGATCAAGGTGTGAACATAAATTACCATGGCAGCTCTGAGCAATAAGGCATGTGTGAACAGTAGATCTTAGCAGCACAGGTCAACAGTGGGTCCGGTGCTTATCCTTCCACATTAAAAGTAATGACAGGTCAGTGTAGTTATTACAGAAGCATCAATGAGATTGTCACATAGGGAAATGCTGATGTCAGATTTAAAGCTCTGCGTGCTTTTGTTCTTTGCCTTTTCTAATTATTTGTTTGTTGTGGGACATTTTATTTGTCATTAAAATCACAACAAATTAATCACTTGCCCTCACAGCAGCATCGTAAAATAACAGAAATTATGGCCAAATTAATGTTTTTAGAGAAGAATTAGAGGAAGCATCATTATGGTATCACCCTCAGTATGCTCTGCAAATTATATAGCAATCTGCTCGCTCAGTTAAGGTATGCAGTCTCCAAAAGATTAAGCTCACATTGTGCGTTGAAGGTGGAATTAAACAGAAGGAGTAACAAGTGACCCATCTAGGGACCATGAATATCCTACTAGCTTCTATGATGACAAGTTGATGATGCTGGTGCCTCTTGTGCACATCTGAAACTTGTGACCAGGTGGAAGCACTGAACAAAACCACACAAAAAGTGTCACCAAAATACAATAGTTAGGATTCATCCTCAGAGACCATGAAAATCTGTTGTCATTGATCAAAGTGGTTGTAAATAAATGCCACAGGGTTATGAACGGGTCAGCCTCTGAGGACAAAGAATATCCATACCAAAGTTCAGCATAATTTGTTGAGATAATTTACACTGAAGCAAAGGGTTTGAAAGACGAACTGTCTCCTGTCCTACATTACCCTGCTGCATCTGGAGACATGGCAATATGAGGCAGACAGAAAAGAATGTACATTTATTTACATTGAATGTGCTCACAGTTAGTTTATTCACGGTCTTATTTTGAACCCTAGAACACTGGCGCCAGATGACTTTCATTGTGTTGCCATGGTCTGAGCTGCGTGGGTCCTTGGGTAGCTTCATGCTGCTCACTGACGTCACAGAAGGTTGGTGCTTCCCTGCTCCCATGCCTGGTTTTTTTAACAGGCATGTGTTCAGGTGTATGTATGTTTTTCATTCAAATTCAAAATTTGTGGTTAAAGTGGGATTTGACAGGTGGAGGAGCCCTAAAACTCATTAGTGATGGTGTTACTAGTTTTTACGTTCTTAAATGTGTCCAGCCATGAAGTACTCTAGTGGAACACAACACTACCTGCACACACACCTCAAACACTGTGTGGTGAAATTCAAAGGTGATGTGATGTAATGGAGCTGATGCAATCAGTGTCATTTATCTGTGTGTCTGTTAGTCAGCAGGATTATGCAAAAGCTGACAAGCCACATTTACTGAAACTGGGAGTGGAGGTGGAGAATGGGCCCAGGAAGAGCCCATTAAAGTTTGGTGCAGATCAGAGGAGTGTTGTTGAAACTGCCATTGACATTAGCCTTCATGTAGGATCTATTTTCCCACTGCCCATCTGGTTTTCCTAAATATGGTGTATAACTGATAATAGAGTCCAGCTGGCTACTTGTATTTATTCATATCTATAGTATTTCTTTTTTATTATCATTCTAATAGACATAGTTCTCATTAAATAGCAAATCTGAATTCACTCTGCGTGTACATTTTACAACCTCTAGCCTCCACTTCAAAACAATGCAAGCTCAATGATGAGGAACTTGCCCATTTGTCTGTCTGTAAGTTGTCTTCAGTGTTTGACAAAATATCTGATGAAACACCAGCTGCTTTGGGAAAACAGTGGTTTGCCGATTTAGCAGTGAGCATTAAAAAGTCAGCTGAAAGTACTGCATTTTCCAGATACACCACACATATTCATGGGTTTAATCTGGACAATCAAATGAACTTACTGTCTTTATTTGCATTGCACTCTTTACTGTAGAAGAAGATCAGAAGTTAAGTGGATTCAGTATGCCCAGTAGGATTTGGGTTAAGTGAGTTCTTTTTGGCATATACAGTATGTATTTTCATTTAAATATTTTTCATTAAAATCTTGTCCTGGGATCTTTCTGTGTGCAGTTTGCATGTTCTCCCAGTGCCTGTGTGGGTTCTCACCATGTGCTCCAGCTTCCTCCCACAGTCCAAAGACATGCTGAGGTTAATTGGTGATTCTAAATTGTTCATAGGTGTGAATGTAAGTGAGCTTGGTTGTGTTTCTGTCTGTTACCCCTTTTCCACCAAGCTGGTTCCAGGTCTAGTTCGGAGCCAGAGCCTGACTTGGCACCAGTTCTTTGTGTTCCCACCACCTACACTGCAAAAAAAAGTAGCCTAAATATAAGATAAAAACACAGAATTTGAGAAAAAAAAATACTTAAAAGCAGTGAAATTATCTGTCCATGCAGCAAGTAAATTTTACTTGGTAAGACATCTTGAAATAAGTTTTTTTTTTCAAATCTAAGATTGTACTGTAAAATCACGGACTAAAAATGAGTAATTAACTTTTAAAACGAGCCAAATTATCTATCGTGTCTGAAAATAAGATTTTAAATCTTGGAAAGTGCCAAGTAATTTGCAGTGTAAGCACCGGCTCCATGTGCTAAAAACTGGTGCTTAGCAAGCATCAAGTCTTTGCTGGGCCAGAGCTAAGCACCAAGTAAGTCAGGGACTGGGGGCGGGGTTATGGTGACCAGTGATCAATGATGGAAAGGGACACACAAGCAGTAATTAGTGTCCTTTTTCTCCAGGACGTCTCTGATCCGATCGTAGATGTATTGGAATGACTCCTGGGACACACGAAAGTTCTGCACAAACTGTTGCCCTGAAATCTACTACAATTGTGTCCCACCAGTAGCACGATTGCGGATGTGGATTTTTTTTTAAAACAGTTGAAAACAGATGCTAAACTCAAACAGCAGTGGTTGGAGGAGGAGACCCAGTGCTTCCTGGCACTGTGGTGGAAGTGTTGTTGGGCAAACAGCTACGTATGCAGTGACGTACTGACATTTTACAGTGACCCAATGGCGTGGCTCCAACTTGGCTCCTTGCCGATGGAAAAGCAACCCGGTTCTTAGGAGGAACGAAATTTGAACCAACTAAGCACCAGAACTAGAGCCAGCACCGAACTAGCACCTGGTTCTTCTTGGTGGAAAAGGGGCATGTGTGGCCCTGTTATTGACTAGTGACTGGTCCAAGGTGATCCCTGCCTTCACCCTGATTCATCTGGGATAGGCTCCAGGCCACTTGCGACCCTACAGAGGATAAAACGGTGTATAACAGTGAAGGGGTCAAAGAATACATAAAAAAACAAGGTTCAATAATTTATAATTACAAAAAGTTCTGATTAGTCAGGAGTAGGCAGAGTTTAAAATATTAAAACACACAAGAAACTGAAATTCACAGCAGGTTTTACAGTTGGTTGGCAAATTCATTAAAATATGCAGTCATTAAGTTCAGTGTATATGATGGAATAGTGGTATTAAAATGTGTCAGAGCAACCAAATTTGGGCGTTTATAGCCAAATTGTCCCTGAAGTAAGATGGGGACCATGGCAACAAGCCTTCCTAGGTGGCAACTTTTACCAGCTGACTGACAACTTCAAATCCTTGTTTACAGGATACCTAGTTTCCTACAGTGTATGTCCATGTACCGGCTGCACCACTCGCTTAGCTGTGCTCACTCCAACACTAAAATGCAAGCTAAACATTTCCAAACGAGTCCACTCACTCCACAGGAAGACGGATATGAATAAATGAAAATAAAACATGACCTTACTATATAAAAAAAGAGCATCTAAGACAATCAGATAAAACAGAATTGCATATTGGTGCAATGTATGTCAGAAAACATGCATAAATCTTTCTTTTTCCTAATCTCTGCAGGCACCTATGCATAATTCCTTCAGTAGGCTTGTGTGAAACTCACTCAGTGGCCCACCTTGCTGTGACAGGAGGCCTCTTATCTCTACAGTG
The DNA here is from genome assembly GCA_024666655.1 of Dascyllus trimaculatus. Taxonomy (NCBI): domain Eukaryota; kingdom Metazoa; phylum Chordata; class Actinopteri; family Pomacentridae; genus Dascyllus; species Dascyllus trimaculatus. The sequence goes on along the minus strand of CM045445.1, from coordinate 5,726,365 downwards.
GAGGCCTTTGGATTTCAACAAAAATCTGCCTTCATGAAACTTTGCCAAGAATACAGAGAATCCTTTACTGCTACTGTGTGTGGTTTGGCACATGATGAGAGCAGCCATCATGCTGGAGTAGCTTCATTACACTATTCACATGGTTCATGTGAGGGTCTGCCTCAGCTCTACATTTATTAGCCCCTTAAAATCAATGATCTGTGAACGGTCCTGTCAGCTGATGTGGATATAAGAATCATCCAAAGTGTCTGTCGCCCTAAAATTGGTTATGGATTGCAATTTAACATAAAAACTTTTAAATATATATCACTGTACCTGCATATTTTATCGAATTTGGATTCACACCATTGGTATTTAACCTCCTAGTTTCCTCTTCAACACCCTATAGAAGAAAAATAATATTTGAAAAGTGAAACAGTGGGAGCTAAAATGTGACGAAGGACATTTAAACAGTGCTCGCTTCTCCTTCTTCTTTCGTCTCACTAAGTGGCATAAATGAACTCAGTGGTTTAAAGCGTTTTTAAATGGTGACCCCTCAGAGCAAAGGTGTGTTTACCAGTGACCTCTTGTCGCTGACAGTGTATGCAGTCAGACACATTTCGACGCATTCAGCAAAGTGTTTTCTTTTCTTTGTTTTCAAAAAAAAAGGACAAATCAGTGGAAAGTGTCAAAAGCGAACATCATTTTGGCTCACAAAAAGATGCATTTTTTCTTTCTCTCTTAATCACCTTGTGACCCTTCATGTTTATCCTGTGACCCCCTTGTTCAAATGTATGAGAACTGTATTTCCCAGTAACTTCTTCCTGACTTATTTTTCATTTGCTACTTTGTCTGTGACTTATAGTGATGCATTTAATCTGATCCTTAAAGTCTGAGCTCAAAGTTAGTAACCTCATGCTTAACGCTTCAGTTAAACCGCAAAAGGCCAAGCAGTTAATCAAAACTAAACCCCACTGAAAACTAAAAATATTAAGCACAAACTGAATATGCTACAAAAAAAGAAAATTACCATAATTTTGAGTAGCAAAAATAGTCTGAATTATCTCACAGCAACACCTCATTGGGTTTTCATAGGACTATTTTTTCCACTTCCTTCCCAGGAGATCCAGAAATGTACTGTTTGGCATCTGTAGACAGATTTATATATTTGTTCATCATTAGTAGCCGAGAAGATCTTAAACCGGTGATTTCAGGTCATGCGTTAAGTTAACCTGATTATTTCAGACAGACTTGGATTAGCTTGATCTTTTAAGTCTGAGTTGGAAGTCAGGCCTTTTTTAAAAAAAAATAAACCCATTTGTGGCACCTCCTGCTCACTGACTTGATTTAAACCTCAAAAAGAAGAGCAGTACACAAAAAACTGAACCTAGACACAAAAAATGATATGGTTAAGTTAACTTGACTATTTAAGACAGACTTGGATTGGCTTGATCCTTTAAGTCTGAGTTGGAAGTCAGGCCTTTAAAAAAAAAAAAAAAAAACCCATCTGTGTAAAACTGATAAGGTTAAAAACGTGCTCACTTTGTATATGTGTGCATACAAACTAAAACCCTTTGAAAAACTATGCGGCCCCCCAGTGTCTTCCTGAATGAGGATCAGTGTTATTCCTTTAGTAATATATGTACACAATCTGTGTTGTGTTGGACTTCATCGTGGTTCTGAGACATTAAGTGGGTCATGGGCTGTTCCCCTTCCCAGTGGCAGATTGTGTCAGCAGGCACTGGACCAACTGGCCGGGAAGGCCCTGTTTAATTTTTCACCATATTGCAATATTGTATGGTATTAAAATGCATAGAAAGAGGAGAGTCATTAATAAAGCATAGCACAGTTAGTCACACGCCCAGACATGAGCCATACCCCCGACACAGACGCACACACATTTGCACACATACAAGAATACACAATCTTTATTTGACTAAAGATTTGAACAAATGAATGTTAATATATTAGAAACTTAACTGATGCATAATTAGAGTATTAGACTCCAATTTTAATTTATAATAATACATTTTTAAATTAAACATTTGAACTACTACAAATGTCTGAACTTGCTCATTTTCATGAAAGAGAAACTCTCTGTGCTGCAGCCAGTTTGTTGGTTTACATTGATCTACTCACTAATATCAGGGTAGAGAATGAAAAGAGACCACTTCATACGGGGTTCATTGTAGACAGAACTTGCCTGGCTTGGCCTGCTTTGTTTTTCAAGAAGTTCTACATGGTTATTTTGGGAGACATTAATTTATGCTAAGCCCGTATTTGCCCCTCTGCGGGTGCAGTGACATAATGCTATAAGTCACACTAGACTCTAACAATAGCCACAGGCCACTGGTCAGCTCTGTTTTTAGATGACTGTTGAATCATTTGAAAAAAGATGTCACTTGTTGGCTATTAAGTGCTTTGCCGTTTGTAGCCCGGGGCAGTGGCTAGCCAAGATAAATAACCTTCTTGCAATGTTAGCTGAATTCTTTCCTGGCTAAACAACTAAGCATGACATGGGGGGCTGCACAGTGTTGTTTTAGCATTGCTCCTGATTTTTGTGTCAAAAGAAATGGTTGACAAAGACATTAATGTTTTATTACAGCCCATAAACACACTGTCAACACAGCCCACTGAACTCTGTATGTCAAATTATATGGCTCAGGCATCGCAGACGTCAGCAAAATATCTATTCTGCAGTTTCCTGTGAGAGCATTTCCCAGTTGTTGCTCTCAACTCTGTTTCCAGGAACGGCAATCCTTTGATTAGTCAGTCAGCCTACTACCTTGGACCTGACTGAAATATATTATAAATCAACTATTAGTCATATTGCAATGACCTTTTGACTTACAATTTTCAGTAGTTTTAAGTGAAACATTTCCACAAGTATGGTTTGCTATGAAATCTGAAGCAGATCCATTGGTGATCTCTTAAAGAAGAATTCATTTATTTTTCAACCTGGTGTAATTTTCATTCATGAGGCTATTGGAAATCAAAGTGTACAGATTCAGGGAAATGGAGAGTCGCACAAAACGGCCACATTAATGAGAAACATGCAAGGATGAAATAAACCTGAATTCATCTTTAACTATTGATCTAGCAAACACTATCAGGTGAGAATACTGATTGGTCAAATAATAATTGAAATTTTGCAAAACTAACTGTATTCCCTTCAGCCTGAGCTGTGCTTGGTCTTTAGTGATGTGCTGATTTGCACATGTTAGCAATGCTAACATGAGAGCTGCTGTGGTGAACATAGTAAAAATTACACATTGCTAACAGGAGTATTTATTGTTGTCATTGCAAACATGTTAGTACAGTGATGGTAGCATTTAGCTCTGAGCTGTACAAAGCTGTTATCATGACACTCTTGTGTCTGCCCACCACCACCCTCTCCTATTTGCCAATCAGTACACATATGTTATATATGTTGACTAGCCATCACATCAAAAACAACTGCCTAATACACCGATCAGCCACAGCATTCTGACCTCTGACAGGTGAAGTGAATAACATTGATCATATTGGTACTATGTGGTGTTCTGCTGGAAAACCTTGGATTTTAACATCCGTGTTGATGAGACTTAGACACCCAAATAAACATAGTCCCACAACAAACACACTCCCTCATGCTAATGGAAATCCCAAATGTCACTGGCCTACCCCTGCAGGAAAATGCACCCCACCTGGCAACAACATCAACCAATCAGGATCATGTTGAGGAACATGACAATGGCCCAACATGTTGATTTGACCTCCAAACTTCCTACACCCATTGTGATCAAGCATCAACAGGATGCAGTGGAACAAGTTTGATTGACAGAGGCCCCACTGCACAAGCCAGAGTACCCAAAGGATCCAGTGCCAACTTCCTGGTTCCAGACCCCATAGGACACCCTGAGAGGTCCTCTTGTCCATGCCTAATGGTTGAGAGCATTTTTGAGCACATAAGGGGACCAACACAATATTAGGCAGGTGGTCAGAATGTTATGCCTGATTGGTTTAGTATGAAGATCCCCTACTGTGCTACCAAAAATGACCAGTCTGGGGATGGACATGCTCCGACTGACAGACATCTCTGGTGGTGTCGTGAGGTGTCTGGCAGCTGATCCTTCAATGAACAAGGATCTAGAGAGTTTGGAAGCCAGAGGTGGTGTGATTGGTCTACTGGTTGGTGATTCTCAGAGTAACATCCACATGAATGCCAGGACTCAAGGTTTCCCATCAGAACATTGCATTATAGCATTGATCATTGTATGAAATCCAAGGAAAGAAACCAAGTCATGAAGAATAAATCATCCAAATCCATCAGATAATTTGGCTGAAAAAACAGTGCTGTGAAAAAAGTATTTGATGTCCTCTATCTTTCATACTTCTCACACTTAAATGTTCCAGATCGTCAAACTAATAATTATATTTATTTGATAATATACAGAGATAACACACAAAACACAAAATACTGTTTTTAAATGATTTATTAAAGATTTATTGAAAACCTATATCACCCCTGTGAAAAAGTATTTGCCCCCCAATCCTATAACTGGTTTTCCAACCTTGGCAGCAACAACTGGAATTAAATGTTTGTGATAACTTATGATCAGTCTTTTACATCACCATGGAGGAATTTTGACCCACTGTTCTCTGTAGAATAGTTTTATTTTGGCTACATTACATGGTTTTTGAGCACAAACTGCCCTTTAAGGTCTTGCCACAGCATCTCAATTTGACTGAAGTCTGGCCTTTGACTCGGCCACTCCAAAACTTTCATTTTGTTCTTTTTGAGCCACTCACAGGTGGACTTGCTTGTGTGCTTTGGGTCATTGTCATGCTTTGTGATCGAGATTTAGGTCAAGCAAGCTTTAGATTTTGTAGTAGAGAGCAGAATTCATGGCTGCATCAACTATGACAAGTCATCCAGGTCCTGTGGAAGCAAAGCAGCCCCCAAACCATCACACTACCACCACCATGTTTCACTGTTGGTATGATGTTCTTCTTTTGAAGTGCTGTTTTAGCTTCACACCAGATGTAACAGGACCCAAGTCTTCCAAAAAGTTCCACCTTTGACTCATCAGTTCAGAGGATGTCGTCCCAAAAGTCTTGGAGCTCATCTACATATTTTTTTTGCAAATGTCGGACAAACCTTTTTGTTCTTTTTGGTCAGTAGTGTTTTGCGCCTTGCACCTCTCCCATGGATCCATTTTCACCCAGTGTCTTCCTCATTGTGGAATCATGTAGACGGACCTTAACTGAGGCCAGTGAGGCCTGAAGATCTTTTGGTGTTCATCTGGCTTCTTTTGTAACCTCCTGGTTTAGATATCGATATGCTTGTAGAGAAATGTTGGTAGGCTGACCACTACTGGGAAGGTTCACCACTGTTCCATGTTCCTCCATTTGTGGATAATGTCTCTCACTGTGGTTCTCTGGAGTCCCAGAGCCTCAGCAATGACTTTGTAACCCTTTCCAGGCTGATAAATGGCAAAGTCTTTGTTTTGCATCTGTTCTTAAATCTCTCTATAACATGTTATCAGTGCTGCTTTTTGAGACCCTTTAGCTACTTCACAATACCAGACAGGTTCTATTTGGTGACGTTTAGATTCAACAAACATGGCAGTAATCGTATGAGTGTGACTGCTAAGATTGGACCCAACCGCCAAATGGATTTGGTTATTTGGTAGATTGGTAGCTAAGGGGGCAATTACTTTTTCTGAACAGCACTTTTTCCTTCAATAAATGAAATCATGATTTAAAAACTTCATTTCGTGCTTTCTTGGGTTATCTATGTCTAATATTAAAATTAGTTTGATGATCTGAAACATTTAAGTGTGACAAATATGCAAAAATAGAAGATAGACTTTTTCATTGCAGTATTTGATCAGTTAAATATCAGATCAAAGCTCTTAAGACCAGGCTGTCTTTCTTTTTTAATATGACTTTTTTTAACAGGTTTTGCAAAATGTTGTAAAAAAAAATTGCTTCAGCTCAGACTGAAATCGAAAAGGCAACATGACAACTTCATAATGAGCTCTTTAAAACAGGCCGTTTTATTATTCCTCTCAAGGACTATGCAGTACAAAATTACCAACCTTGAAATATCTCCGTTATGACTCACTGTGGACTCGGTGATAATTTTCGTCATGATTCAGACCCACTATATAACCGCGTGCCAGAAGAACATTAGATTGTGCGACTAAAGTGGAGACATGGCTCAATGAGGTCTGCTTTAATGGTGTATGTTTGATCCTTTGCCCTGGCACAAAGGAGCAAGATTATATGGTAATTAGGCCACTGGTTGAAGGAATAAGCTTTTGTGTTCATGAAAAGACCCTGTCAGTCAATGACATAACACAGAGACATTTTGCGAATAAAATAAAAAACTTCAAGTGTTACGCAAGTCATTAATTTTCACATTGGATTTCTGCCTGTAGTTTAATCGTTGGTGCATGGACACAGTGAGGGACGTGAACAGTCTCCCCCTATCAAAGTTATTGAAACAACAGACAGTAAATCCCCCTACAAGGTGACCTACAGAGTCATGAACACACTGGTTTTAAATACAGACAAAATGTATCCTTTCTAGCTATTTTTAATCCATCATTTTATGCATACTGTGTGGAGCGCAGTCTTGAAAAATGATTTAGTTTGCATTAGAAAGGGCACCTGGACAGATGGTCCTGCACCAGCTGGACTTCTGTCTGTGTACATGTGCCCTATTAAATCTCTGCATTTTACTCCTTCGTACCAGCGATATCATTTGTTTCCAGTTCCGAAACCAAAAAGGAAAGATAATACTTTGAAGGGCAAAGTATGTATAATATTTGTCACAGCAATTACAATTTGATGAGACAGAAAGGACATCTGGTTGAACAAGCAGACAAGCGGTGACCATGCTCCTCCACGTCTCACGCTGCAAAAAAAGCTGTCTTTACTGTGTCCGTGCATGGCGACCTAATCAGTGATAGCAAGGCCGGTAAGGGAGGGTGGCTGAAGGGTGAGTACAAAGCAAACTGTCACCATGATTGATGAGTTAAACCAGAGAGAAGGCTTTTATCTTCCTTCTCCTTTCATTTGAGCTTAATTTTAGTAAAACTGCAGGCACAAGGGGGAAGCCAACTAATTTTTGGTGACCAGATGTACCAGTGCAATCCTGGCACGACGCACGCTCGGGAAAAAGAAACTGGAGCAGGGTGAATACATCGGTATACATCCTCTACAGGTGGAGCTGGAGTCATGAAAGGATTATGAGCCAGCAGGCTCCTCGCCACGGACTTGTAAAAAGGCCTTGACACTGTCCTGCACAAAAGCAAGACACCAGGAGTGAAAGAAAAGGACAAAGGACTACAAAAGGCATGGATGTGTTTCCAGACTCTTTGTAGCTGCTGTGCGTCTCTTTGTAATAGGTTTGGATCTGTTTGTGTTCATTTTCTGTCTCTCTTTCAGTCATTTTCTGTACATTTTGTTTGTTCGATCTCTTTTTTGTTGATTTGCTTCTGTTTTGAGTCATTGTTAATTTCTTTGTGGTGGTCAGATTGAAACTCCAGTTGTTTCTAGATATTCTAGTATCTTTGCATTGCCTAGTTATCTGAAGTCTTGCTGTAGTTGTTTTGAGTTTTGTTAAAGCTGTAATCAGTTTTGTGTTGTTGTATATGAGAAATTTGGTCTATCTTGTTCTTGTTTTGAGTCATTTTGAGTCTAATTCCACTTATTTTGAGTCTCCTTGTTGTTGTTTTACCTCATTTTTAGTTTTTTTGTAGTTGTAAATAGTTTAGTTGGGTTTTTTGTCGCTGTTTTGTTTTGTTCATGCAGTTGTTACATGGATGATCTGACTGAGTGACAAGAAATCTTGGGGCTGATCCCAGCATTTTTTTTTTCTGTGTTTGCATCTGCTGCCACACAGGTGTCAGAGTGAGAGATCACACACTTCAAATTGTTTACGGCAGCTCCAGCTGAAGTGACAAATGTCAGTGCATTCATTTTAAACTTATCAAGACAAAGAGTCCACAAACTAACGGCTCTCTCCTGACGTACATCTTCAGGCTACTTGGTAAGTCCACATGCTAATCTTCGAAATATTAAATGAAAATAAATAAAGAGAGACAGAAAAAGATAATTAGGATTGGTTCCTGCTTTGGGGCAAACAAACTATGCTGTGTATTGTTGTCAGAAAATGGAGGTATAGGCTACTTTACACAATTTTAATTTCCAATTAATAATTGCTAATTAACAGAAGAAGCCAAACCCACAGACAGTTGTTAATGCATAGCTAAAAAAAACACTCAAAGAAGAATGAGAAACACACTAAACCTCTGCCCTTATGACACAAGAATGAAGAGATGTCTTCAGTCGTAGTTTTCAACTGAGAAAGTTGTCATTAACATTCGCCAAGAAAGCATCACTAAGTCACAGTTTGAACCTGCAGCTCTGTCAGGTGTAACCGATGGGTTGCCAGTGCAGGACTACAGTGTAGCAGCTTCAGTAGCCTACAGCACTCAGCCAGCACATATAATGTCAAACCACTCCAGCGGGTACACACAACCCTGCATGTAGATAATGTTACACCCATTATAATCCAATATGCTGCAGCCACAATCATAACAACCAAACAACTATGGCTAAAGCTACGATCACAGAGAGCGTCAGTGGCAGCTGGTACTGAAGTGCTGCCCCCTTCAGTAGTCCAGAGAAGAGATGCTACATTAACGTGTTTAACCATAAAAAAATAAACAATAGTTTAGGCACCTGGTAGTCACGTTAGCATTTACTAAAATAGTTTTCAAATGGCCGCCAGGATAGCTCACTGAGTTAGAGTGTTACCACAGGCGCAGGCTGCCAGCAGTGGTGGTGAGTTTGAGTCCGGCTCACGGCCCTTTGCTGCATGTCTCTCTCTCCTCTCTCTACTGACTTTCATCCTGTCTCTCTCCTATCATTAAAAAAATGTAAAAACTTCCCCAAACACACACACACACACACACACACACACATATATAAATTATGTTTGGTCAATTTTTGTTTGAATATGTAAACTTCCTACTCTCTGGTTGGTTGCAGCAGATTTCCCATAATGCACAGCCCTGGGCACTCCAGACACTTGTACTTTTGTTAGCACAATATCAATATTGGTTTTATTCTGCTGCCCTCACTGGTCCGGCAGGAGACGCTGGATAAAGTGAACCCACTGAATTTCTGATTATGATCCTGTACTCCCCAGGCTATGATTTTTTTTTCACAAAACTGCCCCCCCAAAAAAAAAAAAAAAAAATTAAAAAAATAATAATATAATCGCAGCTAGTGACTCTCCATCAGTCTCACTGTCTGAAACAGAGCTAGGTGAACAAACAGACTTCTGCCTAGGCCGGCTGCAGCTGACTATGTGTTCACATACATGGTCTATTACATAGTGCATATTACTATATGATCAGCACAGCTCAGTATGTCTCTATGGATCAAAGGGAATGCAAAAGTTATTGCAAGATAATGCAAAACATATTGAGGAATACGGTATAAATATAGCCACCTATAGGGGTTACACACTGCTCAAACACAGAACATTCTGTTATGTATTCATTATGTTACATTGTAACATTACTTGTTGTTATGAAAGGTATACATTTTCAAACTAAAAACCTTTCCCCCGCTAGCATGTGAGGAAAGTAGAGTATAATTATTATTTGTTCACAGTATTTTGGTGTTTTTCCCAAAATGTCACTAAACTTTGGATGTTAAACTTTCTTTTTTTTTTGCATATTTGTGGATGGGTCTTAATGAAATGCAAATCCACATGAAAATTTGAATTAATTTGAAGGAACCATGTTTCAGTGACTCCAGATGGAAGTGAATATGTGCTGCATTTATGGTAATGCATTGTGAAATGCACACTTACTTGGGACAGGCCTACTTTGTGATTCCTACTCTGCCACATCTGTTTGGAATTAATGCACCTATTTGCATTGCAGGAGAAAAGCTGAGTCAGACAAACGTGATATTGTCTCGGTGGTATGTTGCCCAATAACTATGATCTCCAAACAATGGATGCAAATGACAAAGTATATAGGACTATTATTCTTCATGAACTGTTTTTTTTCACTGCATTAAAAGGGCAAAATGATAAACACACTAGTGTGCATCCACGTCTATCGACAACTGTTCCTCTCTGTGGCTCCTATGGAAAATCCAATTTTACACACCATGGCCTTTGTAGATTACTTTCTATTTCCTCAACCCAATTTTATGAAGACATTGTGATTTTATTAACCAGTAAATACAGTTCTGTGTCACATAGTATGCATAGACATACATAAAGATCCATCAAACAAAGGCTGAGAGATGGAGATGTGGCTATTAAATCAAAGCAGTTAGTGCAAACCTGTTGTGGCGTACTGTATCCGTTAGTTATAACTCCCCACCACCACCACAAGACTCCCAGAAGTGCTTGGCAATAAAATAGTGCCTCATCATTGTATGTGTGTGGCATTCACAAATATAATGTCCATCATTTATGTCACGTGAAGGCAGCGAGAGCATTCTCTCGATAGAGTGGTTCTACTTTTTACACTTTGCCAGGTAATTCCAGTGAAGAAATGCTTTCTGTCTTGTTGTGAAACCTTATCATGACCCAGATGGAGTGAGGTCTGAGGTTAAAAAGAAAGCAGCATCAAGAATCAAGGCGTGTAAAAGATCCACAGATCCTCATAGTCCTTGTTAAATACAAAGCATCTAAGAAAGTGTTGGTTTAACTCTAAACCACATTAATATATAGACTGGTGACAATTTAAGTTTTGTTTTTTAATTAATAATGAGTACAAACCATAATACATACATTGGTTTCTATGCATCACACTTGTCTGTTTTACCATCATTAACTAGTGGGAGCTTGTTCCCAGACCTTTTTTGCATAGTAACTCCCCAAAACGGAATGCTTTGACCGAAAAACAAATGCAGATTGCAGTCCAACCAATCTGGCACAACCAGATACAGACCCACATACTTGTGATCCGTGTAGCCAAGCATGTTTTTAAGACTTTTACTCCATGACTTTAGCCTTTAAACCAATGCCTACTTCTTGAAGGACAACCTCAGGGAACAAAAGTCTCTCACCTTGCGGCTCAAAAGCCAGTGAGATTCGTTGCTCACACAGTTACCGAGCAAACATGTCAACGCACTTTTGAATTTTGTCAACAAGAAATAAAAAAGGCTGGGTAACAGAGATGATTGCTGTGAGCAAGAGGGAGGCGAATCTCCACAAGGAGATGATGCAACGTGCAAGATGTTAGATAACAACATTACATCAGCAATCCTATTCAGAAAATATCAACGCTGCACAATTAAAGACCTGGAGAAAGAATGCTCATATTTAGCTAGTAAGCATATTTAAATAGTTAGCATGTACCAGATTTATCGTTTCTCTCACTCCCCCTGCCACCTCCCCTCTTTTTCCTTGTGCACAGGACGCACTGGAATGGTGTGGTGTGGATCAGTCAGAGCCATTTTTTTTATTTTCCCGCTTAGCCTACAGAGCCAGGACTGGGTATGAATGGACAGCCAGCAGACTGTGAGGAGAAACTGACAAATAAAATATTGAGTTAGTCTTGCTCGTGTTACCTTTAAGCAGAAACTGTACACTGAAAATGTCAACAGTATCTACCTAAACAGCCTATGGGTTAGTAGAGCTGATACATATGGAGCATTTCACTGCTGCAGTTTGTTCAGTTGGAGCATACTTCAACAGTTGTATATATTCTTGGGCAATGCAATATATAAGAGCAAATCATTTATGAGCTTATTTTATCTTTTGTGTGTAAAAATGTAACTAAAACAGTCAAAAAACTGTAAGAAAAACGTGTCCTATTTCCCTCTGAATTGCTGTAATGCACATACAGGATATACACATAACCACCTACAAAGACATCACGAGACCGAGTGGTGTGATTTACTTGTACAGGATAGTTTTGCAGGTTAGTCAAGTGAAAATATCCAATACCAAGCTACTTTTTCAGTGTTTGAGACAGTAACCTAGTCCCTAAATGTGTAGTTCCCTTCATAGAACAGTGGTTGTGATGTTTTGATCATTTCTAATTGACTTAAAAAGTGACAAGTCAAAACACTTGTGCAGCCCAATCCATTTCATTTTTGCTTGTAATGTGTTTAGAACATAATTAATTTTGGGATTGAAGTTTTTGCATCGTAATCCATCCATCTGCCTATCTATCCATCCATCTCGTGGCCTTAGGACTCCTCTCCTTCTGTGCCTTTGCTTCATCCCAACACAGGGTGTGTGTCGAGTGATGAACCATCCTCCATTAGCCTGGCTCACCTTCCTGAGCAGCCTGGCACTGTGAACAGTGATTAAGCATACTTTCCACTGTGTAACATCCTAATTCAGAAAAGGGCCCAAAGCATAACAGCTCCCTTCAGTGATCATATTTTTTGCAGTAATTAGGGTGGCATTTTTGTCTCTTATGAGAGCAATCCATTTTAGCTATTATAAAGGGCTTCTTTGTTTAAAAGTACTCATTTGTTTTACAGCCATAATGCTGGGATCAAAAAAAGTAAAATTTTACCCAAGATTCTTGCTGGGTGTGTGTGTGTGCTTTCTATTCTGGTCTTGAAATGCAAGACACATTAACTTCAGATAATATGTCTTTGTTCGTTGTCAGGATAATTGACCTGAACAGTTCCACACCTCCTACTGAAAAATCTCAACATCATTATGCTGGTCTGAACCTTTACTCTACTATACTGTCTTTAGTGGTTTAATGACAGTGGTATTTTTTTAAAATGGTAACAATGGATCAAATGAATACTTTAATGTTGATGAGACCAATTATCTACAGAGTTACCATCCAACTCTGTCAGTCCTCTCTTTGCTCTTCTAAAGTTTGTTGCATCTTGGAGCTCAAAGTTGTGGTGTTGTGGCACAGAACATTTCCAATGGACCTCATGTAGTGTTCACATTATACCCAAGCTGATTACCAGTTTCTCAACCGTATACAGTGTTCACATCAACATCGGGGAAAATACGACTTGGACAGTCAAAATTCTTTTGAAAGCTGTAATATTGTTGACGAGAAAATGTAAAGGAGTGCTGGGAAGGCCATAATTCTGGGGTTCTCAGCTTCAGAGACTCGGGGTAGGCACCTCAGGGTGGGGTACACACAGGAACGGCCCTGTACGTGGCCCTTTCACTCATCCAGCTTCCACTGCTGTGTGGGAGCCGATAGCTTCACCCACGGTGTTAACTATCCATCACAATAACAGATAGCAGGTACTAGACATAACTAAAGCTCTATGAGCACATACAGTGATGGAAGGTTTGCTATTTTATCCTACAAGTTAAATTTTACATTGGAGATGACAATACTAGAGGGTAGAGGACTGCTGTCCGACAAGAACATCAAGATGGGCAGAAAAATTGCGCTTGCTGTCCTCACTTAAATAATAAATTAGTACTTTCTTCTCTCTCAAAACAACCCTGAAAGAGGTTCTATAGGGGCAGTTCTAAGTTCCTGCTACTGTTCCCTCACATTTCAAGAGGACAGTAAAACTACCTCCCCTCCAACATGACTTGAATGTGGTATCACATCTCTCATCAGCACTGCAGGTGCAGCAAGTAGCTAGTTTTAGAGGAGCTCAAAAAACCCTGTGTACATCACCTGTCCAGCACCAGAAATGAGACTGCAATCAAAGATGGTAGTATCTGTAAGTTAACATGTTCAATACATCAACTTTAAAAAGTAGCTTGCAATGGTACTGTCTCAACACCTTCTTACTGCCACCCACACCTGGCCATAAGTCAGTTATTGCACATTTAACATTGATACTGAAATTACACAGAACCTAACACTCTGATTATGTGTTCTGGTTATGCAGCTCAGAGATCAAGATCAGATCGCATCACACGAATGGTAACAAATTCATACAGTTATTCCAGGTTATTACTGTGAAACACACCATACAGTTTAGTAGAGTGTGTCTGCCATCTGTCTATGGTACACAATACAATGTGAATAAAGTCCTGGTGACTGTTTCCACCTGTGTAATGGCGTTTTATTTCATACAGCAAAGAATAAATAAATAAATACATAAAAATAATATCAAACTGCTTCATTGTCATTCGTCTCATTTGGTCTGTGATCAGCCCTCTCTAGTTTGCGAGAACAGCTGCTCAGATCCGGCTGTTTCATATACCGCAATCAGAAAATCAACACATTTCCAGAGTCCCCAGGTGGTTTGACCTGCTCCACACACTGCCATTACGTAACAGCCGACTGAAAACAGTGGATGTGTGCAGAGATAAAACATTTTGCACATCAAGCTTCCTCTCTGAGCGTTTTAGCCTTTCGCTATTTCCTCCGTCTACTGAGAGTGATTGTGCCAGCATGTTTGCTCTGTGCATGCTGCAGTAAATGGGCAACCCGAGGAGGCAGAATACTTACATAAAAGAAGAACTTAAAGGCGCGAATGAAAGAAATCTTGATTTTTGCATTACAACCACACTGTTAAAATCCTTGTAATTTTGCTTGAGGGAGCTTATGAAGGCAGGATCCTTTGGATGAGCGTGAGTTCTCCTCCTCACAAGTCCCAGCAGAGCTTAGGGATCAACATCACACTGTGCAGCACTCTAATCTGACATCCATTGTTGGTTTGACAACTGAAATTTTGTTACTATGCATACCTGGGGGGAAATTCTTCTTGCAACCATCCAACTTTAACTCTTGGATTTGCCCAATGTTTTGTTTACCTGCAAAAACAAATACATTGCCATCGACCTGCCCCGACTGAAGCAAACAGCATGCTAATACACTAAGCTAAAATAGTCAGCAAGTTAAATATTATGCTGCCATTGAGGTGCTCTTATACCTCTTTTCCACCAAGAAGAACCAGGTGCTAGTTCGGTTCTGGCTCTAGTTCTGGTGCTTAGTTGGTTCAAATCTGACTCCTCCTAAGAACCTGTTTGCTTTTCCATTGGCAAGGAGCCAAGTTGGAGCCATTGGGTCACTGTAAAACGACTACGCTTGCATCCATTACATAGCAATTAAACAAACACAATAAGTTGATGATAATATCTATGTTTATCTTTATAGATGGTCTTAAGGCTGTTTGTGAGTGGAGGTCGCCTGTTGCCTGGGAACATCCGCGATTGCACTACTGGTGGGACACAACTGTATCGGACTTCAGTGCGCAACAGTTTGTGGTAAACTTCAGTGTGTCCCAGGAGTCATTCCAATACATCTACAACCCCTGGCAAAAATTATGGAATCACCAGTCTCAGAGGATGTTCATTCAGTTGTTTATTTTTGTAGAAAAATAGCAGATCACAGTCATGACACAAAAACTAAAGTCATTTCAAATGGCAACTTTCTGGCTTTAAGAAGCACTAAAAGAAATCAAGAAAAAACTATGTGGTAGTCAGTAACGGTTACTTTTTTAGACCAAGCAGAAGGAAAAAATTATGGAATCACTCAATTCTGAGGAAAAAATTATGGAATCACCCTGTAAATTTCCATTCCCAAAACGAACACCTGCATCAGATCATATCTGCTCGTTAGTCTGCAGTTAAACAGGAGTGATCACACCTTGGAGAGCTGCTGCACCAAGTGGACGTGACGTGAATCAAGGCTCCAACACAAGAGATGTCCATTGAAACAAAGGAGAAGATAATCAAACTTCTTAAAGAAGGTAAACCATCACGCAATGTTGCAAAAGATGTTGGTTGTTCACAGCCAGCTGTGTCTGAAATCTGGACCAAGTACAAACAACATGGGATGTTTGGTAAAGGCAAGCATACTGGTAGACCAAGGAGGACATCAAAGCGTCAAGACAGAAAAATCAAAGCAATGTCTTGAAAACAGAAAATACACAGCAAAACAAATGAGGAGCAAATGGGAGGAAACTGGAGTCAACGTCTGTGACCGAACTGTAAGAAAGTGCCTAAATGAAATGGGATTTACATCCAGGAAAGCTAAACGAAAGCCATCATTAACACCCAAACAGAAAAAAACAGGTTACAATGAGCTGAAGGAAAAGCAATGGTGGACTGTGGATGACTGGATGAAAGTCATATCCAGTGATGAATCGCAAATCTGCATTGGGCAAGGTGAGGATGCTGGAACTTTAGTTTTGTGCCATTCCAATGAGATTTATGAAGACGACTGCCTGAAGAAAACATGCAGAGTTCCAGTCATTGATGATGTGGGGCTGCATGTCAGGTAAAGGCACTGGGGAGATGGCCGTCATGACATCTTCAATAAATGCACAAGTTCAGGTTGACATTTTGGACACTTTTCTTATCCCATCAATTGAAAAGGCGTTTGGGGATGATGAAGTCATTTTTCAGGACGATAATGCATCTTGTATAGAGCAAAAACTGTGAAAACATTCCTTGAAGAAAGACACATAAGGTCAATGTCATGGCCTGCAAATAGTCCAGATCTCAATCCAATTGAAAATCAGTGGTGGAAGTTGAAGAAAATGGTCCATGACAAGGCTTCAACCTGCAAAGCTGATTTGGCAAAAGCAATCAGAGGAAGTTGGAGCCAGATTGATGAAGAGTACTGTTTGTCACTCATTAAGTCCATGCCTCTGAGACTGCGAGCTGCTGTAAAAGCCAGAGGTGGTGCAAGAAAGTACTGTTGGTGTGTTGAAGTGTTCTTTTGTTGTTGTGTTTTTTTCATGATTCCATAATTTCTTCCTTCTGCTTGGTCTAAAAAAGTAACCGTTACTGACTACCACATAGTTTTTCTTGATTTCTTTTAGTGTTTCTTAAAGCCAGAAAGTTGCCATTTGAAATGACTTTAGTTTTGTGTCATGACTGTGATCTGCTATTTTTCTACAAAATTGAACAACTGAATGAACATCCTCCGAGACTGGTGATTCCATAATTTTTGCCAGGGGTTGTATGATAGGATCAGGGACGTCCTGGAGAAAAAGGACACAAATTACTGCTTGTGTGTCCCTTTCCACTGTTGATCGTTGGTCATGATAACCCTGCTCCCGGCCCCTGATGTACTCGGTGCTTAGCTCTGGCCAAGCCAAGAGTTGATGCTTGCTAAGCTCCAGGTTTTAGCACCTGGAGCCAGTGCTTAGGTGGTGGAAACACAAAGAACTGGTGCTAAGTCAAGCTCTGGCTCCGAACTAGACCTGGAACCAGTTCGGTGGAAAAGGGGTCTTAGAGTCTTAGAGGGAGCTTCCAGCACCGCAGAACTGGTCCAGTTCTGATTTAAAAACCTAATTTAGAAAAGATCTCACACTTACCACCGAAAATACAAACGTTCAGAAAAAAAGTTGGTTCATATTGGCAACAGGGACCTCAAGTTGAAACTACAACAACACCAGTGGGCTTATCTGTTTTTTTTTAACTCTTAATACTCTGGAGGGTGCAGATTGTGGCTCATTCAATGAAGGCCAGGGCTGCTATGATTACAACGGGTGCAGCAGTGTCCTTTCTGTTTGACGTTTGCATGTTCTCCCTGTGCTTGTGTGGGTCCTCACTGGGTGCTTTGGCTTCCTTCCACAGTCCAAAGACATGCTGAGGTTAACTGGTGATTCTAAATTAGCCATAGGTTTGAATGTGAGCGTGCATTACTGTATGTCTCTATGTGCTGGTGTTCTGATGGA
Source organism: Dascyllus trimaculatus (assembly GCA_024666655.1). NCBI lineage: Eukaryota > Metazoa > Chordata > Actinopteri > Pomacentridae > Dascyllus > Dascyllus trimaculatus. Next base: position 5,708,776 of record CM045445.1, on the reverse strand, counting down.
CTGGTGACCTGTCCAGGGTGTGCCCTGTACAGATCGCCCTATGTGAGCTGGTAATCATGAAAGGTTTATATTGGATAGAACTTGAAAATGTTTATTTTCTTATTGACTTTATCTGCCTTTAATTGGTGCTCACTTGCCCTTGATACCACGTCATTGTTTGCTTCTGTTTCTTTATTGTGAAGCTTATTGAATCCTTCTATGTAAATGCTGTTAAATATTCAGCCTAGTTTGATCAAACAGTGTATGAATAACACACCGACTCACTTAGCGTGTTATCAAAACCGATGTCTTTCCTCACCCTAATGACTGGGTGTGTGCTATAAATAGGCTCGGCTGCGCTTCAGGACAGCTGCTCCAGCGGTGTATCTACTGTACATCTTTCTATGGCTGACTGTGACTGATGCAGAAGCCCCACGTTTTAAATGTAGCACTGTGTTAGCAAATGTAAAAGCCTTCATCATACTGTGATATCAATCGGTGCCAGAGGAGAGCACAATCAACATTTGCTTCTATGAAAATATCGGAGATTGTTGCCCTAATCACACAAAACACAAGATTAATTCAGTAAAAGGCTGCATTGTCTGAAAACACACAGTGAGTGGTGGAACAACAGAAACAACTCGGTGAAATAATCCAGCTGTGAGATGAGACAGATCGCTGACGAGATAAGGAAGAAGAGATGAATAGATAACAAAATTACCTGAAATATTTATAACCTCTGTCTCTTTCATCACTGCTTTCCTCATAAGCCATTAAAGGGCCCTTTTGGGACCTCTTAATTGAGTTCCTTTTCGGAACAGAATATGAAAGGCTTCTTTTCCTTCCCCCCCACCACCTCTTTTCATCTGAAGAATGGGGTGATTAAAACGCGGAGAATGGAAGTTCTAGTGGGAAAGTTCACGGCAGTCAGGGGTGCAACTTGAGTGATTGACTCAGCCTCCTGGAAGACATTAAGTGGACACAGTTATTGAGCTGGGACGGGCTGACACCTGCAGCTTTGTCCAGGCTCTGTCCGTCCTCCCGTCCTAACCCGGGCTGCATGTAGGCAGCAGTGAGGACACAGAATGAGGTCATGAGGGTGTTTTATAGGCTGATTCCACATTTTTACCATAAATTCTGGATTTCTCCACTAAAATTTTACTTCTGGTGATATTTCTTTAGAACTGTTAGTGTGAAGGGCGTTACAGCAGCATTGAGGCCTTTATAATGCGACCAACGACTCATAAAATAGTTTAAATACCACTAAATTGCGACAACTATCTTTTCAAAGTAATGTAATGCCACCAGATGTTTTTCACTATGAAAGAATGTTTTTTTTTTGCTCAGTGCATCCATTAAAGACATAAAATGTTCTCATCATCAGCTGTATCTAAATAACTGAAGCTTCCATTATTTCTTTAACATTAAAGAGACACCTCTGACATCTGACCACATCCCTCTGTTCAGTGACACACAATTAAGTTTAAGAGACAATTCGAGACATTTCAGAACCAGAGTGGAACCTTAGTTCTGAGTCTTACGCGGCATACAGATCCTCCCTGTTAAAAGGATGTGATAAAACACGACCAAACAGAGACAGACTGAGACAGAAGGAAAAGGGCAAATTAATAAAAGAAAGTTAAAGGCGGGTAAATCTAGCAGTAAGACTTTAGGTGCAGCCAAGCTCTTATAAAAGATTGCCATTATCCAGAAAATTTCTCAGCTTCCTGTCACCTCACGACTGCACTTTTCCAGTTTCAGAATAAAACATTACAACTTTTATGAAAGAAAAGAATCCGAATAGGTCCTCTATTAACCTGCCTGATTATTGTCTCTGCTTGAGGGTCTTCTCTGTTCAGCTGTCTTCAATGTCATTATTGTTGATGGTTTTGCTTTGTTTCACACACACACGCAACACAAAACAATAATTTTTACTCTCTATCTCATAATTACAGAACTCCAGATCTTGTAATTACAAGAAAAAGATTTGATGCAAGTGAATTACCTTGATGCTGAAGAAATCCTCAAAACCATTTCAGATTTCAGTGTCTGTCCATGCCTACAGTGAGCAACACTACCGACTGCAAATTAAGCCTTTTTGTTGTTGTTGTTGTTGTTGATATTTTGGAGATTTAAGTCCTTCGAATTAGCTCTTAACAGTTGACAGTCATAATTATGAGATCCACCCATCTCTGATCCTGATTATGAGTCTTCTCATAATAATGATAAGGTACTGTACATCAGAATAAACAGGCAGGAACTGCATCTCGCTGCATCCATGACAATGCTGGACTTGTCTTATTAATATTCAAGCTCATTATTCCCTGTATATTTTTCATTTGTACTGCAGCCTGCCTCTGCAGTAATGTACCTTGGTGTTTGGCTTCATATTTGTACATGTGTTCGGTCGACAAGGGAGCTGTTATGGTTGCTGAACCGCAAAAAGAAAAGAAGACTTGCAGAAGTGTTTATGGTTCCTGGGAGGAGACACTGTCTTAAGGCTACAATAATGGATAAATACACGGATACCCACATGTACTCAGCACCAGTGGAGGAACTACACCGTGGCTTTGGGAGGAACTCACCTTTTCACCTTGTTGTGGTCAGAAACAACAGATGAAGAATAAAATGAAACCAAAAAGGATTACAAAGCACCCGAATAAGCCTTTATTTATCATTATTTCTATACGAGAACAGATGAAAAGTAGCTGCCTGCTTTCAACACGACGGAGGGTTTGTCTCTTTGATTTTATAACAGCTGGTATCAAGAAAGTTACTGTTTTCGCTCCTGGTCTTTGAGTTAAATTCATCCAGTGGTAATGAACAGCCTGTATGCCAGTATCTCTTTTAAAGTGCATCAGTGATTAATCCCCCTCATGCATGAATCATACATCAATAATAATAATAATTTTACACTTGATCCATGATGATACAGAAAAATATGAAATCACAAATCATGATTTCAGTTGAGCTCATGTCTTATTAAGAGGAGCCAGGCTCTGTAGTTCACACCCTGAAGATCACTACACCTCATTTAGGCAGCTTCTGAAATCATTTAGTAGAAACTCAAACGATGACAAAATTATTTTTAGCGTCATTTAGTTTCCGGGGGCAGCACCGTGGCTCGACTGTTAGCAGCGTTGCCTCACAGCTAGAAGATCCCCGGTTCGCGTCCCGGTTAGGACGCCTGGGATCTTTCTGTGTGGAGTTTGCATGTTCTCCATGTGCAGCGTGGGTTCTCACCAGCTTCCTCCCACAGTCCAAAAACATGCTGAGGTTAATTGATGATTCTAAATTGTCCGTAGGTGTGAATGAGAGTGTGCTTGGTTGTCTGTCTATATGTGTAGCCCTGTGATAGGCTGGTGACCCCTGGGATAGACTTTAGCTCCCCTGCGACCCCACAGAGGATTAAGTGGTGTATAGATGATGGATGGATGGATGGATTTAGTTCCCTTTTATAGTATAGGTTCTATCCATAATAGTCGTTTTCCTTGGACACCTAAAATAATTTTAGAAATACACATATTTATTTGAACATTTATGTATCTGGATTTATAATTAATCTGTTTCTATAATGAGGATTTGGTTCATTTTTTGTATGTCTGTCATTTAATTTGACCTGTGAATTGAAAAAGAATATCTCATGTATTTCATTCCACTAAAGAAGATTGTGGAATCATCTGAGTGGATTTTCATTTCCAGACCAGACCTACACATGATCATTTACTTGTGACTGATGAAGGAGCAGCTAATGTACTTGCCTCTTTTTTTTTTTAAAGTGCAGATGAAGAGCTGCAGCGCTGGAAGCAATAGTTTGACTGATTTATCACTTCTCACTCCGCCGTCTACAAATGCCGAGCAGATGGCCTGGCGTCGCCGAAATTAAAATCGCGAACAAATATGCAGGTAGCGTTGTGGGTGCGACCTCAACGGTGGCCGACGCGCTGCCGTCGAGCTCCTCTATTGTTCTGCTGCCTCCGAGTGAGCAGAGATGGCCGACGAATTGGAGTGAAGTGCAAAAGCATTGTGTGACAAGTGTGCACCTGCATTTGTGTAGGAGAGAGAGGAGGAGGAGAGAGATTGCGGCTTTCCAGAGGTGAGAGATCAGGATTATTTTGGCCCCACTTTGATGAGAAAAAAAAAAAAAGCTGGGGGGATGTGATTTATTACATTACATGAATGGGGGAAAACAAAATAATTTATATTCCTGGAGGTCAGTAAAGACATTTTATTTGAAAACATGCATTTTTCTTTCTGTGCAGCATCTGGGAAGAGGAAAAAAAAAGAGGTGTTATCACAGGACTCCGGTGTGTTTATATGTAAGCCATAAAAAAGGCACTGAATGATGCTCTGTTGTCTGGTACATCAGCAGAGGCATCCATCCATCTGAGTGGATGTGTCTGAGGACAATTCCACAGTGGATTCCCCGTGCAGGAGAGTGTATGGGTGATACAACAGAATGAGAGGCCCAACTCTCCACAGATCTCATTAGACTGGTCATAACATTGCAACAATAGCGGAAGGCATATTCATCTGACTCCTGTATCCCCTCCTCACTCGCTCCCGGAGCCTCACCGTCAGCTCTCCTGCACCATCACCGGCTCGGGGTTAAAGCTACACATACTGCGTGACTGACTGTGGTTTTCTGCTGACATGCAGGCTGATTGAATATTCCACAGCCGTCATTGGTCTCTTTACTGTCACTTAATACAGAGAGAGCCGGTTTGATGCAGAACGCAGAGAGATTCAGAAGAAAACATACATATCAAGGGTGCTGAATAGCTTCAGCCCTGCTTTGGACTTCAGGATGGATAGAATGAAGAGAAACCTTGGTGGGGTTTGGATATTTTTAACCTAATGGCATGGATTCATGCAAATTTCTCCTCCTGTTGTTTCTTTTTTGGAATAAAACACTGGAGGTTCAACTTTGATCATGAACAAGCTGATAATTGTTAAACATAAGGGCCAACCTTGATCAGAGCTGAAGCCTTCACACCCGTCGGCGAAAATTCACGCATCAGCAAAGCAAGTTAATTCTGGTTATTGCAGGGGAGTGCACATTTCAAGAAAAACAAAAAAAAAAGTGCTGTTTGTGCTGCTGTTTGCCGGCACTGATACCACTCCGCTGTGTATTCTCCATATTAATGAACCTTTCTATCACACTAAAACAGATTATCGCAGCCCTGCATTTATTACAGACACCAGTGTAAAGGCAGCATAATGGCAGGGTAATTATGAGCTGTGAATTGAAATATAGATTCACATCATCACTATGTAAAATTGCCAACAACAATGTGTGCTGTCTGTGGGGAATAGATATGGGTTCCTTTGGCTTTGCTTGTTTTTGTGTCTCAATTACGTCCCTTTTTCTAGCTTCACGTGGAAATGAACAAAACGGAAAGTGAGTGCATTCTTTTAATCAAGGGGGAAGGAGAAAACGAGGGGTTTACCGACATTACCAACATGTTTAGTAAAGACCGATACCAACCATCCATAATGCAGGACACCAACATACATTCAATGTTATCCATAACTACCTTATTAATAAGGATTAAGACATGGTGAGCTGTTTACTGTGATGTTGATAGCTTTGTCCTGCATTTGTGTTTGCTATTCTTTCCTGTTTTCTTAATTGTTCACTGTTCTCAGTTTTACTACCCACTAAGGCCGATATCATAAAGCGTTGTTGGTTACTGTTTGCCTCACACTGTTTTGGGCTAATCTGAGGCTGCCTCCTAATTAGGCCGCTAGCAATTAGCCTAGCTTTAGCCACCGTGACAGTAGCTAATGTCCTGATTTCTGGTGATGGCTGTGCTTGTTGTTCAGTTTTTTCCAGGTTGTTTCTCTGCTAAAGTTGGAGCAGGGTGTTAAAGTTAATCTTGCTGTTAAAAGCTGTTATGGTACTCCAGATAGCCACTGTTCTGACAGCGAAGCGCTTAGCGATAGCCTAAGTCTGGCACCATCATCAAAATAAATCCCAGCCGCACTGGCATCCGCACGTAAATTATTCAAGCATTTTTAGTGAAACGGGGAAACTGAGCATTCTTGAGCAAGATTAGTGTTTATTACAACTTTAGCAATATCTGCTGTCTTAACTTTGAAAGACAGCTTCGATCACTCAGTGGAGCTTCTTCTGTCTGCAAATGCACTTACCTGAGCTCGTCTGTGTATTGGTAGGGGGTCAGCCCTATATTCCCACGTCTCACATTTCTAAGATCCCGTTTACACAAAGGGAAAATGCAGGTATTTCCAAACAGTTTGGCCTCTCATTTACACGAAAATCCCATTTTTATCTTAAGAAAACAATTATTTTTTCTAAAAACTCTGGCCAAAGTGGCGATTTTGGAAAACTCCGGTTTAGCGATTGTGTTTTTGCAAGGTGACACATTGGTCTCTTGTTAGTTTGGAATTTCTGATTGGCCACCTGTTTGCTCGAAGTGTTCGTGACACCCTTCCCTGGCTGTTTTTATTATTGGTGTGAACCGAATTTATTTTCACGAAATGAAGGAGGGGGAAATCGTCGTTTTTCAGGACTGAGGGAAAATAGGCACACTCCTGTCTCAACTACCATGACGTCTAACCGGTCAGATTGCTTGAGACCACATAATGGTGACTTCAGATAGAAGTAAATGGCTGCATCAGAGTCAAATTAGCACATTTGATTTATTTTATCAGTAGTTAATGAATAAAAATCACGATACCTATAATCGGAAAGCTGCAGAATATCGATTCGGATAATCAATCATGCTGGTAATCGGTTGATCTCTACAGGCTCCAGCCATGAAAGTGGCTCTTGGAGCTATATGCTAACACATCCACGACAATTTCAACGTGTTGATATTCACTGGTAAAGTATAAAGTTTGAAATACATGAAGGAAATGACAGCGCAATGTACAATACATACAGTTAGGTCCATAAGTATTTGGACATTGACACAATTTTCAGCATTCCAGCTCTGTACAACACCACAATGGATTTGAAATGAAACAATCAAGATGTGCTTTAAGTGCAGACTTTGAGCTTTAATTTGAGGGCATTTACATCCAAATCAGATGAACGGTGTAGGAATTACAACACATTTTATATGTGCCTCCACCTTTTTAAGGGACCAAAAGTAATTGGACAAACTAACATAATCATAAATCAAATTGTCACTTTTTAATACTTTGTTGTAAATCCTTTGCAGTCAATGACAGCCTGTAGTCTGGAACTCATGGACATCACCAGACGCTGGGTTTGGTCCCTGGTGATGCTCTGCCAGGCCTCTGCTGCAGCTGTCTTCAGTTCCTGCTTGTTCTTTGGGCATTTTCCCTTCAAAACTCTTTGGTTGCTTTCGCAGTATGCTTCGGGTCATTGTCCATCTGCATTGTGAAGCGTCCAATGAGTTTTGAAGCATTTGGTTGAATATGAGCAGATAATATTGCCCGAAACACTTCAGAATTCATTCTGCTGCTCTTGTCAGCAGTCACATCTTCAATAAATATAAGAGATCCAGTTCCACTGGCAGCCATACATGCCCACGCCATGACACTACCACCACCATGCTTCACTGATGAGGTGGTATGCTTTGGATCTTGAGCAGTTCCTTCCCTTCTCCATACTTTTCTCTTTCCATCATTCTGGTACAAGTTGATCTTTGTCTCATCTGTCCATAAGATGTTGTTCCAGAACTGCACAGGCTCTTTTAGATGTTTCTTGGCAAACTCTAATCTGGCCTTCCTGTTTTTGAGGCTCACCAATGGTTTACACCTTGTGGTGAAACCTCTGTATTTCCTCTGGTGAAGTCTTCTCTTAATTGTTGACTTGGACACAGATACACCTACCTCCTGGAGAGTTTTCTTGATGTGGCCAACTGTTGTGAAGGGGTTTTTCTTAATGAGGGAAAGGATTCGTCTGTCATCCACTACACTTGTTTTCCGTGGTCTTCCAGGTCTTTTGGTGTTGCTGAGCTCACCAGTGCGTTCTCTCTTTTTAAGAATGTACCAAACAGTTGATTTGGCCACACCTAATGTTTTTGCTATCTCTCTGATGGGTTTATTTTGATTTTTCAGCCTAATGATGGCTTGCTTCACTGATAGTGACAGCTCTTTGGACTTCATATTGAGAGATGACCTCACCAGATTCCAAATGAATATACCACACTTGAAATGAACTGCAGGCCTTTTATCTGCTCCTTGTAAATGAAATAATGAGGGAATAACACACACCTGGCCATGGAACAGCTGAGTAGCCAATTGTCCAAATACTTTACCTTAAAAAGGTGGAGGCACATATAAAATGTATTGTAATTCCTACACCATTCACCTGATCTGAATGTAAATGCCCTCAAATTAAAGCTCAAAGTCTGCACTTAAAGCACATCTTGATTGTTTCATTTCAAATCCATTGTGGTGTTTTACAGAGCTGGAATGCTGAAAATTGTGTCGATGTCCAAATATTTGTGGACCTAACTGTATATACAGCGGGGAAAATAAGTATTGAACACGTCAACATTTCTCTCAAAAAACATATTTCTAATCGAGCTATTGACATGAAATTTTCACCAGATGTCGGCATCAACCCAAGTAATGCACACATACAAAGAAATCCAAACATTTATGTCCATAAATTAAGTTATGTGTAATAAAGTGAAATGGCACAGGGAATAAGTATTGAACACATGAAGAAAAGGAGGGGTAAAAAGGTCTGGAAAGCCAAGAAAGCAGCTGGAGTTTGTCAGTATTTAGAAGGTTAACCTGTCCCCTATTAGTGCAAAGTAATATCAGCTGGTTTAGTCCTGATTAATGCCTTTTAAAAAGGTTTCTCACCAGCAAGGTGTTAGACAAGAAGCATTGCATGATGGGTAAAAGCAAAGAGCTGTCCAAAGACCTACGCAGCCTTATTGTTGCAAAACACACTGAAGGCATTGGTTACAGGCGCATTTCTAAACTTCTGAAAGTTCCAGTGAGTACCATTGGGGCCATCATCCGGAAGTGGAAAGAACACGGCATTACCATAAACCAGCCACGGCCAGGTGCTCCTCGCAAGATTTCAGACAGAGGAGTCAAAACAATCATCAGAAGGGTTCTCCAACAGCCCAGGACCACTCGTGGAGAGCTTCAGAAAGACCTGGAATCAGCAGGTACCGTTGTTTCAAAGAAAACAATAAGTAATGCACTCAACCGCCATGGCCTCCATGCACGCACACCACGCAAGACTCCATTTTTGAAGAGGAAGCATGTTGAAGCTCGTTTGGAGTTTGCGACACAACATTTGGATAAACCCATGACATTCTGGGAGAACATACTCTGGTCAGATGAGACCAAAATTGAACTCTTCGGATGTCATAAGACACAACATGTTTGGAGGAAAAATGGCACTGCACATCACCCCAAAACACCATACCAACAGTCAAGTTTGGAGGTGGGAGCATCATGGCGTGGGGCTGTTTTTCAGCATGTGGTACTGGTAGACTTCATATCATTGAAGGAATAATGACTGGAGAAAAGTATCGAGACATTCTTGATCAGAATCTGCTGTCATCTGCCAGGCTGCTGAAGATGAAAAGAGGGTGGATCTTTCAGCAAGACAACGATCCCAAGCACACAGCCAAGGTAACACTCAACTGGTTGAAGAAAAAGAAAATAAAGCTGCTAGAATGGCCCAGTCAATCACCAGACTTGAATCCAATTGAAAATCTTTGGAAAGAACTGAAGATCCGGGTTCACAGAAGAGACCCCCGGAACCTTGAAGATTTGAAGGCAGTTTGTGTGGATGAATGGGCCAAAATCACACCTGAGCAATGTATTCGACTGGTTTCTCCATACAGGAGGCGTCTTGAGGCTGTAATCACCAACAAAGGTTTTTGCACTAAGTATTAAATAAATTTCAGTACGCGTGTTCAATACTTATTCCCTGTGCCATTTCACTTTATTACACATAACTTAATTTATGGACATAAATGTTTGGATTTCTTTGTATGTGTGCATTACTTGGGTTGATGCCGACATCTGGTGAAAATTTCATGTCAATAGCTCGATTAGAAATATGTTTTTTGAGAGAAATGTTGACGTGTTCAATACTTATTTTCCCCGCTGTATTTTGTACAACTATAAGATGAGGTGACGTGAACTTGTGTTTGAGATGGTAATTTGTTTGCTGATATACTGGTCTTACGTCAACGTCAAGGGGTCATCAAAGCTATTACATTACATCTTGAAGAGGATGTGAAATCTGTATTGAAGCTTTCCTGACCATCCATCCAACCATTGCAAAGACACTTCATCCAAAACCCCAAAGACTGACTTCATGATGGCACAAGGAGAAACGTCAGGTGATCAAAAGAATCTTTGAAAGTGTTGACAGCAATTTGTCCAGTAGTCGTTGAGCTATTTCAGTGCTATTGATTTGTAACGTTTAAATTAGTGCTGTCAATCGATTAAAATTTTTAATCGCGATTAATCGCATGAATGTCATAGTTAACTCACGATTAATCGCAAATTAATTGCACATTTTTTATCTATTCTAAATGTCCCTTGAATTATCATTTTATACCAGGAGGAGGCGGAGAATTGGCGTCAGCTGTGTTTGGCCATCAAGTGGTATTACAGACCGGATGTGCTACGATGAGAACTCAGTTCACTCTGATAACACACACAGATAACTTTGGTCTTGTCAATCGTCATGCGGCACCCCAGGCCGCCGTCGCCTGGCGGTGCGCGTCCCGAACCGCCTGCCGCTGGTCCACGCGGGGAAAAGGAGCCGACAGAAAGGCATGGAGGCAAGGAGACTGCTGCTGTACCACCGCCAGCAGGAGATCCTGTTGGACTCCGATGGCGAACACCTCGACCTCGTCAACCATGCCCCCGCCCGCGTTAATCTCGCGATAAAAAAATTGATGCCGTTAAAATTGATTTGCGTTAACGCGTTAATAACGCGATATTTTTGACAGCACTAGTTTAAATTAATCTTTATTAAAAGGGAAAAGAAAACGAGGTAGCTGTCCATCCTCATCACATACCTGAAATAATCAATACCAACAGTCTGAGGATATTTTCCACCTTTTAAAGGTAAAAATGAACAAATTATGACTTCACATTCATTTTGCTACTCTCATTTTTCCCATCCGAATTAGAATGAAATGTTTTTAGAAGTAAATCTAAATGCCTTTCTTATCTCTACAACGCTGACACTGCACAATGTGCACCGATGAATCTGAATGTCCTGAGCTAAACGGAGTCATGGGCATCAGTAGGAAGTGTGATGTGGAGTACTGTGCAGGCACAGTAAATCTCAATTTAAAAAGGAAAACAGTGAAGATGAGCAGAAGTATGGCAGAAACTCTTACGTTTCTCTCATGTGAAACACCACAGGGGCACATTTAGTGGAGCTTTTTAGGCCAGCTCCTTGTCACACAATCTGCAGTTCCACAAAAAGGGAGGTTTGCATGAATAACTGTTGCTCTTCTTCTTTCAGCAGTGAAGCGGAAATAGCCTCGTGCACAGGAACCAAAGTATGTAGAAACTACACTTCGTTATTAAATTTGCACTCGTTTATCAGAGTCACCACTTAGATATTTAAATTAGGCATCTAAGAAACCTATATCAAGAAAATCTCAGGTTGAATAATCATAAATGTATCAACTCTACTTGTATTGATCAATCTCCTAAGTGAATGTAGTGAACTCTGACTTCATTGACCTCCAGTTTCCAAACAAAGAAATACACGGTAGAACAATAATTGACATAACAACAAACAGTGAATGAATGAATAACTGCAGATAAACTAATTAGCTGTGATCATCACTGGAAGCAGCTGGTAGAAAGGTGATCAATTTACAATCACTTTAGAATTGGAAGCTAATTATAATTTATAAATTCACCCATTTAGCAGAAGGAAAATGATCCTTGCGTAGCCCTTGATGGAGGGAGAGGAAGGCTGCAGGATGTCCAGCTGTGATGATCCGCTGGATGAGTTGGTTCAGGAACGCAGAGACAAGGAGGCACTGTGGTGTAGTTGTGTTGTAAAAATGTGCCAAAGTAAATATATTAAGAGTCGAGGCTCATAGTTAAAAAGAAAATGTTGTGTTATTGAAGTTAACTTAAGAAGTCCAACTTCAAGTTAATCAAAGAAAAACAAAGCTCACGTACATATTAAGAACCATTTTTTAAAGTTTAACCATCGTGTAACAAAAAGAAAAGCCCCTCAAAAAAACAGTTTAGGAAAAAGCCTCATTTAAGAAAAAGCCCCTGTGAAAACAAATAAGCCCATTTGCATTCCAGTGACTTTCTTTATATAGAAAGGTTTTGGAGCCAAATTCAAACCAGCATCTGACCAATCGTGGCTGTGTCATCCTAAGGGGTGGTCTGGAGCTTCTCTGTCCAGGAGAGATCAGAGACCTTCAGAACTTACTTTAAGATCATGTCTTAACATGCAAATCCAACTGGTAAATATCTATGATGATCACGGATCTGAAATCTTACTAAATGTGTGATTAAAACAACGCCAAACATGACATGTTTAACTCACATGGTTCCTGAGATAACAATAATAAATGGTGTAAACATAAGAATAAACTTACAAATTATAGACTTTTAGGCTACATGAAAGTAAATTATGAATGTAACTAAAAATACAAGCATACACATTCAATGATCAGGAAAATAAGACTTTAAAATAAGAAGCATATAAGCTTGAGGTAAGAGTCTCTCTGTGTCTTTTATGGCTTATCACCCTGGTGCCACAGACTGAGTCTAGATGTTGGGATCATCACTTCAGTGATGTTAAATTCTTTGATTTTGTGATTTAAACTGTTCACTTAATTGTGTAAAGAAAGTGTTGGGAGTTCGGAGGAGAGAAAGGTCAGGAGGTCACCATGAAGAATGCCGTCTCCTCTTCTCCAGAGGTGTGGTTTTCCTCACAACTGGCATTTTATGACTGTTATCAGATTCTGGTGGAGAAGGGAGACATTATGTTGTCTCCAGAAGGGGGTGATTGGAAACCCTGACGTAAACGTCCGATCTGCAGATGTTGCATTTAGGTGGGAGTTTTGGCTTAGCTGTCTCCTGAAATGGTTTCTTACCAAATTTACAGCTCTGAGAAACAGTCTCTGGATTATCTGTGTGTTGACTTGGAATGTTCTGTACCTCAGTCCACTACAGCAGTCAGACCAGTGAACTTTAAACCCATGAGCAAGAAGCCCTTTGGCTCCCTGCCGACTCCACCTCTGCTTCTCTGCTTTTGTCAGGGGCTCTGCGACCTGCTGTGCATCTCTAGACGATGGCCTTAAGAATCATGCAACCAAGCAACACCTAATGGATGTGATATTGTCTGAATAAATACACACTCATGCAATTACAGCACCCAGAGTCTTGACACAGAGTGTTCATTTGGTGGCACAGTAATATGGAGGCCAATTGGCCTTCGCCTACTCTCTTGCCTTGTAAGTACAGTATGTATCTGAAAAGGTCACAAGACAAATAGCTTTAGCTAAGGTTTCTTTTTTTCTTGCAGTAGGTGTGAGGCTTGGGTAATATGAACAATTTTCTGTCAAACCTTAACTTGAAGTGAAAGGTAATTTCAGAGAAAGACTCCAAGCTGAAATGAACAAAGCTGAGTCACTGGAAAAATATAGTTTTTGGAGTTAGCCTCCAAGGACAACTTGAAGCTAATATTTTGTTAAAATAAAATTTTTAAAAAGTTAATTATCTCAGTGATTGCAGGTGCAGATGCTCAGGATCAAATGTCAGATGAAAGGACATTTCATTTGTAAATGCTTCCTCTCTGCTTCAACCATTTAAACCACTTTGAATGAGACACTTAATCACTTTGTTCAACAGCTCAGATTGTGGTGTATAACCCTGTCTCCTATGAGTGACTTTCATATGACAGTGTTCTGCATGACTGATTTATGCCTAGTACCAACACTATATTGAGTTATTCTCATGTAGAGACTGATATATGGTATGTGTACACCACAACATCTGACCTGTCAGGGCATCAACATGGGGCCTCTGGGGTACTGTGGTGTCTGGCAGCGGGATGATGGCAGCGGATCCTTTGGAACCTCTGATTTGTGGGGTGGGGCCTCGCAGACCATGTTTGTTCTGGTGTAACGTGGCTCTGCATAATAGGGAAATGGCTGAACTAGTGAGATACTAGACTGTGAGGCTTTAAAGATGATAAAGAGGCTATGAATGTCAGAACACCCACTGGAATCTACACTAGCAGAATAATGTCACAAAGCAGGTGATCTTGCCTGATGTTTGATAATGGCGTTTGTTTGCAAACAATAAGATTATCATAGCAAGTCATTCAATAAAAACATCTTCCGTGCACCTGCTGACCCAACACTGCTTGAATTTCGTATGGCATTTGCTACCATGCCTCTGTTCAGCTCATTGTTTGGCAAAGCTTAAGGCTCACTTGGTTACCATTCTGCGAATAACACGGGAGCTTTATGAGGATTATGCCAAAGCTTCATGGCTCAAATTGGTTTTTAGGATGGAGAATGCAGACACAAAGTGTGGACCACTGTCCTTTTCATGAGCCACTGTGAATGTCACATGCTGGCGAGCTTGGCACAAAGTGTGTGAGCAAGGCAGCAAAAGCAAATGAAAACTGGCCGTGGACGCAAATACCATCAGAGGAACGGTGACAGACGTGGCAAAAGGGCAAAATCTGACACACACTGGTTTCCACCGGGGAACAGCCAGCCCTATGAAGAAACACACACACTGAGAAACTGCTGTTGCTATTTGAAACACCGCTCATTGAACATATGACACTGTTGCTCTTAACTGCAGGCATTTGCAGCTTAGAGTGATTTCTCACCACTGACTTCCTATGCTTTTTTCCCTACCTGCCAGTCATCTCAAGCTCTCTAAAAGCCTGCTTCTCCTCCTTGTCTCTCCTCCACTCCCCCTCTCCCTACAACTGCTCTGAAGGGGTCACTGCAGTTACAGGGAAAACAGACCCAGAAGTGGATTTTCAATTGAATTGTCAGAAGCTGGCTGTTTTAATAAATCCTGCCCAATAAAAGGGCAGGGTACCTTTTGTGAAGTGGCTTCACCCATGACGCTCAGCTTGGGTGCTCTCTGGTGAACCTTGTCTGCCAGAAGCAGCTTCCCCAAGATAAAAAGCACCTGGCAGGTCTTCACTGGACAAAGAAGACTTTGAAGATGCATAGAATAAATAAATGATTGTATTATTTATATAATAATACGGCAGCTGCCGCAGAAATGCAATATAAGGCTGTCGTAGCTGACTTAAAACCAATAATATGCCTATAAGCTCACTCTACTTTTGTTCCTTATTTGTGGTGTAAACACATTATTCCTATGTCTGTGAAGAGCCTATTTAATTCATTTAATTCATTCATCACACAAATAATGAGAATTCAGGGTGCTGACTGTCATTTCAAGTGAACATGTAGGCAACTTTAGCCTAGTTGCAGATACACTTGACTCCAAGCCACCTTAGCAGCCCTCTATTTCAAAGATGTAATGACATGTAATGTAGTCTTTATTCCACGCTGTAGGTCCATGTACAAGGACCAGGCTCAATCTGCTAATAAGTGAAAGCAACCTGCCTGTACTTTTAGAGTGTCACAATGATGAGGATGTCTGGTGCTTCTATGTTTAATATGGATGTAGCATTGTTGCTGTTGTATCAAATCTCAAAATTAGATTTTTAGAACACGTTCATTGTTCAGTGACTTGTTGTTTGAGGATGATATTTATGCTCTAATTTATATATTTTTTATCTATATTTGTTTTGTTTTTCACTAGCCAGAAGTCAAAATCTCAGTCTGTGTTGGTGATGGCAACAAGCAGTGAGACTGTATCTCCAAAGCTGTAATCAGCTGTAGAGCTGTTACTGACTGAATTTGGGCGTGATGCTTTTTCAAGTAGAAAGCTTAACAATTGCCCAGGACTTATTGGGTTGGGCTCTGTTCTGATCTCCACCAGCTCTGGAGGGAAATATGCGGCTTTTCAGCTGCAAAATGCTCCACTAGCTCCACCAGCTAGTTGCTAGCTTTGTCATTCATCTCGGCTGTCTCCGTGAAGTGTGATTGCTCTCAGTTTAGCACAGCTTTTCTTTGGCTAAAAAAACCAGTTGATTGCATTTGCTGGAGAGGGATTGATGAGAATGTTTGGACTTCACTGAACCACTGAAGGTAGAAACCTTAACACTAAAACGATCAGCTGAAATACACTGAAACACTCAGACCTGAACTGCAGAGTCTGATAAGAATTTTCTGTGGGTTTGTCTGAGTGTCCACTTTTACATGACTCATTTGATGCTTTGTTAAAGGAAGAAGAAAGTTTATTGCAGCTTTGAAGGAGGCCTGTGGGCTTTCTTTTCTAAACAGCATCCACCAAAGAACCAATGCCTTCCCTGGTCATTGATTGCACTCTCAAAGTCAAAGTTACATGTTTAGAAGTTTTCTTTTCTTTTTTTCCATGAAAGCATGTGTGTTCGTGCTTTAAATGGCTTAAACGTAACTCTACACCCTTACCTACTTTAGACTGTGGACGTTTAGGGAATGCCTGACCCAAAATGTCCTATTGGTTAATTTAACAATACATCTTGGAACTGGAAACCAATTCTGAGGAAGAAAAATGATACAGTAAACCCCACCCTACAAGCTGACAAGATTGGTTCCTTAGGTTTGTTACGTATAAAACACAAGAAGTATGAATCTGTGTTTGTGTATCCTCATTGGCACACTGCAGTTTCATGTTCAGCCATGGTTTTGCCTGCTTATTTCACTCATGATATGCCTTGTAGTATGTAAAAGACACCATATGGTCATGTTTACAAGGTCAGAAGAAAACTGTATTTTCATTGGAGGTGGGTCTTTAAATACAGTGTAGCAGAAGGAGAGGCAGAGTAAAATCATGAAGTACACAAAAACACAGAATCAGACTATGGCCAGAAGGATCATCACAATTATTTGATCAGCATTTAAATAAATTAAAAATATTCTATCGCACTTCATTCTAATGTACAAATATTTGCATCAAAATAAGACCAGTCATTGTTCACAGTGTATCGTCTACAGGCCAAATATCAATACAACAGAGCCAAACATTTTATCTATTAAACACTCTGATGGATGTCTGGGTTGGTGCTGGACAAGGACGGGGATTCAGTAGTGATGCTGTTGTTCTCAGCCTTCGTGCATCCATCAGACTGCACTTTTTTTCAGGTGGCTGATCATGTTACTTTGCAGCAGAGACACAAGTCCAACGCACGCTCTGCGTATGATCTGCTGTTGCTTAAAACCACATGTTCCACAACACTTCCAAACAATGGATAATGACACATTCAATGATGATGATTCAAGGGACAAGCTCTTCATCTTCTGCTCCAGACACTTGACTTTCATTTTGTCCGTTTGCTCTCTGCTGTATAGTCGTCTTTACTCTGTACCACTGCTGCAACATCCAGGAAAGTTTTGCACAGGTTGCCACTAGAGGAGGGCATGCACAGTGGCATGACAGCTCCCACAAAAGTGTCGCCAAAACATCTTGATCACTCCCAGGAAGCTCGCTGTTAGTTTAGGCAGCGCTTTATTTGATATGCAAGAGAGTTTTCGAAGAGAAGAGCACACAGTTTAAATGTCAATATCACAGTCAGTCATGTTGTTTTATTTCTGGGAAGACATCACTGTGATCAAGATTATTATTTGATTAATTATGCAGCACTAATGTCAGCTTCAGAGAGGTATCTGTCTAAAACATTAGCTACCACGAGCTACTGATCACACCAGGCCAAGGGAAGGTGTCGCTGCAAAATTCAAGTTTATCACACTGAGCATTTTATTGGTCATAAATGCCACTTGACATTTATATGAGAACAAATGTGCTATTTATCCTTTTGAAAAGTGATATAGTCCTGCTTTAAACACACTAATTAGGACATAGTGTGTCTGAGAACACAGCCAATAACAGCAGGCAGCAACTGGGCTTTCTTCTATTTCAAAGAAAGATTATTAACCCTCCTACAGTAGCTGCAACAGGGCATGCCTTTTCCCCCACAAGTGGCCAGGGAGCTCACCAAAACACAGTGTTCTGACAGTCCCGTGAGTACAATGATGATGATGACCAGCACTCAGCATGCTACTCCCCCGGCTGGAGCAGCAAAATGGCGAGGTAGACAGTGAGTGGAGGCAAGAGGACAGCATCAGAGACGCACAGGACTGGCAGGAGATGGATTTTGAGTGATGGTAGGAGACATGAGGACCAGAGAAGATGCTAGATGGTTGGTCAGAAAGACGTAAATGCAACTGTCACTGGTTTGTAGTCCTTGTTGTCGTCTTAGTTCTTGTCTTGCATCTCTGGTCATGATGCAAGATGTCTTTTCACAAACATTATGCTGAGGTGAGTATGGTTGAATTATTTGGAGTTGATGATCACAAGCAGAATTTTGTTTGTTGTTGTTGTTGTTGCACATATTCAGTTTGAATTGAAGAACAGAATACTGCATTAGTAACAAGTCAGAGCTTTAATTTAAGTATGTAAACTCAGCTGTGTGGGAGATACCCCTCCACACCCTTACCCCTTTTCCACCGAGCTGGTTCCAGTACTAGTTCGGAGCCAGAGCCTGACTTAGAACCAGTTCTTTGTGTTTCCACCACCTAAGCACCGACTCCAGGTTCTAAAAACTGGAGCTTAGCAAGCACCAACTCTTTGCTGGGCCAGAGCTAAGCACCAAGTATGTCAGGGGCTGGGGGCGGGGTTATGGTGACCAACCATCAATGGTGGAAACACAGAACCCTCATTTTTTTTAACAAACATTCGAGCAACTCGTTTTTACTTTTGTTGTAGATTTTTTTTTAAAAAAACAGTTGAAAAGAGATGCTCAACTCAGACAGCAGAGGTCGGAGAAGGAGACCCAGTGCTTCCTGGCACTGTGGCACGAGCGTTGTTCGGCAAACGGCTACGTATGCAGTGACGTGCTGACGTTTCATAGTTATGCAATGGCGTGGCTCCAACTTGGCTCCTTGCCGATGGAAAAGCAAACCGGTTCTTAGGAGAAATGACATTTGAACCAACTAATCAACAGCACTAGCACCAGGACCAAACTAGCACCTGGTTCTTCTTGGTGGAAAAGGGGTAACTGAAGTCTCCCTGGGCAAAACACTGAACCCAATGTTTCTCCTAATAGCAGGTCTGCACTTTATGTAGCAGCTCGGCCGCCATTTGTGTATGTCAGTAAAGAGCTTTGAGTACCACTAAGGTAGAAAAGAGGTATTTAAGTACAGATCATTTACTATTTTACTATTCATCACAACATGCAAACCCCAGGTAGACCTCAAGATCAGAAAAGCCAAGATGCAAAAAGAAACTCTCTGTGGATGGTGACACAAAACCAACCTCCCAGACCAGAGCATCGCTTCACCTGTCAAACATGGTGGTGCTTCTGATATAGCATGGGCGTGTACGGCTGCCAGTGAAGCTGCTACACTGGGATTGTCTCATGATCACAATGCTGACGGGTGAAACTGGATGAATGCAGAGGTATACAGGCGTATCCAGCTGTGAAGAGGTCTGCATTCTACTTGCAGGCTATAGGCAAAGAGTTTATAAATGATGTAACAGACTGTAATTTCACTCTCCTGTGGTCACACACCTTCCAGTGGACAACTATGAGAGGTGTCATCGAATAGGTTAGACGCCAAGTTTAGTCAAGTTTCTTTATTTAGGCTTTGCGTTCTCTTGTAATGACATTTTGATGTCAGTGACGACAGACAAAATCCACAGTCCACATCCTGAGCAAAACCGTATTTCGGAGTTCATTTGAAGCTAATATCAAGCTTAATTTGAATGCATCAGACAACTAAAGCAGCTGTTTAGCCAAGTTATAACCCATTTCATATAAAGCTTCCTTTTCTACCGTCCTACACCAACATGGAAAAGGCTCCAATTCCTAGTTTAGGACCATTCAGAGCATTTTGAGCTCAAATAAATGAACTGGTCAGAAGCCAAAACAGTTCCTTCCCAACTTATTTGGAGTTTTTCTTCAGCAGGAAGGGTAAACCAGGAAGACGTCACTGTCACATTGTACAAGTTGGTGAGCCCATGGTTATTTTTGGAAAATAACTAATTTCTGAAACAACAGAACAAAAGCTCACAGATCATTAATGTGATCCGCCATTATGCTACAAGAGTTTCCTTCCACTGTGCGCTGTGCAACCGAATCTTTTGATTACGCGTCCTTCATTACAATGTTTCCATTCGGGACTGGTGAGTAAGCGGGTCGGCTGACTAGATGGCTCCAGGGTGCCAAGGATCCTGAGCAGAACCGGTTTAAAAACCACAACTAATTTGGTGAAAATGGGGTATATCTGTGTGGACATCCCTCCACCACAGCCAAATAAGGAATGCACTCTGGGAAAAACACATAGACAACAAATAATGCAACATCAGAAGTTATCCACTGCAGCACAGACCAGGAACTTTAAACTCTGGGTCCTATCTGTTACACTGAAGGTGCTTGAAGAAGTGTTCTGTGGCCAGTATGAACAGGAGGAGTGATTACAGCAAGCAAAACCTGTTCCAGTGCATTGTAAATCTGTCTTTTACAGGACTTTCCTTCGAGTGATCTAATGGTGTGCAGAGGTTTGGAGAAAATCTTGTTTAGTGAGACATTCGGGAACTCTGTGGGAGCCATTCAATTGGATGTGAAACCGAAAAATAGAACAGCACCTCTGGTTTGTTCACGCAGAAACACATTCCTGGCTTTGCCAAACTCCACCCTCACGGCATCATTTTAATTTAACAACTCGAATTTCCCCTGGCTTTGTGAGATTAGTCTGAACCTAATTAAGACATGTAAAGACAAACCTTGCAAAACTAGACAGCTACACTGCATTACCAGTGTAAGACTAAATAAAACCCTAAGCTTAATCACTTATAAAAATAATAAGCATTAATGTGTTTTATTGTGTTAAAAACATTACCAGTGAATTGGAGGTTTTGCATTTACAGAGATTAACTAGAGACAATAAACTCCCCTATTCAATTACAACTACACTTTTGGCCTCGTGAAATCATGACGCAATGATCGGCTCATTCATGCAGCTGCTGCAGCTCCCAGCCTGTCGAGTCCTCCTAAATAATTTGACATGGGCAGTAGGAAGTAAGATTACTTTATATCGCCATGTATTTCTCTTATCTTTATGGTGCAGTTCGGAGATAAGAACTGATCATCCATGCTGGCACTGTGTACTCACGCTGCATGAGATGCATACAATTATGCAAATACAGTGAAAGTCATAAAGCCTCGTTCAAGCCGAAGAATCCCCCCCTTTCCCTTCTCTCCTGTTCTCCACTCTCCAGCTGTGGAGAAAACCCACAGTTTTGGATGGCAGTGAAGGTGGTGCTTGTGGAGCAGGCGTGCATTTGTAATAAGAGGCGCACCAGGAAAGAAGGCAAGCTGGGGAAATATTTCAGAAGTAGGAACAGGATGAAATGAAAGCTTCCTGACAGAGCTGTGTCGACTCAGTCAGCTGCCATGCACACATGTATTCATCAACATACAGAGTGGTCGGTCAAGCCTCTCAGCTGGCTGATCACAGGTTGCCTCTGCTGTGGTCAAGTATCAACACAGTTGAGGGCCTTGCAGCGCGTAGGTGCTGTAATTATACGAGTGGTGTGTGAACAAGCACTCCTGCCTGTAACATGGTTTCCCTATTGAAGAATTCCAAGGTAACCTGCGCACGAATGCCTCACCCGATCACATAACAACACAAAAGAACTGTGTCGAATTTACTGCAGAAGCACATCACATTAAGACCTGCTGCATTGCAGACTCTTCATGTAACCTCCAGGTGTTCATGCAGCCTACTGAGATCAATAAGTTTCACCGATTCTGAGACGGGCAGCATGTGTGAATATTTAGCTACCTTCCAGAGCAAAGGTTTCTATACCTAAAACAGATAAATGCACATGAATAATTCATATTAGGGCTAAACCAGTTACATCCCAGCGACTGTCAATGATAATCAGATGACACTGATAAGATAATTTGTATGGTTCCCACAACACAAGGGCAAAGAGGATAATCATACTTTCAGATGAGCTGGGACAATACGTACTATAATGAGCATGATGTGGAAACCCTTCAATACAGTGTGCTCCTTCCCTGGCATCAAGACATCTAGGATGGATAAGATAATTATCAGACTGCTTTGGCGTGTTCTACATTAGCTGTGCAGAGTGATTATAGGAACCAACTGAATTATGAGGCTGATTTCTGAAACATTACCGTGGCAGTTATCACAGACTGATGGTAATAAGGAACCCAGAGTTTGGATGATGGAGGCGAGTTATGAGGGGATGAAAGTAGGACGCCACAGCGCAACATTTCATTTCGAAACTCACACGACTGTGATGAATTTGAGAGGACATCTGACATGCAGACTGGGCACCAAATCAGTGTATTATATGCGGTATGTTTTTGTATCTGCAAAATTAAAATAATAGGTGGCACGTAAAAAATCAGCACAGTGGAATAAGACACTTCCATTTTTGACTTTTATTATTCAGTTCGGTGAGAAATTACTGATGACTGTGAGGTTCCTCCAGTTGTCAGACACAGGTTGTGCCATTCAGTAACAAATACCATCACGGGGAAATCGCTCTAAGAGAAGAATGTCACATTGCGGCATCATAATTTCGGATTCAAACAAGATGCAAAGCAAGATGTTTTGCCTCCAGAACACATTTTCACACTTTTGTCAGCAGTCTGCCTGGAAGTCTGTTCCCTGCTCAGAGCTCAACGCGCCGCGGCTGAGGAAAACACATGCAAATAGACAAACCGCAATCAAACAAAGAAAACATGGCAGCACACGACCAAGATGTCCTTCAACCTGAAGTAAAACTGTGTCAGGAGATTCATGCCAGATACCCCCAATGGTAACAATAATATATACCATGTACTTCCTACATCATTATCTAAATATATTCTCTTTTTTTTGGCTTCCACCATATAATTTTGTTTAGAACTTTGTAACTTTTAATGGAAAACACATATTTCCAACATGCATGTTTTAAATGTTTTGTCTAGTAAATATATTTTGCTCATTAAGAACTAAAGCTGCATTCCTGACAATGCAAAGTGACTTAAGGCTGCATATATGTACAATTCAATTCAATTTTATTTATATAACCCATATTTACAACATGTGTCATCTCATAGTAAGGAACGAATTAACACAGAAAAACAGGAAACCCAACAATCCAAAGTTGCTTTTGGATTCCCCATGAGCAAGCAGTCAGCGATGGTGGGAAGGAACCAAAAGAACCCAAGGATAGGGAGTGGGGGAGAAAAAAGAAGAATGAACAATACAAATGTACCTCTAATCTACCACGCAAAGCTGAATGAGAGACAGCTCTTCATTGGAGAAACATTAGGCAGGTGCTAGGATCCGGTCATATGCTCATAGGAGCCTGGAGACAATCTAAAGCTACAAATTCACTGCAGCATTTGCATTTTCACTCACAAAGCCACACCGGAAGAGGCTCTCCTGTAACTCTGGAGCAACATGACTTTCCATTACACTTAGGACTACTCAGCACAATAGCACATACGGGACACTGATGAATGATTAATGAATGGCATTTAGGGATCTCACTGGTATAGTGCTTATTCATCTGATCCTGACTGTGAGGTAGCTACTGTCAACTGTAGCTATGTGTATATATGTCTGTGAGTATCGTCAGTCACTTTATGCTGGATTAAGAGTAGAATCACTTGTTTTGATCAATCAAGCTTTACGTATTTGTAGCAATAAGACAGATTTGCACCTGTGAGACCTTCTTCCCTGTTGCTTGGTTTTGACATTTCTCACTGGCCAGATCCCCGGTGCAGAGATGGATCTCACATGTAAGTATGTGACATGACCAGTGCTGGATTGTATCAGCTGGAAGGATGCAATGGGAGGGATGCTGTGCTGTGATTGGTGGTAGACCAGTTGATCAGGGCATACTGGAAGATTGGTTGACTGGGTTAGAGTAGGAAGCAACCATGTGGTATCTACAAGTCTATAACAACTTCTTCCTTTGCTTCCGACATGATCACTATAGACCGTATGGGTGAGATTTTATCCTTTAAAACAATTACCTAGCACAATTATGCTAAACAACTGAAGACAACCTATTGCATTAGTTTGCTATGGGGGGACAATCTTTAGAATCATGTCTTTGTAAATAACCTAAAGCATAAAAGTTCTGCAAACACATACAGCACAACTACCAACAGAAGCAATGGCAACTCCTACTGTGAAAGAACCCTGACTTAATGTGCCTTGTCCAGTTTTGGACAAGGCACATTAAGTAAGGGTTCCAAGAGTGTACCGAGAGCATGTTTGTTTTCTTTAACATTCACATGGGTTAGTCCCTCAGGTCCCGACTGTCAAGTCAATGTTCTACTTTCACATCCTGAGGTGTCTGAGGAAAGCTTTTAGTGCAAATGACCTGAACTTTCGACCCGATGGCACATGGGTGCTCCAATGTGCTATGTGTTTAGTCACAGTGTGGTGATTAGACGTCATTTTAACCACAACAACACAATCATTGCTCTCCACCCATGCTACCTGTGAGATCTGACTCCCTGTAAGTCATTTCTTCTCCCCCAAATGAAATTCAGGTTTAAGGGTTGACACAGTTTGGGACATTCATCACAGGTGGTGCTTGGCATGTTTAAATAATGGGACTTCCTGGCAACATTAAAGGCACCGCAGGAGCACAGGGACGGCTGGATCGCAGCACAAGTCGACTACTTCAATGGGGGTGGCAGTCAAATTTAATTGAGATGTGGTCTGAACTCTCAAATCACGCCTCGCGTCGGTGTCAGGTTCAGCATCGGCATCCCCAGTTGGGCCAAAATACAACAATACTGGCATAAACATGTTTTTGTCAAATGCTTTTTGGTTTTTCACGTTGTGCCTTTTAGCCGTTACATGTGCATTGTCAAATCACCGATTGTGTTTTGTTAATTCATAAATTTGCACGAGCTCGTGAACGTACAGCGCAAACGCCTGAGCGTGTGTCTTCGCGGTAACAACGATCAAAGGAGACGTGACTCGTTTCAAGGACAGAATCTCTTTGGTGTATTTGTTTGCCTCTGCTGCCACTCCTGCCAGTAATCTCTGGAGAGCCGGCTGTGTTTTTGGATTGATGCGGACCGTGTATGGAGCCTGGAGAGCGCTGCAGGCAAGTGTCACTTCTCATTGGATGTTCCTGGTAACTACTATACATGTTTCAAAACAAGCGGTCACGTGCCGGGTCTGCGATGTTTTCATGTGCGCGACCCCGCTTTTAACTCCGTGACTTTGACAAACTAAAAACAGCTTATGGCTTGTGAGGAGGGCGATCGGGGAGCTTTCCTGGTTGGGGAAACAAATGTGGGAGGGAAGAGATGTAACGTGACCTCCAACCCTGGAGAATTACACCCCACACCTGAAAACGGATGCATAATGTGCTAGCTCCACCTGGACAATTAAGATGTGTGAAAGTAATTCCAAGGGTTTCGAAGACAACGTATACCTATTGGCCAAACACCTCTAATGAGGATCCTACACAATTATCACTTACGATCTTCCATAAATAAAACCTGGTGGTTTGCATATTGCATAAGCAAAACAAACATTACAAATAAGGAGCTCATAAGAAATTCATAAGGAACTAAATAATGGCACTGTAGTTGTTTTTTTTTTTTACACTGTCAGAAAGAATAAAAAGTTATGCGGAGGGAGAAAAAAAGTTGCTTGCTTTCTTCTCTCCCTCTGCAACTCCTGAGACATGTTTTCTCTCTCTGTGTCTGTGTAATTGCACTTCACTCTCAGATGCCTCTCAACATATTTGATACATTGACAAATTCCCCCTTTCAGTGTTCTCATCATGGCTATTCCCTGGAAATGTACAAGAAAGAGGAGGAGGCAGGCACGGATGACAAGCAGAGAACAGGCCCGGCTTCCCAGATGGGTTGTACCACATCGATTGACTGGTGAAATATATCTCATATCATATAAAACCAGCTCAGGGCCATGATATCTCTTTAGGGAGAAAACTCCGGGTCTCCCAAAGGCTTCTGCAGAACAACTGACACGATGCGGCTGCTTTTGCTGCGACTGAGAAAGCTCAAACAGTCGTGGTAGACCTGCTGCATATGTTACGCTCATCCTCGGCTGCAAAGGCACCAAGAAAGCGTTGATTTCTTTGATTTATGGGCAATTAAGAGTAGCTCTAAAGATGATTTGTTTTATTCCACCAGCAGGGGAAATCTCTTCTGAAAGGAAACTCCTCTGGTTCCTATTTGACGGCTAACACACGGGTCTGGGAACAAAACGGACAGAATTTATTACCCAACCTTTCACATCAAAAGGACCACATCAGATTTTTGGTGCAGTCGGTCTTGTTTGCTCCCAACTTTTACTGACAAGCAATTCCAAAAGAATGCGAGTGGCACTTTGTTTTTAAGTGTTTTCCTACTTTCCACGCTCTTAATTGTTGTGTATTCAACTTTTAAGTTCCCCTGCCGCCTTAAAGGATTAAATAATTAGCTCGATGTTTTGTTTTGTGTCTCATGAGTTTTGAAAATGCAAATCTGGCTGAGTCAAGTGAACTTGAGAAAACAAGTTCAGTAATGATATTAAGTTGAATCAACAGTCGAGCCACGCAAACAAACATTACGGGAAAGATCTGCTTTTCAGTTTTCAGTGTGAAGAGTCAGTTGACTCTTCAGCTGACACAGAGGCCTTAAACTGCACCTGTTGACACTGTTTGGTGGTAGAATCAATACAGAGCCACCATGTGAAGCTGCTCCCAGAGACTTTTTAAGGAAGTATGGACTGAATTAAAGGTTATCCTTCATCATTGTCTTCATTATTGTTTAAGGACACCACCATGGCTTTAAGTCAAGGGTGTCAAACTCAAATACACAGTGGGCCAAAATTTAAAAAGTGGACAAAGTCGCGAGCCAACATTGATATTTTGTGATATGGCTTTTTTGAAAATAGTCTGTTGTGAAACCAAACTTCTTTTCATCTTCTCTACTTTCTGGAACCTTTGAGTCATGTCCAGGTCCTTGTACTTGTCCTGGTGTTTCATAGTGTCGTCTAATGTTGTTCTCCTTGTTTATAGCCACGTTGGCTCCACATACTAGATAGGAATGGTCTGAATAGTAATATCTGTGCTCCGGATATTCTGGTCCAATTACTGACGAACGTCCGAATATTCGGTTCATGCGGCGGCAGTGGCCGGGGTGGAGGGAAAGGCGAGGTGTTCGTCGGAGTCCAACGGCATTGGCATGGACATCTCCTGCTGGCAGTGGCACAGTAGCAGTGTCTTCGCATGCCGCTGGTGCAGATGCTCATCCAGGCGGTGGCGGAGAGTGAGGGGGGTGCGTGCAGATCAGATCTCAAATCATTATCCAGATATTCGAGTCCAGCCCTAATACAAGACAAACAGGTCTGTCTTTTACATATATAAACAGATATTCTCCTGTTTTCTGCCTTTCTTTTCACCATTTTTGGGAGGGGTAGCACGGTGCCATGCATGAGGTTGCTATGACTACTGTCAACAGAGGAGAGGATGTTTATGGGTCCTGTCCTGATTGACGTGCCAAAACACCAGCATTCTGGGATTTGTAGTACTAGTGGTAAATGCGCTGTGTAATACCAGCGGGCCAGCTTTAGTAGTCATTTGGTATTGTCTCGTGGGCCAAATATAATTACACTGTGGGCCAAATTTGGCCCGAGGGCCAGAGTTTGACACCTATGGCTTAAGTTAACATGTTTGAAAGACACATAGCATGAATGACTTCTATGCAAACACAATTTGAACACTGAAAGGTTGCAGTTATTTTTTGTTACTAGTAAATTTCTGTATGATGGGCTGCTGTATAGCTCACTGACCACCTACCATGTAGGTGCAGGTCACCAGCAGCGGTCGTGAGTTCGAGTCTGGCTCTCGACCCTGTGCTGCATGTCTCTCTTCTCTATTCCCCCTTTCACCTTGCCTCTCCCTCTATCATCAAAAACTGGAAAAACCTCTGTATGATACATTATTTTTAGTGAAATCAGTTCACAGAGACGTGAAGAAGGCTAATGCATCATAACGTAACACACGTTAATTCTACTCTTGTAACAGTGTGAAACTCACTGAGCTATGTGTGAATCCTTCCTGTTGATTTGTTTACATGCGGAGGTGAAGGTCTAATGACAAAGCTTTGCTGTTCAGCTGCCTCCGCTGCATCCCTGTGTTGTGATGTTTGGAAGGTCACCAGGGAATACAAAGAATTATTAGAAGGAATTCTGAATATGAATGTGAAGCACAGAATTGTAAAGTGTGTAATACATCAAATATTAAATATCACAAAAGCTAAAATATGCATTCATACTTTGGGAAAAGTGAAAGCAGACAGTAGGTGTTTGGCATAACAATCCCAAAAACAATCCTTTAAGCTATGTCTGCTGCCATCAAACATACACCAGTAGGCTGTCTGGTGGTTTGAATTCATGTTGTTAACACTGAAGCATGTTTCTGTCAACAAAAATAAACAACGGAAAAAGAAAACAGAATTTAATTTTTCATTTTTAAATAGCTGTACACCTGTCATTCAAAGAAGGTTACTATAGTATGTGATATTTTTTATATTTTCTTACATTCATTCTTCATTAAATTACACTAAGAAAACACTCATCTTGAACAGTTGTCTAATATACCTTCTTTAACATAGTTTTTCCAGCATTGCCAGATTTTCACTTTGTTGTTGTTTCTGTACAGTGTAGTAGCTGAACCCTGACCCGTAACCTGAATCCTCCCAGTAATAATTAATAATTCTGTTGTCGCCAGTCTTACGACCTTGTGTCAGAATGTGTAAAACTCATACAGACACCCCTGGTTTATTCCTGTCTTTGTCCACTTCATTGTTATTGTTCACTTGGCTTCCTTTAAGATCGGAGCTTATGATCTTGCTGATATGCTCATTTGAGCTGCCTTCAGCTCATATAATGAGCTTAATGAGCAGCGGTGAGAGCTCTTCCGTCCTCTCAGGATACATACAGGTTGCCCTACTTTACTGGTGAAGGTTGCTGGGGCTTCTTACAGCCTGAACCTGCAGACACCACTCCTGGAAAAACAAGCACGGATGTCAGCTTTTGATATTTTTATCATAGTATTCTCAAGTATTTCAAGTGACACCACAGTTAAATATAAGACACTGGGAGCTTGTTGTAGTCAAGATGCAAATACGAGAATGCCAATTGTAAAGTATTAGGTATCTATCATAGGTTTTAATAGGATTATTATCTCAACACTACAGAGGTTTGCATATGCTTTTTGAAATTATGCTAATTATTATGGAAAGCACAAAAACATCTTCACTATAATTTATTATGTACTAGATTAAGGATGATTCTGGCTGATCTGAACTTGGTTTAATCCACCAGTAAAGCAGATACTGGGGCTCGAAGGGTCCTGCCACTTAGATTGTAAAGATTCAGAGAAACAAGGACAACAAGAACAACACGCACAAGTTCCCGACAGTTTTTCAGTAAGACCAGAATTTGTAATGAATCATTATAAATATTTTTAAAAATATGTCTTGGAGGAGGTTTTTTTTAATTAATTGATAGGAGGAGAGACAGGGTGAAAGGGGGTATAGAAGCGAGAGAGACATTCAGCAAAGGGTCGTGAGCCGGACTCGAACTCATGACCACTGCTGGGGACCTGCACCTATATATTAATGCCTTAACTCAGCAAGCAAATCTGTATTTTTGTGTCTGACTGAAGACAAACATAGAAATTAGAGTCCTGGTGCAGCCAGTTTGTAGACTGCATTAAGGATCTCCATCCAGGACAACAACACACACACCAGTTTGTTGACATGAAGTGAGGACCGTTCGATGCCAGAATTGGAAAATCAGAACGTGTTCATGGATGAGAGTGGTCCCAGCTGTGGAACTTCAACAAACAGATTTGCAGCTTTGATGAATTCTGTCATTGTGGAGATGGTTGATTGGCCTAAAAATCAACAGGAAGAAAAGACCCCGACGAGCCAGACCAAACGGCCAGCTCTGCATTTGGTAAGTTCATACGGTACAAAGTAATTTCATGTGCTGGATCTCTTGTTTGCTACAAACTCTTGACACCCTCACACAAGTATACAAACCACCATGCATGGATGAATAAACAGGATGATGAGGCAACTAGCAAGTTGTCCCTAATGCAGTTCTCACACTACAGGAATTTTAACCCGTTTCATTTCATTGGAGGAGAAATCGTCATCATCAGTCGAAGATCTTCATCTACACTGATGTTTCGCTCAAATCTAAAAAGTGCTGCTCCCAGACTCATCGATGATATATCAAAAATGGTTAATAATTACGAGTTCAGATTGGGAGGTAACGCTTATCACACTAGCAGCCAGAACAATGGACACTGTTGTCAAGCAGGGGAATGGTAGCGACATGCATTGAGACACACAGATAAAACCTCACCTCCCTTTCTCTCTTATGCAGACTTTTTCAGTCCTCTGTTTTGTTTTGTTTTTTTCTCGAGTAGTTTTGGCGTAGGTTGTTGGTCCACCATCTCTGTTCTGTTTCTATCTGCTTCCCAGTGAGATCAGGAGAGGTGGTGCTCTGCTGCCTGACTGCTCCCTCTGGCACCATAAACTTAATAATATCCTGTAGTGTGTGAGGCTCTATTATTTTTCCAATCTCATACGATGTGCATGTCTGAGATTAGAGGGAAGAGTGTCTGTGAAGTTTCTCCTTATGTGCATGATGCAACCTGATTTCAGAATCTGTTAAGACTTTAAAACTCTTGTGGTAGGAGCCCGTCTTGATACAGTCAGCAAAAAGTCATCCTGTATTAAGGCCTTTTTAAGGTATGTGTTGTTTCTGGAGGAAGAGTATTCTTGCAGCACCGTTGGGGCCATATTAGGTGCGTGTCCACTGGCATTAATGCCAATCAGTATTCATGGGACATGCAGTCATGTCTTAGCTATCAGGAAAATTTGCTGAGATACAAGAAACTCTCGGGAGCCATTAAAGCATGACATTCTCCACAGAGTCGATATGTGACAGATTGATAAATGAACAAATTATCCCACTTCATCCACCCAGGACTGTTGTCATAGTTAAACATCAAAAATCCAAACATATCTATTTCATTCTGCTGCCTGTCTATAGCATCAAAGTCAAAGGGATATTGTAATTGGATGCTGATGTAGGCCAATATTAATCATCATTTTATTGTCAGGCTCAGCAGTGAAATGGGCAGAGCTGCCCTGTTTGGCCCAAGACGGAGTATGCAGAGGAGAAAAGACCAATTTCCTCGTAGTGAATGGAAAGTTCTCTAAAGCAGTTTGGAGTGATTTGTCATCAATCACGGCACATTCCTCCTGAGCCGGGAATTGGGGAGGAAAAAAATGAAAGAGCGAGACAGAGAGACGGAGAGAGAGTGAGAAAAAGGGTTGGACCACTCTATTACCTGAGTGCACTTCACTGTGAATAATGATGTATGACATGAAAGCACTCAAGAGTTTCTTTAAAATGTTGCCAGCATGGATCTACAGCTTCAGTCATGGGATAACACGCATTTAACATTCAGGATACCCCCGGGTGGGGACTCTACAACATCGTACAGCAGCCCCACCCCCGGCTCATCAGTAGAACAGCAAAGACTATTAGGCTCATCAAAAGATCTGCTCTTTATTATATATTAACAAAACTTCAAACTGTCTGTTCTCCCTTTGATTGATTTGACATTACGGTCACGTCGTCTAAATCCCTCCACACCATTTCTTTTGACTTACTTGATAATATCAAAAAATGTCATATCTGCTGATGCAATGTCAAGCAAATCTGCTCATTTGTCTATCTTACCAAAAATCTCCACAGCACAAGTTTTGACATGTTTGCCATCAATACTTTATAAGCAAGCCCCGAGGATTTCTTTGTCTGAACTCAATGCTACTTCTTTCCACAGCACCCCAAGGTCAACCGCTCGCTGGTCGGAAGGACCTTCTCTTGTTAGAATCCACCCAGACCACTGAAACAAGATGACATCTAGTGCCAGAGAAACGCTATGTGCAAAGAAAAAAATGATTATTCAGTGTATGTTAGTTTCAGTGTGGGAAAATGGGAACTGTGACCAGCGCTCCATTCGTATATTGACAGGTCAATGCCCCTTGTTCTGCCCTGCGAGGCTCTCTCACAGTTCTTCAGTTATGCAAAGCAACTGCGTGTGCTGCTCAGCTCCAAGGTTCTAAACCAGCAGGTCTTTTAATGAATAATTGAATCGTACACACTCTATACATATTTCTCACTTGATGAGGAAATACAGTAGTTCCTCCAAACTCTAATTTTGTCACTGCATAATTTAAAACAGCATGCAAATGATCATTTATCTACGTTGCTTTATGGAAATGGCGAATACATCATCTTCTGTGTTGCATTCTTTACTTCTGAGCTCTAAAAACAACCCAAGAAGTTTTTATTGTGCAATTTATTTTTTATTTTTATTGTGTTTTTTTTTTTTTTTGCATCTTTACAGAATTATGTGAAATTTTCAGCATTACAACAGCATCAATGTAAGGTTTGATCAGCGTCATGCACAACCACTGCACTCTGCATGCATACATTACCATTATTTACCTCAAAGGTATAGAGTAAAACAGCAGCCTGTACCGCCATATGTGTCCTTATGAGATTGTAAGTAAAGGATTGTACTCCACAAGTTGTTAATAAAGCCTTTCTGCATCAGCAGACATTCAAAATGCTAATGAGATTTAAATATTCACCCAGTGACCTTATGGCGTGCAGTTATGCTGGTTTGAGCTGTAATTCATGGCCCGGCCTCATGTCACAGCGATTATCATTTACCACTCACATTAATATACATTACTCATTCACTGTACAGTCGGCCAACGCGCTTCGAACGGACATTTACTCTCAGCGTACCACTTATATGTATGTGGAAGGTTCAGTAAGTGCAGATTGCAAACAGGGTTGTTCCGTCTAAATATAAAGTCGATGAAAATGCAAGTATATTCATGCAGATTTGTCACCAAGGTCCTAATGACAGTGCTTCAGACAGATGTCCCCCCTGTCTGTCCTCAGACTCAGCAGCTGCCAGTTCTGTCTCTGTGCAGACTTTGTTTTCACCTTCGGCGTTGGTGATGGCTGGTTAGTTGCACATGAGGCCTCTTTCAACCCAGTAAGAATACAGTGGACTTACAAGAGAAGACAGGCAACAGTTAAGGCACACGCTGTAATTGCAACAGTTTGTTTCCAAACCTTAGATCCTCCCTTTTCCTTCTTCGCCCTTGTTTCCTGTCTCTCTACACTGTCAGCTGTCAGATAAAGACAAGAATGATTATCTAAATGATTTATCACCCAGTAGACAGTGTTATCTGGAGTAAACAGCGCTGGTATCCTCCAAGTGGATTTTCTAAAAAGATCTCCTTGGTAATTTCTTTGTTAACTAGTAAACAAATCATGTGCACATGACTGGGTTGATTAACTCTAACTAAGCTTGCCTCCTGTTGCAGAAACTAACAGGTGGAGTCAGCTAACAAAGTCTGTTTCTCAGCTACTCATGTATATTTCCTCAGATTATTTGAACTTAAAATGCAAACTCTAGGTTAGCATCAGAAATCTGCAAAACCCCCCACAGCACTCCTCCTTTTGATAGCATTAACTCCCACAGTGGAGCTAGTGGAAGCACTAACCCATAGCCTAATACAGTTAATTAACATGATGCTCCTTGGCCGTGGATGTGCTGCCCGTGATCACTGTAGGTCATAAGTTAGTTAGCCAAGCATGCTACTGACTGCATCTTACATTAGAGCAGAAAAAAACACTGTTCATTCCATTTCTTACACTTTTGATTTGTGCGTTTGGTTTTTGGAAAAGATGGGTTTAAAAGACCCCACTGTGATACTACAGCTTCAATGCTGAAAAACGTGGAGAGATCCAAAACCTGACAGTAGTGCCGTGCCCAAGTGGCAACCTCTGGGACTGAAGGATGAAAATACAGTCGTCCCTCGCCATATTGCCGTCTCACTGTATTGCGGATTTTTAAATTGTATACAGCTACTATGTCAACCAGAGCACTGTGTTCTGTATCCTGGGCGCTGATTGGCTCAGCGACTGTAGCATCAGTCTCCTCCTCTCACGTATAGCATGCGTTGAGCATCCCTGTCCATTTCACATCAACGTCTGATCAATGTCTGATTGCTGCCCGTAGTGTTGCTCTGCGGGGTTGTGTTTTTGTGGAAAATTGAACTTATTTCAAGCCCTACGATGTCGATTCAACGTTCTGCGCCTTTCAAGGCCTCTGGCACCGAACCCAAGCGCCAGAGGAAGATGCTTACATCATAGAAAAGGTGGAACTCCTCAACATGCTAAAGAAAGGGAGAAGCAACGCGGCTGTACCCATATAGAATTTTATATGCTGTTAAAATTACATAGGTTTAAGAGTGTGGAAAGTGTTTATAAGAGTGTGGGAAAGGTTAACAACAGTGTGGGGAGGGTTTATAAAGCTTTAATATATATATATATATAAATAATAAAATAAATATAAGGTGCTACTTTGGGGATTTCGCCTATCGCGGGAGGTTCTGGAACCTGACCCCGCCAAAGACGAGGGAGCACATCCTTGTGCACAGACCATGCATTCATACTACATTAGGACCTCACCAGTCTGCAGAGGCGGTCACATTGCCCCTCATGTCGAACACAGGTAAACAGGACATAGCAGCTTTAAATTGCAGATTACAGATTGGGCTTTAACACCATGTCAGTGAATAGTCCTGAGGTACATGGAGCTCAGTAGGCGAACACAGCAAAGGATTTTGGGAAAATGTAGAAGTTCTCACTGTGTTTGGGTTCTGGCAATAAAAAGCATGAACAAACCAAAGCACCTCCAAAATCTTAAATTACGAGTCACAAAAACTGGAGTTCCTCTGTCAGCCACTTGAGGCTGGCTCTAAAAGTGAGACAATCCCAAAGAGCTCCATTGACAGCAGACGTAAACAAGTCTACTGTCTGGTACAAAGAACGGTTTTGGTTCATACAGTTAATTTCTCCAGTCATGGTGGATTTTTATATAACTCACCTGTTTAAATTGTATTAAGTTCAGATGACCATGGCCAGTTGGAGTGACAGGTTGGTATCGACAGTCCATGGCCCTCCTCTCTACTCGTTTTTGGAATAGCCAGGAGTTAGTCAGGCCCTGCCAAGATAGGAACAACCAGAGCCAACACACTGAGCTTTAAAACCAGAAAACCTATGGGTGATGCCACAGAGGGTTTATCCAACTTTGGCCTCTCATTACAGTGACCAAGCTCTGTTTGGACAATTGCTGTTCTCTTTTTTTTAACTGTCACATTGACGGGAACATCAGCGTGACAGTTAATGTTTAAATAGCTGGTGTGAAGAGCAGAGGAGAGCTGTGTGACATGTTCGTTGGCTCTGATTAAGACCTGGTGGCAGTGTGCGGTAAAGCTCGGTCCAGCAGCGGGTCACCTACATGTGTGCTGTACTTGACAGCTCAGATCACAATTAGTCACAAAAGCCCAGAAATAAAATGAAAGTGAAATCGCTCACCTGAGACAACTGTCATCATTTTGCTGAGACCGAGTTGGCATGAGCTGAGGTCCAGTGTGTTATAGTCCTCGAGGCAAACTGACTGGCGCGAAGGACAATGAGACCCAACAATGGAGAAAATGCCAAACAAATGTCTGACTTGATTGCTGTTTGGAGGAGATGGCACAATTCTGGTACTGTAACCAAAATATGCTGGAAACAGAAGCCGATGTGTCGACTTCTGTTATTGTTGCTCTGCACATGCTTATCTGCTGAATGCTGTTGTCAGGTCAGATTAATATTGGATATGGGTTACATCCAAGTCAAATGAGCTGCAATTATATGACAAAGCTGCAGCTTGTGAGCAGCAAAAACTACATTTTAGCCCACTGCAGCTGTGGGAAAACCCAGTTTCCTTTTTTTTCTTAATATATTTTATAAGTAAACTGAGCTAAACTACAGTTGACAGAGCTGGTGTAACAGTCTCACTGAAACACTCAGGTCTGAAGCGAAAATAAAATAACAACAACATAATTTAATCCTGATTATGATGATAAAACACCAGCAACTTGACTCCAATTCTAAACAATGTAAATTAGTTTCTCAACACTAATAGCATCCATGATTTTAGCACTGGAATTACATCGAAAATGTTTGATTTTCTCCTTCTACACTTACAACCGTTATTTCCTTCGCTGCCCCATTGCTCAATCTAAACACTCATTTTCCAACTAAACACAAGCAAATTTCACGAAAGCAAGTCATCACTGTACATTTTCTTTTTCACTGTAGCGGAACATCATCATAAGCCGCCGCTCCTCTAATGGGTCGGAGCAGTTTTCATTGTTTGCGTTAACATTTTAAATGACTCCCTGCATTTTTATAATCGCAGCGTCTCAACTACTAAGCAGTTTAAGTATGCAAATGAAGTTCAGTGTGGAGTCATTCTTTGAAATGCGCTCTGTTTTTAATGCGTGTTCACACGTCCCCTCGCCTTGCTGCAGAGATAGCCCCGCTTTTATTCAAATGCTGCAAAAAGTTGAGCTGAACAGTGATTACGATGAATTAACGTTTTATGCAAATGAAAAGCCTGGGTGAAAGAGAACAGGACCTCCACTTCCCCTCAACAAGTCTGGCTGAACTACCTTTTAGTCAGATCACATTTACATTTACTTTCTTTGGATCTCTGCACATCGTCGGCATTCGGTTAATTTTGGCGGTGGAAGTTAAAGGAACAACATTTTCAGTGAACTGCGTCCTTAGCCAATCAAAGGAAATGATTAAATCAGCAACAGTAAAAACACCCTGATGCGTGTGATACCACCCATCCCTCATAAATCCACCAAATTTACATCCTCGCTCCGAGTTTGTCCGGTGTGTCTGGCTACAAATGTATTTATGCAGTCAAGCATTTTGCACAGTTGAGGACATATTGCACCACGCACCACTGATCAAGCATAATCTGCTCCTCCGCGCTGTAACTGCTGAAGGATTCGGCCCGTATGTGGTGATACAGTTTTGAATGACTAATACTAACAGAGACTAGTTGGGGAAGGCTGAGGCTGTAAGTATAACAAGCTATTTGACAGGTGATATCACCAGCAAGGTGTGCTGAACCATCACTGCTTCATAGGCACCACTCATTAGTGAATTTGACTTTGATGTAGGGGAGTGAAGCCTGTGCTAGATTCCTGTTCAACAGCACCCGTCAGCTATCCATCATGACACTGCCTAGTTGTACGCCCATCAAGCGTCCGATGTTGGGAAGCAGTGCAACCTCTCCCGTGCATTAACGCCCCTGTGGATACGTACCATTGGACTTTCTACGCCAGCAAGAATTTGTGTCCGTGCTGCAATTACGCTGGAAGGGCAGGGGAGATATGACCTACTGTAGATGTATGGAACGGATTCCTCTCAGTGGTCTCAAAGCGGATCACAAAGTAGTATAATGACAACAACCACGGGTCCATGGTGTCCACAGCTGCGCCTCTGCAAAGAAGTGCAATCGGGGCTTGAGAGGGACACTAATGAGCATGCTCTATGGGCTCGAAATTGCAGAAACACGTGGAACATGAAAGGCACCACATGGAGGAAGCCTGAAAAACTTCAGCTCACCAATCAGCTTTCTCTGGAATGAATGGGGCAGATTTTTGCAGTCCAGTGTCCAGGTCTCCGTAACACAAACATGACAGACACATTCATTTGGCCCCTCACACAGGAAGAATAGTTGATGTATTCTCATAGGTTTTAACCAAAACCAGGCTGCCAGGCATTGTAAGTGCAACATCACTGTTGCCAACGTGGTGCACATCAGCTGCAGCATGTAGTGTCATGTAACAGAATATTCTGCTGCAGCCAAGTGAAAAAAAAGAGTCAGTGTTAGAGTCATTTTAATACTAATCTAAGTTAGTTGGAATTTTTCTGCTCTTGAGTGACAGGCACAGATTTATTTCATTATTTGCCATGTTGTCAGCCCACAGTGCAACCTTAATGTACCCCACAATGCCACAGACCTCATGTAGAGGTACCAAGAGCTGGGCAATAATAGCTCACTGAAGAGAAGGGCTATTTAGTGAAGTGGATATCAGGGATATATGGTTCATCATTATTCCCATGCTATATTACACTACAGCCCCTAAACTCCCAGCGTCCATCCCCAGAGAACAGTCCTAATACCTCCTTTTCCACAGTCCCTTGACCACAATTATACGCACACAGCATTCACCAGACTGCAGCCCCATTCAGAATGGCTTTCAGTGCTGCTTTCTGACTTTGCAAGCATTCAAAACACAGACAACCTCTCATTTATCTGTCACAAAACATTTTTTGGGACAATCACAAAGAAGATTAGGTGGAAAACAGTTTTCATTCCAAGAAAGGCTTTCAATAGAGGCACTCTGAGAGGTTTGAAATGTTCTTTGTCTCCGTTTGTCGCTCTCTACATCTGCCTCCCTCTGTCTTTCTTACATCCTTCTTAACTCAGACAGTCGTAAGAACGTACAGTAATTGGGGATAAACAGCATTTATCTTCTCTATTGTCCCTGAATAACCCTCTGGCCCATCCCAGGTTTATTAGACTCTTTATTGCACTAGTGTGAGAGTACAGTACTTGACATATTCATCTTCTCAGCAATCTTTTATACTGCATTTATAATGATACCACCCCTTGGAAAATGAACTTTTATTCATACCAGCAATTAAGATCTTGTGCAGTTTGTCTTGGCCACCGGGGAATGAAACAACCTGAGGAATCACTCTGCTAATGATGGCCTGTCAACGATGCAGCTGTCTGGAATAAATCGTCAAGATCCCCTCATAAACAGCTATTCCCCCAACATCCACATCACACAGAGACACATACAAACACACACACACTTAGTCAAACTTTGTTGTGTTGCCAACTTTGTACACAAGTTCCTTTTTCAAGTTGAGAGAAGAGCCTGACTTGGCCAAATTACATTTGTACCAATGTGGTCCATTTACACACTGGATTTATCAACTGATCATGTGGCCCGCCGCTCTTAGCTGCCATTACTGCACCTGTCAAACTTCTCATTTCAGCCCACGCGTATGCAGCTTATGATAATGTGACAATTTATCACTGAGACTTCGAAGTCAAACATTTTTACTGGTGGAGTTTTCACCCGCTGTGGCTACCTTTTAAAAGCTAATGCTAAAGCGGAGACTTACACTGTTACCCTTTTGAGTGATTTAATTTAACACAAAAACTGCATGAAAGGGTCGTAAAATCTGCACATGATGGATGCATAAATAATAAGTCACAAAGTAAGGATCCACACTGGATGACGCATTCGTAGTAGATTAAAAGAAAGGAGCAGCATTGGTGTGTGTGTGTGTGTGTGTGTGGTTGGACAGAGCTAATTAGTCCTACTATGCACAGCAATACGGTTGGCATATAGGACTCTTATTTACAAAGTGAACACCATGTTGTTTTGACAGCTACTTTTGCACCCAGTGGAGTCGCCCCCTGCTGGCTATGCAGGTTAAGGACACTTTTCCTCACTTTTTAAAGACCTGGATGTGTATTTACAATTAATATGTTATTAGTACTGACATACTCTAACCCTTCAGCTTGTTTGTAAGTATACTGTAGAGAGCACTTGGGCTAAAACATACTTTCTTAAACATTTTGATCCTTCAAAGTCACTTTTTTCTCCAGGTAAGGAAACAGAATATTTGCAGTTCGCAATGAAATTCAGATACATTATTTAAGCTCTTGAACATCCAGTCGTTACTAAAGCGTATGTCAAGCAGAAGAGTCGTAAGTTGAAAACAAATTGTAAAAGTTCTGCTGACATTTAACATTTTGCATCCTTTAATTCACGATCCAATCCTCTGACTGTCTTTGTTTGTGATGCATTTGTAAAGAAACATTCCAACGCCAGCCTTTCGACCTTGGACAGCTTGTGCTGCATCTACAATACCAGCAGGAAACCTAAGCTTGCTTGGCTACACTTTTATAGTCTGTTAGATGAGCTGACCTTTGCCTGCACTGCCACAGTACCTCAGAATAAATCTTTCCAACTCAGCTTCATTTGCTCAATAAGTGAATTGAATCATTCAAAGCACAAACTGTGTGTTCAGTGGCTTACAATGCTTTATCCTAAGTGAATACAACCACCTACATCCATGGCACCATTCGATATAACTTACCTAGAGGTCTGGCTGATGATGTTGGCAACACAAT
This sequence comes from Dascyllus trimaculatus, assembly GCA_024666655.1. Taxonomy (NCBI): domain Eukaryota; kingdom Metazoa; phylum Chordata; class Actinopteri; family Pomacentridae; genus Dascyllus; species Dascyllus trimaculatus. The sequence continues at coordinate 5,668,504 of CM045445.1, read as the reverse complement.
GAAACTATCCACAAAGTCAGTCGAATATTTTATTCTATAGACACTTATAGTTGATGAATGTATGTAAGCTTGCTTCTGTAGGTATGGTGGTCTCCCAAATGACACCACCACAACCTGTTTCCACTGCTGATTTTGTTTTCTAATTATAATATTGCATATCTTAGATGCAGGAGTTTAGTTATGATGTTTCTGGTCTGCGTGTAGCCAAGTCTTCTGTGGTTGACATGAGTAGCGTGCAGTTAGTAGTTGGAGGTAACATCTCAAGGTTCTATTGGCCTTACTAAGGAGCATGAGCTGGGCTTGGTTGACATTTGACAATGTAGTAGCATCGTAGAGAAGACACAGAAAGTGCTTAACAGGTGCAAGTCATCCCTCAGGGACAATTCCACATATCAGGAGTGACTGACTTTGGAAAATTTTTCAGCATGTCTTCTTGCCAAGGCCACTAATGTTGGCGTCTCACCCTGTTAACACTTCAACAAAGCAGGTTTTCCCTAACAGGTAGAGGGAGTCTATGTGATACTGTGTGTCTTGGATAGCATGTCCTCTTCTTTGCTGTGCCAGTAATCATCCACAATTGAGCTTCCTGGCCTGGCATGAAACGCAAGAGAAGCAGCAGCTCATCTGCATCACTGGACATGATGAGCAGCCTTTCATAGCCTTCACTGACTGCCTCACATGAGTGGAGAAACAGTCTTCTATCAGTCTCTTCGTAATTTCTTTGAAGTCTGACAGTTTGCCTTCTTGCTGAGCTGATTTGATCCACCTCCAGCCAGAACTTCACATTTAGTTGGAATATCCACATCTTACGAAATGATTGCTTTGGATAGGAACTTTGTAAGATCCACCTTGTTCTCTTCCCAAGGCAATGAAATCGCTCCAGACCTGAAGAAGTGGAACAGTTGGACTATCAGTGGTCTTGGTTTCTTCTTATTCACTCGGTCTGATTGAGTCACAGCCTTGATTGATTCCTCTTCAGTGAATTGGCCAAACACCACATCAACTGCCATGTTTTCTCCAGTGTTGCGTGTAACACTGGGTATGAAGGGATCAGCAAGGTTGCCAAATGTTTGGCACCCATGAGGCTATCCAAGTCTCTGAATGAGTGCATGATCAGTAATTAGTACACAAGTCTTTATGTCAGCCTCTGGAACCTCTGTTGGTACTGTTATTACAGACATCAGGATACTCTTTTGGGGTTGAGTTCATCTGACCTTCAGGCTTGTTCAAGGAGACTGGAACTGGGGACTGTCCATGCGTGAGAACAAATTCCATTTTCAGTAACTGCTGCATCAGTTTCCTGTCAGCTTTAATAGATTTCTGCGCACTCTGTTAAAGTAGAAAAAGCTGCCTCGTACATCTTTGCAAAAGTTTTTGAGCTTTTGATGCCTTTTTGATGCCTTTTGGACACATCATGGAACTACAAACTTTCATCAGTGAGCTGTCAATTAAAAACTGATATGAGATGTTGCTTATAATAACCATCTACTGAGAGATCAGTGAGCACAACACCTGATGCAATATCTTTTGTTACTGATGATACAAGAGCTACACCTTCCTCCTCCGATTCATCCTCCTCAACCTCCGTTTCATGAGATCTTGAACCTTCTCATCAGACAGGACATTCAGGAGCTCTCCCCTGAGACCGTCATCTTTGTTTCCTTTGAACAACTTTCCAATGACTCAGTTCTTTGACCTCTAAATCACCTTGTTTCCCATTGTCAAACAGTGGCCACTTGATCCACCACAGAGCTTCATAGGTCAGCTGGTGTCTTCTCACAGCATGCTAGTAGGCTTTGCCATCCAACATTGTCTCTGTAGTGTTTGTGGTGGACACAACTGCTTCTCTCCAAAGGTCATCTGCACTTTGCACATGCTGTCAGATAGCTTTAGGGAACTGAAGCACATGTGGAGTCGTCCTATTAAAAAGAAAACATCCTCATACTTGGAGTTTGCCCACACCAGTTCCTTGCCACTGCTGTAGAGCGGCTGGTCAACTGAACATGGTGTGCTTCTGGTCGGCACTTTTGATTCATTGATCTTGGAATTGATAAAGCAATTAGATTTTACGTGCATCTTCCATCAAATACGTCAAAACCCAATAACCTTGATCACCTTCGAAATGACCTTCACATTCAAATTTGGCAAGGACATCCACCAACATCCTTTTTTTCCCCCACACACTGAAATGATTCCACATGGATGATGGGGAAAAAAATCTAAAGATGTTTTTTGACTTTTCCTGGTCCACTATAAACTGATTAGCCGTGCATACCTAGTGTGTTATAGCACTGTTTCCTTATCTCCTTACAATTTTGGTCTTGTACAGCCTAAAATCAGACATCCCCCTTTAAACTCTTTTAATGAAAAGCATAGCCCTTCCTATAAATCCATGCATGTGTAAAAAAAAATCCAAAGCTATACCAGGCTGCCTACGCTATGATTGGACAATTGCTGTTTGGGCGCTGGGTTTAGCCAACAGTCAGTGAGTTTGTTTGAAATGTTTGTTTGTCTTTCTTTATTTGCTCAAAGCATATTGCAAATCTTGAAAAACTGAGAACCAAACATCCAGCAGTCATAACTCAGGTAATTAATGGAATTTACACAATTAAGGAAAGCCTGGAGTGACATCTCCTGATAGCAGTGTTCACCGGTGACAGATAAGAGGGCCACTCCATTAAAAAGTTTGGCTAGTCCAAACAGAATCAGTGCATCTTCCACAGTTTTCTCTGCAAATGCTCTGAAAATAGCGATCTCAATCTCAGTGGATGCAAAATAATTTCAAACTTCATTTCTCTCCCTCAACAATATCATGTGTCAACTCGGATGCCATTTACTCTCATCAGATCTGTTTTGCGATTGTTAACCAAGACCATCCATCTCGTACTCATCTCAGCCGCGTTATTAGTCCTTAATTCAGGAAATTTGAAATGTTTAATATCCCAAGATGGATTGTAATGTAGCTTTGTCACATTCAATTTCACTGATCATATTTAACCTTCAGCCTGCAACTCACTCACAGGTTCGAAGACTGCATTACCATTATCAATTGTTCGACCCATTTTCGGAGGCCTCTCACAGCGAGGGCTTGAATATTTTCTCTCTGCGCTTGTGGACTGACGGGATGTTTCTCATTCGCCGTGATTCATTATGAGAAGTCATGAGAGGCAGCCGTGTTTTCCTCTAACGTCACACAAGTTTCTACATTTGCATATATTTTTCTTTTAAATCAGACTAGCAGTTCTGTTTGGAGAATGTCACCAGTGGGCAACGACTGCAAATAATCAAAAATGCTCTGGCTGTCGATTCTTTAAAGGTACATTTAATGTGCACATACCTTTCCACATATATGACAGGGACATGCCTATATGTGCCTTTTGGCTGTTGCTTTTTGAATTATAAATGCATAAACAAATACATTATTTCACTTAAAATTTGGAAAGTACCACTCACCTCACCCGTGTGCACTGGCTACTTCTCTGAGCCACTACTGCCACCATTTATCTTTTTACAGTAAGTTTTCCTTTGATACTGTCTATTGATAATAGAATGTTTGATTCAATTGCTTTAGAAATTCAATTATAAGAAACATGCGTTCAGTATTAACATACTTGGCCTGGCTCAGTGGGCTTCTCTGGAAGTAATTTACACAATCAGCAGGCACTTAATTAAATAGGCTCCTCTTGGTAAATATTTTGTAAAACAGCACGTTGATGATTTAAAAAAGAAACTAGACTGCCTTGGACAACTTATTATCCATTTATTTCCCCCCTTTTTGATATGCAATGTTACTTTAGATATATATTTTTTTAAATAAGGCTACCCATCTGTTCATATTTCCTAAAAAATATTGATGTGTTAGATTTTTTTCATCTGTTTTAGTAAGTATTGAAAAGAAACATCAAAATAATACACATTAAGGTCCACTAAAACGCCATATCAAGGCTGTATTTTTAGTTATGCTTATAGTGTTTCAGTTGAATAAGGTTTTCTCATTGATGAATCCAGAAGCTTGGAGAGGTTAATGCACTCTAAATATGAATGTGTGACATTTTGCCCCACTTCAGTAAGCACTTCTAAATAGCACGTGAGCAAGCAAGGCGCTGAACTCACCTGAAGATGAACAGCCAACCTGTCCTTAGGAATAATGCTAGTGCTGAACAATTCCCCAGCACACTACTAAAACAGACAGTGTGAGCTTCATGTAGACATGCAGAAAGTTAGACTCTGAAGGTGGGGGAGGTGGATGTGTGTGTGTAGCGTACTTTACCTTCATGTGGAAGACTTGGAGCTTTCCTCCTGTCACAATCCAACAGCGACTATTCACCGAATCTGGATGGGAGAGGGGACGGTGTGAGCGATCAAACGCTTCGCACCGTTTTTGTTGATGCACCCGAGTGTTTGTGTTAGTTTACGGATAGCTGTTCGCTCGCTGACTGAACCTGTAATTAAAGTGCTAAAGTGTAGAAGGCTCTCTCGCTCTGGCATGTTTGGCAGTTACCAGGCAGCTTCAGAGGCAGGTCTGGAATGAGATTAAATCTGATTTGTGTGTAGCTCCTGAAGGATTGCAGTCAGATTGTGATCTAGGAAACAGAGACGCTTATATGTGGCTAAGTGCAAAGAAAAGGATAACAAATCTCATCTGTATTTTATCTGGTCATGAAACCAGGAGGGACCGGAGAATCCTTTTCCTCGTGCTCTCAGAGTGTAATCTCACTGTGCATGTATTGTTGAAAGAAGTCATTTTTGAACAGTAAAAACACTGTCACCGAACATAATCCATAGTTTTTGTAGCATTGATCAGTGAAAACATGGTAGGATGGAGTCATAGGGCAAGTTTCAGCACCAATGTCTGAATTATTATAGTGTAAATGTAAACTCATTATCTCAGCTGCTCTTCATGGATAAATAAGGAATATCAAATTCAGAAAAATCGAATACAGTCAACACACGACAGCTACAGAGGCTCTGGTGGTCACATCACATGTTGTGGTTTCTTCACAACATGTGTTTAAACTGAGAGGCTCGGAAAACTTGCTAATATTAACAATGGAAATAAAACAAAGGAATAACTTATAAAGCAATGCAAAGTTGTGGCTGCGTCTAAATTTAGGAGCTGCCTCCTGTGCAGAATGCAAGAATAGAGACGGGGTGTGTGGGTTTAATTAGAACTGTGAGCAGGTACAGGGGAGGATGTTTCACTGGTACCAGAATTTATGGTTGATCCTGCTGGAAGTGCTGCGAGCTGAATTCAATTAAACATCTGTGATGGGAGGTGGCTACTTTATAACCCCAGTGGTATACCTGTTGTCAGATCTCCCATCCCCCTGTTCTCCTTACATCCGAGCTGCATTTCCCTCGTGGGAGACTTATGTCAGACGCTGTGCTGTGGTAAATGTTTAGCACACAGTGTGTAATGCGGTGTTCTGAATGCTAACTTCTCCCTGTATGAGGATGCGGTGGTGAGACTTCAGCTAAAGTTGCATGTAGAAATCAGCTTTACTATTATACTTTTGTGAGCAGTACAACCTAATTTTGAACTTGCTGTGATTTAAATTCCGAACAGCTTTTCATTGTGAGAATGTGACATGAATATAAACACTAATCTGACTGTTGTTAATTACCTGCGATAGCTTGTAAGGATTGTTTGAAAACAGTAGTGCATTCAATTAAAATGTCTTTCTTTTTTCTGGGAGCAGTGGAACAAGGTATAAATGCAACTTTCACATACCAACATCTTATGTATTAACAGTCACTTGTGTGTTCACACATCCAGCAGACATAGTAAAATGAGCTTTTTAGCTTTGTTAAATACGCTGGTCAGCTGATGAATTAATGTGATAAAAAGTAATTAGTGCAGCTTTAAAGTATTGTTTTACCATTCCCTTTACTGTAAAAAGAAATGTTACTGCTTTTCCAGATAGTTTGTGTACTTTTCTATTTTAGAGAAAAGAGTCCCAAAATGGTTTTATCCCAAATTTGTACATTTCTATGATCCCTAAAATTTATGGCCATACTGCCTCGTGGATGCCCGTTACCGTCAGATCTTGGAAGCTAAGCAGGGTTGGGTCTGGTCAGTGCCTGAATGGGAGACCATGAGGGAACACCAGGAAGCCTGGGTGGATGCAGAGTGAGTGGTTGGTGGTGGTTGGAGGGGCTGATGGAGCAGACTGGCCTCCATCAGTCTACTCCATGCAGCTGTGGCTACATATGTAGTTTACCACCATCAAGTATGGAGAGAATGAATAAAGCAATGTAAAGCGTCTTTGAGTGCCTAGAAAAGTGCTATATAAAACCAGTGCATTATTATTATCCCCTGATGTCTCTTCCCCACATACATCATGATTATAACTGGCAACAAATATGCAAAAAAACAGATTCTCAATGTCATGTAATGCCAAAACCCATTTAATACAATGTAAAGTTCTGCAAGGAATCCAAACAACCAAACTTTACAGTATTGATTTTAGGAGCACAGTTTATCACATACTGCTGCATTGTCAAGACTCCTTGGTGTCCCATTTAAGCACACTGAGTATCCTCTCCAATCGTTCCATGCACTCGGTAGTCTGGTAGACCTATGAAAATGTGTGAATGTCAGACAGAGACACAGTGAGATGCCAGAACCAGATGTTCCCTGCTTTTGTCATCACTGTTGCTTCTTTTCAGTTTGCCTTGTAACATTTAGTTAATGTTGTGAAAGGATGGATTTGAACTTGAACCAGTTCCTCTTTCTAGCCTAAACGCTGTAGTTTAGGTGCCTAAACTTTACCAAACAACTGAAAAAGACTCTTAAGTCACAAAACAAACGAAACGGAGTGAAAAACTAATGATGTATGTTTAGGATTTCACCTCTAGGAGTGTTTTCTCATTGGTTTTGGTTTTTGATTGGTTATTTGAAGCATTATTGGGGGCATGTCCTCATAACTGACAGCTGTGATTAACAGATGCTCTAAATGAGGTGGTTGAACAGTCCTCTGCAGGCCTTTGCAAATGTTAAAGCGAGTTCCTTCACTTAACCGTGTAGTTCATACTATAAAATGAGACGTTCTGTACTTAACTGTACTAGCTGGTATCCTGGGAGGCAGAACTTCGATAACAAATCTTCACCAACCAGCACAGACTGTGCTTGTAAATGATGTCACGACAGAAGATGGAAGCGCCCAAGTCTGCCATATGTTGATTACACTTTCATACAGTGGTGCCCCATCTTTATTAACGGTTTATAGTTTTACACAGAGTGCTCTTTACTCCGTCCCAGCTCAGCAGAAGCTCATTTTAATATCCTCTGGCTCTGTCCAGCAGTTCAGGGTTTTATTTTTTTATTTATGGTTTATTTGATAAGAGTAGATACAGTATACACAGGTACACTAAAAAACAGCTATCCAGTGCAAGTATCATAGTGTTTAAAGCAAATATTAATTTACAACGCTGGCACCTAGAAGGGCTTTTATGAGAGTGAGGCTGAAACAATGGAATTAAAGGAAAATAAACTAAGTACAGCAAGATACAATAAAAACTAAATGAAACTAAGTGCAGCAGAATACAAAAAGGCACACTTTACAACACAATGCTTTTTAAACATAACTGCAGGCTGCTTTTTGCTGAATTAACCAGCATTTGATAGCTCTCTCAAAAGTGATGAAGTCTGTAGTAAATTTCACAAGATGAGGTAGCAAGTTCCAGAACTTTGCTCCTTTAAGAGAAAAAGCTGAGGTTGGATAACAAGACCGTTTAAGCATTCAGACACAGGCTGTACATCATGGAAATCTATGAAGTTTCCAAAACTTAAAATTGTGGGTTTGATGACTGCATGGCAGTGATGGCATCTAATGGTTTTTGTCCCAAGACTTTTTTTTAGGGGACAATATGTATTTAATTATAGACTGGCTGACCTGAGACCAGGTAATCACACCATGCAACAGATGTGAGAGTATCACAGAATTTAAGAATAGCAGGGCACGGGTTAGGGTTAAATATACGGTTACAAATTATTCTGGTTACAAATACGGTTAAACATCCCACTGTGTCCCACTGTTGCACTATAATAATAATCCTTATTGATCCCCTTGGGGAAGTTCCTTCTCTGCATTTGACCCATCCTATTCATAGATAACCTTAGCTATACATACTAGGAGCAGTGGGCTGCCGCAGTGCAGTGCCTGTGGAGCAGTCAGGGGTTAAGGGCCTTGCTCAAGGGCTCAAGTGGTGATAACTGGGACAAGTGGTCACTCTCACTTTCCCACCTCAGCTTCTTGCCAGTCAGGGGACTTGAACCAACGACCCACTGGTTACAAGCTTGCAAACCACTACACCGCCACTGCCCCCTAAAGATATTGTGGAGAATGCGGGTATTGATCCCGCTACCTCTAGCATCATACAAGCACAATACTCCATCCTTTGAAGGAACCTTGTCCCCACAGTCCTCCAGATCTGATCCCACTTTTATTTCTTGCATAATCCCCACCAGCAGCACATCTAACACACCCTGACGGTAAAATAATTTATCGACAGTCCTGCTCCTTATCAGTGTCAAAAATACGCTAAAGTCTTACATTAGGTGTGAGGTTTAGCAACGAATGTGATGATGCTGCTGAATGGCTCGCATGGTTTGTGCTTTGAGTGGAGCCTTTCAAACTGTGGATATGGATTTGCATAAGTAGTAAATGTTCTCATTGCAGCACACAACACATACAGAACATGGCAAGTATTAAAATCTGTCACGTACTGTGTCAAGGTATTGTAGAAAACTAAAGCTAACAGGGTTGTCTGGGTCTTTGGGGCTTGCTATAAGTAGAGTCATAGGTTAAGCCTGTGCAGGGCTTAAAGAAACCTATTTCTCTTATCTTTCCTGGTCATGAACCATGAGCAATAACATTATCAAGGGGTCTGTTGTTACAGGGTTGGGGTAGAGAGGAGGAGAATTACAGGCAGTGAGGAGATTTTAAACACTACACGTCTCAGGGATGTGTCCAATCGTGCCTCTAATCTGGCCATTGTGTTGGGCCTTATCAGCCGTCAGCGCTTTGAATAGAACAAAGAATAGTATCGGCTGATCCATAAATCATAACTTCAAACACTGCGGTAGGTCACTGTTTTATGTGCACTCCTGGATACAGATTGAGTCTGCAGATTCTACTGGCGCTCACATTAAGGCTTTATTATCTTACAGGAAATGTCAAAAGGGGCCTGGACATACAACAATATCAGGTGTTGTGGGGGTGTTCTTAACCAAATCTTTTCACTGAGGATTTGCTATCTGCCCTTTAGTGCTGTTGATGATTGTCTGACCAATGTCCACTGCAGTGACCTACTGATATGATGAGGGTTCACCTTTACATATACTCAAATCAGCCATAACATTAAAACACTGACAGGCAATGATCTTCTGATTACAATTTGTGCTGGAAAACCTTGAGTCTGAGCATTCATGTGGATGTTACTTTTACATGTACCATCCACGTATGCTATGGCTGTGTTCTAAACTGCATATGATTTCTTTTTACTTGTACTCCAGGTGCTTTTGCAAACTCCACCCTGTTTCATGCAGTATGCATACAATTGGGACATACTACGTCATAATAACAGTGCACCTTAAAGTTTGATTGTTGTAGTCTGCAGAGCGAGATAAGCTGTCAAATGTGTGATTAACTATGCAGAAGACTGTGGATCAGAATGGCCAGGAAACACGCTGGCTTATATACTGCAAAATCTGACTGGATATAGTAGGACATCCAGGTTATGGTGGTGGCAGGAAAAAGCCAGTTTGGCTTCATCCAAGTGAAAATAATCCACTTACAAACACCTCTCAAGCTCACTAATGACCATGTCATGTCTAACTAGTTTTATTTGTCCAAAGAAATCCTAAAAACGTAAAGACAGCATGTCATTTTACTGTAGACTGGTCCATTTCTTACCACCTAACACCACGTAAAGTCAGTACTGTATGCTAAGCTAAGCCAGTCAGCTGTGGGCTGTAGTTTTAGCATAAAGCTCTTCCATCTTTTTATCTAACTCTTGGTAAGATGGCAAACAGTCATACTTCTTGTCAAACTTTTACTTTGTTCTGCCAAACAGCTGCATTTTATAGGCTAGGTCAAGTGAATGTACACGAATGTAAAGAACTTTAAAGGAAAATGCTCATCATCCTCTCAACTGAATGTATCCTGAGGCCTTGGCTTAGATTGAATCTTGCATTTCACAATAACATCATGTTGGTATGTGAGCATTTTATCCAGAACATTACAAGTTCAGGTCATGATGAGAGAACTTTACACACTTTCTCAGTAGTGTAATATTGTATCAGATGTACGATATGGCATGGCAAGATTATTTTATGGATGTACAAGAAAGAAGAAAAACCTTTGTGGCCAAGGTTTATGTTTAAGTTCAGTTCAGTTGACTTTGCAATGCTCTCCAGGCTAAAGCCAGAGAAACACAACTTTATAATATATAAGCATATATAAGTATAAATATGTGTGTGTGTATGTGTATTGCACAGATGTCTGTATACTACACACAGAGATGACAAACTGCATAATCACTGTACAGCACTCTCCATAACCTCAATCGATACATTAGTCATGGGTTAGACTTTTGCATGGCTGTCAATTCATTTCCAGATTACGGTTTCCCTTCCTCTGAAGCCTTTTCATCCCTGTCTTCACTCTCACACAGACAGCTGGTATTTAGAAATCAAAATAGCTTGTTGATGGGAGATTTGAATATGAATCATCCAGTCCTATTTCCTTTTCCTTCAGAAATCATAATAACAGTCTTTATCTCCTATAGTCAAAATAGAGTCACAGAAAGTAAAGCCGTTTAATTGCTGATAGTGTCATTGAACAGTGAATATCAGAGTTAAAAGGGTTTCTTTGCTTCTCAGTTGACCTTATGCAAAAGCTGCATTTGACGCACATTGTTAACTGATAGTTTAATAACAAATTATTTATATTTCTAAAATCAAACAGCATATTGTAGCATATTATTAAATTGTGGATATTGCACAATATTACAGTGTAAAACAGTAACTACGCTTAAGGGCATACTGGTTTTTTCAGATTTTAATCATGATGAGAGCATGGCTTTTACACTGAAGATAGAAAAAACTTGCCAAAATTCATGGCCTTAAGATCTAGAGTTTGACATAATAATCTCAATGTGGTAGTAATCGATATTTATATATTAACAACAGACCATTCAACTGTGTGATATGTCTCTTGACATGACAAACCATGGAGAATTATCACCTGACTTTTTAATTCCTTGTCAGCTCTACAGAGCATTACAGTGTCTTTCAGCTTGTTGTTTTGGTGTTAGGGTCTACAACTTTACTGTAGCTGCTTTAACTAAAAAACACAAAGTAAATATTTGTCTAAGGTGTTGCTGGAGACAAAACTGACCTACATCAAGAGTGACTATGGGACTTTCATTCATCAGGTAGACCAAACTCGGTTCCAGATGAATGTTAATGTTGCTCCTTGCGTGTTTCACAGCAATGGGTGATTTGATTAAAATGTTCATAAAATTGTTTCAGAGTTACTCCACAGGCAGAAGACAGCAGTATATGGCTATTAGAATGTTACATGTTGAATCTAAATTTGTGACAATTACAAAAGGTGTACCACAAGGCTGGATCCTGGGGCCTTTTCTGTTCACTGATATTGTTTGTTCTGTAAATGGGTATAATGTCCAGCGGTATGCTGATGATGCCATTTTGTACTGCAGTGCAGATTCTGTATTGAGCATTCTGCTGTTAAATCCCCTTTCCACAGCTACCACTACTACTTACTGATTTACAGGTCACACATAATAATATAAATTAGTTCTTGTGCAAGAACAAAACAAATACATGATTTTCACCAGAGCTTAAAATATTAGTTGTGATAGTCTTGCCACTACAATGGCAAGACTATCACAACTATCGCAATACCTGTAGTATTTTTTTTACTTTACTTAATTTCCGTCTTTTAATGCAGCCTTAACTAAAAACACTCAAAGGACTAGATTACATTAAAAGTGCTGTTTTTAGCAAGCTTACAAAATTACGTTTTTCTCAGTGTGCATCTGCGAACTGGAGGAACATACAGAACAACCTAAAGACTCCTTTTGTCCTCATCTTATTTTACCTCTAACTGTTGGTTTACTTGCTTTAACTTTCACATTCTTTCAAATTTATTCTTGATAGTTTGCATCGAAGTTTGGTATTTGTACATCCTCTATTTTCTTACTCAGCTGTATTGTCCATGAGGCCTCTACAGCGAAGAGAATTCAGAATTTAAATAAAGGTTGGAGCCTAATTACTGACTTAGATTACTAACAAATGTGATAAATATTGGTGTTGTACTCACAGCTTATAGCATCAGGACCTACATTCTAAGAAAGATAAAATAAAAAAACAGGTATATGAAGACAACTTTTGCTTACTGATTAATCAGAAATCTAGATGTATGGCGATGTTCACCCCAACTTGTCTTTTCTGGTCTTTAGGATATATTTGTGAGTTTGACACCTGGAAATGTATTTTTAAATATAGGATACTCCAAAAACCTCAACAATGAAAACGATAAGGGACAAGAAATAGATAAAAGAATTTAAAGAAAATTTGATTTGACAGTGAAAAATATTAGAAAGTAACTGACCCATTCCCCATTGGGGTCGTTGAATATCCCTGTCTGAATAGCTGCTGAGAGACGAGGCCTGGAACTGACCAGAGAGATCTAATCTCCAGATATGAGAAACAGCCTCAGAGAGATAAAAAACATTATAATCATTTCATAAAAAATCTAATCATTTCCAGAAGAAACTTTTTTTGAGAAATTCAAACGTGCCAGTAGAAAGGTTTCTCCTTTGATCCTTCCTTGTTGGGTCACCACAGCACACACAGCTGTGTGAAATGAACTGAGTGTGTGTTTTCGTGTGTGTATCATCTGCCTAACTTCTTGACTGACATGTGAATGTCCAGTGAGAAATCATATTTCTGTGTTACTGAGAATAGACAAGGTGATAGAATCACTATTCCTGTCAGGTATGCACCAGTGAATTGTTCATCAGTTCACCACCTATTTTCCTATGAGGTTTCTTTTTTCCCCATTTTCCTTCTTTACTCAAAGCCTGGTTTGAAAAGAGAAGCTTTGGTGTAAGCAGAGAGGCCACGAGGGAGCAAATCCCAGCGGACACTCAGAAAAAGAACAGCTTCAAAAGGGCCTGCAATACCACGGTGAATCATAAGGGAGAAAAATGCAATGATTAAAAGTGAAATGTTTGTTTGAAGATAATGTTATTTTGGAAAACCTCTCTTAAGAGGATTTCTAACTTGAAAAAGAGACAAGAGGAAGAAATAGAGCAAATGTGGGAGCGAGACTCGGAACTATTTCCCACAGTTACACGTGTTCAAAATTGGTAACTTAGCATACAAGAAGTGTTTGTATTCATCCAAATGTTCCACACGATCTGCAGCTCTGAGCCTGCTGCTCAGTACATTGAAAGTAAATGTATGACTGAAGGGAGTCTATACCTGCTTTCTGACTGAATGTCTGAGGGGAAAACGAGGGTTAAAGAGCACAGATATGAGAGACCACAGGATCTGACTCTGAATAGATACAAGACGTCTATTTAGACTGCACTACCATGGCAGGTGTACATTAGTATTCAGCGGAGGAGCTGTGATGAAGCTGACTGCATGGGTCAAGTCAGCACCACATCTGGGCTGGGTCAGCCCCGTTTTAACCCAATGATCACTATGTAAAACTGCAGGGATGAGACCGAGAGCATAAACAGGCATGTGGTAGGGAAGATGATCACAATTCCATTTGAGACTTCCTGAACAGATTTTGACAAGACTTTGGTCCCACTGGATTGTGGTATACATTCTGTCTGATAAAAGATGGTAAGACTAACAGTGCACAGTGGTTTATAATTTGTCCAAGGACACAGTCCTGTGGATTCAAAGATTCTACAAATTCCACAAGGTCCTGTCACTTGTCTTATGAACCATCTAGAACTGAGTTGTTTCTTTCTGACAAGACGCGGCAGCACTTCCAGCCCATGACATCATTGCTTAAAAAATCACTCAACTTTAGTTGCTGACAACTGTTCCAGGTTGGTTTTCTTTCAGGACTTAGCTCTCATTAGAAGGTAGTGACTTTGATTTAAAGAGTTATGCACAGATGAGCTGGTTGATGCAGGTTGCACTACGAAACTTATTTTCATTTATACTCACTAGATACTGTTTACTACTTAATGTTGCAATTAGTTTTATGCATCCTCCTATCTTTTCTAAGTACATTTGTAGTATGCATTAGCTAAAGTTCACTATTTCCATTCTAGTAAGTTTTCATGGGAATATTACCTACAGATAGAGCCAACAACAGAGGTGGTGCATGGAGTAGAGTTTCGAGGTTTCTTATCTTTTAGAATTGGTTTCAACTTCACCATTGTGGCTCGACAGTAAGAGGAAATTGGTCAGGTGGATGATAGGAATAAAATTTGCAGAAACAATGACACTGATGAGGACTAAATTAGAAAAAAAAGCGAGGAATTCTACCCTTGACCTTTCCACAGTTTAGTTATTTTACCAACTTTACTAACTTTTGGTCACATGCTGCTTCCATAGTAACCAAATCTCCTCTGATGATCTGGAATGCTGCTACTGGGAACAAATTACAGGTCTATTCTTAAGAAATTACGTCACTTTTTGAGAACATAATTTCTTGTTCTATATTACATTTATCCATAAACGTCTATATGACCAGGCTCCTCAGATGCTCTGTGACCTAAAGGTTTCCTGCAACAGCAACACAGTGTCTGATCCTGAAGCTGCCATTCAGTAAATCCTCCTTTGGACGTCATTTCCTATGTATAGGATCTTAATTTGGAGGCTGTTATACACCAAACGTAGAATGGATCAGGGCTGGGGTAATTTTAAACTCAAGTTGGGGTGACTCCTATGCAGAGGGATCATTCACTTTATGGTGTTAATGTTTAGTGCTCTTTAGACCTAGCATGGATCAGAAATTGCGTATTATTCCATTGCCTTGAAAATACACAACTCCATGAAAACAGAAGATGTGCCGGTAGATAAGCATCAATCCACAGAAGAAGACTTGAAGGTGCGTTACTAATGTGGTGACAAACAGTAAAAGCATGGCTTCCAGTCACTTCACACGACACTAGAGGCTGACAAATGTTCTGTCTGCCAATTTGTCTCCTCGTCTCAGAGTTATCCACTCACCAGCCCTTTGAATTCCTTCAACTGCATGACTTTGCATAAGCGACACCTAATTGAATATTAATGGCTTCTGATGGTATTTGATTATCTGTTTTTCATTTGGCAAGATTATACAAATGAGCCTCATTTGCATGTCAGCATCCAGGAAATGAAATGAAGTGTGTCTGCCAGATTATTATTTCTTCTCCTAACGCCACCGAGCACAACTTCTTTAATCTCATGAATTCAGGATTAGTTTCACATTTTGGTGTGATGCTCCAATTTGGTTTGTGCAAGGGGGTCATTCACACCGGCGGAGAGCTTTTGTTTTGCTCTAGTAGGCGAAGACAATAGACATAATGAAGTTTCAATCAGCTTTGTTATTATTCCTCTAAGCTTCACTGGGCTTTGGTATTTGTCAGATGGCATCCGTTCTCATGCAGGGCAGGTATGCAGGCAGATGGTAACACTGGAAGGATGATGAAGAGTTTAGTCCCATTCAGTCGGTATGAAGTAAATGGAAGAAATGAAAAGCCCATAATAGGAGTGGAGTGTAGAATTACTGTCCTGTCTGGCTCCCAGGCAACAGCTTTATCTTCACAGCAATTTACAGTAATCCGGGGTGGCTGTGAGGGCCTGCCTTAGGCCGCTGTTAGCTGCTGCAAAATGACATGTGAGTATACGGAGTAACAAAAAGGAGGAAAAAAGAAATCTGGAACAAGGCCTAATCATCACTTTAAGTCACATATTATACATTTAGATGGCAACTATAACTCAACTGAAGGGCACCGTGCACTCCTCTGCTGCAGCCATCGTACATATGTCAAAGATAATAGTCTGCCTGCAACACAGAGTGGAAAGACAAAACAGGAAGGACATTTTATTTAGCAAGGAATGATTTAAGATTTACCCTTCAAAAGTCTGGCAAGCCTCCTCAGGACTCCTCCTTTCGCGGCGGAGCAAACTGAAACGGCCCCAAGAATTTCAAGCACCGACTGATAAATCGCATGATGTTATCCTGAATACAATATTGATGTTTATTTCCCTCGTAGGCCCAAGGTGTACCTGCTTGTCAGTGTTAGTGTCCAGCCCTCATATCGGCAGATCAATCCTAAGTGAGGTTCTGCTGAAGTAGCTCTTGATTTTGATTGAATTTTGAGCATAGAGTCTCCCTTTCGATTCTCATCCCAATCAATTTTGCCGGGTGTGCCATTGATCTGATAAACATGAACGGCAGTGGCAAGTGCAGAGTTTTGCCAAGTTGATATTGAATCAGAAGTGAGTGAAGAATGTCCATAAGTATTGAATGGCTGCTCAGGCAAGTCGGTAATAATCCTCAGATGCACGCTCTATAAGTGAAGTTATGAAGACACCGGTCAGGAGACTCCCCCACGTGCCTGCCTCCCTCTATTTGCGCGATTCTTTTCAAATGAATGAGCTTTCAAATTTGGAACATGGCTTAAACATCTCTGCAGAGCACAGACGGCATCCACAAAAGCAGCATTCACATGCAGAGGAGCAGCACAACAGGCTCGGCACAGCTAATGCCGCCAGTGAACTCACATTCTCTAGCGAAGTCACTTCCTCTTCCTCACTGTCTGCCTCGCTGTCTCCCACTCAGCAAGCATTCTGAGGATCTATTTCTTATTAGAATTCACCCCAGAAATCATGTTGGGCCAGCGTGCTCCTGCAGCTCCAGACTCTATTAAATGCCTCATTCAATTTTATAATATAGTTTTTATTTGACATTAAGGGCTTTACAAAAGGCTGTGGAATTATTAGTAAAAAAAAAAAAAGAAGAGAGAGAGACTCACAGAATGCTATTATACATTCTGATATACTGTCTCTTCTCTCCTGCAAGTTTCCAGTGAATCTTTTCCAAGCCTCACCCTACATAAATTGGCTTCAGCAGTTGTTCAGCGTATTTTTTTTTTAATATAATCCTCGCACAAATCTTACACAGCGCCGAAGATTCCTGATTAAGCATAAGAGCATGAAATGTACAGCCTGCGATGGCACTGCAAAACATGGAACCCCAAAATCCCAAACTCTTGCGTCCAAACTCTTGCTTCCAGATTGATGGACAGGACTGTAAGAACAGAAAATTGTAATTGTGTTGAACATCATACAGCCAAGACTGCCACCGGATCTAATATGGGTAAAAAGGAGGTGTTTTGTACTGTAAAATTGCAGTATGGTTACAGTGTGATTGCATCAATCACACCACACTCCGTTTCACTTTCTGATGTATCAGGGAAAACGCAGGCACCCACATGCTGACACGCATACGTGTTAGGGTAGTGAGTGTTACGGCCCTGGGCAGCCACACCTCTTCTGTTATTATCTGTATTGTGTACAACTGCGTGTCTGTCCAGCACCTTCATCCACCCGGCCTCCGTTGATTCGTCCCGCCTACTCTCTGGAGCAGAAACGTGATTGGAGCAGACCAGACGGCAGCCTCCAATCAGGACGCAAGCTGGCAGTCAAAAGGCTCATTCATCTGGCATTAGGCGGCAGCTCTCCTTGGGAGAAGTGGAGCAGGCCCTTGGTGTGTTTTGTATTTCAGATTCTTGTGAACCAACTATTGAGCTGGAGAACACGAGGGTTAAAGGCCAGGGAGGGACTACTGCATTGTTGAACAAAGATAAAACATATCAGTCATTGTTAGTTTTAGTTCAAGGCAGTGTCGTATTCGTCAATGATGATGAAATTATTTCATTGACGCCCCTTTTTTCATGACGATAATGAGAGGCTGACGAGGTAAACATGGCTTTTGGATGACTAACACATGACGAGTCGAGTGTGAGTTTTCGTTAACGAGACTGGATGAAAATGTTAGTGGTTCTGTCAGACGTTTAAAATGCATGATATTTCTGCCTATTGTACGTGTCATCTGTCAGTCAAAGCTAAGAAGTATCAGCAATCCTGTCTTTGTTTGGTCACGCCCACCACCTGGCATGCAGCGCACATTCTGCACAACACACCGGTGACTAGTCACCAACACAGACACGCAATTTAGTTTATTAATTCATTGATGGACCATAGCGGCAGCGTCAACAAAGGGGCTTGGTGGTCGGAAATGACGAAATGATCTGTGGACATAGTTTCAATATAATCCATCAGAAAGAAAAACAGAATGTACTGTAGAGGGAGACAGTGGTGAATGTGGCCACATAGGTGGAAAGAATACCACCAATCTCAAGCCACCTGAAGGCTCACCAGGGGCAGGCTGGCCATAGGGAGGTTTTGAGAGGTTTCCTGAACGGCCAGTCTGTTCCAGGCCGGTATTTGGAATGTTTTGTTTGTTTGTTTGTTTTTTGACCCCAAACGCAGCTGTGGTTGACCACAGCAGCCTGCCGTCACAGCCGCAGGTAGCGAGCACAGACTGGGTCAATGATGTACCGTATTGGCCCGAATAGACGACCCTGATCATAAGACACCCCCTCACCAATTTATGATTGCAACACTTGATACAACCTGCCAACCTTAATTTACAATTTCCAAAACTTACGGGCATAAATTAATTTGTTAAAAGACTGTTTTTTGGGTTTTTTTGTAAAACTGACTAAAACTAGACTAAAACCTTTTTGAGGTTTTTGTCGACTAAAACTGGACTAAAACTATCACATATAGAAATGACTAAAATGTGACTAAAACTAAGAAGCATTTTAGTCCAGTAGACTAAGACTAAGACTAAGATGGCTGCCAAAAACAACACTGGTTCAAGGTTTGGTCTGGCTTTTTGGCTATCCTTTTTCTTTCTGTGCCGTACCACATACTCAGCTTCAGAGTAAAGTTCACTTTTGGTTATGTTTATTTCTTTTATTTCAGTAGCACCCGTTTGCCTTTAACCTCCTCACTTTGGTACTGTTTTTTTTGAGACTGACCTTTCAAGAAATAAATTGCTGCCTGGCACTCTGAAGAACAGTGTCCATTCTGCTTTGTGTTATCCTCCGGCTGCCCTGCACAGCCGAGACGTAACAGTGAGCATATTATTCTATGTAACTGCTTAAATACTGTACATTGCTTGGGAGATCATTTCCTCCACTGCTCTCTTGATCGTTAAGCCTTTGAATGCATGCTAATGTTGCATATTGTATCATTAAAATGCCGTGGTTGGTCCATTTTGCTTCTGCACCACAAACAGCCAGAGTTTACTTAGAAGCAGAGTGAGTCTGTTTTGTATGGGACCAATTAAAAAGTATCTCGTCCTTTAGTTGTTGTGTTCTCACTGATTTGTGCCCATACGGTTTTATGTACTGACTGGCTGCCCACTGCTTGGACAGCTTTGGTGATGCCACCCTGCTTTCTTTCACACTGCATAGACCCATGTGGGGATATGACATTCTGAAGACAACTCATCCAGCATGTGTTCACTCATCTTCTCTGGTGTCACGAAGAACTCGCCAGGAAGTTCCTGATTATGAGCATTATCAGTTGGGACTGAGACTGAACGGACAGAAGTGGGGAAAAAATGAGCCGTTTTGCACAATAATACCATAGGAGGATAGTTATTGTACATGGTGCACCTTGGTTTAGACCACTTTTCACTTTCTGATTGATCAAGGGCAATCAAAGCATCCATGCAGTGACAGACATACTCAGAACTATGGTTGCCAATCCCTTTGTCCATACAAATCGGGAGGTCAGTTTAACTTTTAAAGTTATGCTACAATCATGTGTCTTTTCCCACAGAGTAATGTAAATGTGTTGTGGGTTGGTTTGGTTGTTTTTACACCACAAATGAATGCACCAGAATTACAAATGATTTCAGGCCCACCCTGTGATGCCACCAAATCGGCATCACGGATTGTCTGAACTGCACCAAACAGCCGAGGTGTGAATTCAATGCCAAACAGACAACAGTGAAATCTACTTTGTTAAAGAACAAAAGTACCTGTGCTGTATTCAGAATTGAACAAGATATTAAGACCGTTAACCCTGAAATGAATGTTGTTTGTTCTGACATTTCTACTTGTAATACCAGACTCATATTAGTCCTATTCAGAGCATGGGATTAACAATAACACACACAAAGAAATATGCTTTAGATGTTAGTGTCAGCTTATATAGTTAATGATTTTTCCTGTCTTATCTTGCACACATTCCACTGTTACTTCTCCTACAGGGACACCTACCAAAGCCAAATAAGTCAGCATAGTAATCACTGATAACAGTCACATGCTCGTGCTTGCTGCATGGATTCACTGCACTGTCTTGTGGTCGAGTGTTCAGTGACAGACGAGGCACCACCAGCATGTCTGTGGGAGTTTTTCAGCCGAACAATTCGAATTCTTAACAAATTAAACGTGTTTGGAAGCATCCATTAGTATTTAGAAGTTGAGGCGACTCTTTTATTTTCTTCAGTCAGCAGCTGAAAGGCAACCTTTTCCAGGAGAGATGCTCTTGCTTCCTCAGGTGGAATTGTGGCCTGGACTTAAAGCAGCAGGGTAGAGAGAGAGAGAGTTATGAGAATTCCTGATAAATCCTAATTTCTCCTCACACCACTGATTGGAAATGTTTTGACAGAACAGAATGCTGTTTTTCATGCTTTGATCCTCCTGCTTTTAAATCATCTTATTCATGAATGGCACAGAAACCACTTCATCAGCAGCATCCTCAGATACCTCTTCATTTTAAGAGCTGTTGTCATCAGAACCCTCCAATTTCAAAGAAAACCACCGCTTTTAACAAAACCTGCAAAATAACTGAAACACTATCATGTTACTGTGACAATAAGCTAAACAGACAGACTTCTGTATCATCGAGTCTGAGTTGAAGCTTTGTAACAGTGAGACACCACTGACACCATGAGGTCAAATTGGAATTTACAACATTGCCCTGAAGTAACACTGAAGTTATTACATACCTCATGTCATAAGTGACCCCCACACACTTTTGCTAACAACCATAATTATGCATTTAACTGTTACAAAACAGCATTGCTACAGCAGTGGAAACTATCCGACAGAAACATGTCTACTAGTAGAACCACAAGCTCTACAGTTACTCACACATTGTCTCTCAAAGCCATAAATGTGCTTCTATAGGTTGTCAAAGCTCGGCTGGACTTCCTGACTTTCCATCAGAGGCACACCAAAGAGTCTGATACGAGCTTCTCATGGCTGGTTAGCTCCGACTATCAGCTCTGTGTCCTCACCTGTGCTACACTGAGTGTTGGTCAGCATCCCCTGCATTCCTTGACTCTTCACATTGCTCACTATGTAGCCACAAAGTCATGCTTCCCACAATAGCTGCTGCCACACTTCTTGCATTGCATTTTTAAACAGACATACACGTCGGATTTTAAAATGGTCACAAGATAACTGAACTAGCAACAAAGTTGCAAAGTAGCCCAGGATTTATATTTACCCAGAATGAAACTGAAATTAGAATATATGTAGTAAAGCTAACCTGCAACAAACACAACATTAGCAATAGAAAGGAAACCTAAGAAAGCCACAGATGATTTCATCAAATTAGCAAGCAAAACAGGATCAAAGGAAAACAAATGTGAATAAACTAAAGCAAGACAAACCAAACAGGGATACTCACAAGGCTGAAAACTAGACTAGAGGGGCAGGCAGGATCGGGGAAGTCAAACATGAGACAGGTCGGGAACAGTGGCAGAAATAGGCTGGCTGGTGGGGCAGGATCCAGCCAGCGAGTGTGTAGCTGAAGCAGGGGGTTCTGGTGGCAACAGCTCATTGGAAAGCAGGCAGGGGACAGAGCAAGAGCAGGTACGGAAACTGGTTGCATGGTTTATGGTCTGGCAGAGAGTGACTAAATGAACCGGTCTTTTATTGAGGGAGGACGATTAGCCACAGGTGAGCCGATTCTCGCAGCTGCCCCCAATCCCAGCAATCAGGGAGCCTGCGGGCAGGGCTGGGCTGATGGGGAGGGAGAGAGAGTGAGGGCAAGGGAGAGAGAGAGAAGGAAGGAAGAGAGGGAGAGAAAAAGAAAGGAAAAGAGGGAGACGTGCAGGGGCTGAAATGGGGATTGTGAAATAAAAGGGAAGTTTGTTGTTCCTTCCCACTGTCAGCAAGTGTTTGCTTTAAAGCAATCCAAAGTAAACTTTGGATTTGTTGGGTTCTTCTGTATAAAATTTGTAAGGTATTCACCTTACTATGTGAAGTGCCATAAGAAAACATAAGTCGTGAATTAGCGCTGTATAAATATATAAATGGCATGGAATACAACTGAATGGAAACAGTCCAGTTGAATTGAATTGAACTGAACTGAACTGAATTGAATTTTCAAAGATGGTACAAACAAGCACTTTAAATAACTTCCTTGTGCTCGCTAGCAGACATGTATAAAGGCTTTTTTCTTTTCTGTATGTCTCATACTGGAACTACTACTGTGTACAAAAACACTCAGTGGAAGTGAACATCAGTAAACAAGTCTCTAACGGGTATTAACGCTGACAGGAAGTAACCCTGGAGGAATCTCACTCTGAACTCAGCCCCCAGCTGCAATATAATTAAAACAAATCTAAACAGTCAGCTTCAGAGGTTCATTGTAGAGTTTTAACAGGCGTGCATTCTTCATCTGTTCTTGCAGCACCAAGCGATTACAGCACAAAGAAACAACAAGGTGGCATGCAGCATGATGTCCCTTGTTGTCTTATGTGCAAAGCCTGAAGACAGCTTGAAGCTTTTCTTCATCTTCTTTCTGTAATCTCTGTCAGCGGGGACTCTCATCAGGTGCGGGCCGGTGAACAAGAGGGTGTAACCCAAACAGTCTCTGAAAATGGCATGTTCTCTGTTCATATGTTGTTGGGTTAAAAAAAACAGTCTGCTGTGGCACTTGATAAAAAACTACATTTTCTATGGTGGCATTAAATGACAGAATCTTTTACCATGTGTAAGTCTGGATGATTTCCTTATCCTATGTTGTTCTTCCTACCTGATCTTTGTCACTTTCAAACAGCATGAGCAAAAACAAAGCACCTATCATATAATTAGACATCTCACAAAACTGCAAAGGTCCCCAAAAATCCTGCATCAGTTAACACAGTTTAGTGCAGAACAACTCAACTTGAAAAACACAGCGATAAATCACGTTTCAGGAAGGATACAGGCCTTTGACATCGAAAGACTTTCCCTTCAGGGATCTTTAAAGTTCCCTTTATTCTTATGTACAAATCCTCAAACTCTTATTCAGGAGAGCAGCTGTCTATCATGAGGACATGCACTTTTTTATAGCAACAAGTAACTAAACAAAAACATACTGTTCATTAAATTAAAGCTTGGATACACACCAATGTGATCATTATTTAATGTAACAGAAACACTGGCTCATGTCCCATCCACTAACACAGAGGAGGAGCGGTTTAGGACCTGTACTGCAACCAGTCACCAGAGGGGATGAAGTGATTTTTGGCCTCACTTCTGGGGAGCAGACACATTATCCATCTTTATGTCCATGATGCTAACATGATGCTATCACTGGAATGACCGTGCTGACACGCTGGTGTGTAATGGAATAATGTTTATCATGGTTTCGTCCAAAATCATACAAACGTTTGTTTACATGGTGATCGGTGCTTGATGAAAAGCCGGGGATCAAAGCCATTGTAGCTGATCCTCTGGGGACCATGAGTCGTTCTTTAACAAACCAACCAGATAGTTAGCAGAACTTAATGAAAACGTCATGGTTGTGCCAGAGGAGAACCCAGAGCATCACCAAACTAAGCAGGGTACATCTTTTCATACTGGGTGTCTGCACAGAATAATATCCATACCAATCCATGACACACAGGTTGAGGTGTTTGACAGAGTAAACTCTCACTGCATGTTGCTGCTTTCCTATAAGGACCTTTTATCAAAGTCAGTAGAGTTATTAATGATAGGATAGCTATTAGATAAGATCAAAGCACTGAACTTACGGAGGAACACAGCCATCCCAAGAACCTTGTTGCTAGCACGACTAAAGGTCTTCATGAGTCCAACGATTTTTGACTGAACCCAATCACCCAGGAATGTTCGACCTGAAACATGAGGTGTTCCCTCATGGTCTCCCATCCAGGTACTGACCAGGCCCAACCTCGCTTAGCTTCTGAGATCTGACGGGATCGGGCATCCACAAGGCGGTATGTCCTTACCTATCCTTCTTCCCCGTGCCTTCCCACAGCAAATATATAATCCATCCTCCTTGACAAAGAAGTTGCTAAAATACAGTCAGGTTATCTGTTATTCTCATCTTGCGGATTGAAATGGCACTGTTCATCAAATCATTTTCAACTGAAAAGTCTACTTGCAGTCACAGTGACAAATACAGCTCTTTTAGAATCAGCTTTGCAGTTTTGATGCACCTAACATAGTAAAGGTAACTACATCTGTTCCCCATCATGATCTGTGCTGCCTGATCACAGCCAGGATCCATTCAGATGTTACACACATATAGTAAAGAGACCCAGAACTTTCAGTAATAGAATGTGACCTGAACAGGACCCAGCTTTCTGCATAAAACGTGGATCCAAAGCACTGCAGTCCCGGGGCGGATCTGGAACCTGTGAAGGTCCCTGAAAGTCTTGTTTATATCATTCAATTAAATTTCACTTCATGCATGGCATACTAATGTCCAGATTAAAATCTCAGCTTTAGATGAGGGTAAAACAGAACGATCCAAGCAGTGTTTGTTCCATGTTCAGGCAGGAGGGGATGCATGTGAGACACTGGGTACTTCGTCTAGTTTTTATACATGCACTGAAATGTAAATAACCTTTATACCTTCAGAGTGGCACAGCATGTGGCCAGGAGGGATAGTCAGGTCAGGCCGGTGGGATACTGGCCTCTGGCGCTGGTGGCACTCTTAAAATTTAAGTGTCATTATGTGTCTTGTAAAATGCTGTGCCGCAAACCAACCATTTAGACCACAAGAGCATGTCAGATGTGTTGTTTTCAGTATCATGGTGGCTTGAGTCCTTCTAAGGTTTTCCTCTGAGCCTTGTTTATCAGAGCACAGTGAAGCCATGTTTCTGCAGAATTCCTGTGGGTGCACTGTCAAGATATGCTGGGCCCATCCGTTAAACAACTAAAAGCATGCAGCAAAGGCACAGTCTTAATTCTGAGAGGAGATTCTGTCGAGAGATTACTATCTCAAAAATAGATTTCTGCTCACGTGGGAGCTTAATGTAAGGTAAAGAGTACGCGGAGAAACCTGATGGGGTGGGGAGAGAAAATACTGTTAATTTTCTGATATGCTTTTTCTTATTTCTGTGTTTTCTGGCTTCAGGTAGGCAGCTTGTGTTCCAACCCTGACAGCTTTATTATCAGATGTGAAAGTATGTTATTCTAAATTTATCATGTTTGGACAAGCCACTGTCTGCTTTGTAGTGCCTGACAGAGAAATGTTGCTGTCAACTATTTTCCTACAGAGGCTGCTTTCAGTAAGTTGGTCTAACAAGCTGCAATTCTATCAGTTTTCCAGACCAGACTAGACTAACCTAAGCTTCGGTGGGTTTTCTCCCCTGACCTGGCATTGCACAGACCTGCAGTATACAGCCTCAACAACCGCACAGGAGCAGGGAACTGGAAATCAGCCACAGAACTCTTGTCGGAGATTTTGAGAGATGATGCCAGATGCTAAGGCATTAATGGCATGTAAGAAAACTGACCACAGAACCAGAACCACCGCTATAGTTTGTTTCTGGTTCAAATAATCCAAATTAAACAACAGAGTACACAAAGGCCTAAGTGTGTTTTAGTTGCACACAATTAAATGACTGTGCAGCTTGAAATAAGAGCGCAGCAGCAGCAGCATATTGCAGTCCTTTTGCTTTTCCTCAGGCAGCATCAGATGAAACATGCTGCTGCTGCTGCTGCTGCTTCTGTACTTGCAGTCAAAGAAAAGAGACAAACACTTGTTTGTTTATGGTTCTCAGTGCAGTCAGATTTTTTTTTTCTCATTTCGAGGATTTGAGTGGCTTCGATGCTCTCTTCCCTCTGTGGCCTGTGGCCTGTTGAAAGCCTTTTTTTTCCCTCGTGGAGTAGTGAGCTGACAGTTTTTATGTTGTGTTTTTGTGTTTTATGTATGCTGGGATTACTTTTCCTTCACCACAGCTCTTTCTATAAAAGAGTTTCCATGCATAAAATATCCAATTTGGGCCAGATTCCTTTACCGAAATTCAAGACAACAGAGGTAATTAAATGTATACATACAGCTGAGTCAAAATGAACATTAATGCTTCTTGCATGGCAGATATATCTGTGTCAACAGGTATGTTAGCTGGTAGCCAATAAGAAACTGCAGCACAAAAATACCAAAGATTTAAAAGACAGTAATTTAAGGATAACTGCTGATGTATTTGCTATTAATGTGGCCTTTCTGTCTCTACTGCCATGCAAAGCTCCATTGTAAAGTTTTAGAAACACAAAAAAGTGTAAATTGGGACAACATGCAAAAGCTTGCTGCAGCTTTATAAAAGAAAACAATGTTTACATGAATCTTTTTTTTTTTTAAAGATTTATTTTTGGCTTTTTATTGGATAGGATAGTGGACAGAATCAGAAATGGGAGACACACAATGGGGAAGGACATGCAGTAAATGCCTGAGGTCAGAATTGAACCCAGGACAGCTGACAGGCCTCGACACTTGGGTCACGCGACATAACCACTAGGCTATCAGGGCGCCCCTACATGCATCATTTTAAATGAAACTATGGTACCCCATTCTCATCTTCTTTTTGATTTAAATTCTGTTCATCTGAGGGCTCGGGTTCAAATAAATACAGGTGACCATCACACTGAAATGACTTGTGTTCATCCTCAAAATGGTCCAGAGGGTAAATTACCAGAACATCTGCCTCACATTCACCCAAACAAACCGACCAGCACACATGGATGAATAATCTAGTGATTAGGTCAGCAGGCAAGGCTCACTGGATGGAGGTGGAGGTCCCTAATACAGTTAGCAAATGACTGTTTCAGGCTGCAAATTTCTGTGTTTACTTTCAGTTTGATGCATTTTTGTTGTGGGATTGCTGAAGAGAGCCTGTGCTAACTACTACAATTTACTTTTCATGTGCAACCCCTTGCTCTCCTTGTCTCTATAGAGCTAAAGTAGCCAGGTCAATGGGAAATATTCCAAAAATAAAAAAACAGAATTACCTTTAAAAGATAATTTTGAAATGGTAATGACCTTAAATACGGGAATTACCATTTCATACTATAGGCCACACCGCCTCGTGGATGCCCGATCAGGCAGTGGTCAGTGATCAGGCAGCACAGATCATGATGGGGAACAGGTGTAGTTACCTTTACTATGCTAGGTGCAACAAAACTGCAAAGCTGATTCTAAAAGAGTTGTATTCGTCACTGTGACTGCAAGTAGACTTTTCAGTTGAAAATGATTTGATGAGCAGTGCCGTTTCAATCCCCAAGATGAGAGTAACAGAAAACCTGGATGTATTTTAGCAACTTCTTTGTCAAGGAGGATGGATTATATATTTGCTGTGGGAAGGCACGGGGAAGAAGGACAGGTAAGGACATAGCCCCTTGTGGATGCCCGATCCAGTCAGGTCTCAGAAGCTAAGCGAGGTTGGGCCTGGTCAGTACCTGGATGGGAGACCATGAGGGAACACCAGGAAGCCTGGGTGGATGGAGGGGCCGATGGCGCAGCTTGGCCTCCATCAGTCTATCCCAGGGCAGCTGTGGCTACATACATAGCTTACCAACATGGAGTAAGGAGTGAATGAATAATGCAATGTAAAGTGTTTTTGAGTGCCTAGAAAAATTCTATATAAAACCAATGCATTATTATACAGTGTTTTTCAATCCATCTGATGTAATGTGCTCCTACATCTTCAACAAAGCAACAAGCTTAATAGTTACTCTTATTTTCTTTTTAAAAACAAAGTTTTACCAAGACAGTGAGAAATTATGTGACATTCTGACCTTTCCTTACCAGCTTTATGATATAAGAAAACACAATGTTTAAATTGACAGGTTAAAAAATGTATTTTGGCATCTACTAAATGTGTCTGCATACAATAATATTTAGAAATACAGATGTTTTTTCATACTGCACCACTTCTCACGGCCTGAAACATTCAGTTTTAGCCCCTGTCTCTTTAAGGCCCACCTCCTGAAAAGCCCTGATTGGCCCGATGAAAACGAGGTGACATTAATTAGGGACTGTAACCTCAGATTTCTGAACAGAGGCACAGAGATGGAGATCGAACAGAATTGGTTCCAGTGCGTAAATGTTGGGCAGCAGCTAGTTTGTTGTTTACGGTCTTGGCCAAATTAGCCATTTCAGGATGGTGGGAAGCAGTTTAGGTTTCTGTGGGAGATGACAGTGTGGGCTGTGGGGTTTGTAAGTTTGTAGAATTTTTACATGAACAGTAAAGCTGTAACACAGTAAAGGAAAGAGAATAAGACTTCAAAAGCGTACTGTGGGCTCTTTAATTTTCCTGTATATAAACCAAACACAACAACATTTCTTCTGTAAGTCTAGTTAGAGCCAAGAGACTAAAGCATTCCAGAAAACCAAACCAATGACCAAAGAAAGAGTAAAGGAGTGTGGTAACTGCCAGGATTCTGGCTATTTTTAAATATGCAAGCTTCCCCTTGGCATTAAACAAAGTCATTTGATTTAATGATTTGCGTGGAAGACTAGTAACACTTTATGGCTAATAGCAAGGTTTTAATGATGTATTTCTCTGCTCCAACTTCCAAGTCATTCCTGGACTTAAACAAAGGCAATAACTGGATCATTGAAAGTTATTTGATGTATCACAGCATTGGGGAACAAATTATAAACTGGGAGCGAATATAAAACATTACTCCTTTCTAATGTAATCTCATTTTTCTTCAGTTTCAGTTGATACTTAGTTTTTATTTCTCCCTGTTGCTTCTAGCCACTTTGCTGCTTGCATCTTGTTCCTCGCTTTCTATGTAAAACTCGGTGACAGCACTTTTAAGGAGCATTTGAGGATAGCTTAATAGACCCATGTGAACCCACACAATTAATGCAATTTTGATATCTCTAATACTGTTGGGCATGTTGAGATGTTGTTTTATTTCCCCGGGTGTTTTTCCCCCCTTCTTCTTTTCTGCAGTCTGACTTTATGACTTACACCAAATGTTCTCTTATTGGCAAACATTTCTTGATTGGGAGAGAGCAGCCTGGCTCACGAGGCTGTAGGGGAGGAGGGATTATAGCAAGAGATCCAACATTCCACGTCTTCTTATCAAGGCTTAATAGTTTAATGAAAAAAAATTGCAGACCACTCGTCCCAAGTGGCATAGTTAATGTGTCACAGTGGTAAATAGCACTTTGTGGGTTTGATTCCAGCAGGGACAAGCATTCCAGGCTCTCTTGGCTGTCAGACTGACAATGGACACTGCAACATTTACTGGAATGCGAAGTGGAGAAATGCCTCTACGAGAAAAAAAAAAAAACATTTGTTTTGCATAATTATTTCCATCACCATTTCCATCTGTTGTGTACTTCCCTGGACTGGCATGTGGGTAGCAGAAGAGTGACAGCGGGTGTCGAACAGTTCAATCAGAGGAGCAAAATGCTGCTACAACAACAACATTTGGTGCTGTAGAACGGCTGTCATTGTTGACCTGTTGAACATCTGCTGTGTCGCGGCGATCACGGATAATTCTCCTCCACAAAAATGTAAATCGCAAAATGTTTTCCCCATTAAATGTCAGCCCTCTAAATGATGTATACCAGTGGTAGTGTCATCATGTTTTATGCCTACTACACACTGACACTGTCCATCTTTAGAACATTTTACAGCTCTTTGGTGGTAATTAGGCATCGAGAATTATTAGAATATATACCCACAAGACAGAATGAAAATGTCGAGAATGCTGCAACTCATTAACAGTATTCTTCAGGGGGAACAAGCTTTGATTAGATTGTTCATTCCTTCAAGGCAAATCCAGCTGAACAAAGGCTTTCTGGTATGTCCATGAAACAGTGGATTTCACACTCTCATATTTTCCGCATTAAAACACACGAATACAGCTTGCTGTTCTTTTGATGCACAATTACGGGAATAACCACAATAGGATTTCATATCTTACTGCTTTAGATTTCCTATAATAAGTCTATTTGAATTCTAGTTACAATAAAAAAAATGGTGAAACAATATTTGGTTAAATGTATTTCTCTGTTACGCACAAATTAATGGTCTTTTTTTTTTCAAGAATGCACGGAGATTATGCAGTTTGGCAAATTCAGTGTGAATCTGTTGTGACTGGACAAATAATTATGGTACATTCTGTTTACAACGCAAAACTGAGATGAGCAGATGACCAGACAATGAGCCAATTATAAGAAACTAGTGTTCTGACACTGTGAATGAACAAATGGAACTCCATCATTAGGAGCTTGATGGATGTATGGCCAGTCAAAGATGAATAGCACTGGGGGTTTTAGGCAGTATACAATTCAGCTCGATTATGTGCAATTATGCTTGGAGTCATTGTTAATTGATGTCATGTAGAGAATAAATAACAATGGATGCAAAGCAACACTGCTGAATTTGATTTAAAAATGCATTCCTTGGACTTGGAAGAGTGAAGCCTTGTTGTGACCCATTTCAACTTTTCTGAGACACCATATCAAGTCCGATTCATTGCCATTCATCAGCGGCGCCTCTTCTTGTCTCGTCTGTCCAGGCAAATCTTTCATGTTCTTGACTGCTCTCTTCTTCAGGAGGCCAATTCCATTTGGGAGCTGCATATTGTTGAAGAAAAACCTCATCCTTCAATCACTGGGCAATGAGCAAAGTGGTGATGAATACTTGGGCCATGAATACTAAATGACACGTAATTAGGGGATACCTGAGGAATATTACCTCGGCCAGCTCACCTGAGCAGAGATCCAAATGCTACCGTCTATTAGGCTGAAGAGGCAGTGAAGACAAAAAGTGGGAGACTGAGTCAGAAAGGAGGCAGACCTGAGTGATGGCTGCTCTCTGAATCAGTCATTTAGGTCGAGAAGCTGACATCTGATTAAGTCTGACCTAGATATTATAGATAAGAAGTCATGTCCTCTTACATGTACTTCAGTGGAAAGTCAGACTTATTGAGTTTCATGAGTTTGAAAAGATTTAGACAGAATAAGGTTGTTATTCAGGTTCAGGGATGTCTGTGTGGTACATCTCGCTAGGTAATATTACAATAATAACTACAAGTACACAAAAATTCCAACATCCATAGTACCAGTCAGGGTTTAGACACCTACTTATTCAAGGGTTTTAATATTTTTTTGTATTTTGTATGGTGTGCTTTCAACAAGCATCATGAGGTTATCATCTGAAGTGCTTTTCTGTTTGTCTTTTAGGGGTTTCCACACATGCTGAACAGTTTTTCTTCACTCCAGGGTTCGACTCATATCAAACAGGGTTGATGCTGGGTGAATGTAGTTGCCAGTTCTTCAGATGCAGCTCTCTAATCACTCTGCTTCTTGGTCAAACAGCCCTTTGGCTCATCATCCTGTTGAAAAACTAATGATAATCCCACTGAAAGCAAACTGGATGCTGACCCTGGATAGAATCTTACTTCCTGCTGTCTGCAGTCATATGCAGAAAATGGTCATCTGGAGAAGGCATGGTCGTCAGCCTGTCATATAATATTTAGAAACTGTTTAGTGCATGTTTTATTGTTGTGCATTGTTAACTCATGGGAGCAAGCAGACTTTAATAACAACAGCTGAAACGGCTGAGATCTTACATACATAAAGCCCAAAAAATTCTACATAACCACAGCATTTGTCCACCATGGAAACATAGTCTACCACCTGCAAGCTAGCCCATCCACTGCGATGTCTGTGTCAAAAATGTTGCTGTGTGGCCATGTTTCAGTTTCAAGACAGATGCAGG
Organism: Dascyllus trimaculatus; assembly: GCA_024666655.1. Taxonomy (NCBI): domain Eukaryota; kingdom Metazoa; phylum Chordata; class Actinopteri; family Pomacentridae; genus Dascyllus; species Dascyllus trimaculatus. Next base: position 5,636,447 of record CM045445.1, on the reverse strand, counting down.
AAGTCAGCATAGAGTCCAACTTACTGTCCAGTGAGCATAGACTCCATTTGCCACCAGGATGGACGAAAGAGCGAGTCGAGTGGGGTTAGACTTCCCCCTAGCTTTGATACCTCCATAAGTGCCGCACTTTGGGGTTCTCTCACGCTACTCAAGCCCCTCCCCTCCCTGATAGTGGTGCTGCATGCTGGTGTTGGGGTCAGGGTGGCATAACAAGCCAAGACTAAAGGCACTGCTGCTTGGTAATTCGTAGTCACTCTACTGATGAACATGAGTTTTCTTCAAGCTGAAGACACACAAGACATAAAAGGCGTTAAAGTAGCTACTTGTGCTACCATTTAATAATGTACTTGTAGACAGTTATAACTGAAAAAGACCCCATTTTGTCACACCTAAACTGACTTAACGTGTATTTACTCACTGATTATGTCATAGTGCAATATATTTAGCTCTGATTAAACCCATGTCATCACAACATTTTAATTATCATTTTTCTCACCAATCAGTCCAGTACATTAATATAGAATCTAGCCTCGTGGAAAAGCATTGCACACTGTGCTAATAAATGGAATTGGGTTTTACTGGGAGAGCCTGGTGATTTGCATTTTAAGTCAAATATGTGTTTCAACACAGCGCGCTGAAGCCAGACCTGCCTTTTTATCTCCAACAAATTCTCCATGTCTGAGAGGCAGTGCTGTCTGAAAAGTCCAGGTAACAAATCACAACGAGCCTCTTGAGAGCACACCCATTGACTTTTTGAGGCGTCTCACTGATATAACCTTGACATTAATGGGAGGTTTTCACTTTCTCAATTCTTATGGGGCTCACTATAATCTGTTATAGAGGTGGCTGAGTTCCCTCCTGGGCCGCCTCTGAAGTTTGAACCCTGGCAATAACCTTGTCTGGATGGGTTAGAAGGATGTAGCAGTCCATCCTTCTCACTATCCTCTCGATGTTTACCAAACCCTCTCCACCCTTCACAGAGTCCACATTTTCCAGCCCTCCAGAGAGCAACACACCAATTACTCCATGTGTATCTTGATTGAATAATAGGTCTTTTAATTGTCTTGTCTTTCACAATTATGTCAAAGCCGTAACCTTTAATTAAGTGTCTGCCAATTATTTTATTCCTTTTTTTTTGTTGGAGTGGATGAAAGTAATTACTGTCACCTTGCAAAGTATGAGAAGTAATTAATCCTTTCTGATTTTACCAAATCCCATTTTTTTTGGTCATTAGTTGGCCTTTTAATCCTCGAAAGATTATGAAGCCAGTTAATTACAGAAAATGGAAGCACCTACTTCTTGTTGTTTGTGCAGCATCAGCATCAGCACACAGGTCTTTATTTTTTTCGTCTCTTATGAAATATATCTCCTCACTTATAACAGAAACCTGGAGGTGTGGGGTAACAGGTCCACGGAAAAACACCCAGTTGCATTTTGAGAAATATATGCTTCAGCATTTTTGGAGCCTGACCCATAAAAAGTCAAGATATTTCAGTACCTGCTCATTTGATTTTCGACGATTCTGGTACCTCTTCAAAGTTTTTCATTAACAACAGCAACAGCAAGTAAGTGGTGCATCCAAGAAAGGGTGCAGTACAGTGTGTATAACATCTGATGTCAAAGAAATGCCAGGAAATGAACTCCACATAAGCAAAACCACAATATAGCAATAGACAGTGATGTGTTTGGGCACATAAATTGCATGCTGGATGGGATGCAGTGTGTGTCCTCTTTCAAAACCATTTATCAGACAAGGCCAGGTGGGTTGTGGACCCAGAATGTGGGCCATTGTTGTAGGCCATAGAAAAACCTTGGATGTCTGGGGGATCCCACCCCCCAACCCAGGAGCTCTGTGTGGCTGCTATGTGAAGGCTCCAGCCCAGACCCAAACATGCATATTGTGCAGGTCTGAAAGGACACTATAATCCATCCCCATACGTGCCAACACCCCCCTCTAACCTCTATTCATCCCTCGCTGTGTTTGCATCTCTCCAGAGTGCCTTTAACACGGTGCAGTGCCATGCTGCTTTACACGACTTAAAACGTGACGGAGAGCTGACATTGTCTTCCTCTGTGGTCAAAACATGTGCTGCCCAACATGTGGCCGGTTTGTTATCTCATCCGAAGAGGACACAGACGACACTAAATCAGTCTCTTTCTCTCGTTTGGTATGGAGAGTGCTGCTTTTTATCATTTCACATGTGTGCTGCTTGCAAAAATAGAATACAAGCAGGGAGGATCGGCGTCGTCTATAAGCCTGCAGTCTTGGCCTAAATAAATGCTGTCATTGACATTGAGATTCAGGTCCTACCGCCCAACCAACAGTTGGCTGTTCCCCCATAAAATGAAAGTGGTATTTATGTTGTGTTTTTTAGCCCCCCCCCCCGCCTGTTTTGTTGTGTTTTTTTTGTTTTTTTCATTCACTCCCCTCCCTGTCACTTCAGCCGCCTGGCTTTCTCTGTGATGAATCTCAATTATGCCAAGGTCACCTTTCATTGTGGTGATCTCTCTCCCACTTTATTGGAACTGGCAGTACTTCCACACTATCATGGCCGTGCTTATTGACAGCGACTTCCTCCTCCAAAACAAAACTGGCAAATAAATATATAAATAAAAATAAAGGGAAAAAAAGAAACACTGCGGAAAAGTTACACTGCCTGTAATTTTGGCGGGCAGAATTGGCATTTCTACTTCAGGCTCTGCCTAATGGTTTGTAATCATTCTCTCTTTGTGCTATCCAGAACGTGGGTGGAGGTGTTTTGGGGGCAGCTTATTCATATGCTGGTTTTACCACTGTAATACACACTGTGAAGAGACCCATCTCAATCAACTCTGTGAAAATACCCAGCATGTATTCAAAATGTACAATACTTTGAGTGAGACTCTTGGATGTAGAATAAGAGACACGCTGTAACTAATGCCCATCTTTTCATCTGCCTTTTTTTGGAGCTCTTATCAAAATCATTTGTTGTTTTCCACAGTAACCATGACTACCACTGTATGATGGTACTTGTGAGGTCACACTTCAGTGTCTTGAATAGGGAAAATGAATGACATGAGAAGCACACAGACTAATTTGTTTGTGCATAAACACGATTTGGAGTGTGTGTGTGGGTAGATGGCACCAAGATGACATCCACCATTCACATTTGATGAGAATGCTAGCACACGTAATTGTTGTTTCAGTGCAGCATCTGTTGCTAAGGGGAAACACGATGGGTATGGCGAGGGCTTGCAGGGAGATAGTTAGCCTCACAATTGACAGTGACACTTTGGTAAGCACGAGTGTGGAGCGTGTTAGCTGAACCAATAGGCCTTTGATGGCTCTCTGATATAACTCGTTAAACAAGCGTTGGACCGTTTATCTCTGTGATGTATCTTATTTGTCCGTTCTCTGCTGCCCACACATCCTCGCGAAGCTGTTTTTCTTCAAAGGCGTCAGATCTTAATGGGGCTACAGATACAAAGCTGTGTAGTTTCATTCCCCTCATAACTTGGCCATTCTTAGCATACTTGGATCTCTGGAGAAACTCTTCAAATATGAACACAGCGTTTCACTTTACATGAACTGATTTTATAAAGTAAATTGGACAGTTGTGACAGTAATGTGCAGTTTGCTAAGAGAATCAATGATCACTCATTTGGCGTGCTGAAGTAGTGTCCGCGGCTACTAAACATGAATGCTGGTTTCCACACGGTTTTGGACACACATGCCATCTCCGGTCATGCCAGTTTAATGTCTGTCTAAAGTTTCACTCAGCTAATGAAGGCTGCGGCAAATCAGCCAGTATTTTGTGTTTTGCCCATATAGTAGCCTGGAATTCAACTTTATACTTGTGAGTGTAACGCGTATGTGAGTTACAATAACTGTACATATAATGTTGGGAGAGAAGAAGATTCTAGTTCGGCTCTGGAGGAAGAGAACAGTACTCAATAAACCAAACTGACAAAAGTATGCAGCAACCATGTACCAATTATACTGTATCAGAATTATTTTACTTATGTACAGTATTTACAGCCAGTGTGTTTTTATTTTTTTTTAAAGGAAAAGAGAAAGTCCAATCGAGTGTTTAAATCCTGGTTTTCCAGGCACGCAATGATTCACAGTCCGTTCGAGAGTCCACGAAAATTGTTTGATGGGAGAAAAATAACAAACCAGGGAAAAAAGAAGTTGTCCCAGGCACGTTGGGAGTGGAGTAGGTTTGAGTATGCAGCTGTGGAAGTCCCTACCATACCAGTAGCAGTAGGCAGATCAGCCTCTTAATGCAGAGAAGAGACTGTGTAGTCTGGTCCATTCACAGATCCAGGGTAGGACAACCTGGCCTGTGTAACACAATACTTTAGTACACTTCCCCCAAAAAAACCCTATTGCAATAGATAATAGATAAGAGTCCCATAATAGTTTTCAATATGACTATAACAATTTAGAAATGCACATAATCAATCCATTTCAATGTACAGTCAAAAGATAGCATTTAGTGTCAAAATTGGATAATAAATACAGCTACATGTAAACATGACAAAATTCTACAATTCGATAACCATGGTCATTCTGTCAATAAGTAGTAGCAGCTAGCGCAGTTAAAAGGCCTGTGCCCACTAGCAATAGTAGCTAGTCATGGCTAGTCACCAACAGTAGTAATTCATAGTAGCTATTTTCATACAATTTATCAAAATGATGCCACTATATCTTCACAGTCACCATTTAAAACGCTGGCACAAGAGCAAAAAATGAAACTGTATGTGCCGCAACATTTATAAAACAAGGTTAGCATTTCTGCGACGAACGCCGCTAAGCATTAGCAACGTAGCACTCGCCAATTCCTTTCAGTCAGCAATGCATGAGAAGCACTCAGCGTGGTTCGGTAGCACGCTTTGCATCTGCAAGCTGAGGTGCACAACAACTAAGAACGGACTTTAAAATGCATGAATAAGAGGTATGTTTGATATAGACGGCGTTCTACATGCAGCCGCTCTCCGTCCCGGCCTCCCACCTGTCTACCCACCGGTTCATTTATTTCCACGCAAGCTCAAACTCTCACAGAGGGGGACGCAAGTATCACGAGACTTGGGGTTGCTATGGAAACGGGAGCTCGCAGGCAGATACAACAGAGAATAGTGTGTTTTATTAGCTAGGTTACATGAGCTGGTGCGCAAATAAATTGACTAAGTTCTCTGTATTTTCTTTGTTAACGATGGTTTGAGTTTTAAAAGAAAAAAGCTCTGTGCATGATGTGGACTGATATAGGAACTGTTACAAGGAAAATTAATTTCACCTTCTCAATTTCCTTCATAATTCCATCACTTGATAATGTTGAGCTTTTTAAATATAACATTTTTCATATTAAAGCAGATGTACTTCTTCCAAGACAAATGGCAGCTGTTTCAAGCATATAGCTAAAAAAAACACAGTCATCACTTGTGACACAGCAAAAAGATGGAGTTGTCATTTATTGTCAAACAACCGATTTCAGGTTTCATTATGCAGTGCAAACCTTTGCCAGGAAAAAGAGAATGAATGGACTCACCTTCAAACATGCCACTGACTCTCTAAATGCCAAATTCACCCAAACCTCTCATGTCTAGATGAAGGGCGAGCTCTAGGCAGAGTGAGTTTGCATCTCCTGTCTCCCCCTCCATAAAAAAGTCAGATACCCCATGAGAGACGCAGTCTGCCAGACTGATCACAGAGCTTCTGCTTTATCCAGAGAAAAACTAGGCTCTAAGAAGTTTGTGACAAAGTAGTTTTGGTATTTTATGATGTGGTTTCAGCCTGACACTGTGCAAAGAGCTGGTCGCTTCCCTGAGGATTACCTACCCTTAAGGGTGGTATATGTCTCATATGCCAAAGCTTCCTGCATGAGAATATATTTCTGCTATTCTTAGAGGGGTAGAGTGAGGTAAGGTTTGGTTGAAAGACATGAGTCACTGCCAATGTTTCCGTTTTTTTCTTAGTTTTTATCAAGTGGTAAGGAAAAAAAGTCCCACAACCCCAATTTAAAATATGCATAGTGTTGATTTTGTTAGGTTTCACACAATGCAACAGAAGCATTTACAGAGTCTGCTTGACAGGACGTGGCTTGTGCCATTTTAACAGACAACTGTAATCACATGGCAGGTGAGCCTAACTAAAGGACTTCAGTGTTTATGGCAGTGTGCCATCCACGTTGGTGGTAAACACACACACACTCACAGCATCCCGAGAACACGAAAAAGCAAGATGCGGCTTGCTTGCAAACACTTTGATCGCCTTTCATTCACTCCCGCCTCTCATCTCTTTGGGCTTTTGGGGAAATGCACTGTTTAATCCGCCGTATGTCGCAGAAGTTTATACAAGGTACTCCACAGAGTTTGGGGGCTCACACTAGGCGGGGGAGGGAGAAAAAAAAAGCATACATTTACACGGTTGAGTGGTGTAATCTTCATGAAATACCGGTAAATAGGGAAAGGAAGCCTAGTGGAGCCGTAGATTAATGCTGCTATCAAATGGCCTGGGACAAAGAAGGGGATGGCTAATGAGCTGGAAAAGGCAGGGCTGTTCACCGCGTTAAATGATACCGTAGCACCATCTCCCCACTGGCCGCCGCACTGCCATGTTCACACATTCTGATGTCGCTAACAGCAATGTAGGACAAATATTGGAAAATGTCATTTAAGCGAGAACCACGAGGACGTGTTTGATATTTTAAAGATGGCTTCATCAAAGGCAGCTTTCTGCAACACAAATACAGCTCTCTAATTTCCCTCTCCCCCATATGCCTGATTTTCCTCCCTGCCCAATTTCGGAGAGGTCATTTACTGGCAACTTCGTTTTCATCCACAAAAAAATTGCTTTCAGATTTGGTCTGTTCTCTCTCTCCCTCTCTCTGTCCCTTCATCTCTCCTTCTATTCTTCTCTTTAAGTCCATTTCACTCTGACTCCGTCCCTTTCTCTCTTTCTGTTTGCCACTCTCCTTTAGCCATGATATAATGAAAAATAGGGCTCTCTCCCTTGTCTATCTTTTTCCTGTGGTATCATCTCAGGCATGCTTGTAACCTCCCATGACTGTCGCCTAGGTGACAGGAAGAGCAAGATGAACTCTTGGGCTTAGATAAATTTCTTGGTCTGGCCCGCGGAGGCTGTATCAATTTTTGATGTTCTTACTGCCTCACAGACACTTTTGCAGGCATTGTTTCATGTTTTATTTAGGCCTGTGTTAGAGCTAGGTTAAAGCCGCCCTGAAAGAGTCTGGTGGCATGGAGGAAATATCACATCGGGGGCAATAGTGGCCTTTTATCAAGTCTCAGAGAGAGACAGAGGGAGAGAAAATAAGGCTTGTATGGTTTCAAATTTGTCCGTGCTCTCATAGCCAGACCATTGTCTGCTGAAATGTCACATCTGCAACTGACATCACCGCGCAGCCTCAGCGACAATTAGATGAACTGTGCAAAACCTGCAACAGTTTTCCGTAAAAGAATGCCGGAAAAAAAAATATCTCTGTCTCTATTTTCTGAGTGCAGTCAAACACGGCAGCGTGCTCTAACCGCTTCAGGCGTCGACATATTTATCTTACTTGAGCCAAGTGACAGTTTGTCTCCGCAGCCATTTCATTTTACACGCCGCCACAAAAAAGAGGAAAAAAAAAACTGAATTAATCAAATGCGGAGGGGGTAGGCGAAGGAATGGGGGTTGGGATTGTGTGTTAGCGGTGGAGTAGGGGGGGGGCCCTATATCCCCCAGTGATGCTGTGAATCAGAAGGGATGGGTAAATAAATAAATGTGTTATGTATGACCAAGCACACAGACAGGGCTCTGGGGCTACTTGCTGGTCCAGCTGCGATGCACTCAGACAAGTGAATAAATCAGCACACAATTAGGGCCCGTGATTTCATTTATGGTACCTACGAGCGCTCCAGTGGCAGATTCTGGCAGATGTCATTTCTAGCCAATTGATTTTGCTGCTGTCCCGAGGCCCGAGCAGTCATGGCCCCTCTATCCGAATTACAAATGGATGGCAAACACGAGCCAAATGGCTGTCCAGGCAATTTCTGCATGATAGGAGTAGAATAATGTAAGAGACCACCCTGGCACTGAAGGAACAAAGACATAAATAGACATGCACATCACTGGAGGCTCAGTCGTAAACATACTGTAAATGCGTCAATGTAAGAACACAGGTCCGTTTATGGACATACTTACCCCGAGAAAAATACATTTTCAGTCAAACATTAGTCATGAATTCTTTGAAGGCACATCCTGTGAGTCTTTGTCAGTCAATCAGATTCTGTTTAACACCCAGTATTCAATGGTAAATGCACTTTAAAATATCCCTCAGCAAAAGCAGTGAAATTGTTTCTAAGCTTCCATGAAATCTGTAAATGTCTTGGGTTTATGCATCTGTGATTATTTCACATACACTCGTGTAAAAATTGCTCTGATGCAATCACGACACACTGAACATTGTCATCTCAGTCATCTAGCAAGAGCACTTGACCACATGCAATGCAAATTGGCAATGTCATTTCCAAGCTGGAGTGAATCTAGACCATGCCCCTGGTGTGGAGCGCTTCATCAGACTGCCAGTAGCATTCATTTACTGCTCGCTAACTCCATTTTGTGCTTTGTTTCATTTCAATTTACCTTTTCTTTTGGACGAGATTCATGGTGTTCTGCACCTGACAGCAAAATTCCACTTCTAACACTGAAAATGTGAAGATTTTCTCTGATGTTGAGGTAAGGGATAAGTTTACATTTAAAAATGTCCCAAATCAGGTAGGCTGCTGGCTGTGCTATAAAAGGAAAATCAGCATGCTAAATTTAAGGGCATTCACAGCAAATGCAATGTGTAGTAATACATAATCTTGGATTGAAAGTGAAAAGCAAAACCCCTGTAGCATACAGATGTTAAAAATGAACCGTTCTACTTTTTAGTTCTTGAACTACTTGGAAAGTCTCACAGCTTCATTAACCCAATAGGCCTTCAGTGACTTGTTAGGATGTGTGAGGCAGGTGAGGAGTTGTCATGAGGAATATGCTTTCTTTGCTGACTCCTCAGACCTTTTGGCAACACTCAACAACCACAGGCTCCTCAGGCAACTATAGGATCTGAAAATAAAGTTAACTGATGCCTACAAAGCACAGCAGAGCTGTAAAAAGGATATCAAATTGCTTTAAAGTTGCAATTACCACTGTCTGAAATGTCATGACGAGGTGGCAGTTAATAGTAGCTGCGGGAGTGGAAGAAGACCTGGAAGACCAACAAAATTTACGGATAAAACTACATGTCTGGTGGCTACACGGGCAAAGCAAAATCTCCATATAACTGCAGAGGAGCTGCAGGAAGCTTTAGCTGACAAGGTTCCACTCTGCAGAGCTGATGCATAAACATGGTCGACATGGAAGAGCCATCAGAGGGAAACCTTACCTGTGACCTCATCACCATCTGCTTCAGGATGCAAATGTCATGCAGTCACTCAATTATGGTGATCCAAAGCAGATCTTCAAATACACACTGAACTAATTCATGAAACCCCAGCTGAACACAAGCACAAGCAAAGCATTTTTTTCTCTTTGGGGTTTTATCTACTTCTCTTTACTTCAAAATCAGCATAATATATCATTTGCCCAGAGGTGCTAAAAGCTTTGCATACAACAGTATTAACACAGATAAAGGACTAAATGGCATGTTGTGTCACTTTGGGACAACAGCTCTCTCTCCTTTCCATCTCCTCTTAATTATGCCAAATCACTGGCTTTATTGACTTACAAAAGATATGCATGACATGGCCTTGATGCTCTGAGAGGAGGCACTTTATTAAACTCAGCCATAAAGAATCCACATCCATTCTCCGTGTTGTAGTTTATCTCTGAGAGGAGATACAACCACAAACAACTAGAAACAAGGTCAAAGCCTAACTGATAGCAACAGACAAGGGACAAACAGAACAAAAAGATGTTATCTGATTGTTACTCTAGTTTTCTGAACAGTCCTTTAACAGCCTAAATGTGTGGTTTTGTCAGTACCAAGGACCAGCATCAGAACTCCCTTGTGCCATACAGTTGGATTGGCAGGAGGAGGGTTCCAGAGCTCTTCCACCACCTGACATGCTGTTCAGATGGAGTATACTGGTGCTGTAATATCTGTACTGGTTTATCTGGAAGGGGCAGTTCTGCTTTGAGTCAAACTCACTCACAGCCCACTCAGGTGTCTTTCAAGTAAGCAGCAAGTCTTCTGCTTTTTTCCTTTTGACATGCAAAACTGGGAATAAAGGCTTCTGCCGCAGATAGAAGGCTTTGCGAGAGACCTGCTAACCAGACCTAACCTCTTGGTCCTTTTGACCATTTTGTTATGAACAGCTTCAGGCTGTTCATAACAAAAACTCTGTTTTTCTCATCATTCATGATAATAAAAGGGAGAATATACTGTCCTGTCACAGGGAGGGCCTTTCCAGAATTGACTCTTAGTTGAAAACTGTTTGGCACAGAAAAGGGACGGAAGATGAAGAGAAAAGGGACAGACAGACGCCAAACTGTGATTTCCTCTCAGACACTCCACTTACGTGAGGAATAGAGGCCACCCCATCCCAGATCAGAGGCCTCCTGGTGAGTCAGACAAGTGTGGTAAATTCTCCTTGAACGGCCCAGTCTGACTTACCTGTAGTGGGCACACATGCAACACACTTGGATCCCCTACAACTGCGAGTAATAGCTTAAGACATCCTGCACAAGACAACTGGTCCAGAAAGAGGGATTCCGCCTTTGTTGCTTTTCCCAAGGTTTCCTGCTCATCCTCCCAATATTAAGGAGGCCTATTCTAAAGCTATTTGAAGCAAACTTATGGTATATAAATAAAGCTGACATGACTTTACTTGACTCGGTCTTCAAATATTTTCTTTAAGCTTGATGTGCTGGTGGGTCACATGATAAAGGGAACCCTCTACGGAGGCTGGGTTGCTATCAAATGTACAACATGAGCAGGCTGACTTTGCAGAGATCAGACAGACATCATGCTGTCTTTTTCAAGTATGACATACAGACAGACAGACAGCCATCAGGCAGGAGGTGAGTACAGAAGGAGGCAGACCCTGACAGTATCCTGACAGTAATATGTAAAGCTCCAAATTCCTGGAGTGGACCTTACAGTAAGAGGCGTAGATTAAGATTGGTAGGTTAGTGGTTAGTGGAACATTCAATTTCTCTGTTGCATTGTAAGAACCCATCTGTAGACACACAATCTCTGCCTGCTGGAACAGGTCATGGTGGCTGTTAGGTGGGTAACAGTCATTGCTGTGGAGGGGGACAGCTGCCAATGGTCCTGCTCCTCCCAACAAAGTGAACATCTCTTGCTGCAGTAATCAGTCTTGGATGAGGCCAACCGGGGAAGCCAAAGCAAGTAAAGTGGTTACCCTGAACCGACACAGAGTGTGTAGTAGATAGCCTTGGCCATGATGATGTAATAGTGACACTGGGAGGTGACTGTCGTTCTGCTTGACACGAATGTCTTGACTCAAGGTTAACTATCTGTGAGTGAAAGGAAAAGACGAGTGGTGGACTACGTGCTCATTTGTAGGGCAGTAGGAGATGAATGTGGTTTCTATTAACTGAAGCAAAAATCTCCTCAACATGATTTGATGTATTTTCCAAAGCACAATCCAAGCATGATTAAATCTATTTTCATGCTTTCCCTTTGCAGTTAAAACAATTTATTGTATTATTATTTATTTATGTATTTTTGGACAATGAGGCAATTTGACCAAAACAATCGATACTAAGTTATAGATTATTTTAAATCCATTCAATTGCTGAATTACAACATTATTAATATCTTTGGCAGGACAGGCAGGACAGGTGGGAAGGATCTTGGCAGGGGTGATAACGGATGGGTTATTCAACAGCCCAGCGTCATGCAGTGGTCGGAGCCAGGCTTAAATGGAGAGAGTTGATCAGCTGCAGGTTGACCACTCCCCACCACAGGTGTGTTGATCCAACTGCCTACACCTGTCCACATTCCACAAGCACACCTTCACTCACGCCCACCTGAGGGATAAGGGAAGGAGGTGTTCGCCGCCGAGTCTGGCGGCATTAGCATGGATCTCCTGAGGTGTCCTCGCTCACCTTGCCTTTCTGTCGGCTTCTCTTCCGCTTCCCTTTGCCACTGGTGCAGATGCTCAGCCATGCGACGGCGGTCGGGGGGATTCAGATACTCGGATCTCAAAATTTTTATTCAAATACCACCACAACGGCCGAATATTCGGATATACGGGTCCAGCCCTACTATTTAGACACAATCTCATGGTATCACATTAGGTGTCCTGGATCTTTAATTAGGTTCTGTCAATCTGATTAGAGCAACTAGAATCTATGTTATTTCAAACATATTTAATTCAGAATCCAGAACACTGGAAAATTAAAGTGAAAATGAATTTCTAAAAAAAAACAAATCAGTGTTTCCGCCTACAAGTGGACACAAACTATGGGAGGCAATCCCCTCTAGCAGGAAACTTCAGTCCATCACAAACCAGAACTTCACACCATAGAACAGCTTCTTTTCCAACAACAGCTGGCCTCACCAACAAGGCCAGGCACACCCTGTAATACTTCCTCTCTGCACCCACCCTTCACCATAGACATTCACTCAGTCCATCGCATTAACGCACAGCTTTTTAAAATAAGAGTAATATCCTTTGCAGATTTCAAGTTGTTTACATTGCACACATAACGCTGCATATTCTCAGGTGAATAATTTGCACAATCCTGCACATTGTTATAATATTTCTAACACTTTTTATTATTTTTGTAATGCCTTAATACCTTGGATTTGCTGCAGTTACTGTTTCTTTGAACTGTAACACCTACTTTAGACTTGCAATACTTGTTTGCAATGCTGTTTTAAATCCATCCATCTCATTATCTATACATCGCTTAATCCTCTGTAGGGAGCCTATCCCAGCTGACTTAGGGCGAAGGCAGAGTTCAGGCCGCCAGCCCGTCGCAGGTCTACACACAGAGACAGACAACCAAGCACACTCACATTCACACCTACGAACAATGTGGAATCACCAGTTAACCTCACCATGCCTTTGGAATGTGGTAGGAAGCCGGAGAACCCTATGGAAACCCACACATGCACAGAGAGAACATGCAAACTCCACGCAGAAAGACCCCAAGCCAAGATTGGAACCTAGGACCTTGTATAATCAAACCTGTTTGGAAATAATACTGATTCTGATTTGAAAAATCTGTGGTTAATAAATTTTAAAATATAGTGAAACAGAACTGCTTTCACACAAGTCTCCTTGTTTCTTCTGCAACACATTAGTACACATCTCCAAAAAGGGTAATATGCATAAACTGCAGATTAGATATCCTAAGTTCTATGCCTATTTTAGGAAATCTACTATAGATACATGACATGGGTTACCACGTGAAATGGTTAAAGACTAATGCATGTACTCTTTGACCCATATTACAAGCCAGCATGTGTTTAATATTCACTACTGGTTCAAGCGTGCAGGAAAACAATATGTGAAAACATGAGGTCACTGAATAATTTTACATTTACATTAACCTGTTTCAAGTGTTTTATTTTAGGTTTATTGTAAATGCTATCACATGTATTCACATAGATAAATTTACCAATCTAAAATAACTCGCCTATGACAGAATTAAATGCACTAAAAAATAGTTTTGATAAGTTTTACACTTAAATTTCAGTTAAGACAGCAAAAAGACAATTTCACACAGGCTGCACTAAATCATGCTGTCACCACATGAATGGAAGGCAATTCGCTTACAATTGTTCTGCAATTTGAGCAAAAGTCCACTGTGTTATGATCTCTCTCCCCCTGTTTTCTTCCCTCCTTTTTTAAAGCAAGATTACTTTGGTACAGTTTGCCCACAAGAAAAAGGGCCAACAAGAAGGGAAAGTATTCATAGTGTGTGAGTCTCTTGTCTGACACTGCTGCTTCTCTATTTTCTGTAGAAATCCAGTGAAAAAAGGCAATTGAACTGGTGTTTTTCAAAACCAGCCAGGCTTTGGTTGGCTCTGCATCGACTTCTAGCGAGACTCAAAAAGCCATATGTTTTGTTTTTATTTCCTCCACAGAGCCCTTTTTAAACTCCACGCCTGTGAAGACTGATACCCAGGAAGAAAGAACTAAATGGAAATGAAAACAACAGGCCTCACATACAAGAGAGAAATGTATGGTCTAAAGCAATGGGATTGATAATGCAAAGAAGAGGTGTCCTGCTGAGTATGGATCGACCATGGAGAGAGAATTTCAGAGAGCGAGTCAGGAGGGGGTATTAAATATAAGATTCTGGGTTTAATAATGTACACAGGGCAGTCTAGTCGCACTGGGGAGTGGCATTTGGAGTTGGGGGGGAGAGTAGATGAGGTTAACCACCCACAGGGGCTCTGTCCACAGCAGGGCAATGAAGCAGTGTTGGCTGGGTCAAGAAGACATGCTCAATATGCCTGGAGTGAGTGCAGAGGTATCCATCAGTGCACTGACATTATATACATGCAACTGATACAATGTCTGATTTCCTATGTAGCGACGGCTCACCAACCTCAACACACACACACACTGCAGACCAATATTGTAGTCCACTGGATTACTGGTTAACAGATGGAATAAAGCAAAACATACTGCATCTTAAAATGTTAACACATCAAAGACACATTAGCGGTGTACCACAGCACTAAGTCCCCTCCTCTGGAATGTCTTTATAGACTTTTACAGCCCTGCTCTGAACTTGGTCCATCAGATTCAACCATTTCACACATGTAGTCACCAAGAAATCTATACTGTCGTGTGATCTGGCGTTCAGTGTTGCAAGAGGAGAGTCAATGAGAAAGTAAAGCTTGTGATAAAGATGACAATGTAGTGCAAGACAGAATGTGCAGTGCATCATGGATCCAGTGGTGCAAAATTCCACCTGCAGGTAGCAGAACAAGTGTGGTTTCAGTGGTACTGAGTAACTTAGAAATGAAATTAATAAAAAAAAATAAACCCATGGCATAAGAATCCTAATCCGCTGTTATCTGTCATTATTTTAAAATGTAAAGTCTGCCGCTGAAATGATGTTTAAATTGCGCTGGGCTTGAGAGGCAGCTACGTGGGGAAAGCATCCCGTTATGCCCAGAGATGAAAGCAGTTGGCACCAATTTGATGCCAAGTGGGCTGACTGTCTGTTTGCCAAGTGCTGTTGTCAAATATGCTCGTGGGTGGCAGAAGTTAGCATCTCTTTTAAAGAGGAGAGCAACTGCGGTCACCATGAACCAAGTGGTTTATTTGCTACAGCACAAATTTGAAAGACTGACTTTTCAGGAAAAACTGGAGATTAAAATGTGTCAGCACCAAACAGCTGGTACAATATAAATGCAGCTTTAATATAGATGGATCTTCTGGAAAAACTGATAACCTCTCGCACAAGGCGCTTTTTTGCTTCTCTTACACTTTATTTGTCTTTGGAGGTATGTTGTACAACAAAATTAAGTTTGCTAACTCTTATGGTCAAGAAGAGGCTAAAGCATCTCAAACACCTTCACTGAGAAGAAATGACAGAGTTTGGGTTTAAAATATGAGCCTTTCACAACAAGCTTCTCCTGAAATTTGTGGGATACCAGTGGTGGCGCAATGGTTCAGTCTCTGGGCTACTGATCAGAAGGTCAGAGGATCAAACCCCAGTGCAGCCATTGTTGAGGCCTTGAGCAAGGGCTTCCTGTTCCAGGGGCGCTGCACCATGGCTGACCTTTGACCCCAACTGGGATATGTCAACATTTCACAAGTACTGTAAAAAAAAATGTATTCATGACAAATAACAAAGGTTTCTGATGAGGTCCAACTCATCTCATATAATTGGATGGATAAAAACATGCAAAAATAATTATATATAGACACATAGATATATGGATTAACAACTGCTGATTGCCTTGCTACCACAAAGCTTGGTTTTGTGCTAGCTCCAATAACATTTTGCTAATTAAGTTAGCCTTCATAATGAGATATTAAACTTACTGACAAAAATCCACATAGGTCTCCCAGAATAATGGTTAGTACAGTTTTACTAGAGAAAACCTCATTTTGTGTTTCACACTGTCCATTCAGCTTATGGGAAAACTTGGCATTTTGGAGGGGGTGTTGTTAGCTTGCTAACAAACCTGGTCATTCTAGCAAAGCTGACGGTGTGAACCAGCTAATATGTAACATTTGTTAATACAAAGGAGATAAAGTCTCTCTGTGCCCTGAAAGACATATCCATTTAAAAAAAAATAAACTAATGCCCACTTAACTCATAATTCCAAATTAAAGACCTAGCTAGTTCCCAGGCTAGCACAGATGCTAAGAAGAGGCGTCGTCTGCACTGGTTGTTTGGTGGGGACCTACTGAGAATGCATGTCAAAAAATTAAACTATGCAGAATCAAAGAACTGGTCTTTCTTATAACAGTTGTCTTTATAAATAATAATAAATCAGGCCATTTCTTCATTTACATATGGAAGCTTAATAAATGACTCCATGCATGGACTCATTTATTAAGCTTCCATATGCAAATGCTGCTGAAGAAGATCCTGCTGGAGAAAAAAATGAATGCTGGGATGATGGCAATATATAGAATTATGTAGAATTACTAATTTACATAATTATACATACATTTCTTTATACGTTTTCATTTTCTTTATTTCTTTATTACTTGGATGAAAAATGTTGGGTTTAGTCTGAGATATGACATGTAAATGTACACTATATGCATATTGGATCATTTATCTTTTACAGTAAAATGCTAATAAATCAGTTGGACTTGCTTGTGTATTCTTAACAATGCAAAATGTATTGTGATATATTTTAAGCATTTCAGTGTCATTGTAATTCCCAGCAATCGTTGTGGTGCGTAAAGTAAATGTATGTGCAGCATTAAAAATAAAATGAAAAAGTATAATTGAAATAAAACTATACAAAAGTCAAATAATGCAACGGGGTATTTGTTGTAATTAGTGTGTAAAGAGACACCACCACTTAGTTATAGACTTTCTTTGTAAAGCACGGCTCATAAAGAAAGTGCAATTCAAACTTTTTTACATCAATAAAGGAGTGTAAAACAATAAAATATCATAGCGATAAAACGTGACAATAAAATGCAAAAGCCCATTATTAGAAAAATAATCAAGAGGACTGACACAAGCGAAGTACATGCAACTACATAAAAACAGCATCTTTTATTCCTTCTGCTTCTTGTGACATAACCAAGCGGTGTAAAAGACAAGGACATGGCAGCTGCACCATTGTCATTGCAGCAGCAGGAGTTAAAATTGGCAAATTTATTAACTAATCATATTGTGGTAATTTCCATTCCCACGTGTCAGTGGTTGGTTTAATGTGCGGGCTGGTCTGTGTGAGGGAAAATTACAAATAAAGTGGGTCATCTGGGTTAACATAATTTGAACATTTGCTCGCTAACAAATGGATATTAACTAAACATTAAATCTGTCATGTGCATCAAGGTTTGAATGACCAGTCTGTTTAAAAAATCAGCTCATGTTAACATCATGTACTGTTTTATGTCCCTGTTGGAGGGAAGTTGTAGTTTCTGAAATGCAACCAGTAGGTAGGAGCCACTGTTGCCTGAGAGCCCAGGTCCTCGGTGTGTTACATCACCTGAAAGCCCTTCTCTGTTTCTTTTCTGAAGGTTTCAACAAAAACTGTGATGATGCATTTCCTGCGGGGCATGGCTGTGCACCGTTTCATGCTGCTGAGGCTACAAAATCTGCAGTTATATTGAATATGTGACCAGAAAACAGATGGATTCTTTGACCTTCAAAGCAAATCAACTCTACAATGATGAACTATCTGGCTGTTCAGCATTGACCCAGAATGTTTGCGTTGTCCTTCCCGAAATAGTCCCAACAGTAAGTGTGAACAAGGGCGTATTGTTCCAGTGCTACTGCAAGGCCTACTCAACTGCTCATAACAAACAGCATTGATTCTACAAGCTGTGTTGATCAAGCCCCTGTTGAATCATGGCAGGAGGCTCGAAGCTTAGCCATTAGACTCATGCTACGGTGTAGACCATCTCCTTAGCAAGCTCTGGCTGATCTGTTAAAACAGAATTAGATTTCAAACAGAGTGGGAATAAATATTATTCTGTTCCCAGCAAGGCCCTGAGTGGTGCCTATGTGATACTGCAACCTTTTAATGGAAGCTTATCAGCTATAGCCCATGCCCTGCAAGGATTTTGTGTAATACTGCTGTTTGCTCACAATCAGCATTGTGTTTAATAAATGTGGCTGAATATTAACTAATCTTTTGATCTCACTTTCATTAGGCCACCCCAAGAGAAGTGGATTCTTCTCGACAAATTAAGCCCCCCTCCGTCCCCGCCCACAACCCTGCATCTTATAGTCATGAGGGAAATGAGCAAGGACACAAACGCTCTTATTTAAAGATAACTGGTAAACTGCTTTAATTAGGCCTTGTTTTCAAAGTACCCAACTTTCTTAGGGAGGGATGTTATTATGTTCCGTCTCTGTGCTGGTTGCCAGGCTGCTTTCAGTTCCATTTACACGAACGCAGCTTCATACACACATACAGGGAGCAGTTTTCACACTGTGCCAGATTTACTTCTGTAGTATTTTAGAACGTGTCATGTCGGACAGGATTACTCCTGCCGTTGGGACTACTATTTCATTCATTGATGACATGTGCCCAATTATTAGGTCCTCCACACAAGCTGAAATGCTTCCCAGCCCACCTATGTCTCATCATAAACAAGCTCCAGCACCACTACTTACAGGATGATCAATGATTTTCCCCTAAAGGCCAATAATGCACCACATTGTTAGTTACATTTTGATAACTGAGGCACTGTACTGTGGTGTGTGTATTACCTTAGTGTCGCATATATCTTCTGACATATAGCGCACGGGCTGCTGACTGAGGCAAGACGTACTGTATGAGAATTCAGTCGGTCAATTCCCATCTGGTCACATCAACAGCTCTCTCAGCCATACATGAACCATGGAGATTTTGATTAGTCAGTAACATGCCAGTGATTCTGGTGCTGCAGCTATTCCACATTCTGTTCTTTATCAAAGAAATATAAGGACACATTTAGGTCACAACTAATCAACTTTTATTCTCCTGCCTCATTATAGTATACCCTTAGCTCATAAACAAAGGACTGAAAACATGTTCACCTGTTCACTCCCCCCATTAGGTCCGCATAATGCCTACTAATTATGTTTGCTCATCTATAAGCCTTAATTATGCTGGGAGCTGATAATTAGCTGGGCTAGAATAGGTGCATATGTTTTTTCACTATCAACCTGGCAGGAATAATGACTATTTTCATCTCTAAGGAGACCCCAGGACTCTCTGTGTAAGAACATTATAACTGCATTAGCACTTAGCATAACATTACTAGTTTTTGACCCATATGAATACTGTATTGTACCGAAGGACATAATCCCATGGCCATGCAAGACAGCGCTCATGCTACATGCTGCTCTACTAGGAGGCATAAAAATCACATCATGTGCATTTTTTTGCCAAGATCCATCAGCCATTTTTTTAATACATAGATGATCCGCTATGTACTGACTGACTTTTCTCGTGCAAGCATCTAGGTTAGCCAGCACCTTGTGAAAGGCTTGAGGGATGAAGAAAAAAGGTAAGTTTTTCACTTACCCCAGTGCATGGTGCTCAAAAGCACGCAATCAGGCAGAACAAAAGTGAGTACACCATCGGAATACCAATACATCAAGGTTCACCGAGTGATGGAAAAGCAGCTTCATCACAACACAAATAAGGCAAGCAAGATTCTGATCTGTGGTATCAGGAGTATATCAAAAAAATTGAAAACAATGCCAAACACTCACGGTGGAATTAGACATAGCAGTATTTCTAGTTAAGACTGCAGAAGGACTGACAACAAAATATGTAAATTTAAACTTTGTTGGTTTTAACTGCTCCTTGATACTTTCGGGTAGCTTAATCTATAACAACAAATTACATTTTATAAACTAATCATACGTTTTGCATGTATGTCAAATATCAACCTCAAAAATTCAAACTACTGCTGGTAAACAAATGCAGCAAAGTAAAAAATAGAGCATTTTAATTTGAAAAGCAGCAGAGCTGAAGTATACAGTGAAAAGATGTACTCCAGTAAAATGCAGCTATAGTTAGTAAAAAGGCAGACTTTAATATCAGGTGTATGAAAAGGTCACCGGTCTATTGCATGGAAGCCTGATTGGCTTCACACCCAACACCATGCTGACCACCACTCCCCTCCTCACTACTACGTAACCACACAGGCAGCTTCAGTCGCCGAAACGCCAGCCAGACCTTAATTATAGGGAGATACACAGAAGAGCTCATATATTCAAAGTACTCCTGACAAAGTTTTGCACTCAGGAGGAAGCTATAATTTTCCTTGCTATGCAGGGAGATATCTTTTTTATGCTGTGCTGTATATTACTTGCCTGAAATATTTTGCTATTTTGTTTGTCTAAAAGGAGCTGCCATCTCCTTTGAGGGTCTGTGCATGAGGAAAAACACTCAAGAGAGACTCATGAGTTTGAGTTGAATGAATGGCTGCAATAAGTGTGGATTCTTGATTGTGTATAAGAAACTGTGGCTGGGGAGAGCTAAATATGCTGGTATACTCTATGTGAAGCTCCTGTTCTACCTCTGGGAAGCCACAGCTGAGTGAAATGATGCAGATTCTGTTGGGGCTGCACATTCTCACACTTTTCCAGACCATCTATAATGCATCTACAGACTGAACTGAAGGGACACTTGACAGTCGTCTTGAGTGAGTGTGCATGCTTTGCACGGACACACACACACACACACACACACACACACACACACCCTCAAATGTCTCTCTCTCAGTCGGACACACGTTGACACCATCATATATGCAGTCCACAGCCTACAGAGTGGCATTTTCCCCTGGTCCCTCGCTGCTGAGGGCTCCCTGGCAAAGAGGAGGCTCCTCCAGGGTCAGCACCTTGGGGACAGGCAAGTTTGCTGGCCAAAGCTCCACAGCTTAGATGGAGGTCATTATGGAGGGATAGGGGTGAGGTTGGGGGGGTGGGGGTGGTGGTGGGATGGAATGGGACAGCCATGCTTAAAGGAAAAGGGTACACGGCAGAAATGCCAGCGGACAACACTGGCAAATGAAATGACAACAAATGTCATCCAGCGGCGGCTCCATCAGTCCCTATCTGTGGTTCATGTGCTAACACAGTGGAGCTACTGTAAAAATGCTGTTGCGTATCCCACAGAGGAGCTAATACAAACACGTAAAGGTCACAAAAACTAATTGAATAGCCCTAAATAATGCAGTCAGGCTTGATTAGTTGTTTTTCAGTGCCAAGCTCGCCCTCCACGCTTTCCCCTTTCTCCCTTCTTTTTTCACAAGGCTTAAACCAAAGTTGCTAAACCAGAGAAGTCTGGATCTTTTGCTCTGCCCATTGAGATTTGACTCAAACGATGCGATTATTGCCTCCAGTACAGCTCTGCCTCTGAGAAATGTTTGCTGAACTAAAACCCCAATTTGCTTCATATTGTACTGTAGCAACATGTGATGTGATGCTGTTGTACACAGTTTTACTTGGGGTAATTACCAAAATTTTAAACATGCACATCATATTTTATTGTGACTGCTGCACTGAGGGCCCTGTGGCTGAAACGATTTGAAGAGGCTTCGTGTTTGTTTTCCCGTGTGCTCAGCTAGCTGTCCAGGTGGCTATTTTCTGAATCCTCTCCCACACAGTGACATGTGAACACTTAGCATACATTAGACACTGCCTTTGCTTCTCTTCTGCATGCCCTAAAGGGAGAACCGCTGCCATAAATTGTGAAAAGCTCTTTACCAGATTACACCAACAAAAGCGCTCATCCTCATTTGCACCTCATTTGTACACTGCCGTGCAAAAGCGGCAGCACGTTTAGCTTTTTTTTTTTTCCTTTTACCAGCGATTGCATGTGAGCGTGTGTTCTGGAAATGCACATGTCAGCGACAACAACAGCACTGCATTTGCCTTCAAGACACACACAGACACATACACCAGAGACAAGACTTCAGAAATGCAGCAATCCCAATCACAAACTACTTCTATTTCATAATTATTTTTATATATATCTTTTAATTAGCGTATGTTTAACATGTTGTAGCCTTTCCTCTCTGGATAATTGAGTGAGGGCGGTGTTGTATCCAGCTACATCTAGCCAGAACACATTTTTCACTTCACTACAGTTGGCTGTTTGATCCCTAGTTTGTATTTTCCATATGTCACATTGACAAGTGAATCTCAACACCTTGCGTGACACCCCCCACTGCCATCCGTGTGTGTAAAGTACTCTGTCCATCAAGGTTAAGTCTTTTAGTGTGTTTATCAGGCTTTCCCACTGACATTTCTATTTCACTATATATTTCACAACATTTTCACATGTCACAGTTGGTGGATAAATTGCACTCCAGTATTTAACTTCGTACACAACTGCTGTGACAGAAAAGTCCAAACCACATCAGTCATCATCAGCCTCGGAAACGTATCTCCACTTCGACGCTGAAAGTACTACATTTCAGTCATGTTCTGTACCTTCCAGGAATGCTAATTTGACCTAATATTATGAGTTCGAGGTAAGAAACACTAAAAGCTTCCTAAAAGCTTCTTGTGAAGAGCAACAAAACGCTGGGACATACACGAGGGCAGACAGGCCAGCACACGTACATGTTTATAAAAGCTAATGTGACATTAACAAGGGTCAAGTGGACGTAACATGATGTCGGCTGTAGTTGTTTTGCTTTTCAGTGCAACATTTGTCATAATTGATTGTGTCAACATTCTTCTAAATTGCCTCGAAGAGTGGGTTGATCTCTCCATTAAAGTGATCGACCTGTTTAGCTACAACCCCACCTCCCCCACAACTTTCTGACAGCAATCAACACAACAAAACTTCCATTCTTTCAGTCAGGACTAAAGATTAACAATATGCTGATTGAGACACTCAGATATAAAAACTTGATCGACTTGTGAAGCCGATTTCATTAGCCTCTCTGAAATTCTGATTTAGAGGCTGCAACTCATTAAGAATTCAGAAAATACAGTACTTAAGTCAAACCTTGTAATTACTGGCTCCCACTTCCTTTCAGATTTGATTTTAAAATACCCATTTCAAGCTTTTATACCAACCTTGCCATAGCTAAGACAACATCCAAATCACATTTGCATCAAATACTAGAATAACATATGTCAAATTTCAAAATCAGGTGCCAAAATAAGAACTTGTTCTGAAGTTCCTGATGTTGAACGGAAATTTTAGGCATCAACTAAATTTCAGCCCCCCTCCTTCCTCCTCACATTGACCTATTGCTGCAGAGGCGAGACCTTTCTGAACTGCAGCCGCATACAGACCCTCCACATATACTCAGTTATTCCAAGGATCCCTCCTTACGCCACGCCAGGACACACTGCCAAGCATTAACCCTTCCTTATTCCACAGCAACAAACCAACTTCCCTATTCTACTGCATTTTCTAATACATGCTCCGTAGGCCCCTCCGAATAGGCAAGACCCCCCATCTTTGTTGACATGTTAACTTAAAGTCAGAGCGTCTTTGATCAGCAGGATCAAATCTCAGAGGGGAATGTCATTAAAAGTGACATTCTGAATGCTGAAGAACCCTGGCAGCAGGGCGGATTTTCCACGCAGTGTGAAGTCGTAAGCTCATAAAAGACATACACCAGTGATTCAAACATGTAGCCCAAGCCCACTATTATATTACAGAACTCTCCCTCTCTTCTCTTTCTCTCCCTTCGCTCCATGCCCTCACTCCTTTTCTCTCTTACATATGCTTCCCTTTTTTCACTGCTGGTTGAATATGCGCTTTGCTGGATGACTTTCAAAGCTACTTGTTCCACTTTCTTACATTTATGCTAATTGGAATGCAAATATTGAGGTTCCATTTTAAGCCGATGGTTTTAGGAGAGGGTGTGGGGATGAATGACAGTGTATTGACAACCATGCCTCACCACTCAGAAAGCGTCAGAGTTGGGGGGGGATTTCCAGGGATGAGGAGTTGACAGTGTTAGCAAAGGACGACCAATATGTTCCCTCTCATCTCAACTGAATAACATTTCACACTGTGCTATTTTTTGCTTCAATTGCACACTGTAAGCTCGAGTAGGGAGCCTTTGAAAGGCCTGTATGTGCTGAGCCTGAACAGTGGGCTCTTTTGCAGAAGGTGTAGTGTTCAGTCTGTGCACACCAGCCTAATCTCTTGAGTCACAGAGGAGCACAGAGCAGGGGTTGCAATGAACTGAATAAGCCGTAGAGCCTGCATTGATCAAATGACTTGCCTAGCTAAGACCTCTGAACACACACTTACCTGGGAGATGAGACTCCTCTATAGTTACAGTATGTGTAATGAATACCGAAGCATATTCTGTTTGATTTCAGCAAAGGTGAGGACATGCCAGATCGTGGCACTGAATAAGCTGACATCCACATTGCCTTCAAGGCCAGAGGAGGCAATTTGTGAGGCAGTGGAATGTTTTATCACTTTTAGAGTAAAAGTCTATGTAAGAAGAGGAAGAGGAAGCATACATGGGAGGTACAGGTCATCAACATTATGTAAAGATATCAAGTACATGTTCCCTTTTGACCTAAGTATTTAATCAACAAATATGAAAACTGACAAACTGCAAGCAGCAGATCTCATATGACACTACTTTTGTGACTAGAGAAGAATGTTCCTGGTTCTTAGGAATGATAAGGTTTGAGTTTCTGTAGATTAGACTGGACAAAACATGACCTAAAGATAAATAAAGAAGTCCAATAAATAAATAAATGAAAGAAAACATACACTGGAAATTAAAAGGAAAATAACAAAATTAATGTACGGATTTATTTTTATTTTTTTAACTACATGAACTTATATTTAGGCTATTTGTTATTTTTCTGTCTTTTATCATATTTCTCTGCATTTTATTCATTTATTTATTTATACCTAACCAGGTTTAAAGCAAGGCTGGGCAACTGCTGATAGAAGAAAAAGCACATTAACTTCATAAAATGTTTCATTCACAAGCAATAAAATGCACCCCGCCCAATTCCATAGCTTCAAGAGTTTTGCTGCTACATATTTATGATTTGATATGACCAGTAGTATTTACGCCGATCAGGCATAACATTATGACCACCTGCCTAATATTGTGTTGGTCCCTGTTATGTGCTCCAAAATGCTCTGAACCATTGGACATGGACCAGAGGACCTCTCAGGGTGTCCTATGGGGTCTGGAACCAGGATGTTGGCAGTGGATCCTTTGGGTACTCTGGCTTGTGCAGTGGGGCCTCTGTCAATCAAATTTGTTCCACTGCATCCTGTTGATGCTTGATCACAATGGGGTGTAGGAAGTTTGGAGGTCAGATCAACATGTTGGGCCATTGTCAGGTTCCCCAACATGTTCCTGATTGGTTGATGTTGTTTCCACGTGGTGGGGTGCATTTTCCTGTGGGGGTAGACCAGTGACATTTGGGGTTTCCATTAGCATGAGGGAGTGTGTTTGTTGTGGGACAACGTTTATTTGGGTGTCTAAGTCTGATCAACACGGATGTTAAAATCTAAGGTTTTCAGAACACCACATAGTACCAATATGACAATATTCACTTCACCTGTCAGTGGTCAGAATGTTGTGGCTGATCGATGTATTTGTTTTTTCTTACAATGTTTAGTGCTTTGTGACGACTTGTGTTGTAAATATGCGCTATATAAATAAAACTGAATTGAACTGAATTGAATGTATAAAGTGGCTACTGTATCTAATGTTAGTTACACAACAAAAGGTATCTTGCTGTCAATGCTCAGTCACTTTATTGTCTTTATGGCTCTTTGTTACTTGCGGTTGTTGTTACACTACATTTCATCATTTGTTGCTATTCCATATTTGCCCCTTGCAGCCACAGTGGCTGCTTTTCACCTGTTTATTTTATGACTAAGCTAAAGAATTAGTGTCTTGAGTTATGCAGATGTGCTTTAAGCTCATTCATAATTAGTCTTCAGCTATAGTCTGCTGTCAAAATGTTATATGCTCATTTTGTTTGGAATGCAAATATGAAAGGTTCACTTTATTCCAGCAGTTGTAAATGGATAAACAGAAAAATAAAAATAAAGAAACCCACATTCACTGATAACGTGTAAGACCAGATAAGTCCTTTCAACAGTCATTAACTTTCCCAAACACATTTCATCATGTCTGTTTGTTCTTTAGTGGCTGTCATCAGAAACAGTCACAGGAGAAGGACTTAAATGTATATAAAAATCTGCACATGTTGAAAAGTGAAGTGGGCAATTTGAAATGCTGACACAAAGCACTACTGAGAGGCACAGAACAACAGAATCCAGGGGTGATGGTTTGAAGACTCTCTCTAGAATTACTCATTCACCTTGCAGGCTGTAATCACATAAGACATTATATATAAATTCTGAACAGCTCCAGGTAACTGGCAAGTGCCTGAATGAAAGCACGCTTAAAAAATATCCAGATATATTTTCTACATAAAGGCGGCAGTTTTCTGAATCTGAATTGCATATTTTAACATTTGCTTCATCCTTTTTTTTAATTGAATAAAGTCTGAGCAGATGTAAATGCAGCATAATTAAATCTTTGATATTAACAATAAAAAAATTAAGTTTGTATTTTGGCATGAATAAATCTACTTTTGAATTAATCTGCATTTGTTCAAAATATGAGACGGTGCATCTTGTCCTTAACAAGATGTACTTGTGCAATCCCAGCCAATCTCGTTGTGTACGCCCACACAACAAACACAGTCTTGTGTTATTTATTCAGTTTCAATACGTTTTCTTATGCTTAATATTTTCCTCTTTGTTTTCCCCCATTAGAATTCCAGCTTCTATAATAAAGCATGAGCTAATTTGAAAACATAATTCGGGAAATTTTGGTGCAGTTTCTAAAGTAAAATAATAATGTGCTGTTTTTGCCACGCACTGTTTTTTGTGTCTTCATCATCATGGATTGTGCATAAAATTAGATCATTACTGATGTATGATTTACGCCTGAGGTCGACTTATCGTGCATACTGTTCTTACAATCACCATCAAACAGTAGCAGCGCAATCATAAATCATCAACTTAACTCACTTTCACTCAAACATCAGAAAAACACTAACTTCCTTCACACCAAAAACCACAAAAAAAACAAACAAACAAAGCTAACTGTCTACGGTCTTGACAGCAGCGACTAAATTTCCATCTGTCCTTATTGTGTATCTTCTTATTTAAAGGGAAAAGACGATATTCAACTTTAAAATAACACATGCACTAAAGGGGAAAACAAAATAGATCCCAATTCAACTGAGTAACATGGACATTTTTTAAAAAATTAAGTCAGTGCGTTTTAAAAATAGGCATCTGAACATTTTAATCAGATCGCACATTTTAAAATGACTGGAGAAAAGCTATATTTAAGTTGTGCAAATCAAAAAATTAAGACGTTTATGCAAAGACTAGTCCTGCTTGATCTACATCATAATATGATACAAAGAAACTCTAAATTTGTGGAAAATATGCATAAACAAGGCACCATCACAAACCCAAAGGTTTACAGTAAACCAAAAAAAAATTAAATTAGAAATTAAACCATCTGGTAATAGTATTTACTTTTCGTTCAATGTCTCCTTATCTATTTATTGTGTGCACACCATAAATTAGTCTCTAAGCCGGCAAGTTTAACAACAAACAAAACCCAAGATACAGGCCTGATTCGTTGCCCGGGATTCCACAACCAAAACTCAGCAATCCTTCACTCCATAATAACCAGGGGGGAGAAAACAGTGTGGTACCTCTTTTCCAGCGAACTGTGAATGTCCAGTGACTCCTACCAGTCCCTTAGCCTCCGTCCCTTAGCAGATGATTAGCGACACACGGCATCACCGGAGCTCTCTTCTTGTTTTCCCACGTTGCCAGAGGAACTCTGAGCTTTTCCGGTCACTCAGAGCGCTATCTGGTGTCCCTCCCGCCGTCTCCAGGTCGGAGATAATCCAGCATAGGCCACGCAGCTAGCTGCGTTAGCTAACTGAAGCCACAGTCCGGCTGTATTGCTAATTAGCTTAGCCACTCACTTGGCTAATGAGCGGAAATGATAAGCAACTTCGGTTAGAAATCATCTGTCGCTTACCAACACATGTCCTTTCACGGGCTATCTCACCGACAGCCTATAATACAGAAACATGAACAAGAAACTAACAGGGATATCGGAAAATGTGTGTGTGTGTGTGTGTCTGTCTCCTGCAGTCCGCGTTTTTTCTCACTTCCGCATTCAGAGGTCAAAGTTCACAGGTCAAAGTTCATAGGTCAAAGAACAAGCAGGATTACACTTACTTAAAGTTATTTCTCCCTTATTTTACCCATGAAATAAAATATTCACAATTAAACATTTTAACCTTGAACTTGACATTTTAATCACAATGAAATATATGGATTTTAAGAACCGTTTGTTAAAACTATTTATTGGAGGCTATTTATTATTTAATAATTATTTATTCATATGTACTTTTTATCCACAACTTTTATCAAACCTCATGTCAACACCATTACACTGTAATGTTTGGTATTTTTCAACCTGGCTGCAATATATTGGGACACTTCATTGTACTGAAAGACTATTTTCCTTTCTGACACCATCAGAAACAATATTGTGGTGCATGCTGCATATAGAGTTTTTGTATTTCTGATTTATCAGTGTCTACATGAATTCCACCACTGCATGATGAACAGTAACAGCTAATTGAAAGTTCTTCTTTTAGAAGCATGAGTCCTTGATGCATCCAAAAACAAGAGGAATCCCAAGTGTCCCTGATCCAACAGAGCTTGAGTCAGACCCAGTAAAGTCAAAAGTACTACTGTATAATTGCTAACATAATGAAAACAGGCTACATCACACAGCATGTCTTCATATGTAAACAGAGGAACTGTATGTTTGCCTTGCATGCTTGGTTTCCGAACAGATATTTTCAGAGTAGCTAAAGCACTTGGACATGAAGAGTATTTTTTCTCTCCTTTGTGCATGTTTCCCTGCTGGGTCTCACTCACTCTATGTGTTTGCTGGAATAAAGATGTCAAAGTATGCGCAATCCAATATGGGAAGCAGAATAGACTATCAAAAATACATTTGCTAGGCTGAGGAATACAGCTGAGAACAGGCCTGTCTATTAAGCTGTCTAATGTGACATACAATTGTATAAACTGGGCATGAGTCCATCTCAGGAGAAAGCACATTTGGGGCAGTCGGAGGCCCAAGACGGGTTCATTTCTCATATTATCCTTGAGCTTTACAGCCTCTTCTATGGCAAGTCTTTACAGTTTGCAAATGTTTGTCTAATTAATGTTGTCTAATTATTTCATAGCTTTTAGTTTTGTTATTCAATATTTCTTTGCCATCACCATCAGTTTTGTGGTTTAAAAATATGAAGATCACAAATGTTTTTCAGTCTGCTTCTCCAAAGCTTTCTAGTCCAGAGGACAACATTCTGCTTCTTCTGTCATTTTCCTGCGCAGCCGTTTCTCTCTCATTGGGCTCAGCACTGTACTTCATCAGCCTCAAAGGCCTCATAAGTGTGCTTTCTTTCTGATGATGGAAGCCACAACAGTGGTTCTTTGCCTAATGATCTGGCGTGCCATGTTGTTTTTTTTGTAATGGCCTTTGGGGTGGTGGATGGGCGGAAAGTCTGTTTGTTCAGATGTCGGTGCTGTTAAAAACCTGCGGGTAAAGCCAGCAGTATGAAAAGGGTTAATGGATACTGTGGAGAAATGAGTCATGGAGTGAAATGTAGGGATCAAAAAGAAAGGATGGGAGAGCTTGTGAGGCTTAAGTATGAACACAAAATCACATCACAGCCACAGCAGTAGAGACTTATATACAGTATACTCATCTGATGCTGGAACATCATCATGCACCATTGGCTAAACGTGTCCAATAACACCCCAGTAATTATATATTTGGACAAGTCTTTGGTTGTGGAGAGTGTTTTCCAAAGTTTTGCAGAGTTCACACTTCATTAATAAATATAGTCCACATTCACAGCTTCTGTGCTGTGAAGATGGCTTCCCCTGCAAATGAAAGGTTAATTGTATTTTGTAAGAACTGTTCTTTTAATGACAAAATATGTCCAGACTCCTTGCTCTGTAGTAGATAATAATGTATTAAAGTGTTGCCTAATTAAATTCCAAATATTACTGGCCTCATTGCTAAGTAGAGAAGTGCTGGGCAGAGTAACACCACAACGACAGACTCAAGGTCTGCTATGAAGCTGAATCAAATTTCTGACCTGGTCACAACAGTAAATGGACATTACAAGCTACATAATCTGACTCACTGGATGCTGGCTGCAGGTATAAGCCTGCCATTGCCATTGGCTGCTAGTCAGATGGCTTTCTTGTCACATTTTGCAACCTGCTTGTGACTGTTTTTATTTAAAAATCCACTTCACTACAGGAAACAACAACCTCCGCCCCAGCAGCCTACCACCCTGGAAATGATGCAGAGGATTTGGATCATGCCATGAAGGCAGTCCTGCAGTTTTTCGGTGGACTATCTGTTTTATTGACAGTGCTCGCCTCCCTGCATGCAACTGTTCCACCAGTACAATTCCACTCATCACTATTCTGAGGAAACAATGAAGCCACATCCAGCGCTTAGCTCTACCCAGAACTGCGATTGGTTTAAAGAAATACTAACAAATCAGAGCAGAATGATTGTGAGGTGCAACCAGACCATTATGTACCACAGAATGGGCAGGCAAAGAGAGACGACAAGCTTCATAAAGGTAGATTTTATGGCGATGCGCTTGTAAATGAATCATAACACCTGTTTTCCATTATTACGCAGCTATGAAAATGTTCATTCACATGTATTAAACACTGCCAACACTGTCAATTATAAGTTACTGTCAGACCAGTCTCCATTCCACTGGCTGCATTTCATAACAGAGCAAACACTAAGATTGTTGGCATGTTGTGTTTGGAGTGTCCAACTGTTTCAGAAATGTTTGTTCCTGTGAGCCTCTGAGTGCATCGGTTCCTGTAGACCTGCTGTTCATTTTATCGAGAACAGAGTCTGCTTACACATTGTGTCCCGTGCTGAGGTTGTGTGTGTGTGTGTGAGGATTCTTTGGCAAAGGAGGGGGAAAAAAGCATTTAGTTTTTGTGATCGGATCCTCTGACTCACCTGCCACCTTCGAAAAACCATGTGGATGTAAACCAGAGATGTAATAATATAAACACCCTTAAGAAAATGCCTTAAGTGAGAATAGGAAGAGCAGTATCAGTGTGTCACTGGATCATCCCAAAACAGTCATTCGCCTCTGAGGACAAAAATATTAGAATTTATTAAAGCACATTCATTGAATATCTTTTTTTGCATGTCTAAAGTATAAAACGTGTCCATGTAATTCTTACACCACAGACTACAAGGCCAAAACTAAAGGCTCTGTGTGACTGTATTGAGACACAGCAGTGCTGCTGGGCTGAAGGCTAATGCTAGCATGCTAGCATGTCCAAAGTGGCAATGCTAACAGGCTAATGTTAAGCGGGTTTATTATTTATGTCAGTCATTTTAGTTGTTGTTGTAGTGTAACTGTAGACTGTTAAAAGGATCAATGACGCTGATGGAGAAGTGCCTAAAACTTGCATTCTTTCTAACAGCCAGCAGGGGGCAACTCCACTGGTCGTAAAAAGAAGTCTGATCATATAGAAGTCTATGAGAAAATGACCAGACTTTTGAATAAAGCGTGTTGTTTATTTTAAAAATAGGGCCTCCTTTTTGAGTGAAATAGATGATAAAGCAGGGTATGTTTTAAGGCGGGGCTATCTTGTGATTGATAGGTCACTGCTTTATCACTGTGCATATCCTTGGGAGCCCCAGTCAGATCCACCCCTCGATCGTCAAGTACAGTTCCAAAAAGATGATGATGGCAACAGCTAAAGTCCAAACTCCAAGCTACAAAACAGTAGTCCACAAACCAATGTGTGACATCACAGTCACTACATTCATGTTTTATATACATACTATGGTGCTTATGTAGTGTTAGGTCATGACGTAAGCTGCAGGGAGCTGTTTATAAAGTTTGATGCAAAAGAACTGATGGGTGAATTGAATGAACAAAATCACTTATTGAAACGATCTGTTCATTTCTAATTGGAGTAATTCAGTCACACATGTTCAACATGGAAACCAAGTGCCATCAGGACACTGTTGTTTCAAGGTGGAAATGCTCACCCATGGCATTGACTACTTATTTTTGCTCATGATATGCCTTCTAGCATATACACAAAACACCATATAGACGTGTGATTAAAGTAAAAAACTGGAGTTTCATTGGAAGGGATCTTAGATATTCAGTAAAAATTCCAACGTTTGCATTGTTTGTCAAAGTGACAGCACTTCCAGGTCTAGAAGTCAGGGATCATGGTGAACATACACCTTTAGCCATGTTCCAGTGCAGTGAGAGGGACTACGCAGTCGCAGGTGTGATCAAGCACTGAAAAATTCAGCGAACAAATCTTATGAACGTCTTTTTAATGAGCTCATTCTGCGTGTGCAGCAGTTTGCTTTTATTAATTCCATTTCATTCATTTTTATGGCGCTGACTGCAAAATTTGGGGGATCATGAAATCCAAAATTGTGGGTAAAATGTTTAAAATTCATGAGAGAACATTAACTGGAGAGCAAGTCATTGTTCTTCCTGGTGTACTTTTGCAGCTGCAAACGTGGTCACTGTATTTCTCCACCAGTACTCCAATGAGGCTCTGGGTCACACTTGTCCAACTCCATCGTGTCATTACGCTTTAATTAACGCAACAAATGTTCCCTGTCATATGGATAACATCACTCGGTGGAAAAGAATTTGTACTGGCCTTCAAATTAACTCCAGTAATAATGAGCATAAAATATTTTGTCTGGCTCTCCCGATATGATAAAGCTTCTTTTAATCTTTTTTTTTAATCTTAGTTCTCCATCTGCAAAGGTCACATCAGCTTTAAGACAGACACAGGTAGGTACTATACTAGTTTAAATGTGTTTCAGATATTTTCTCTTCAGAATAAGAGTTTGAACCAGACCCAAAATATAGAATCACATGGGTACTATTATCATCGGTTACCTGGGACTCTTAGAAGTGATTTTACAGTTTACTGATTATTTCTAGCTTTATCACAGCACTTTTAATCCTTCGCCAAATCACCGTCCTAAGCTCAGATCTTTACATACAGACATTTTTGCGTCTTTAAACTCTAATCTAAAATCAAAAAGGTCATTAAGGGTTTCCCTCAGGGCTCCTGTAATGGCGATCCAGGCATTACAGAACAAGGAGGAGATCAGTGAGGAGATCAAGCAACTCGAATCAGTGCCTTTTTAGAGGGTCAATAGGTACATTCACTGGTGCGAAACAAAAAGTGTCTATATCTCAAGGGTCTTTGATCAATGTGACTCAGCAGTTACTTGACCAGGTGCTGGGATTTCTGGCTTTCAGCAAATCCACAATGACACCTTTCAGCAGTGACAAAGCAGAGCGATTACAGCAGCATGTATTATGGTAATACACAGTCACTCTATGCAGGGTGTTTTAGTTGTATTTCTGCTCTAATTACCTATGTTACCCTTCAATGGTGTGATGTTTAATACGTTTCATTCACCTGACATAAATCGTGTGGGTTGATATACTGCATGACCCTGAACATTACGCAGTAATTGTATAAAAAGAATGAACAAACATAGCGTGTTATGGATGGAGATGTGGAAATGTTAAAGACTAATTCAAAACTGCTGATCTTTTAACAGAAACATAAACATGCTCATTAAGGGAACAATCTAACAGACAACCAGATGAACCAGCAGACCCTTTATAGTGGATGCACAGAGAAAATATTGTGACGATGCAGATTCAGGAGTGATATGTTGATAGTAGGGGTTGGTATTATACTTCATGGTTGCAGGGTTGGAAGGTTGCTTCAGAAATGTATTCCAATATTACTGCTCAATTCACATACCACAATACAGTAATCCCTCGTCTATTATGGGGGTTAGGTTCCAGAAGCCCCAGCGATAGACGAAATCCGCAAAGTAGCGACCTTATATTTATTTTATTTTATATATATTTCAAGGCTTTATAAACCCTCCCCACATTGTTATTAACCTTCCCCACACTCTTCTAAACACTTCCTACACTCTTAAACCTTCCATCGAGAGAAGCTTCTACAGCCATGTCCGATAATGGAACTAGCGACTCAGCGATCCACTTGAAACGCCTACTTCGGAAAAACTTTGCCGTATTTTAAACACACCAACACCAAGGTCGTCCGGCTGCCTACCTACCGGGAAACTGATGATGATGTTACGGTAATCCTACAGACTGTCACCAGTTCTCTGACGGTCATTTCCAGTAAACACTCACCGTGTGGGACCAAAGGTTCTGGCTGGCTTCAACCACCGACTAGCTCAAAAGGATATGGCCTCATCTGCTGTACGCTACGTATTTTATATACAATTTAAAAATCCGCGATACAGTGAGACTGCGAAAAGAGAACCGTGATATGGTGAGGGATTACTGTACTGATATTTGTTTGGGAAGAAAGACTGAAAAATAGGTATCTGTAAACCCTGACATATGTCCTTCCATGTATTTAATTGTAATCCCCATTTTTAGTAAATGTGTCAGTAATCTGATGATTTTTTTGTAACTAATGTAATACAGTTACCTTTTTTGTGTCCTAATTCAATGCATTCTTGACAACCGGATTCTGTATTTCCAGTTTGCAGTTATGTTGTATTGAGTTCAACAGCAGGACTCAATTTCAGAAACACACAACAGACAGGAAGGTGAAACAAACAAAAGTTACTTCAATAAAATGTACGGCCAGTGTGAAGAAACGCTGACAGCGTAACAAACAAAAAGCGGCTGGAGATCCAGATATAACAGAAAATAAATCCAAAGAACAAATTGGAGGACGGTTCCAAAACAGCAAAGGGAAGAATGAGAAAAATGCAGGAAATCACATGGGGAGGTGAACCTTCAGGTGAACAGAGGAACCGACAAAGGAGAGAGGGAAACACTGGACTGTAAATATACACAGGGACTGAGAGGATGGATAGAACATACACAGTAAAACAGACACTGACAGGAATGCACAGGAGGTGATACTACAAAACAGAAACTCTATACCTCAACATTCTATTGATTTTTCCATTCAGTTATTATAAATCGTCTTTACTGGCTATGCTGTGGCTTCTTCATATATTCAAGCAGCGTGTTTGCCATGCTACCAGCCCTGTGTACAGGGTGAGTAGTTTCTGTGGGATCCATGGTGGTGCCAGGTTTACATATACCTGCCTTCCTTGGTGTTTTTCTGAGGCTCAGCATTATGTCACTTTGTGCTTGCACATTACTTTTACCTTTTGTCCCTTTGTAACACCTGACTAGAAGGTTGACATCTGATTGCCACTAAGTGTTTTACAATTACTGGCAGTTTGACTGGCTGAGTGAGCTGTGCCATCAGATCCAGAGGTTATGCTAATATTCATGGGAAATGTGTGGACCAGGTCTGTGTAATTAAAACCTTTTTAGCCATTCTGTCGCTTTTCTTTCAATTTATTCCACTAATGCCCATCAGCAGCAGTTAAACACTGATTCTGACTGAGCTGGACAGCAACAATACCAGTCAAAGTTTGGACACCTTCTCATTCAGTGGTTTTTATTTGTTGTAATTATTGTAGATTAATACTGAAGACATCAAAACTATGAAAGAACACATATGGAATTATGTTGTAAACAAAAAGGTGTTAAACAAACCAGAATATGTTCTATATTTTAGATTCTTTAAAGTAGCCCCCTTTTGTTTTCAAGACAGCCTGGCACCATCTTGGCATTCTCTCACTCAGCTTCATGAGGTCGTCTCCTGGAATGGTTTTGAATTAACAGATGTGCCTTGACAAGAGTCAGTTTGTGGAATTACTTGCCTTCTTACTGTGTTTGAGACCATCAGTTGTGTTGTGCAGAGGTCAGGTTAGTACATATCGGATAGCCCTATTTGACTACTGCTGTAATTCACAACATGACAAGAACCACTCAGCTCAGTAAAGACAGTCCATCATTACTTTAAGACATGAAGGCCAGTCGATCTGAAAAAAATCAAGAACTTTGAATATATCCTCAAGCGCAGTCGCAAAAAACATCAAACACTATGATGAAACTGGCTCTCATGAGGACCACCCTCTCTGCTGCAGGGGATAAGTTCATTAGAGTTACCAGCCTCAGAAACCACAAATGAACAGCACCTCAGGTTAGAGCCCACATAGATTCTTCACAGAATTCAAGTAGCAGACAAATCTCAACATCAGCTGTTCAGAGGAAACTGCTTGAATCAGGTCTTCATGGTGGAATTGCTGCAACAAGAATAGAATTTGGACAAGAAACACAAGGAATGGACATTAGACCAGTGGAAATCTGTACTGTATCTGTGTAATGAGTCCAAATTTGAGATTTCTGGTTCCAACCGCCGTGTCTTTGTGAGACCAGAGAAGGTGAGCAGATGGTTTCTGTATGTGTGGTTCCCACCGTGGATCATGGTGGAGGAGGTGTGGTGGTGTAAGGGTGCTTTGCTGGTGACACTGTTGGTGGTTTATTCAAAATTCAAGCCACACTTGACCAGCATGGCTACCCCAGCATTCTGCAGCACCATGCCGTCCCATCTGGTTTGTTCTTCAACAAGACAATGAGCCCAAACACACCTCCAGGCTATGTAAGAGCTGTTTGTCCAAGGAGGAAAGTGATGGAGTGCTGCGTCAGATGACCTGGCCTCCACAATCACCCAACCAGTTGAGATGGTTTGGGATGAGTTGGCCCGTAGAGTGAAGGAAAAGCAGCCAACCAGTGCTCAGCACCTCTGGGAAGTCCTTCAAGACTGTTAGAAGACCATTCCAGGAGACAACCTCATGAAGCTGAGTGAGGGAATGTCAAGATGGTGCCAGGCTGTCATCAAAGCAAAAGGGGGCTACTTTAAAGAATCTAAAACATAGAACATATTCTGGTTTGTTTAACACTTCTTTTGTTTACAACATAATTCCACATGTGTTCTTTCATAGTTTTTGATGTCTTCAGTATTAATCTACAATGTAGAAAATAATTACAACAAATAAAAACCATTAAATAAAAAGGTGTGTCAGATTACATTCTTACAGCTTTTGTTTTACTCATACATTTAAGTACTACACTGAGTCTGAATTATATTGCCATTCCCCTATCAAAAGTCACAAGAGGGTTTGTGCTATTAAATAATGAGTCACTGCTTTTATTCAGCTTTCTGGGACAAATCATCAGCATGGAAGACAAATGAACACAGCTGCTTGTATAGATGAGGCCACATTAGCAGAAATCACAGTATGGTCTGTTGGTATGGCTTCAGGCAAACAAGAGTTTATGTTGTTAGATCTCAAATAATAACCCTAGTGAAGTAATATACCTGTTAACTGTTACAACTTTCCTAGATTCAACATCTAAACAGCATAAGGCCAAATAAAGAGCACATCCAAGCACAGTAGACCAAAACGTTATAGATGCAGTCTATCAATAAGAAGAACAAAAATAGCTACAGGGGCTAAAATAACTTGTTTCTATAATGCATAGAGATGATGTCACTCAAGATCCACTCAGATATCAGCCACAGAGCCGAAACCATCCATGGCAGTTAACAAGACCCTTAATAAAACAAAGAATTTATAAGGGAGCAACTCTCCACTTACAGAGCATTAAATAGAAAAATGTATGGGAGACGTCTGTATGTCAGCGATAGCTGTTATATGACATGTTCTACCTGTCACCCCAAAAAGGCAATCAGTAGCTTTGTAACAGGCCAACTGGGAAGCATCACACTGATGGTGCACTGAAACACAAATGCATATACACAGTAGAATAACCAGTGAGGGAAATGTTTTTTAAATGTTAATTTGGGGGAAAGTCTGCAAAATTTTAAGCAGTTCTTATCAGATTTTACTGCTCATTCTGTACATGTTTTAATGTGTTCAGCCCATTGAACACTGCACATAGCACACTCCCTATTCATTCAGATAGACACCTGGGCCATTGTGGCAAGGCTGATAGAGACTTTGACCTTACTCATCCTGATTAGTGTGAGTGGAATTTCAACCCCAGTCCAACTCGGAGCTTGGGTTTGCCCTCAGCCCCTCAATACCAAGTTGACTTGTGAAGACTGTAAGTGCACAGAGATACTAGAAGCCCTGCAAGGCTAAATTTAGGTGCTAAGAGCTGGATGCTACCATCAGCATACTAACATGCTCACATTACAGTGGTAACATTCTCATCTTACATTGATTATTACATTTGTTTAACATAAGGCGAACATTTAATACGACACAAAGTCTATGTTTTCGTAAATCACTGAATAAATATATAGAAAATAGAAAAGGCAGGGGATCACCAAAGTAGTCAAAATCCATCCATGTGGAACCATGAGTGTCTGTACAAAATCTGAGTCAGTCAATAGAGATATTTCATGGGGTAGGTGAAAACAAGGAGAGGAAAGCAGGAATGAAAGTCAATGGGATTCAACCTCAGAGGACCATGAATGAAAGTTTCATGGCAATCTATCTGATAGCTGGTGAGATATTTTTGCCTGGAACAAAACTGTATCTTCTAGGTAGCAGTACAGCAATAGTTTAGTATTCAGGTTATTGCTGTAGTTTACAAGATACTCTATATAATCTAACCCAGTTGTTGCAGTTGCAGTCCTTAAAATTACTTTTACTGCTTAATTTCATCATCATAATTAGATTTGTACAAGGCCTGTAGTCAGCACACATTTCAGTCCTTGTTTTGTGTGCCAAATGAATGTGGTTTATTGCAGGTCGTTAGTACTTGTTTGTTTTGCAAGATGACATTTTTCGACGCTGGGTAGAAAGCCGTGAAGACAGCGTTTCCTGTCAGCCCGCAGCACTTCTTACACTGACTCAAGGCTACGATGAAAGGTCAGTGGCGGGCTCTCAAAGGCAAGGGTGAGGGGAGGAAAAACACACGAATCAAGCTTTATAGACCGTAGGCTGTGTGACCACACACAGATTTAATAACAGTCCACCAGGCACAAAGGCAGCATGGCCGTGAGTGGTAAGGGAAGGGGAGAGAAGAAAGGAGAAAGAAACAGACACACACACACATGGTTACTCATGGTTATTTTCCATACCGAGACTCACAACATCCTAAATCGTGTTATTTTAGTTCGCACAAAGCTCCCTGCTTGCTCTGCTGCTGGGCTGTGATGCTGATGTGAACAAATTAAAGGAGCAATCTATGACCTCCAGATTTGTCATTTTGTTGCGCTGCTTCTAAACAGATCATCTAGCTGTCAAAACCCTTTCATAACCTCACACTTCCTGTTTGTTTGGCTGCGTACTGATTGAAAAAATTTTTAAAAACATTTGCAAACACACTAGTTTGAATCACTGTGATGTAATAAGGAGAGAGAGAGAGACGCCTGAATCTCCAACAAACACTCTGAATCATCTGTCTGCTCATAAAAATCCAAGTATCTATTTCAATATTTGAAGGAATCACATCAGCAGTTGCTCTCAACATGATTATTCAAAAAAAAAAATCACTTAATCACGACCCCGTTGAAAAGGTAGCATTATAAGACACAAACATGACTCTGAATATTTATTAGTTTCTGGATTTAGCATCTTTATTTATTTTCTGACTTCACAGGATTTCAACCAAGATCCAATGCATTTTAATTTGCTCATTCACTGTTTCCCACTGACAAGTTGTTCCATCAGCCCTACATTCTCACTCTCCCCTGCTCTCCTTCCCGTTTTTAAATTCCGCATTTGATCCTTGTAGCTGGTCTCCTCTGTGTTTCTTTCAGACACTTCAGACGCGGAGCAGAAAGCCTCCCAGCCTTCTGTTTATGAATCCGCTGGCATGAGTGCACACTGATTGCCAAAAAGTGCTACAAATGACATCGCTACTTCCATGAAAACTCTAAATGCTGCTATCGAACATGCAATGTCTTTCATCAAATGGTGAAATTACTCCAGAATGTCAGAAACTAATCACAGATTTGGCTAAGGTGGGAATGTGGTCCCTCTGCAGCCGTAACGCTCTGCTAGCGCTGCTGTTATTGAGTTTGACGGCTTCTAATAAGAATCATATCTTCCTGTTGTTTTCAGACAGGAAAGAGAAGAAAAAGGCTTTTTGCCTACAATTGGAATGAAACCTTTGAGGAGTGCACTGCATCTCCTCTTTCATTTGCTTTCTTCTTCAAAGCAGCTGGATGTTTACAACACACTCCAATGAGAGCTACACATCCACCAAACCCCTTTGCCACCGACGCTTTCATGCCATTACCTCGCACTGCTGAGACATCAGCGGCAGAGGAGGGTTAATCCTGGTTTCAGCAAGACTTCGCTGCCTGCTTTTCTTTGACACCCCATCAGGCCGTCTCACACCTTTTCTCTTTCACATCACAGAAGAGGAACTCTAATTGAGAAATACGAGGCATGTGAAGTACTTTTTAAACTTCGAGCATCCAGTGGTAGAAGTAAATTTGCTGAAGCGCTGTACTCACAGTACAAGCAGCAACACAGTTATGAATCTTTTTATTCATGATTTACTCCACTACATTGATCTGACAGCTGAATTCTACATGAAGAGCACGTGAGCAAGTAACTCTGACTTACTTCTAAAGTGCTGGATTGTTTATTCAAGAACATCACATCATTTATTAAACTAATAACAGGATTCTCATGAAAAATCTTATCAGCAATATATATATATATATATATATATATATATATAGTAGTGCTGTCAAAAATATTGCGTTATTACCGCGTTAACGCAAATCAACTTTAATGGCGTCATTTTTTTTATTGCGAGATTAATGCTCTTTTTGACCTGGTGAACTTGTAGTTTTTCACAAGCTGTGGCCAAAGCTAGTAACGTTAGAAAAACTACAGGATTCCACATGTAAACCGGGAACAAAACAATAAACACGCCCCACACACACTTGGTCTGGCCTGCTCGCCAGCTGATAAGAGTAGGCTACTGTTTTATATGGATGGTGAGCGCGAGACGCCGAAATGGATGCGAACAAGATTCTGCCAGGGGTACTTGGCCGTCTGAGTCCGGCAGCATTAGCATGGATATGTCCTGCTGGTGGCGCCACAGCAGCAGTGTCCTCGCTCACCATGCCTTTCTGTTGGCTCCGTTTCTGCGTCCCGAACCACGTGCCGCTGGTGCAGATGCAGCCAAGCGATGGTGTTGGTGTGCACGACTACTCGGACCTCAAAATTATTATTTGGATACCACCACAACGACCGAATATGCGGATATTCAGGTGCAGCCCAGCTGCAAGATGGGTCGACTGACAAGACCAAAGTCATCTGTGTGTGTTGTCAGTGAGCCGAGTTCTCATTGTAGTACATCCAGTCTGAAACACCACTTGATGACCAAACACACAGCTGATGTGAATTCTCCGCCTCTTCCTCGTCAAAACCAGGTGATAATGGTGATAAGAGCATTAAAATGATCATTTTAAATGTGTGATTAATTTGCGATTAATTGTGAGTTAACTATGACATTTATGTGATTAATCGCAATTAAATATTTTAATCGATTGACAGCACTAATATATAGTGTCAAAAAATGTAAAGTAAAACCCACAATTATTCAGTTATTCTTAAAAAGGGGACACATGATAATAAGGCATATTACGTGGGCTTGCTGGGCGTCCACCAGTTTACTAAATCTGTTTTCACTCCTTTGTCTTGTGCCTCCTTCAGCTGGGTACCATGAAGCAGTGCATGAGTGGCTTCATGTGTTATCACTGTGCACGTCTCCCGTGTCATTTCACACTATGTTGTCTCCATGAGTGACACCCTTCCCCTGACCTTAACCCTACAAATTCCACGTGCCATTCTTAACGCCGTAAAATGGCGTGCGAAAAGCGCCTCAAGTGCTGTAGGAACTGTAAATTATTTATTTATTTTCTGTGATCTGGTCTTTCTGTTTCTTGTCATAAATTCTCCTGCTGACAGCTGACTAGCAGAGGTGCACCCCTTCATCCTAAAGAGTATTCTTGCATGGTTCCTCTGTTTTCTCCTGAAAATACAAACAGCCATCCAAGAAACCAAGCGTCCATCTATTTTGTAATCTGGACACTGGATGATAAAAGGGCGATGTCTGGCATTGTTCTTTCAGTACTGACACTTGATGTAAATGTGCTAAAACAAATAAACTAAACAAACCATCCATCCATCCATCCATTCATTATCTGTACACCGCTTATTCCCCTGTAGGGTAGCGGGGGAGCTGGAGTCTATCCCAGCCGACTCGGGCGAAGGCAGGGGGACACCCTGAACAGGTCGCCAGTCTATCACAGGGCTACACTTAGGGACAGACAACCAAGCACCCTCTCATTCACACCTACGGATAATTTAGAATAATCATTTAACCTCAGCATGTTTTTGGACTGTGGGAGGAAGCTGGAGTACCCAATGAAAACCCACGCTGCACAGGGAGAACATGCAAA
Source organism: Dascyllus trimaculatus (assembly GCA_024666655.1). Lineage (NCBI taxonomy): Eukaryota > Metazoa > Chordata > Actinopteri > Pomacentridae > Dascyllus > Dascyllus trimaculatus. The sequence goes on along the minus strand of CM045445.1, from coordinate 5,593,842 downwards.
CTCCACACAGAAAGATCCCAGGCGTCCTAACCAGGACATGAACCGGGGATCTTCTAGCTGTGAGGCAACGCTGCTAACCACTGAGCCATTGTGCAGCCCTTATATGCAATCCCATAATGTCAGTTTAGACCCCTTACAAGAAGCACTGTGTATGTTGGGCCCTTTGTCTATAACGCTCTAAAATGACCAAGTGGCTTTATTCAAACAGTGGCTCAGGCCACAGAGAGGAAATAATCCAGTATTTCACTAAAAAAAACAAAACAACAAAGATTAGAGAAAAGTCTATAAAATAAATAATTACAAATCTTCTTTTTTGAATAATTATCTCACAACCCCTCACATTTTCCCTGTCGCCTTTTTAGGCTGCTGGACCCTGAGGTTGGGAGCTACACGATGCTGTTATCCGACTGCATTCACAGTGGTTCCATCCAGGCCAATTAGTTCCTGTGCTTCTATTTTTGCTGACGATGCCATACATTTTATTTCAGCCGGATTTTGAATGACTGTTTTTTCATTAACACATTTGTACATTTACTCACACAAAAGATGAGAAATCTCCGTCTCCGGTAATAAAATGTCACGGTGTGCGGAGGCTCCCGGCTTCAAATACATGTGCTACTTTTTTATAGCTCCGGCGTTAATGAACAGCTCCGTCCATCAAGCTAAATATGGACAAAGCTGCTTTTTAAGCCCCAGTCTCTAAAGCATTGGGCAATTATGGACACCTGTTATTGAGTTAATTGCCCAATTAACTCATCCATCATTAAAATAAAATAGGTCACCTAAATTAGTGCATATTTACACCAACCTATGGGGTGAGAGCATTAAGTGCACAGGTGTTTTCATATTATGGACGTGCATTGGCAGAGCATGAGTAAAGACATGTTCCATCTGTTCGAACATTTTTTTAAGGATCCTAATTTCAGAGATCAATAAATTAAATGAAAACGCGCTCTCTAATGTAGCTCGCGTGCTGCGCAGCTTCAACCAGCTTCACACACTGTTAGCACTTTCACCAGCGTAACCTTGATGGAAAATAAAAGGAATTAGGAGTGCCACTGTCTCTCTCATGCTCTGCCAGGCGACACGACGCTCTGTCAGAGAGCAGAAAGGAGAGGACAGAAAGGCAGACAGTGTGCCAACGAGGAGGTGAGGCTTCTTGTCCCCGGCTAATTGCCTGTGGAAATTTACCCTGTCTGTGAAATTACATATTTTGTGAAGAAGCGACATATGTAGATCTGCCGCTGAGGGACCCCATCCGCGCACGCATGGATGTGACGCACAGAAGGAAGCAGCCAGAAAAGAGGAATAAAAAGGAGGAAGCCAGACGCAGCCTAAACGCTGATTGTAATAATCACAAAACTTTGTGATGTGAGCAAAAGAGGGTTTTTTTTTATTTCCCCAGTGTTCAACAAGCAGAAAATGTCTCTTCCTTTATCTTACGCTAATGTGACAAACACTGCGCTTTGTGGTCCCCGCCAAAGACATCAAATGTCTCTTTTGATATAAATTGGGTGGTGTGAGACTTGCTGGGAGAACGGGAGAGCAAGAGGAAGAAGATGTCGAGGGAAGAGAGATGAGCCCTCAGAGGAGGCTGTTTATCAGAGCCAGTTGTTTACACTTGACAAACTGTAATCATAATAATCATAATCATAATCTGCAAAGGGCATTCTAAGCAGTCAGGGTATCTATCTGCTGCTCCTGAGCCGTGCTTCAGTTTGGATTCATCTATTTAAGTAAAATAAAGAAGAAGAAGCCTTCACCAGGAAGCGAGGGGATAGTGATGTCATAGGTGCTTGGTGGGTGGATGTAAATACAAATAAAACAAACAACTAAAAATAACAAGTAAAACATTGAGTGAGGATCAATCGGTAAAAACATGCACAAGCCTATATCATAAGTTTCAGTTTCCAGTCAGTGTTCATCAGGCAGTAGCATGCCATGAGTGTTTCCATCCATATCCTCGTCTGTGGTAATAACATAACAGCTCCCCCTAGTGTTAGGAGGGAGACACTCCAAGCATTCCATCTGCTGCACAATAACAGAGAAATGACATCGAGGACACTGAATCTCAGGTTTTCATTTGCCCCATTTATTAATTTTTAAATTGAGGGATTTTTTTAGAGTCGTAAAATACAAATTTTAATTTTCTTGTCATGCAGAAACCACACATCCTTTAGAAAAACATATCTCATTCAATGTTTGTGAATGAATTATGTCGTACTTTAACAGTACGTTGACTGGATCCTGCTTTGAAATTCATGCTGCTGAAAGTCCTTCCAGCGTTTAATTCCTTCCACACATCTGAAGGCCTTGGAGCACAGTGTAGGTGGTACAAAACAGCACAAGCGGCTTGTAAATACACTAAGAAAAAAAACGGAGCTCTGCTTGTCTCATTTTATGACTTCGGTGCTCCGTTTTTCTCCCGAGAGTTTTTGGGAGCCTCTTCTGGGATGAGGTGTGTTCTACATTTTCGAGACGGGCTACGTATTGTTGTGCCAAGCTCTCCCACAATGATGTATCATCGCTTGAATTATCCCCAAAGCACAAAAAATGTATTCTCCTGTCAGGCCTTAGGCAGCCAAAAATGGGAATTTTATAATGGAAAAAAAGCCCATGGGATTAATATCAACCTTGATGTAAACATAATGGAACTTTCTGTGGGAGGGATGCGTGATACCGTGGAGGAAACCACTGTATTTGGGGGGGCTGGGTGTGTATTTAAATCAAAGAATTTTTAAATTAATGCAGGAGTTTAGAGTCCTGTAATTGTACACAAGTTCCTATTTAATGTAATGCAGGCTGTAATACGACATCACTGAAAAGGGGAACTCAAGATATTAAAAATTCCAATAGAAATAGTATTCGCAGATTAAATAAATAACATTAATCTAGGTTAGGCGTCCCAGCCATATGAAAATGACTTCTTTTTCTCCTCTGCCCTCAATATCACTCCTCTCTCTCAAAATAAAATACTCCATCACTCCCTAAAATCAAAATTTCCTCGGCTTCCCATGCCCTACCAAAAAATTAATTCACAATTTTACCATTTTAATCTGGCTTCATGAAGCCATAAAAGAAAAAAGGAGAGAGGAAAAATCTCAGGTGTAATATAAAACCAAATGCATTAGTTGACAGGGCACTGATGAATGTCACATCCATCACGGAGTGCGAAGTAGGGGGGAATTGATCTCTTTCCATTGGGGTGTTTTTTTTTTTTTCTTTCGTTCTTTCTTCTTTCGAGCTAGTCAGCATTAGGCGCCGCCGCCTGCCCCCATTACAAATGCATCAGTATGCTCTGTAATACCCATGTCCGCTATTCCCAAATGCAGCCCCCAAAGTCAGCTGAAGGTTGTCGGCGGCTCATGTAAATGAAGCTTGATTGTAATAGTTCTAAGTGGATTCCGCCCACACAATCCTGTCACATTCACTCATTGTTATCCCTGCCCGCCCTCCCTCCCCGACACCCCACCCCACCCCCGACACCCCCCCACCCCACCCATCAGGGTTTACGGCGTAAATAATAAAAGTTGTGTCACTTCGCAAATTACCCAAACAGCTTATCACTTATTCATTGTGGTGTATCACAACAACTCCTCGGTGCGTACAAAAGCCACAGCAAGTCAGACACAGGCTTTTGTTAATGAACTTGGAAGATTACCAGATCTGAAAATTAACTGACAGTGTTGCTGGTTTCGTTCCCCCTCGTGTACATATCTCCTCTCTTTTTTTTTTTCTGTTTACCCGCCACACACACACACACACACACACACACACACGCACACACACAAAGTGATAGATGGTCACAAGAAAGCTGTTTTGTTTGTGCCCGTCTTGTCTTTTTCTGTTCAATTTGACTATTCTGCTGTTAGCCTTCACTCTCAGTGTAACTGTTCCACATAGGTGCCCTTCACATCAAGAGCCGCTGAGTTTAACACTGAATAGCAGGGGGGGAAAAGGAAAACTTGTTTTTGAGGACACAATGCACATAGAAAAGAGCATGATGCATGGCACACACAAACACACACACACACACACACACACACACACACACGCTGTAGTGAACACTAACACTCCATTTTCAAAAAGCAGCCAAACAGCAGCGATCTTACAGACCACATTCGCCGAGCTTTTTTCCTTGTAAGATCTGCTCTACATTCTGCCTGGTCTCTGTGTTTCAATGAAAAGGCTCCAGGAGAGTAATTGAAGATGTGTCACGTACATATGGCTCACAACGTAATTGGATGCTTGAACTCTCGAACAACATCTGAAGTGCAATTTGGAGTCCATCAAAAAAAAAAAAAAAGAGGAAAAACCCAGTGCTCATCAAATACCAACTGGACAGCAGTGAAATGCCCACGCTGGAACTAAGCATGCAGCAGTTATGTGATTGAGTTAATGGCACAGCACAGTTAATTTTTAGGGCCCCTGTGAAAATGATCTTCTGCTGTTCATTCGCCACTGCCCGCATGGCCCCTGTAGCCATTTTCTGCCTGGCTGCCCTTAATTCTGATCTGCAGCCACCACTGTAGCTCATAGACTACAGTGAGGTACAGAGGCAGAATATTCCCAAGGTGGTCACTGAGAAGCCAGAGATGGAGAGGGATTGATATTGGAGATAGGAGAAATTGCAAAACTTTTATGTCGAATGTATGCTGACAGAGAAACTAAATCCAACCCAAAATAAGCTTTGGTGGTTGACTTTTTTTAGTCCTTAAACCATGAAAAAGACATTGATTTCATTTCTTTTCTTCATTTCTAAAAAATCTGTCATTTTCATATCAGACCAGCCCTTTAAAGATTGGATTTACAGTTTATATTATACAATAAAGGAAGACTGACAGGCCTTAATGACAGTAGCAGCAACAAAAACATGGTCCATTTGTTCACATGCATTCAATGATCCATGTTCATGCTTTCTTACAGTCTCAAATGCAAAGGCGGAAGTTGCTTAAGGATTGTACAGTACCACATAACCTCTTATGGAGTTTTTTGCAGTGGACAGTTGGTTGTATAAAACATGTAGCTTTGAAACTCAGACCCCTGTTCATGCTTGGTTTTCCGTCAACAGTCACAGCTGATTTCTTTAAATCACAGTACTTAACCCTATCCATAGACTATACATAAATGGTGAATGGTCTGCACTTATATAGCGCTTTATCCTACCTTAGTGGTATCCAAAGCTTTACAATGTGTTTTGCATTCACCCATTCACACACCAATGGCGACAGAGCTAATCTTCCATTTGGAGCAACTTGGGGTTCAGTGTCTTGCCCAAGGACACTTGGGCATGCGGAGGGGCCGGGGATCGAACCGCCAACCTTGCGATCAGTGGACAACCCGCTCTACCACCTGAGCCACAGGATGAAGGACATAAAAGATGGTTGTAGCCTCTGGGTCTGAAAAATGAAGCCTGTGTGTAGTGTTCTCCAGTTCTCCAGCCAGATCCAGTCCTTCTCAATACATCTGGTTTCAAAAGCGCAAGATGGTGAAGGCCACCAAACTGCAAGCTCAAGGCTTCGGAGACGCCACAATTGATACCTTTTAAATATAGTTAATGATCCTAAATAGCAGAATGATCATTTCCCAACCTGACTGATTTTTGGACCAAACCAAATCCTCACATGGCAGCTCAGAAACTGGTCATATGAGCCTTGTCTCTATTTGGGGGGAGACAATGGCTCCCCAAGTTCCCACATCATAAAGCTTCTATGGGTCATTCTGTCATTTAGTTTCGAGGACCGCAACACATTACTGATACAGCACTTTTTTACCAGTCATAAGTAGTGTACAATATTATCATTTAAACTGTATTTGTTGCAGTATAGTTCAGTTTATATATGAACTGTACTGCATATAATAATGCTCAGTTTCTTTTACATTTTTCGGGGGTTGACTGAGTGCAGTTGTACCCTGAATTAGATGGAAGAGTTCAATTTCTTTTCATCCATGTGCTGTGATTTGACAGACAAGTTGGATAAACTTGGCTTGGTAGATCCTAGAAAACCTACACCACATGGGTAGAAAAGTGGAGAGGCAGCTTCTACCAAGACGAGAGGAACACACCTTCTGGTAACTACAATAAAGTCTTTTTACATGTTGCGTCATCCAGCATTACAGAATCAGCCAGGTTGCTCAGAGGTAGTTTCGACTTGGTCATCATAGGACTGGGGTTTTCACTGGGACTGGAGGACTTATGTGCACTAGCGTAGTCTACGCTAGTCTCACAAAAAATTAGTCTCTATACAACTAAACCGCATCTTCAATTACATTTTGAAGGGGAATGTTAATGTTTCTTTGTGACACATCACAGATGTGTCTCAACATATATTTGCCATTTACTTTAGTGTCTCTGGCAACTAGTGACCCAGATAAAGGAGGAGCAGCCTCTAACATGTTGTGAAAGGGTCATGAAAGGAGTTATTCTGACTTCTAGTATCCCTGCAGGCTAGTGACAAGAGTTCCTAGACTAGTCTTTACCTACCATTCCTTGGTTATTATCTAACATCCCGAGGCAGGTAACAAACATAGGAACATTAAAGCCCTCCTTTTTACCTTGTTAACATGTCTGTGTGCTTGAAGACACATCATGAGCGAAACAAGCAGTAAACATCATTGATAAAACAGTAGTTTATTGATAATAGTTGCAAAAACACAGATTTAGATTTACAGAGCTTCATATATAATAAACCAAAGAACCAATCCTGTCAGACTTCAGGATTGGTTCTAGTTTATCTTCTTCAGAATCAGTTTCTGGCTCAAGCATGTATGTATGACTGAATTACTCCAAAAGGACAACTTGCCATTGTGCAGCGTGAAGTGGTTTTACAGTGTTTGAGGTTTAAGCTGCAGCGAGGGTGGATGGCGATAAAGGAAGGGGCTTCATAGATCCACACATTCTAGAGGAGGCAGCAGTGTAGAGTTACCCCTAAGCCGTCTTAAGGCGGGAAGGTGTTATTTTAATGGGAGAAACACCCCAAATATGTATGCTTGACACGTAGAGAGTCTAAAGGTGTTTATTCAGTGTACATCATTGTCTTCAGGTAAAAAAAAAAAATCACATGTGGCACCAAAATACTTAGAAATAGCTCACAGGTAATGTTACTCTATGGTCTATAAGGTGTGGGGTAAAATACTCTGCGTGCTCTTTTATTTGAGATTGAAGACAAACAACTTCTTTCCAATTAAGGCTGTTTTATTTTCTATATCAGGGTCCCAGAAAGCTTGTACAAGGACCTTCTCTGTTCGGAACAACCCTCCCAGAAAAGATGAAGTTTCACAAATACATAAAGATTTTATACCACAGAAGAATCTAACGTGATTGGCTGTCAGTTGGGAAGGCACCCCGGTTTAGACTTTAGTGCTCCCTTGTTGCTGTGCAGATATTGCCCTTATCTCTTGATGCTCGATCCATCTCGTCTTTGTGGCACCTGCAACATTCATTTTCAGAAAAGAGTACCCTCTTCACCATCACTTCCTGTTTTCGAACAGTCATAACTCATAAGCTAATAGAAAAATGTGGTGTGTGTGTGTGTATGTGTGTGTCTATGTAAGCAGCTGTACTTTCCTTTATTCTGACCTGTCTGTAACCCTCATGTATCCAACCCTTCAGGGCCTGGGGTTGGTGGTTGAATCCTTTTTATTTCTCCAGGTCGGCCCCAACTCATCCATTACAAGCATGTTATTTGAGATTGATATGGTGTTATGCTTTATATATGTGCCTATAAGGTGTTAAGGTTAGCACTAGGCTAGTAGCATGGCTATATAAAAATAATATATCTTAACAAAGGCTGTTCTGCTATTACAACAGTAAACATGCTGTAACTCTTAGAGTAGGTTCAGAGCATAATCAGGATATGTTACTGCTTCTAGAGCTGGCCCAAGACCCCTCGATGAACCTGTAACCAGCATTATAGACTACAGTACATGTCTATTGTTTATATTTTGGAGGTGACTTACTCAAAAGTTAACAACATACAGCATCATAAATAGAATTTTTAAATGATTTCATATAGACCGCAAATGCTTTTTGTCCCTTTCTCATTCTGCTTCTCCTCTCCTGACAGGACGATCAGAAGTGTCATAACCCTTGGGGGAGGCCAGCGCTTTGCCGTTAAGGGATTATTCAAGTTCAGGGAATAATGGCCCACTTATCTCTCCCAGTCTCTTTGCAGAGGCTTCTCTTGGGCCCTGTCAGTTCTGGACCCTCCACTTTGGATGGATATATCAACGGAGATCCCTCCCTCACCATTACACGCTCTTCCTCATCTCACTTCCCCCGCCTTATGCCCTTTTCTAGCTGATAATACCTCATTGTGGAAACCATAAAAAGAGGGAAAGTTATCTCATTTTCACCTGCGGCCATTTTTTGGGGGTGGACTTTCTTTCTGTCCGTCTGTCTGTCTTTCTTTTTTTCTACTAATGGCTCTAAACTTTGCTTCCCTCCGTCTGTGGTCTTGTTCTCTTCCCCCCTCTTGCTGTCTTTTACGTTCTTTTTCTCAGGCACACACTCTCTATATCTTTCTCTCTCTGGTCCTCTCTATGGTGTGTTGCGATAATAGGCTTCAGCTGTGAACAGTGGTACAATTTTAATTCCTTTTATTCCTACTAGTCCAGCCGCCGCACATCTGTAAATGCATGCAGCGATATTGTCCATTCAGTGTCAATTGAAGTTAATTATCTATTGACTTCCTCACCTCTTCCATACACTTATTATTGCCTTTGTGTGGGAATTATCTCACTGTGAACCGCCACTATGGCAAAAAGGGTCCTAACGTCAATTGGACACGTAGGAAGGACACGGCAGGTTTTGAGCTGGGTGGTTTCATTGCAATATTTCACTGTATTAACATGTTGTAATTAATATATTCCTGCTGCTGATACACTCAAGTGGTTCCAAAAATGTGTCTGGTACCAATAAATTTAGTATGACCATCTCATTTGTACTCTCATTTGTGGTTCTGGCTTGTAATTACTATGTCTACAAGAATCCTGTATGGGTCTGCTGCTTCAGAGGTGTTTTAAAATCAACAGAAAGCTGAGGAAAACACTGATTTCTCCACAACTGTGACTTAGAGCCTTTTATCCGCTTGAAATTTTCCAGGAATAAGGGAGCCTTTTCACCGACCCTGAACCTGTCAGTAGTGAAGAATCACTCATTTATTCACCAGTCCAATCAGAGCACCACCAGGAATAGCAGCAAGGTTGCCACTGCTTGGGTAATGACTAGAAGCTAATCGCCTGCATATTTATACAGAGTGAACCAGATCCATTTGCACTTTTTTGGTGCTACTTCCATCTCTTCTTCTCTTCCACGGTTAGGCTGCCATCCCCTGAATAACACAGCTGACACATGGCAGCAACTCCTACCAAGTCCAGCTGTGCACTCGCAGTGTGCTCCTAACACAACTCCATCATTTCTGATCACCACCCATGGCTTCAACTGAGCGTCCTTGAGTCAGTGGGAATATTTCACTTGGAATAAAAACAAACTCATCACACTTGCGTGATAACTGCAACTTAGGAAAATGTAGGTGATAGCATCCTCACAACATACAGACGAGATACATACAAGTTAGCACACCAGTTACATAACATGAGGCTCTCTGCACTCCAGACATCCATTCCAGACATTTTAGTACTTGTGAAAATCCCCCCACGAGTATTACATGGATCAGAAATATTTAATCTATGATGTTTTACTGTGTTGTTAAATTTACATATTTCAAGATTTATACTCAAGCATTGTTCAGTACCAATGCCAGAAGTAGTGTGTTCCATATTAAGCGTGGTAGAATGTAAAGGTGGAGATGGGGAATAGACATGTAGCTCATCTGACCTTCATGTAAGACTCTGGACTGTACCGTCCGTCATAGATCTACCATTAATGTTAGCCTTTTATCTGCCACAGTGACGATCTTTCCACCAGCTGCTGAATACTAACATAATACTGTGCCTAATACTAACCCCTAACCATGGCTTCCCTTGCCTTACCTATATTGTAATTGACACACACAAACACACATGCATATCCATCCATCCATCCATTATCTATACACCGCTTAATCCTCTGTAGGGTTGCGGGGGGGCTGGAGTCTATCCCAGTCGACTCAGGCGAAGGCAGGGGACACCCTGGACAGGTCACCAGTCTATCACAGGGCCACACATATGACAGACAACCAAGCACACTCTCATTCACAGACCAACCAAGCACACTCTCATTCACACCTACGGACAATTTAGAATCATCAGTTAACCTCAGCATGTTTTTGGACTGTGGGAAGAACCCGGAGTACCCGGTGAGAACCCACACTGCACAGGGAGAACATGCAAACTCCACACAGAAAGATCCCAGGCGTCCTAACCGGGACGCGAACCGGGGATCTTCTAGCTGTGAGGTGACGCTGCTAACCCAAAGTTTACACCAATGTAATATGATTTCTAGGAAATCAGGAACAGAACGTTTGAATTACCTGCAAGCTGTTGGTGGTGCCAGTTCCTAAGCTGATCACCATTAAGAAGTCTGCAGAAAGGGAAGTTGCAACGAGATGACACAACTCAAAGGGCACCAGAACTGTGTGTAAAACATGATCAAGGAAGACTGTGTTTGAGTGTTTTTTATGAATGGATTTGAGGAGTCTTATGATAAGTTCACTCAGATGTGAAGCTTCAATCAGGTTCATGCTTCATGTATACCATGATTTCACTAAGTCAGTCCCCATCTTGTTTTTACTGGCATGCCAACTTTTCTACTTCAGCCAAGTGCAGGCATTTTTTAAGCAAACTAAAATGCACGTGAAAATAGGTGGATGGGGTTTTGCCCTTGTCTGAGAATGGAGTTGATCAAACCCAACCTTCAACACCACTAAGTTTTGGTGTAGTAGGCGTCTAACTATTCAAAAAATGCAGACAGGTGAGAAAAAGTAGAGAAGATAGTTTGGCATTTAAGATCAAAGCATTGAGTGAAATGAAGAAATGAAAGAACCAAACAGCATTTCAGAGAGAAGGTTTAGTTTCCAGCCTAATGTCATAACAAATAGCCTAATAACTGTGTTGTTGTCTAGTTGCAGGAATAAAACTCAGCCATTAAAAGCCACTGCTTTCAATTTTGGGGCTAAATTACTAAATGCTCTGCTGTTTGGGAAATATAATGGGAAAAACCTGTTCTCATTCCCAAGGCATCTAATACTGGCGTTTTGTCGAAGCTGCTGGTGCACAAGGTTCCCTTTTGTTGGTGCCACCAGCTTTGATAGTCAACACCGACAAATATAGCAGACATTTTCCTCTTTCAAACAGGACTCTCACCCAGGTTCTTGGAACGACAGGAGCATTTTTTTTTTTTTTAAGTATGTTTCATTTGATTGTGTTTATTGTTCTCTTCTGCACTGTCTGTCTGTTTCTCTCTGCTATTCCTTTCTCTTTTCCTTTCCCTCAACTGGTCGAGGCAGACGGCCGCCTCACTGAGCCTGGTTCTGCCACAAGTTTCTTCCTGTTAAAAGGGCGTTTCTTTTTCTTCCTGCTGTCACCAAAGTTCTTGCTCAAAGGGAATCACTGAGATCTGCTGGGTGTCTTTCTTTACATTAATATTGTAGGGTCTTGGTCGTACCATGTGAAGTGCCCTGACATCACTTATGTTATGAAGTGACACTATATACAGTAAACAGAATAGAATAGAATTGAATAGAATAGCATTGAATCAAATTGAAATGTGACACGAAGGGGTCCGGACAAAGTGACCGTTGAGAGTGAGACTGGGCTCAGTGGAAACAGGAACAGGCTCAAAGGACTTGTGGTCCTTTTGCTACTTCCTCGGACTCCTTAGTTTCTGAAACAATTTGGCTCAACAGGGCCAGTGCCAAGTATTACATCTATCATGAGGAGAGGCAAGGTAAAAGTACACTGCAGGATCAATTAGATAGATTGATAGAGAGGATGAATGGAAAAGGGGATCATGATTCATAATGAAAGATGGATCCAAACAGGATCTCTTCCGCTCTCTTTCTCCCTATTTCAGATTTATCGTCACTGAATTTTACAAGGCTTTTCAATCAACCCAACAGAAAGACTGAGGCTTGACTGAGGAGGGACACAACACAGGAGCCGGTTCGCTATTCTTGGTTTATGATGAGTGAACAGGACAGCTCTTTAAAAGTAACCAGACTCTCTTGTTAGCAGGGGGTCTTTTTAGAAAGGTGTTTGTTGGGAGGGATGCTTACACTCCTCTTGTGCAGTTGGTTGTGTACAGAGACACTCAAAAAATAATATGTTTAACATAACCACTTTACACACTCCCAGATCTATCAATAAATACTGATTTTTCCATTTTCCAGTGTTAGATTGAACGCTGGAACTATTTAAATTTGAATAGTTTTCTTTTACACTCATGTCAACATTGTATTTTATACTTAATCATTAATCAAAGATCATCAGAATACAATTTTTAAAAATAGAAAACAGCATTCCTTTGTTCTCTAGAAGTCACTAGAAGGTACTATGTTCAGTTCTACAGTCTAATAAAACTCACAAGTTTGATTTACAAAACCTTCCCATTATCTGACTGCCTGAGAGGAAGAATCAAATGTCAAAAGAATAGAGTTAAATTCCAATTGTTTCCCTTGTACAAGCCCATGCACTCTTCCACAGCTGGCATTGAGAGCGCTGACACCTATCACCTAACCTAATAACATTCCGCACCACATACATCATCCCTTGATTTGATTTGGGATCTGATTTATTTATTTGTTTAGCGCTGAGACCCCACTGTCATTATTTTCCCTTGTAAATAATTCAATAAAAATGTCAGCCGCCGCCCTGCTCTACATTAATATTACGTGTAATAAAGATAGTGGGAGGGAGCAGGTGTATGCAGGTGTGATGGGGGGAAGCAGATATAGAAACACTCTCGGTCACATCACAATAGATAGTTTTATGACAACCTGAAATAATATAGCCAAGTTGCACAATAAGTACAGGTATCATACTTTACTGTCAGATGATGATGTGTGGTGGAGCTTTGATTTGATTTGCCAGACATGCAGATGTCACCTTGGTCCATCATATAAGCGCACTGATGCAGAGAGCAGTGCCAGTGCATTAGAGTTTACAGCAAACTTGTACAGCTTTTACATGCAGTTTCCTGTTGCCTTTCATTGTTTTCAATGTGCTGAACATTAACCGTGTTTCATTTGAGGTTTACCCTCCAGCACTACTCGAATAGAAAGGAGACAGAAAAGACGCTTCATTAGGCCTTAAAGCTGCGATAATCAGTATTTGAAGACAATATTATGAATTGCTTAAATGACAAAATGATACAAAACATGTCGGCAGTGTCAGACACAGAGGGAGCTATCACCCAACTAGTCCATTACTAATGTTGATACTGAATGCCTCCCTGTGGCAGATGTTCCAATAAAACCAGTCCCCCCTGTCATTTTTAGGGGCACCATCACTGCATCCTGGGCTCATCACCACCCAAGATGGTTGTCACTGATTGAAAAAAAAATACAAACAAGCCAGAGCATTTTTCCACCTTATAGCAGAATAATAATGAGGTGCAGTCAGACCATTCCCCAGCACTTACACTGACCTGTGGAGGTACATAGGTCTGACTATGTGAGCCTGACTGTAATAAGCAATTGAGGGATACAGAGTTTGTTGGGATACTGATACAGCTAAATCAAAGACCTGCTTGTTCTCTTATTCAGTTTGGTCAGATGGCCAACTCTAAAAAGCTCTCTGACTTTTTCAGTTTCACAATTACTGAGGCTTGTGAAAGCAAATAGGATGCATCTGACCACAAATTAGAGCCACAGGAAGGGGTCAGACTACTTTTGTGAATGAAAGCTTTCACCTTTTTACATGTTTTGTCTTTGTCATTATTGTTAACTGAGTCTTGTTTGATGAGAAAACATCAAATATATCCATTTTAAATTAAATCCACGGCACTACACTATTAAGTGTGCAAAAAAGTAAGGAACCTGAATAATAATAACAATAATAATAATCATAATAATGCATTGGTTTTATATAGCTTTTTCTAGGCACTCAAAGACACTTTACATTGCATTATTCATTCACTCCATACTCAATGGTGGTAAGCTACATATGTAGCCACAGCTGTCCTGGGGTAGACAGACGGAGGCCAGGCTGCCAGTTTGCACCATCGGACCCTCCAACCACCACCAACCACTCACTCTCACACTGCATCCACCCAGACTTCCTGGTGTTCCCTCACGGTCTCCCATCCAGGTACTGACCAGACCCAACTTCGCTTAACTTGCGAGATCTGACGGGATCAGACATCCACAAGGCGGTATGGCCACAATACCTTCTGAAGTGCCTGTCTCTAAATAAGGTATAGTACGCTTCTTTTTGAGTGTTTGATAGATGTTGAAATCATAAACACACTTGACAAATCTACTACTAACTGTTCTGTGTAAACTGTATATGTTTATAGGTGTGCTTCATTCTGTACTTTTTACCTCTTATACTAGCATTTAACAGTATTTTCCATCCATCTGTCTCGAGGTCATTGGGGGCCTGCATGTGTGTGAGATGTCTGTTTGGTTGTTGTGTGCTAATGCAGTCCTGCTGCACATGAGGCCTGAGATAATCAATACTCTGTCAGACATACTTAAAGCACCTCTGTGTTAAAGCAGCAGCAGGGAGGACCTCCACTGTCTCGGACAGAGATGAGCCTCCAACCTGGCGGTCCCCAAGAGCTCCCTTCTAAAGACAAGGGTCGCCATCATCCACTTCTAATCTTCTCTGGCTTCAGAGTCGTGCCCAGACAAAATAAAGAAATAAAATAAATGCCATTTGCACTCAGGAGGCCTCACACTTGTAGAGGTGGCTGCGGCACAGTAATTGCAGGCATAGTGGTAGGTGAAGAGGAATATGACAATCTGAGATGGCAAATTGATTTTCACTTAGCATGGAGCACATGTTTTTACATTACACATTTCGGAGGGAGAGGAAGTCCCAGTTTCTTTTCTGAGGATGTGAATTTGCATTTATCTATTTGACTGCAAACCCTGTCATTTGACACTTAAATTAGCAAAAACAATCTCCTAATCAGATTTTTCTCTTCAGTGATCAGATGAAAGCACAAGTCTTGCTGTAAATGTTAAACTGTATACCCCAGAACTGCGAGTAAATCCCCAACACAGAGCATTCTCATTTCAATCCATAAAGCAGCATCAGGCTTTTTCATCTCTTTAGCATGGATAGGGCCTGTTTCACTCAAACCTCCCATCTCAGGGTTTCTATAAGCGCACATGCCTCATTATTGGGTTTCATCTCCCGCCATATTTTCTCCTATGGGAAATCCATTGTTTCAGTATAAAAAGCATCTCATTTCACTCTCTGATTTGTTTACTTGGCTAATGGGACTGCAGTGTCCTTTGTTGAGCCTTTGCAGAGCGTGACAGAGCTTTGCTGTATTGTACAGAGAGAGTTTGGCTAGAAGAGAAGCAGAATCTCCCTATTTGATATCAGGGAGCCTTTCATGCTAGATTTAATGACTCTTCGCCAGCTGACATAATTGCACTTTCAGATTTTTAATAAGAATTTTAACATAATAAGGGAGTAATGTGCAGTGTCGTGAACACCACTTTTCACAAATGCTTTCCTTTTTAACTATGATAATAATAGTAATTACAAAGATAATATGCTCTAATTGCCAGGAGGGGATAAATTACTTTTTCCCCCCTAATCCCATATCTGCTAGCAGCCTGCTCCTGCTCTCATTGTTTGCTCTTGCAACAGGTTGCATCATACATTAAAGGAATATTTGAATGTACAAACAAGCTGTTGGTCTTCCACAGTATCAGAAATGATGACACTCATAAAAATATTTATGCTTTACTTCAGCCAATGAGCGACCACACGGGGAAGATGATTGGCTGTCCCAGGCACGTCACTGACTGTGTAAATTTCAGACTGTACATCCTTCACAGGTAATAATCCACATAAACTGAGTTGTTATATTTCTATGACTTATTTGCCAACAGAGTGTATAGCCCTGAGCTGTTTTTGTTTGCTCACGTGCTTTAAATCCTGCAACGTGGAACGTGAGAAAGGAAACCGGCCCTTCCATATTTTTTTTGCTGTCAGGCGAGATCCGTGTAACGCCAGTTAAGTTTTAACTGAAGTTGAGGTGTTTAACTTTCCTCAGGGGGTTGCGAAAAAATCTGCAACCCTTACATTGTTGAAACCCTTTCATAGGCAACTAAACTCAAAACAAGACAAAAAGTTTACAGCCATGCGAGGCAGTGCTTAGAGTGAAAAGCTAACATCAGTGTGGTAGCATGCTCACAGAAGCAGTGCTAAAATGTGGCAACATATCATGTTCATCACATTAGCTGGGCGTGTAGGCCGGCTAACATTTGCTAATTTGTTTTGTTTGTTTTTTTAGGGGGGGAGTTGTTTCAATTTTACTGATAATGGGAGAGAGACAGGGTGAAAGGGGGAACAGAGGAAAGAGAGACATGCAGCAAAGGGTCATGAGCCGGACTCGAACTCACGACCACTGCAGGCGACCTGCGCCCACATGGTAACATCTAAACTCAGGGAGCCACACAGCGGACCTAACATTTGCTAGTTAGCACCTTAAAAGAAAATACAACTGGTGCTGATGCAAATTTTGTCACTTCTGCATGTTTTGGTTCTCTAAACTTTGTGACAAATTTAAATAGATTTATTCATATTGCACATTTAAAACAGTAGCTACTGAGCCAGCTGTTAAGTTTTTTACAGTATGTCTTCCATATATAAACGCACAGAGGAAGCGCCAAGATTCACAGAAAATGAAGGGCTATACACACATGTAGAGACAACCACATGAACAGGATAGTCAATGTGAGGCATACTGACTAGATCAAAAAGGAGTTAGAACTAGGAAAGCTCCAGGAGAAACTAAAACCTAAGGAGAAAAGATAAGACTTCTATTTTAATTTGAAATTGCCAAAGGTGGGACAGGATTTAATGTGGTACGAGAGACTGTTCCAGAGCCTGGGTGTGGTAACTGAGGAATCCTGTCGCCTTTAGTTTTGATTCATAGGTGGGGGACCGAGTGAGATGACCTAAGTGGCCTCGGGGCAGAAAACAGAGTTAACATATCAGTAATGTGTTAGGGAGCTAAACCATTAAGGACACTGAAAACAAATAGTAAAATTTTAAACTCAGATCTGTATTTCACTGGAAGCCAATGCAAATGAGCCAGAACTGGGGTGATGTGCTGTTTTTTTCTTCTCTTAACTTTTATTTCTTTCTTCCTGCAGAGGTTCACCAAAGTTATTATGATTCATCCTGAGGGGAATATGAATATGCACTGAATTTCCAATCCATCCCAAGACACTTCACTCAAAACCACAAAGATGATCCTTACAGCTGTCCTGAAGGAATTAGTTCATCTAATAGCACTTCAGATATTAAAGTCTGGACCAAAGTTCCTAAAAATCAGAATGAGATACTGAATGAGTTTTCCAAATGCCAACAGTGATACAGCCAAACTGTGGCCTCACAACGCTGTGCTGTAGTTCAGTGAATGACGCTGCCAGCTTGGCAGATGCACAGCTCTCCTTGGCCGGCTTTAGCAGAAAGCAGCATTGCTTGAGCTGTTGTCAGAGTAGAAAACACCTCTCCCCTGCATTTCTCTCTGAGTCCTTGGGCCATCACAGGGTGAAATGCCCATTGTTTTGTTTATACAATATCAGAGGTGCCGGCGCCTTAATCTCAATAAAGAGGGCCATTGGACTGAATTATCTGTATGATTGCCCTTTAGAACTGCTGTCAATGCTATTCTCCTTATCCGGCTTCTCAAAGCCTCTCTCCCAGCAAGAAGTCTATGTGAGGGGAATACAATGCAGGCAGTTCAGACGCCACAAAAGGGCATTGCATTAGAAAGCCATACCTCTGCTGTGTGACCTTTGGCTATGCTGGGGAGGTCAGTTGAATCCCCACGGACACCCAGTCAGCTCCAGTCAAGGGAACAGAATAGATTCTAAATCTGTGATTCAAGGTGCACACGTCAGTAAGCACCCAGGCAAATGGCAGTTTATTGTTTTCCCTACTTACACTTTTGAATGTTTGGCGTGGGTGGTGAGACATTGTGTGATAAATGCATGTGAAAAAAATGCACGAAGCTGTGCCTCACACCTGGATGTGACTGAGCTATGAATCCATGTAAACATGGTAGACATGGTCCCTTTGTTAGTCTACACAGACATTGATTTCTTCCTGTTTTACCTCTATTGTGGGCATGCTGTTAGCAAAATCTCTCACTGCTAACAGGACGTTTCACTGATTCTGTGTATCCATTATGGTTTATGTGGCAGTCATGTGTAGATTGCATATCAGTACTTATCTGATTAAGGCTGTCAAAGCACTACAAGATGCTGACAGTCATTAAAAGCAACAGGCCTCATTTTAACATTGTTTTCTCAATGAACCGTGGATCAATTCTTTTCTGAAGTCCCGCATCTTCGTCTCTAGGTGTGTCAAAGCGGCAAATTAAAAGAAAGAGTTGATCCTAACTGCATGGGAAAAAGAGAATTCAGCTTCCAAACCACTGAGTCATTGTGGGCTGAGAAGAAACGCTGAAGCCCCTGGAGAGATGAAGAGGGCCGATTGTAAAAGCCTAAAATGGGATCATCTTGGCTGAGCTTTTTTTTCTCGGGCAGAATAGGATAACATTTCAAACAGCCAAGTACAGAATGCCGTCTTCTGTAATGTGGCCATCGCTCCATCTCCTTTAACACAGTTAAAATATATGGCATTTCAAAATGCAGCTCTGTTGTGCCTTGCTGTGCTTAGTTGTATTGTACTGTTTGACCTTTCTGGATTCGTTGGCACTACTTTGTGCATTGGCCTGGTTAAACTTGCGTCATTAAACTGTGCATATATATATGGATTAGTTCTACTTTTTATACGATCTCAGCTAAATAAGACAAAGATGCTGCTGTCAGTGAGAAAATATCATCAGATCGTCAGAACTGATACCACAGATGTCTTTGCTCAGAACTGCTGCTGGCAGCATTATCATCATTAACTGCTTCATTATCATTAACACACTTCTTTTTTCAGCCTTTTTTTTTGTGCAAATCAACAAATTCCAAAACACAACATACTTCATTAAACAAGTTAACAAATCACGACTAAGTATCTAACAAGGATGAGCTGTTGATCTGCTTCAAAGTTTCAAAGTTTGATTTTCCACCCCCCTCCTTTCTTTTTGTTCCCCATTCCTCAAATGTGGCTGTTCAGTCCAGTCTATCCAGTCCATCACAGTTAACTAAAGCCACTTAGCTGCCGGCCATATGGTATCAAACAGCAGCCGACTGGTATATTGTTCCTGCTGGCATAATTGCTGTTTTTTTAATGTTTGTTTGTTTCTTGTTTTTAGTCTATCTTCAAAGAACGTAACAATTTCAATGTGATCACCATCATCTGAGCTCCTGCTGGCATCCATGCTCCAACAAGTCACCCACAGTTAAGCTCAGTGCACAGTGAGGTGTTTTGTCTAGTGCTGCAGCACAAATGGGCCACAAATGCTACCACTTGTCTCTAATTGTTGGCTCCCAGCAGCACGCAGCTACCGTTAGTGAGTGTTAGGCAGCTGCTAGAAAGGCAGCTTCACCATCACACTGAGCTTCTGCCCGTCTTTGATGCACTTCCTGAGCACTGAACTCCAATTCCTGTGAATCTGTTTGGACTGTGACAAATTGTTATAAAGTGTAATATAATCCATGCTGTTCATTGTTCAGACTGGTAAGATGTTTGGCTGTTCGAAATGCAGTTCTCCACTCCGATAGCAGAGTGAGCAGCGCTGTAGCCTCCGGGCAGTGAGGAAGAGACTAAACTTATCTCAGTCAGACTCTACCAGCACTTGTTTTGCAATGAAGACTGTTGACACTGGCAGCAGCTGGCTGCAGGGATAGAGAGAGCGCTCACGAGAGTGTGAGGTAGCACACAGCTATTTAAATTAGGCCTGGAAGAAATTGATGAAAAATTGCATCACCAAAAAAATGTTTTATTTTTTTATTAATGATAACTGATCATTTTTATTAGATACATCATCCATCCATGATCTATACACCACTTAATCCTCTGTAGGGTCGTGGGGGTTGGAGTCTATCCCAGCCGACTCGGTCGAAGGCAGGGGACACCCTGGACAGGTCGCCAGTCTATCACAGGGCTACACATAGAAACAGACAACCAAGCACACTCTCATTCACACCTATTGACAATTTAGAATAATCACTGAACCTCAGCATGTTTTTGGACTGGGGGAGGAAGCTGGAGTACCCGGTGAAAACATACACTGCACAGGGAGAACATGCAAACTCCACACAGAAAGATCCCAGAACTGGGAATCTTCTAGCTGTGAGGCGACGCTGCTAACCACCGAGCCACTGTGCAGCCCATATACATTATACATACTATACATTAGCCAGTTTCCTTCAAATTTACCCACTTATTGATTATTATTATCAAGCACACAGGCATTAATTAAAATGCTAACACAACTATGAAAAAACACAAATATATAAGGATAAAGGAACAAGGTCACCTTGGTACTCAGTAGATAAAGCAAGCAAATAAATCAGTTTTGAGGCAGACTAACTGCACATCAATACGATGAAATCAATGAATTGATGTTTTAAAAACTCTGGGTGAATGGAGGGCAACCAGGGCGAAGCTGCAGCAACTTGTAGAGTTTAATCTTCCCAGTGGTGGCTGGGACCAGATATGAGGGAGCTTCATGGGGAATGGAAACCCCACACCAGCATCTGCACAACACAAGTCCCTCAGGGCACATTGCCGAGTGTGTTCCTGAGGTGGAAGTGGTTGGGGACACAGGGTCGTCTGGTTGGGAGCTGTGTCCAGACTATGAGGTGACTACTGACCATGAAGCCCGCCTCGCATGGGCAACCGTCCGTCCCTTCCAGCTGCAGCCTCCAGGAGAGGGCACACAAGAGACCAAGGTAGAGTTGAGGGCTTCAGAAGGACGCAAGGAAGCGACAGGGAGAGCAACGGAGAGGAATCTTCATTATCAAACTGTATTATGAGCCAGGGAGGGGGGAGAACTCCGAGTTTTAAATATGCGTTGAATGTGTGGTTTGTAACTAATACATTGAAGTAAAGCTGCCAAACATTCTATTGAACGTCTTTATGAAGTGTCCATCATGACTTCAAATAAAATTGACTCTAATGTAGGCTACATACTGGTTTGCATTGTCTCTTATGATCATTCACTAAACTGTACAGTGTTAATCTATATATAAACAAACACCAGTTGCCTACAGCTATGAACATTTCATTTCATTTAAAAGCCCTCATTATAAATACATGTCAGTCTTTTCCATACATGCTCATATATCCTACTGTAAGGAGGAGGAGGACCTGACCTGTGTTACAGGCCTCCAGCATGAGTTACTGATGAACACATGGTTAATAAAGGAGAGGGGATGTTAGGTTTATTCATTCAGCAGGTGGTTCTGCCTTTATTTAATTTTTTGTGTGTTACCATTTAAACTATCCTGTTGTGAATGGTTTAAGACCACTGAAAATACAAGTGTGACACTCTATACAGGTGAAAACTGAAGGCACAAAGCCTAATGATTTGACTGGTCTAAGCAATGTTTAGATATGAATCCCTGAGGCTACAGTAATGAGCACCAGATTATAGTGAGTAAATGAATGTCCAATCTCGAAACAAGTCCAAGCAGCAAGCGAGCGTTGGGTGGGCGGACTGGCAAATGTAGCTAAAGCACTGGCTAATCAGTCTGGATCAATATCACTTTTAGCTAAATTAACGTTTGGCTTAAATCAAGGGGGGGCAAAAAGGTTCATTCAACATATTCTAGACTATCTTTTAATCTCTTCTACTGTCAGTTCATTAGAAAGACATGTTTCCCACCTTTGCCAACTGGTCCAACTGTGTATTGACAAACTGACATCAGCGACAGGTTCGACTGAACCAACTCATAAAAAATGGATTTCAAAAATTTGTTGAAATTTGTTACCAGTTTTGGTCAGTTGGTGAATACAGGAAAACCTACATTAATACATGTTTAAGTATAAAACTACATGATTGTGAGAGTTGCACGGAGTGAGTTTATTTTTATGAAATGACAAAAAGTGGGGCAGTGAGGTCAATAACACTTCAATCTAAAGTCTCCAAACCCTCCCAATACAGTAGTTTTCTTGACCAAATATCACAGAGCTTTTCAGTTTAAAAATTCTAGAAGAAAATGAATAGATTTCTACGATGGATAAGTGACAAGTATACAGTCTGCTCGCCAGTAATGATGCTCACAAGAACATTTATTAAAGTACCAGTGGTAATGTTTTGAACATAAAAGCTCTACTTCAATGAAAAAACTTTTTGATGTGTGGATATTCATTCTTCCATATGATGTTATTATTAGCTTTACAGCCATGTCCCAACATATGTCAGATATTTTATCAGGCACCTAGAACTCATCACATGGATATGCATGTTTTTTGTGCATTGATTTGCCAAATGTAAGGGAGAAAATGTAAATGTTTGTCAAGATTGGAAACGATATGCAAGTTTATGCGGACCCAGTCAACGTTTTCAGTATGAAATCGCCCCGTGGTCTTTGACACCGTTGCTGGACATTATATACACTCATATTTCTGTATATATAGCAAAAAATATTCTCTTCTTCCTCTCCTCTTCAGTGTATTCCATTACACAGTTAAGATTCCCTGCCTCAACTGTTGACCTCTGTGCTGAGCAGCCGTTTGCACAGAATCAAAGGCAGAGAGGATTTTAATTACTCTCTTTCAGAAGCAGTTATGGGGTTAGATTGGTTGAGGAAGGACAGTGCCAAGAAATGTAATTTACTGTTCCATCCAGTATGCCGAGTCTTTGTTTCACGGCAGTTTGAGCTGAAGATTTAAACTGAGTCAAGGTCTGAAGGAAATTATTAGGTATTACTAAACAGCTAGAGCTATTGTATAGTATACTTGCAGCTCCTGTTGGCAGTGCAAAGCAGTTTAAAGCTGTATTGATCAATATCTTTGGCTAGTAGGAGGCAGAAGAATTACAAAACAAGATGACAAGTGCACATTCTTGACATTCTCCAATCTTGTAGTCCAATATCATTTGTCTTTTACCTCCATTTTGGTCTCCACCATCTCCAAAATATGTGACTTATGCAACAACAGTAACAAAAATATGCATAGAAATTAAACCCTATTCAAGATCATTGTTATTAAATCTACTTGGGAATAACTGAAAAAGTGTCACAGCAACTGAGGTTTGAACCCAAGTGCAGACACAGAGAGCAGGCAGGAACAGGTGAGGGTAAAAAGCTTTATTTAATCAACAACGGAAACTGAAACCAATGCAGCATAACGATCTAAACTCTGGGGGGAAAATACTGAACCATACCTCATACATCAACAGGCAAAACTACAAATACTCTGAACTAACCTAAGAAAGCCACATATAAATTAACTAAGCTACACTAACAAAATAGGGACATAAACAACCGACTAGAACTAATACAGAAACAAAACTACAGTGAGGGAGGAGAACAGAATAGGGAACCCAGACTTAATTCAGAAAAGAGACCAAACTACAAGAAAGGAGGAATAACTCATTAAACAAACAGAATAGGAACAAAGAAAAACTGATGAGTATGAACTAAAGCTAGACAAACAAAAAGAGGATAGAGAAAACCCACTACAACTGAAACTTATACAGAAAGGGAAGCTAATCTGAGGGGGAAATACAGAATGGGGAAAACCAGACTACATACAAAAAAACAGGCAAAACTACAACTACCAAGTAACAACTTAGACTAACAAACAGAATAGGATCCAAAAAACCAGGTATTAATAAACTAAAGCCATACAAACAAAACGGGGATACTCACTAGGCTGAAAACTAATCTAAGGGGCAGGCAGGCTGTGGGGCAGGATCCGGGCAGCAAGTGAGTCACTGAAGAAGGGGGTTCTGCTGGCAATGGCTTGGAAAAGGCAGGCTGGTGACAGAGTGGGACCGGCATGGAAACCGGGCTTGCATTGTTCATGATCTGGCAGTGAGTGCATGAATGATGTGGGTCTTTATGGGAGCGGAGATTAGACACAGGTGAGTCGGTCCTCGCAGCTGTCCCCAATCTGAGCAATCAGGCTGCCAGCAGAGCTCAAGTGTAGGTGAGGGCGAGAGACGGGGGAGCAGGTGCTGAAGCAGGGATCCTGACAGAAATATATTCTCCTCTGTAATTCCAAATCTTACTTTAAAGTTTCTTCATTAAGAAAATGAATCCACTTATGTTCATCTATACATCCATGGGTATGCTGCATACAGAAAGGACTAATAGGTAATTCGTCATTGTCATTCATAGTCTAAATTTGCCAAAATGTAATAAAGCATTGGCTCAAACAACGCTGTTTAAGATGAAGCCCATAGCAACCTCGCTGACTCTATGGGGACTTTTCATTATGCTAACCTATGCTTCCTTGTTTCCTTTCTGCTCCCGTGACCCAGAAATCGTCCCCATCTGCCATCATGGAGGATGTTCCAATCCCATAAATGCAGGAAACAAGGTGAGGGGAAGCTTAGAGCAAAGACACACAGGTGTTTCCTACCTCTCACATCTCTGGTGGGAGGAGCTGAGACGTGAGGAAGAGGCACGAGCGAGGGAAGTGAAGAGACAATTCAGCATAATGGAAAGTACCCAACGTCAAGATTATACCTACTGTTTGGATCCTCCAAAGCATTAGAGGAATTGTAGTTCCAAATGTTATTCCCCAAAGCAAAATAAGTTAAAGAAAAATATCCATCCATCCATTATCTGTACACCGCTTAATCCTCTGTAGGGTCGCGGGGGGACTGGAGCCTATCCCAGTCAACTCAGGGCGAAGGCAGGGGACACCCTGGACAAGTCGCCAGCCTGTCGCAGGGCAAAAGAAAAACAATATACTTTAATTTAAAAATTAAAAATGAACAACAGACATTCATGTTCTACATTAATACTGCAACAATGACACCATCTTTTTATCTTCCCTTCTTTATCTTCTATCTTCTTATTTAACAAGACATAGCATCCATTTGCATGTGAGTTTTCAGGAGCATTTTTTTGGAAAACAAACCCACAAAAACATGTTTTTATTAACATATATGTGTGTGAAAGCATACATGCATACATCCGCGTGCATAAGCAAGAGTTTTAATTAAGTGCACAGCGTGTGCGTGTTTATCTGAGTGTTAGCCAAAGTGGGCTGATAGGATGCAGGAGAGGTCCTGCTGGGGGGGCGGCAGCCAGGGAAAACATCTGGTCTTCATCAGGCACGATCGGGCACAGAGGCCGAGTGCAGGCTGGCAGATGGTGGAGAGGTCTCTACACAATAGGGAAAGCCCACTCTCCAGCACCAGCACCGCTACCACCCACCCACACACACAACCACACGCGTACACACACACACACACACACACACACACACACAAACATGCACATGTAGTGAAAATTAGAGAATATGGCAGATACACACACACACACACTAATTATGGTATTACTACTTAGATTGGCTATTTTCTGCAATAGCAAAGGCAGTGGCACCAAAATGATTCAAACACTTGTGACGCAAGTCAAGCTGTAATTCATTCAGCTGATTTGTAGCTTTAAATAAACTGAAGAGGTTTTATTTTTAAGGCCATGCAAAGCCAGTAGTAATTCAAAGGAAGGATTTTTTTTGACAGTTCTCTACTTTCTAAGCTCAGTCTGCTTCAAAATACCATTCTAATTTGCTCTGCCAAAAACTACAGTACCCAACTGCCTCCCAGTACAGCAGGAACTTGCTAATCAGCTTGACTGATGGGCAGTCAGACATCTCCTGCATCACGGGGGTGACAGGATTAACACTCTGTTTAGCAATTGTGCAGAATGTTATAGAGATCCACCTGTAAAGAAAGCAGACACTGGACTACAAACTGCAGGCCAATCTACTGATGGTCTTCAGCCTTTAGCAGTTTATTGGACATCCACTTCATCACCGCTTCGTTCTCCCAAAGCCAGATAGAGCTACTGCACACTTCAACTATTTAAAGTTTTTTTATGTCCACAAGTCTTTTAAACAATTTCAGTCAGTCTTTTGAACAAACAGAATTTGACTGAATTCTACAGTCAAATTCTGGTAGAAATTTTATTTATTTATTTTTCATCACATCAGAATTAAAGCATAAAAAAATCCAAAACTGAAATCTCTTATTTACGAAAGTATTCAGACTCTCTACTGTGGCTCTAAATTGTGGTTAGGAGGATCCTGTTTTGTTTAATTACTCTTGAGATGTGTCTAAAATTCAAATCCACTTGGGATAAAGCTAACTGACTGGACATATGCGTTACAATCCAAAAATGCAAACTGGATGTCAGGACAAAAACCAAGCCATGAAGTCCAAGGAACTCTCTGTAGACCTCCGCATTAAACTGTGGTGAGGCATCAATCAAGGCAAGGGTATAAAACCTTTTCTAAAGCTCTTAGTATTGTCATTAATACAGTAGACTCAATAATTGGGAGGTGGAAGAAATATGGAACCACCAGGATTCCTCACAGAGCTGGCCATCCGGCCAAACTGAGTAACTGAACAAGGAGGGCTTGTTCAAGGAGGTGACCAAGTACCCAACCCCGTCAGGCCTTTATAGTACAGCAGCTACATGGAAACCACTGAGAGTAAACGCTACATGACAGCCTGCTTCAAGTTTGCCAAACAGCATTTGAAGGATTCCAACAGTACAAGGAAAAAGATTCTCTGATCTGATGAGACAAAAAAAACGGAAGTCTTTGGGCAGAATTCCAAGCCCTTAGTCTTGAATGTCCTACAGTGAAACATGGTGGACGGAGCATCTTGCTGTGGGGCTGCTCAGCAGCAGGAACAGGGAGACTGGTCACAATTAAAGGGAGGATGAAAGGAGCCAAATCTAGAGAGGTCCTTGAAGAAAACTGGATTCAGAATGAACTCACACTAAGGTGATGGGTCACCATTTGGCACATCAGTGGAACAAATCACATAGGCAGGACAATGCTGGGGTAGCCTCAGTCTCTGTTCTTGGGGCACAGCCAAAGTGTGTGGAAAGACCTGATGTCTCGGCCATTCCCCGAGATCTGCTTGTGTTTTTATTACTTTGGCTACAGCTTTTCCATTCATACTTCTTTACTCCTGTATCATGTAATTGTGCTGTAGAGTTTACGTGGCTTGATGTCTGAGTTAAGTGCTTTTTTACTTGTGCTTTTTTTGTTTGAATAATATAAATGTGTGTGACATTAGAAACCAGACCAACCTGACGAAACTTGAGAGGATCTGTCAATAAGAATGCTGTAAACTGTCCAAATCCAGATGTATAAAGTCTGTAGATACATACCCCAGCTCAAATATATAACTGCTTCCAAAGGGGCTGGATTAAGAGTCTGAATATAGTTATAAATGGAAGAATTTTTGTTTAACACATTTTCTAAAATTTCTGAAAACATGTTTGTGCTTTGTTATTATGGGTTATTGACTGCAGACTAAAGGGGGGAAATTGCTAATTTCATCAATTTAAATTCTGTCTATCTGTATTCTTGCAAACAAAAAAGCCCCTGTCACTGTGACAGCTACAATTCAGACATCAAAAACTAACTGGGATACAAACTGTGCTGCAGGCTGTAGAGTTTATCTCCAATTAGCATCCCTGAGCATGTTTGAGTTTTCCTTCCTTTAAAGGTTCGTGGCAACGATCACATACAGTGTCTCTGATCCACCGGCACCCATCGACTCCCTACATTAGTTCGGCTGTGTGCTATTAGGTTGTCGGCTGGGTGAGTATCGCCTGTCAACAACCACTGAGTGTTCGCCTGATTCTCTCAGCCTCCCGCCAGCCTTTAAGTTTGTGCTGCTGTGAAGTGATTGATGACAGGTCAGCCACCAACGGCCTCGCAAAATTTCCAATTCTTCCACAGGGAAATTGCTCATTTCTTCACAAGTCTATTTCAATTTTTGTTACACGGCAACGTGCTTAGTTTATGCATTATGCTGGCACCTGGACACAGAATTGTGATGAATTACACCGCACGGACAAAGGAGAAATATATTAATTTATATTTATATTAACTTTATTGTTTGCTTTTTTCTCTTGGATGGACTGTCAGTGGGGGTATTGTTGCAAGGTAATATAAAAGTAAGCAGGCGTGACACACTTGTTTAGACAGTCACCTCACTCCCCCTCTCCCACAGTTCCTACACAACTAAAACTGCCGCTGTGACATTGTCGAGGTTTTTTTTTTTTAACGTCCCCCTTCCTTTTTAAAATACAGAAATGGTATCCCATTCGCTGCGGTGCGGGCTTCAAAGAGGTTATTTGTCATCATACAGATTTATGCTGTCATTCAGGGACATTTATATCACTTTAAGCTCTTTGGGTGTTCCAGCTCTGGTGCTGGGCAGACAATCCCGCAGAGACCCAAGCTTCTCTCCGTTTCATTTTCCTCCTTTTTGTATTCCTCCCCTCCACTGGCGAGGAGTGAAACTGTAATGATTGTTACTGCTTGAAAGGGCACATGTTGTAACAGCACTAAAACAAAATGGGATCTGGTTGGGTGAGTGTGGGGCGAGATTTTACCTGGAGAGGCCCTCTTTGGTGATTATCTTGTGACAGGTTGAGCAAAAACCGAGCAAGTGCCTTTTCAAGCTGTGATACCAGCACACATGAATTCATCAGTTCAGACTAACAAGCACATCAGAGAACGTTTTATATTTTGATTGCTGAGGTAGCATCTTGAGGCACAAACAAATGCGTGGATGGATGTAACCTGATACAACACCTGTCATATCTTTCAGTCCAGCCGCCAACACACTGCAAATTGTCATTCCTCCAGTATACGAGGCAGCAGGATGCTTTAGACATCCAATGTTGAAACTTCCACAGGATCCAAACATACAGTAAGCATGTTGAGGCCTGATCTGAAAGGATCCCGAGCCTGTATCTTACTGACGCTCCGATAGTGCCAAATTGATTTCTGACAGCCTGCCAGTAGTGTTTTTGTCATTCACATCCACCTCCTGAATGCTAGAAAACATGGCAAGCAGCACTGCTGAATTTTCATGGAGTGGAGGGGGACTTAAAAAGGAGCAGAGTGGACTTTGTGCTGCTGTGTTTCATTGCATTCTTCTGAACTGTAAAGTATTTTCAGTGTTTCCCTCAGGTTGACCGCTTTGTGGTGGCGAGTGGGCCACAGGGAGGGTTCATCCGATCTCCAGCTTTCATCAAACCTCTCAAAGAAGTTACGGCATAGTGGCCAAACCACGTTACTACAAGTTCTATGATGTTCATCAGGCAACAGGAATCCTGCAAAATGACTCAATAGAGTTTGATCCATTTGGTTCAAATGAATGTGTACAGCTGTATTAATATTTAATTTCATCCATTTCATATGTGGGAAGAGACAACAGGGCATCAGCAGGAGGGACTCTCCGTTGCGCATGCTTCTGGGACTAAGGGAAGTCAACGCACATTCTCTGTGGGCCCAGAATTGCAGAAGCATGCAGAACATCCAGGTATCTGATGGAAGAAGTTTGGGAAATCTTTTCACCATATAGCACTGAGCAACTTTCATTTACATGAATAAGCCATTATCATCTAATCTGGTATCCAGTCTCCTTAAAGCATCCACACAAGTCCATCCCCTGTTAATGGCATACGTTCACTATGGCCCTCCACCTTCAGTAGAAATGGGGCACAGCGGTTGAGGCTCTCTGTCCTGCTCACCTGCCATTAGCATGAGCATAGCATTGCCACAGCTACTTCCTCTCTTCTGTGAAGAGCAGCAACTGTTGCAGATGTTGGTTCGCTCATTAACAAAAACATTGTTTGCTATCTAGATTTGGTATTAGAGAAGAGATTCTAACTGGTTGGATTACAGCTATAGGGTAATGTTACATTAGCTCACGTTTGTAATAATGGTAACTGCTGCTTTCATGTTGGCTGTTTGTTTCAGCTGTTTGTTGTTGCTTCTTGTTCAAGTTATAATTTGTTGATGATCATTGTTCATAAATCCGTTTCATCCAAGAACCAGTAAAGTCATATAATATCACTTACAGACACAAAGCACTGCTGAATGGAAGGTGAAGGTATTCAACAGGAGATAATTTAGGCAGTGGATCAAACTTCTATGAAACAGGAGCTTCAGTTTGTGCTTCCACACATGCTGCAGGTTATTGAATGAGCACAGAAGCATAGAAAGAGTGATTTTAGGTCTTCGTCCACTACTTTGGCTTGACTTTTAGTTTTTATCAGTGTGCAAAGTGCCCAGTGGCAATCAGAGGACCCCCTACCTAGTGCTCTAGTGTTATGCTGAAGTCTTACACAGTCCCAATATGCAATATACAAGACTTCATGGAGGCAAGCCAAGGCAATCAACTCAGCTATACACACTTTGCACACACATCACCAGGGCTAATATCGTTAACAAGAAGGCCACTCACACAAGCACACAACAGCGATGCTCTGCAACAGAACCCACACAGCACACTCACCTCTTTCCAATCAACGCGCTCACACTCAAGCCTGACACATACACACTTATGTTGCTATACAACTTTTCCCCTTATACTGGAGGTCTATCACAATTCAGTCACAGCAAACACAGGCTAGAGATCATGAAATGTTCTAACTTAAAAACAAAAAACCACAGAGGCCTTGGCTTAGCTTCTTCTTGTTGCCGTCTTGGTATCCAAAAAGAGGAGAGATGTTGTCCTGCTTTAATCCAAGGTCTCACAAATGGCACTGGATCAGATTTGTTCGGTGGGGGGGGGTGTATTTAGGTCCACTAACAGAAGTGAAGACAGGCTGTTTTCTGCCTTGGATGGCTATATCATTTACAGCAGAAAATAAATCCTCTCTCACTCACCATAGACTGTCCATTGTTTTGCCCTGTGGTGTTTCCTGCAGTTTCCAGTCTCTAAACTGCACCACAGCCTCCCTTGCTGGTCTCCCTGGCAGTTCAGACAGACTGTGTATGTCTTGTTTGCCATACAAAGTCAATGCCTCCTGCTCCTGTGGCCAACAGGATGTCTGGACAAAGCTTGACTCCGGTAAGTACTTGGTTAGATTGGCAACCATCAATTCCTAAAAGCGGGGCTTGTTTATTTTCCCACCGTCTTCTGTCAGCCCCACGGCTTTAAAAAGGCCGTACGAGACACAGTGTTCCACTGATTTCCCACCAGATGTCTTCATGGTTGTCAAAACATCGATAGTTTGTTGAATGTTGGAGACTTGAATCCGCAAGTGTCACTTCTCTTCTCTGCAGATTGAGAGACAGACTCTGAACTTCACACATGACAGCCAAATCTTCCACAGATCCCGAGTTGGTGAGGCTCTTGTGAAGCCCTTTGTATTTTTGCCTCTTGATATAAGTGCACAATGTGTCCTCGGCGGATGCTTTAAAATGGAGTGTTAGTGTGGTGAAATCTTACCATAGAGCTTTCGCTGTAAAAACGCTGGAAGCCCATCTGATGGTGACACTTTGACCAATTTCCAATCTGGCGTTCCTGGTTGACTGGTGATAGAGTGAGTATAACTTTGAAATAAAGAACTCAAAGTGATTACAGCCAGCCACTTCTCTAAGAACATCTTTGAGTGCCAGTTCTAATCTGTGCGCCAGGCAGTGTACACACTGCATGTTTGGAAAGTAGTTTTTTGAGTTTGGCAATTAGTCCACTCACTTTCCCTGGGAGAACTGCAGCCCCATCGGTGGTTATGTTTATGAGACGCGTCTTCAAAAACCCACCAGTCATTCCTGTGCCATGTAGACTTGCCATCATAGAGTAATAAATAGATTCAGCATCTGCCCCATCTGTAAGTTCCACTAAGTCCAGGAAAAAGTAACTTGATCGCCCTCACCACTGACACCACGTTTTGCATAAATGATTAGATAGAAGTTCCCATGAACAGAACGTGCATTAATTGTGATGCTTACCCCTCATTGCATTTCTTTGACACAGGAGATAAACTTGCAGTGCATTACCTCTGCAACGTGGGCGATTATTCCTGTGCAGGCACGGTCAGGTTTGGGGATATTGCCAACTTTAATGCCATTAAGCTCCTGCAATATCAGGAGGGGGTAGAGTTTTTTATATGGGAGCCTTTCCTTGCCACGCTGTATGCTGTTCTGAATGAGATTGTTGTCTTCTGGAGTAAGTCAGGCTGTAAATCAATGAAGCTGTTTGGGAGGGTTTCTTTTTCTTTCACCTCGGCTATTTCCATTGACCTTGTGTAGGCTTGGCTGCCCCCGTGTTCGTAGATCTTTTTTCGTAGCCTCCTAGCATCAGGACCACTAACTTTACCATTGATCCATTCTTCTGTGAGGTGTATATCTGGATCTTTTTCTGAGACCTGTGGGCTTTCCTACATACTAACAACAGCCTATCTTTTCAGCCTTGATGCCAAGCCATCAGCCTTTCCATTTGCCCGCCTGCTTTGTTTTCCACCATGCCACTTACTCTAGGAGCAGGAGGAGGAGCTCTTAGCTTCGACTTGACCTGGTTCTGGGGAGTGACTGGGTGGGAGAGGAGTCCCCCAACTCACTTGTGCTGGTAGCTACAGAGGCCCCAGTGTTAGTTGCAGGTATCTCCACTGATTTTAGAAGTGAATCCAAAGGTATGAATTAACGAACTCTGCTCTGTCTTTGACACATTTTCCAGGTGGTAATGTGAGGTTTTTGGGCTTCGTTTGCAACTGGTCCACCTGTGGAACGAGGCATATCCAGAAACAACCAGGCATTCAGTGGCAATAAACAGCCGGGTCTGAAAGTGCTTGGACACTGAGAGAATTGTCCTAATTTTGCCTCTGTACACCATGACAACAGATTTAAAACGAAGCAATCAATACAGAACCAAAGTGCACAGCCTCAGCTTTCTAGGGCGGTTTAACAAAAAAATAGCATTAACTGTTCAGTCATTGCTGTCAATTTTGACAAAGTCCCTCCAGTTTTACAAGCTCAAAAGTAAAGAGAACACTGCCTGAAGAGAAGAGAAAACACCACAACATTATTTTTCTGCATTTATATATGTGAGTATTGACTAATGGTGATAGTGACCTCTAAAGTTTTTGCTGTCGATGCTCTCAGAGGGTCTCTGATGTCAACCAAGGGTCTGGAGGTCCCCTGATATTTGTCACCCGAGGTTTTATCGACAAAAACATTCTCATTGTGAACTCTTTATTTTACTGACAGAATCAACATTGGTGTCACACACAAGTGGAGAGAAGAGCGCACTCAAAGAACGGCTTCATGACTGCGGAGGAAGTTGTGCTACTTTAATGGAGCTCCCCAAAGTAATTCAGCAGTGATTATGGAGAGGTCCACTCTGATGTCCTGCAAATTGACAACTGCTTAAGCAAAGTAATATCTACCTGTGGCAGGCAGACAGTGTTTAAAAACATTGAAAGTAAATGACTTTGGGTGAAGAGGAGGCTATTGCAGAGCAGAGCCGCACTGACACTCCCACTGTAATCACAGAGCAGCATCCAGAGAGTGGAGAGGAGTGGGTCCGCCACGGGCATCAAGTTAGCCCCGTGACATTTTCCACCTTAGGATGGAATTAAAGGACAGAGTAGCACTATTCAGAATATTCAAGCGTGATGTGAAATAAAAGGATGACTTATTGTTGGCATTTGAGGCTGGTTCGTGATGTTTCCAACAGAGGAAAGTAAATCATGACCCCTCCGTCACTGTAAAAACGTCAAGAGTCAGCTTTTATTTTTAATGCGTTTTTTTCTTCCCTTTAAAACCTTTTCCATTTTGATAAGAGAGAATACTTTGGATAGAGCACCTCTTGTAAAAGGACAAAAACAGAATACGCAGCAGCTGCACTACAATGTCATGTTTAACAGCATGAAAGACTCTCTTGTGTTGAAATGATTTGTTTTAGAGTCTGCTTAAAATATATCATTGACCTCAGCTTTGGCTGAAAAAGAAGCTGAGGCTTGTTTGTCTCCACTCGCAGCACTCCAGAGGAGTTTAGAGTGGAAATTTCAACTCTACAAGACAGAAAATGCTCAGCGCTATGTGTTGGGCGTGTGTTAGAAACCCCTCGCATCCTGTGAATACTGTCGCAGGATGTCTTAGTAGCCACCGTGCGCCTCCATCACCCCAAGAAATAAAAGTCATACTTGATTTACCTGACAAGGGCTCTTTGGGCTCTCCTTGACCGTGACGGATCTGCTGCTGCAGTGAGATGCAACGCTGAAATGTTTCTACCTGCCTATCCCTTTGAAAAACGCCCCACCCCGCCCCCACACCCCTCCCCTCTTTTTTTTGCCCGAGATCTCCTCTCTATTCGGGTGGTGTCTCAGTGTCTGGCAGTTGTTCAGCTCCGCTTGGTGCTCAATCTTATTAGAGGGCGGAAGGTGGTTCAGAAGGTGTACAGTGACACTGACAGACCCCAACCACTTACTCCCCCCCACCCCCACCCCCCCGCCGCTTTCTCCCTTTTTTCCTTTTTTTCCCCTCAATACACACACGAGTGCACACTTCACATATCCACCGACGATGTCAACTTACAGCTAACGCGCCACACATGCAGAGTCAAGTTGACATTTCCTCAAGGTTGTGTGTAATGGCTGATTACTTGCATATAGGAGAATCATTGTTGGCATGTTGCAGAAACACTTGTGATTTGCAGCAGATCAGTCATCTGTAATACAATTCAAATCTATTACATCTGAACCCAGTGGCTCCCGGGCCTGTGACCTTGGCTATATGCTTCTCCAGAGGCTTCTTTTCAAAGCAAGTGCTGTTGACTTGTTGGTCATTTGATTTGTTGGTGGCATTTGCCTTGAATGTGAATGTGGCCTCAAATGCTGGCAGGGTTTTTCAAGGTTACTGTTTGTCTTTGGACTTTTTATTTCCCTCCCAGATTTAAGCCATTTATAGGAGGATAAGCATAATAGCTATGTCATTCCAGCTAGAGTAATACAGCACATTAGCACATTAACTATTGCTGAAGCTCAGGGGTATCAGTAATCAATGGATGAATGAAAAGAAAGGCCCTAGTGTGGTAAATAAAGAGGCATTGTGAGGAGGGCTGCAGGCTGCTAATGCCACCAGTGATGGCAGTAGGGCCATGCAGCAGTGACAGTCCAGTCACATTTCTTGCACCCGCTGGCTATTCTATGCATTTAGCCCCCCTGACGCTTTAATCCAGCACCTTCCTATCTCTCAAGATCCAGCGATGGGTTGTCCTGCTATAATTGTGTTTTATCGATTCCGGCTTTGGTGTGACGCCGGGATATCTCCTGTAAATGGAGCTGCACAGATACAGTGGGTTTACCTGTATAAATATTTCAATAAAAAAACGGAGGCTGTGGGTATTACATCCCCTCCCTTGCCCCCCTCCAGTGCCACAGCTATTGATAGTGCCAACGTGCAGGCTAATGTGGACCCACATTAATGCCCGGGTTCAGGAGAGGCCAGCTCCAGTTGAGCTGAAGAGAAAAATTACACCAGCTTAGCGTTGATGTGTTATTGAATTTTTCTCTAAATATATGTCACATCCCGGGCTCAGCGCTTAAATGGCAGACAGACAGGCCGCTATGCTAATTCTGGCGCCAAGTACAAAGGTCCTAAACAGGGATAATGTGATGAAATCTGTTTCCAAACAGCTCTGAATTTAATGGCTCAGTCCCCCCAGGTTTGTAAGAGGTGAAGCAGCGGCTGCTTTGAACTTCAAGTCCTCTGTTCCCTGACTGACCGTCGAGATGGACAACAAAGGAACTCATCCCCCACTCATCCTCTCCAGACATGAATTATAAACACTCTCCTATGCTGCCCCCTCCTCTCTTTTTACACATTTTATTTTCCCCTGAGTCCTTTGCTTTTTTTTGTTCTTTAAAGCCTTTGGGTAGGGTGGCGTGTGCCGCTGCTCGTCTATGCGCGGGGCCGTCTTGTCTGTCAACCTGTTGGCAGCACGGGGCTTTGTGAATGAAATGAAGTGAGGAGCCGCCTTTCACCGGGTCCCTAGATTGCTTTTGAACGCAGAACCACCCACAGTATCCTCCTCAGCATCCTCCGCTCGCTATCTACATCTTCGGGGGCATCTGCAAAGTGCCCTCTGCCCAGCGGGAGTGACAGAGAGTAATAAGAAAACAGCTTAAGAGGCAGGTGCTCAGGAGCTTTCATCTTTGTTTACTGTGTGTACTGTGCGTGTGTCGGTGTGAGCGTCTGCACCGATGTCTCAGGATGTCTCAACAATGAAGTGAATGGACTGCTGTGACACCGCAGATCATTAATAATGTATTGAAGTTTGGGCTCTCAGAGGCCGAGCGGACGTCCAGTCAACAACTGAGAAGGCTTTGCCCCAGAAACTCCCTCAACCACAAACATATTGGCCTAACTGCCCATCAGCTGCTGTTACCTCAGCCACCCAGAAACATCTCCCGACTCCCTCACACTTGCTCATCTTTCAAGAAAACACAGCAGTGCACTGGGTTGTGATCATCAATTAAGCATGCTCATTCTGGTACAAAACAAAGATTTTTCCAAGAGAATAATGTTCCCATTGTTGTTCCTTGATTCATGGCTAATGTTTTGATGCAATATACATTAAATCTTTGTCTTGCTCACAAAATGTGTGTGTTGTTTCTTGCCTTGTGCCATTTCTGTTTTGCTTTTGTCTTTCCAGCCCTTTGTTTTCTTCCTTACGGCTACATGATGCAAGTATTTCTACGCTGGTAATCATTTGTGATATACAACCGCGGTTGAGTTATCCAAGCACATCACCTTGATATGTGTGCAACTGCTG
The DNA here is from genome assembly GCA_024666655.1 of Dascyllus trimaculatus. NCBI lineage: Eukaryota > Metazoa > Chordata > Actinopteri > Pomacentridae > Dascyllus > Dascyllus trimaculatus. The sequence goes on along the minus strand of CM045445.1, from coordinate 5,557,034 downwards.
GCGTATCTGTCAAAAACGGCTTCATTATGTTTTGTTTTGGTTGTGTTCTGTTCCACCCATTTTTTTCCTGCGGCTGAATGCGTGCGGCCCGGTTTTGAAGAATGAAATCTGGCCTGCCTGGACGGAGGTGTGGGTGCACCGTGGGACATGCTCGGCTGGGGTCAGGCTGTGTAGTCAGGGGGAAAAGTGGTGCAGTAGCATGAATTAACACCTGAGCCCTGAGAGGCTGGAATGCACTGTGCCCTGCTGCATTCGGAGGAAGAAAGCGAGGTTAGCATCTGGATGCACAGCGCCTGGCCATTAGACCACGGGGATAACACAGCGGCGCTAACGTAGAAGCGTGTGCACCAGTATGTGAGGATGCACACCGTACCTCTGTCACTTACCTCTAAAGGAGCTGCTGAGAAACAGAGAGTCTGCCTCGCCCATCAGCCCTGCTGTGTTTGTTTGTTTGCTCGTTATTTTTGTTTTTCTCCATTGGCTTCATTTCTGCATCTCCCAGAAAAATCTTTCATTACGCTCATTTTGATGCGGCCGACTTGCCTGATTCTCCTCTGAGTCATTTCAGCATGGATTATGTTACTCAGGGGTTCCCTTGTATCGACACTTGCTATTGGATGGAATTGGTGTCTGGTTAATAGACTATAGGAGTTAACATGGGGTAGGCCCTGTTGTTATCGAGTGTTTCATATTGGTAGGAGTAAGTGCTGTAGGAAGTAATAGACTTGGTGGTTGCTATCGGTCCCCGGGGCTGCAGGAGGCAATCATCTAACTAAATGAGAGCGAGACACAGAGACAGAGAGACAGAGAGACAGAGAGCGAGACGGGCTTCCCTCTGGAAAGACTATTGATGGCTGACAAATCACTGCTTTTGATGTACATTTCAAAGTGTGCCCTAACATCTACATTCTTTTATTTATTCACAGAGTTATTTATTTATTTGCTGCATCGTGCCATAGTTTTACTACAGGTTTGGATTATGATCAGAGCTTGTAGAATCAAACTCAACCCCAGGCCGTTAGGCATAGTGCACCCGCTTGGCCTTGTCATTAGGCAGGAATATTTAGCGAGAGTACGCTCGAGAACTAATTACCAAGCTGTCTCGCTCACGCGCCCCTCACCTCACCTCCCCCCCCACTCCTACTCACCGAGGAAATGAGGGGCTGCAAGCAAAGTGCATGTGGATGGGAGAGACAGCAGGGCTAAAGAGGGACAGGAGTGAAGTCATCTTGACATGATAAACACAGAGACAGAGCTGAATTTATCAGACACGACAGGACTGTGTTGTAAATTGCAACGGGCCTCAGCCCATTTACATCAAGTGATTGAAGAAGGTGTCCTTCCTACACACACACAGTGTAGCCGGCATGATGTGTGTGTCGGTGTGTGTGTGTGGACAGCCTTTGTTGACCTTACAGACAACTGATGTTTAAAATCCACAGCTTTACAGCCTTTAATAGAGCAAAATTACAGTGAGCCTGAGGTTCTGTTAAGAAATGAAGGTTGCATTTCTGCATTTTGTTGTGTTTCCTGCATTTGCAGCATGTTGCTGTATCTAGTGATGTTTTCAGTATTTGCTTGTGTTTTAGACATACAGACTTCCCTTTTCTTTGCTGCGTTTGACTTAGTTTGATCGTATTATGTCAGTTTCTATGTATTTTCTTTAGCTACTTTGTGATGAGCTCCAGAATAGAATAGAATAAAATAGAATAGAATAGAGGGTGTTTCCGTTAAGGAAATCTATGTTCTTTGCAATACTTAACCAAACAGCCCAACAGCAGTCTAACTCTTGGGGGATAAGTGCTGCACTCACATTGAACATTCCACAAGAGTAATGTGAATTGATTAAATCCCCAGTGATTCCTCAGCATGGTGTGTGTGTGTGTGTGTGTGTGTGTGTGTTCGTGTGTCTGCGTGAGTGTGTATACAATATCGCTATAGGCAAATGCCCTGATTCATGAGACAGTAGAGTGAGATAGTTGGTGCAGTTCAAAAAAAAAGAAAAAAGAAAAAAAAAGCGAGCGTCCTTGTGGATTTAGAGGCACGGCTGAATATCACATGGCCAGTTATTATTCCCCAGACCATTTATTACTCTGTCCGCCTTCCATCTCATCTATTATTCATTACACAATCATTTAGCTAAGTGCAGTGATTACTTAAATGTTTAATGCTGCCATAATCAATATTGGCCTGAGACTTTCAGGTGGACACAGTTTTTCTAGCATTAAAGTCCCATCACCTATTGAGTCGATCAGGTTAAATTGCACATGGTTACAGTAATCGCCCCCATTAAAAAGGTCCTTTTATCAATGGCAGTGGAGACATGTGTTATGATAATTGTTAATTTCTGCCTTTGCCACTCAGGTTATCAGAGTCAATGTTAGCGCTTTTCTATGAGGGCAGTACAACAGGATAATGGCCTATTCTGAAGTTGGCTGGCTGAAATGTTCCCGCTCAACTCTATTAATGGCTGCCAAGTCAGTCAAAGAAGAAAAATTCACTTAGAATAAAAGAAATGTTGCACTCCCACATAATGATATAATGAACATTGTGGTTGCCTTATTAAAGGGATTTTTCATTTTAACGATGACTGTGTTGAGAAGAGGTCTATCAAAAAGATGTAAAGTGAATTATCTTGATGCATCAACCCACGTATCGCCCACCCTCCCATCCATCCTCCCTCCAAGAATCTTAGACAATCGAATCAGATAGCAACTGCAACACACAGCTGGAGTGCGACATTCGCATTCACGCTGTGTTCACATAGATATGGATGCCATAAACACACACTTGCCACCTGGTTTGTGTGTCGGTGTCACAGTCTGGCTTATAGCACCTTAATCATATCATCCATATGTAAGCAGTGGTGGTATTGTATTCCCTTTGCATCACTTACTCTCGCTGATAATCCGGCCTCAATGAAGGAGCCCGGTATGAGGAGTGAAATACGGCTTTATGTCGTTGTCCCTGGGCTCACCGCTGGCATGGATTTATCACACAGGATTTAAATTTCTCCCCCTGTCCTCTCTGAAGGCTTCGCCGCGTGCCCGAAGCATTTTAGCCGAACATGATACTACAAGGAAAATTATGTTCATCTTAATCAGCTGAACTTTGACATAAGAAGTGTTGGGATTTCTAGACCTGTTAAGGGCATCAGGAAGTTATTCAGTCAGTGTGCTGTGACAGGAGCAGTAAGAGCTGGCATTAAAAAGTAGCATGAAAGTATATGAGGTGGGATGTTCATTTCTCTGCATGTTAACCACACTCGTCTTTTATTGGCTTGTCCATATTCGTCTAATCTGAGGAGGGACATTTCTATCCATGACAGGGAGATACCTGTTGTTGCAGATCTTTTGCATTTTGGTTGCTCTGAACAAACCCTTTTGCTTTCCCACATGGTTCAGGAAGTCCTTATGACTGATACAATTACAGAGATGTGTTTCAGACCACTGGGTTGAGCTTTCTGTTTGATGGTCTGTCTCTACATCCGATTCAGAGAGCGTTAGATATACACCAATCACTACATTAAAACCACTGACAGGTGAAGTGTTTAACATTGATCATCTCATTATAATGTAACGTCCTGCTTCAACCTTGGCCTTTGTACCTTCCATCTCAGCATTGTTGCAGACCAGGAATACCTCAGTCATAGCTAAAACATGCACAGACAGCAGCAGCTTCCCCCAACAGGACAATGCGACCTGCCACACTTCTAAAACTGCTCAGAAACATCTGGAAGAGCCCATGGGGTGGACCCAGCCCCCCAAACTCCCCGGATCTCCATCAGTTCAAGCATCCGTGGACGCATCAAAATGAGCCTAATACACGGAGGCCCAACCCCTCAACCCACAGGACCAAGAGGATCAGAGCTGTTTTAGCAGCACGGGTGGGACCTACACAACGCTTGACAGGTGGTTTTAATGTTGTCGATGCAGCATTAGCCTGACGATTGAATGGGATTTCGTCTCTGGTGGTGGGTGCAGCTTATACTGCAGTGGATCTCTGTGTTTTACTGTAAGTTCTTGACAATAAGATTAAAAAACATGGAGTGGAGAGGTAGAGCAAACCAAAAAAAAGTGAGATGGGTTGGAACTGCACTCAGGGTCATACAGACAGACACACATTTACTGCAGGAAAAGTCATTTAGTTTGATGCAGTTATCCAAGACTCTTTTTGAACTTTGCATACCGACTCCTGAAAAAGAAATGCCTTCTAACGCCTTTGGATGATTAACATTGGATTACTAAAATTACTAATTTATCACTTCCAACAATCTGATCTGTTAGACTGACTCAGCTTTCTTACAGGCATACAGTGATGTATTACCTTTAACAAGATGTCCTGTCATCCTGGTCAGCAAGCAACTTCAAGTTTTTCTGTCTGGGACACAAGAACATTGTGAGCTTATGCAGGAGATTCAGTTTGAATTTGTCAGTCAGAATTTGGAGGCATTTCTCCTTCAGCGATGACAGTGTCAAACTGTCGAGGGAAGACGGTCGCAGGTGGTGTCTGAGGCTCTCCAAAAACACAACAGTCAGATGAATGGTTGGATTTTTGGATGCCTCCAAGGCCAAGGTAGCATCCTTAAATCATGCCAGAAATGTCACTCACAGTCTCAGTGTTCAGGTTACTAAGGCAGTTCTCTACCCATCTCTCCTTCAGAAGAGTTCTGATGTCCTCAAACTAACTGCTCACTAAGTCCAGCATCCTACTGAGTGAGTTCCAGCAGTTGTGTTCAGTATTTTTTTCAAAGGTTCTGGAGAGATTAAGGAAATGTGATACTTCTTGAGCAAAGACATCTTCTTCATCACATTTTCCAAGTGTGGTATGCAGCGCTGTGTTCAGAGTGGATGCTGTGCAACTAAGCCCAGGAACAGTGCAAAGGGCTGCAACTACGTTTGCACCTCTGTCAGTCAGATATACCTGCTGCCGCTCCACTTGTGGCAAAAGTCAAAACACAGTTTTACCTGTCAAAATGGTAAAAGGCAAGGAGAAGAGGCAAAACTAAAAATGGCATCATATCCTGCAGGACTGAGCCCGCTGTTTATATAAAATACTGGCAACACTTTAAGGTGCTCTGACAAGTGAACTGATAGATTGCATTCCATTTCATTTAGCTTCATTGTGCTCATGTTGGCCATTTTGTCTTTCCCTAGACAATCTGAAGTGAGCGATGCGTCCATCCTGCTGACATCCTTTATGGCTGACATGGAAGCTGCAGTTGCAGTTATGAAAGGCAGTAAACTTTTTTACACTCAACAAAGACATGCTGCACGCTAGCAGTTTTTACCATCTCTGCTTTGGAAGAGTCTCATTCAGTTGCATAGCTTTGAAGGATGATGACACCACCTTGTATGATCCGGAATGTACACTACGACTGATTGATTGTTAAACTGTCAGTGGGCACACCAGATGTATAGAAAGTGCTGAACAAAACGAAAATATTTGCTGCGATTTAGTTTTTAAAATTTTGGCAACACCAACCCATCTCTGTAAAGACAGAGCAGATGCTCTCATCTCCCCACCCTGCACCCTAGTCTCACTGAATATATGCAGAATGTGTGCAAAGCGACAAAGTAAAATGCCATTTCCACCAGAATCGGTTTACTTTTCTGCTAACAAAACTGCATGCCATCTGAACGATTAAAGAAATGCTACCGTCACACACAAATGATGCACATGATGGCGTTAATGAACACACTACACAGTGGTTCAGTGCCCTCCCTGCTGCCTCTCCACTAGTGCCACATGTCTGAATACAGTTTTATCTTTCAAAATGGTAAAAGGCACAGAGAGAAGCCAAAGCTAAAATTGGTAGCATACTTGAAACGCTTCAAACAAAAATCTAAACTGTTTGGACTGATTTCTCTGTAACCTAATAACTGAAGAGGAGGGAGACAGATCTTTTTATTACAGGTTAATATTGAAGCTTTTCAGAAAAGAAAAGGCCTCAGCTTGGCTTGATCACTGAGACAATCAACGTTTTCAAAGGCAAAACTGACTAAGAACATATTTGAACTGGTACAAATCTTACTTTTGCCTTAATTAAAGAAGAGTGTCTGCATCCTTTCCACAAACACAGCAGATTAATGAAAGTCATGTCGAGGGGTACTTCCCTTAAAGAAAGGCTTGTAAAGGAGCTCTTTGTCTGTTGTGTCAAATAGCTTGACCGCAATTAAAATGTCTGTGAAAGCAGCTTCACATGCATGAATTTTAATGATTCAATCAGACAACAAATCTTACACCATGCTCACTTGTATGCAATTATAAACCAGTGTGGGTTGAACAGCAGCAAACATTCAGACTGTGGTGTCGAGAAAGGAACAGAGATAGAAATAATGGCTCTGTGATGTAGACCCGAGCTCCATTAGAAAACAGCATTAATTCCCAGTAGCATCTGCAGGCCCAGCTGTATGTGCAGACCACTGAGAACTTCAACCCTTTATCAATATGAATACAAAATGTAAGCGTATATTTGTGTGCGTGTGAGCATGTCTAGAGGAGTTTTCAGCGAGGCGGTAATGAATGTCTCTCTGGTGGATCAGCATGTAAACACTGGAGGAGAGTGAACTCTGGCAACAGCCATTCCCATTTGGCTCAATTAGGCCCGAAACTGAGACAATCAATGGTGCTGGCCTTTCTGCCGGCCCGCCTGTTGGCGCCGGCACTGCACTCAGTAAAACAAAATGGGAATAATCAAAGTCCATAATTAGTTGGCCTGAGAGGGTGCAGGAGTACGTTCTCACTCTGCTATAACCGGGCAACAGTGCGGTGACAATGGCGGCGTTGGCTGTACATGGAGATGAATGCGCACAGCCTCGAGGAAAAAGGACAAAACAAAACACAGCGTGAGCTCTGTGCTATATAGTTATCCCACTGTTGCACTGAGAGAAATGCTGTACCACATACAAGCAAGGGCCCAAAACTCTGCTTGGCGACGAATGAAACACCAAGGGAGACGTTGGAATATGATGAAAAAGTAACAGTGATGATTTTTCTTCTGTTTTTTTTTTATCAGGAGGATCACTCAGTTGGGCGAGGGACATATATAACTGTGGGAAGGAAAGGGAGACAGAGAGCAAGAAGGAGAGTCAAGATAAGGATGAGATGTAAAAGGAGGGAGAAAGTACATACAGCATATAGTAAGGGTGTCCTTTAAAGTGCTGGTGGCCTGGGGATTTGACAGCTAACAGGGGAGTGAATGCAGAGGAAATGCTGCGAAGAATGGCCCAGATTCTTGGGGAGCACATGTGAGAGTTCTGAACAAGGATGTGAGTCTGATAGTGAGAATTTAAAGCAGTCCTGTATAGTGCTCTGCAAGTCAGACTGATCCTATACACTGACTAATTATCTTAGATACCATATAAATCAGCTGAAACAATGTACCATCAATATCTAGTACATGGTGTCTCCACCAAGAAGAACCAGATGCTAGCCTGGTGCTGGCTCCAGTTTTGGTGCTTAGCTGGTTCAAATCATGCACCTCCTAAGAGCCTGTTTGCTTTTCCATTGGCAAGGAGCCAAGTTGGAGTCACACCATTGCATCACTGTAAAACGACTACGCTTGCATCCATTACATAGCAGTTAAACAAACGCAATACGTTGATGATAATATCTATATATAGATGTTCTTATATGTTCTTCCTATAGATGGTCTTAAGGCTGTTTGCAAGGTGGAGGCTGCCTCTTCACGCTACTGGTGGGATACAATTGTACCTGATTTCAGCACACAATGGTTTGTGCAAAACTTCATTGTGTCCCAGGAGTCCTTTCAGTACATCTGCGATGGGACCAGGAACGTTCTGGAGAAAAAGGACACAAATTACCACTTGTGTGTCCCTTTCCACCTTTAATCGTTGGTCACCATAACCCCACCCCCAGCCCCTGACCTACTCGGTTCTTAGCTCTGGCCCAGCAAAGAGTTGGTCCCTGCTAAACACCAGTTTTTAGCACCTGGAGTCCTGCTCAGGTGGTGGAAACACAAAGAACTGGTGCTGAGTCAGGCTCTGGCTCCGAACTAGACCTGGAACCAACTCGGTGGAAAAGAGATATGTATGGTTGCTCTTTCCTTTGAACATCTGTATTTTGGATCAGTCATCTGGACACACATTCACTATGTTGAAACATCACAGTAATTAACGCTTTTCACCAACAAAGGAGACTAGACCTAAAAAAAGAAATGAATCCTGCAGATGATCACAGCAACACATATGAGTTTTGCAGAAAGCAAATGTTTCCACCTTTATGTTTAAAATTACAAGTGACCCTAAAGCTGACATATTCCTTTCCACCAACTGGGGGCAGCAAAATAACCTTCAGCATATTGCGACTTCACCAAGTTGCTAAGGCTTTTGTCTTCGGCAATAGTTGCTCCTTTCAAATAGTCCCTTGACCTCCAGGTCTGGATTGGAACTAGTTGTTTGCAACTATTATCAACAACTGAGTTCATTATGAAGTGGTTTATCTGCTGCTTGTTGCTGCTTGAAACATGGTTGAACTTGTGGCCCTGGGCTTTTGCAATCATTTTCCCTTTTGGTGTGATTTCCTTTGTCCTGATTTAGTATGAAAATTAATATGCGCAAGCCCCTGCCCGGGACTGGTGTCTGCACTTGGACCCCACTTGGCCTCAGGTTTTCACTGCTCCTCCTCCATCCTGCCTCCTGTGCTGACTGATTAGACCGCTACACCAGTGCTGCGCTCTAATCAACCTGCGCCTGTCATCGCTGCACCTGCCGAAAAGCTCAGCCAAACCGTCACCGTGCAGCTCTGATTCAGAGTGAGCAGCTCGCCTTTGTGCCTCTTGTTTGTATGTTTTCTGGTACCTGGACAGATTGTGGCTAGAGACTTTGTCTGGTGCAGATACTCTAATGAAACACTTGTTTGTCAGTGGAGGCTCGGCCAGGTTGTAGGGTTTTGTTACAAGCACAACTTGTTATGCTGCATTTGAAGTTTAAATGTTTGGACGCTACATGGGTGTACTACGAAGCAAGATTAATCCTAATGATGTGTGTTGAGCATAAAGCCTCAACACTGATGAGTTTTTGGTGTGACCAGTGATCATAGGCTAGATCACTATAGTAACTCAGGCTGCACTGCTAACCAGCTTCAGAGGTTCTGTTCATATTCTGGGATTTAACTCGGCTGGAAGAAGCGCCACACTTTACACCAATTCTTTTCCGGAGCAATACAGATTCTCAGCTAAGTAAATATGTTACATCTGCAAACCTGTTGAGCTGTACTTTAGTGATGCCCCTGATGCGATTTGCCGAGGGAGCCTACATGCATTCAGCTCATAAAGCACAAAATGCATAAATATAGTTTTATGTTTGGTCCTGATTTGCTGCCCAGTCTATTTTACACTGCTGGTATTATAGCAAAACAGTAGACAGAATAAGTAATGGTTTGTCTCTTGGTATTTATCACAGAGGATAAGAACATCCAGGAGGTACCATTTATTTCACTTTGTTTTGCCCAAAAGGTAAGTTGATATCCTTCATTATGTCAGACTGCAATATATTTGCTGAATGTCATGTTTAAATGTATGAGCTTTAAAGTTTAATAGCTGTAATGTGCTCCTTTCACTGTGGGAATAATGCAGTCAGAGTGTACTGAGTGGTAAAACAACAGGTTAAGCCCCTGGGCTACTGATCAGAAGGTCAGAGGATCGAACCCCCACTGCAGCCACTGTTAGGTCCTTGAACAAGACCCTTAACCCCTGACTGCTCCCTGGGTGGTGCAGCAGAGCGGCAGCCCACTGCTCTTAGTATGTATAGTTAACTATGAATAGGAGGGGTCAAATGCAGGGAAGTAGCAGTAACAGTAGCAGCCATATCAATATATGGCCATATTTCACCATAATACATTTTTATAATCCTCACCATTGTAACTACTAGTTCTTTTTGACTAAAGTAAGCGTCATGATTTAGAATAGTTCCTACATATTATCACTACGTCACCTCAACCTTTGCACACTTCCTGATTTGAAATGAACTTTATTCTGAAATTGTTGTTGCAAATTTACAGTAAATCAAAATGCATGCAAACCAAATGCTAATAAATGCTCACCTTTCAGTCACAAAGACTTGGCAGCCCTGACTGACATAAGATATGTGGATATACAAACAATCACACACAACTAAAGTTCAGTCTGTGAGTTATAGCACCCATTATGCTGTGTAATGTTAATGTTTGATTCTAACTCTTCGCTATTACAGGATGACCTAACAATGGCCCACATAGTTTCCAAAGTTGCTCTGGTCTAAAATTTCATCCTGCCATTATATTTTTAAAAACTGTTTCGATTCAGGTTGGTGTTGAACTTGCCCTCTTCCTGCCGACTATGGCACCGGGTAAAACAATGGCCATCGGATTGTGCTGCTGCAGTGGGAACGAGGAGGGGGAAGGTGATGCGGGCGCATGCCAGGGTCAAGCTACCCCTGGTATTCTCACAGAAGGTGGCCGGCCTAATGATGAGGAAGATTGCTTCTGTGCAAATGGCTGCCAAGTTGGAGTTGGATAAGGGTGAGGTGTGTTTGTGTGTGTGTGTACATCAGGCGAGTGTTAGATGCCTTGGTATCTGGCCCCAGATCAGAAAGATAGATTGGCACACAATATCCTTCCAGTCCGTGCACACATCCCACACATCCACACACTGGCAAACAGGAGTGTAATTATGTGCACACACAAATACACACACACACACACAAGAAATACATTTTATTTATGCAACAAAACTGGAAAGTACTGCAAACTGGACATATGGATGTATTTAGATGTTAAAGTTTATCCAAAATGAGTTCACTGGAACTATTTCAGTGTAATGCTCCTCTAGATATACAGCCACATTCAAAACTGAGTTTATCCGCAAGACTTATCGCTCATAAATTTATGTCAAATATCCTTAAACAAAAGTTTGGATCAGCGTCGTAGTGGAGTTTGCATGTTCTCCCTCTGCAGCGTGGGTTTTCACCGGGTGCTCCAGCTTCCTCCCACAGTCCTAAAACATGCTGAGGTTAACTGTCCGTAGGTGTGAATGAGAGTGTGCTTGGTTGTCTGTCTCTATATGTGGCCCTGCGATAGGCTGGCAACCTCTCCAGGGTGTCCCCTGCATTCGCCCAAGTTGGCTCCAAGTTAGCCCCCCACAACCCTGCAAAGGATTAAGCGGTGTACAGATGATGGATGGATGGATGTTGATGAACACAAAGTACAAAGGAGGCTCATCAGTGATCAGTTTCACAGATGCTATGCCTGTAAAAGTATTCACTCCCCTTGAAAGCTTTCTGCTTTGATTGCTTTTCAACATTGATCATGGTCAATAAAGGTTGACTTTTTTGGCAAGAATTAACAGAAAAAGACTCTTTCATCTTAAAGCAAAACCAGATTTTTGCAAAGTAATGATAATTAGTTACAAAGGCAAAATATGTGATTGCATAAGTATTCATCACCACCATCGGTATTTAGTAAATGCACCTTTGTCTGTAGTTACAGTACTGAGCCTGTGTGGATAGGTCTCAGTCAGCCCTGCACATCTGAACACTGAAATTTTATCACATTCTTTCTTTGCAAAACTGCTGAAGCTCTGCCAGGTTGCATGGGGATTGTGAGTAAACAGCCCTTTTCAAGTACAGCCACAAATTCTCAGCTGAATTAAACTCTAAGCTCTGACTCGACCACTGCAGAACATTCATCGTATTGTCTTTAAACCATTTCTGTGTAGTTCTGTCTGTGTGCTTCAGGTCATGGTCTCGCTGAAAAACAAATCTTTTCCACTCTCCCATGAAGCTTTGACTGCTGAAGAACCCGAGCTACAGTTGTTTTATGCACAGTCTCCTCCGGCTCAGCCACTGAAGCTCGTGTCTCCTTCAGAGGAGTCATAGGTGTCTTGGTGGCCTGCTGCTCATGTGCCTGTCTTCTTCCATGTCTTAATGATGGGTTTAACTGTACTCTAAGGCAGTGGTTCTCAACTGGTGGGTTGGGGCCCAAAAGTGGGTCGCGAAGCCATTTTTAGAGGGTCGCAGAAGCATGACCCCCAAAAATGTAGTGGTATAGAGTCTTTTATTTTAAAGGATGTGTTTCTTATGGCACAGTTTGATTTCAATAGCAGGATATTTAGTGGTGGTGACACCAGTCGTTGCCCACGATGAACCTCTAGATTTGGCTAAAAATTTAAGCTAAAATGTCCCAAAAATGAACCAAAATGTGCTCAGAATCTGTCAAAATGGGCCAAAATATGCCCAACACTTGGCAAAAACGTCCAAATATACCACAATTAGCAAAAAAATAAGCCAAAATTTTCCTAAATTGTATCAAAATGCGTTGAGACTACACCCAAAAAAAACCTTAATTTGTTCACAGGAACAGCAAACTTCAAAAATTTGGGTCGTGACCATTATTAATAGAGACGTAGTGGGTCCTGAGGCTGGACCAGTTGAGAACCACTGCTCTGAGGGATATTCACTGACTTGGACACTTCCTTGTATCCATCCCGACTTGTGTCTTTCAAGAATCTTTTTATAGAAATGCAGACAGTCTCCTTTTGTCTTCATCTCCTCCCCTTCGCTGCCTCCCAGTCACATTTAGGACCCAGTTCAAAATTCTAACTATCACCTGCAGCGCGTTGAACAGTCAGGCTCCTGCTTATGTTGCTGAGCTACTCGAACGTTACCAGTCTGCTCGATCTCTCAGGTCAAACATGTTAAATCTGCTGTGTGTCCTTCAGACTCGCCTCAAGACACGAGGCGATAGAGCTTTTGCAGTCATAGCACCTATATATTGGAATGCTCTGCCAGCACCTTTACGGTCTGCTCAGTCTCTGGTGTCTTTTTAAAGCCAGCTAAAGACACTCCTGTTTAGTCAAGCATTTGGGTAATTTGTATGCTCTAGCCCTGTACTTGTTTTATTTATTTATTTTTGCTATATACTATGTATTGTGCAGAGTCATGCTTTTACCTTCGTAGCTCAATCATTATTTGTGTTTTCTTGTATTTTTATATCGCTAAAAGTGCTTTATGAATCAGATTTACTTACTTCTTTGTAGAAATGTGTTTCCACTTTGACATGAAAGAGTCTTTTATGGAAAAGACTTTTTTTTTAGAGGCGATGCATTTGGTCATGCAACAAAATTACATTTGGACCTGATGGTGATGCTGTATGAGAATCAGGGGGCTACCAATGCTGGTTAGTGGCTGGTCAGTAGTTGTGGACATGTCCCCATCTTCACCATTGTTCCATCCATACAGAACTTCATGGCTAAAGTGGCCAGAGATGTTTCTGATATACTGAGCAATCAAGCGATGCTGCCGTCCTTAAAGCCACACAGCTAGCTTGAAATTCTTGTTGCCTTCTTAGTTAATATTCAAAAGTTTTCCTGCTTGTTTTACTTTAAAAAAAAAGCCAAGATAAACAGTTCAGCATCTCAGACTAAAACAAGTCACCACACCTCCACCCTCCTTTTGCATTCCATTTACAACCACACAGGTTGTGTGCACAAGACACAACAAAATAACCTAGTCCAAACCATTAGCTCACACATTGTAAAATACATTGAATGGGTGTAGCAAGTCTTTGTCAACTTAAGTAATGTTATTTTTATGTCAGCTGTCATTCCTTCTCTGTGCTCGTGTCTGTTCTACTTTGTGTGTCTCTATTTCCAGTCGGTTGGACTGCTGCTGCTAGAGTTTTAACCAGGACTAAGAGATCTGAACATATCACACCAGTTTTAAAGTCTCTACATTGGCTTCCTGTCAGTTACAGAATAGATTTTAAAACCCTACTGATTGTTTACAAATCCCAGAACGGTTTAGGTCCAGAATACAATCTGTGATATGTTCAAAGAACGTTTTTGCAATGTCTTAATTATGTTTTATTTCTCTTTCTGTAATGCTTTTAATGTTTTATGTAAAGCACTTTGAATTGTCTTGTACATGAAATGTGCTATACAAATAAATTTGCCTTGCCTTGCCTTACAGGACCTGTGTTTAAAAACATGCATGTAGGTGGAGAGAAGAAGCAGAGAAGCGCCTCGAAAAAGCAACAGACACTCTCACACTGAGCTGATATGAAACAAATGCACAGAAATTAGGTAAATAATCTAAATATAATACTTTTTAAAAAATGTAATGCTTTTTTAGGGCCACGGCTGAACACAGGGCTGCACTTTTGCTCCTGTGTGGAGCAGGTGCTCAGTCTCAGTCTGTTTAAAGGGGTATGATTTCATTCTCTGCTAAGGACGTCATTACTCCAGTATATCTTTACATAACAGATATTCTGCAGCTACGGTATGCTAAGGTTGGCATATTGCACCTTTAAGGTTTAAGACAGCACGGCAGTTTGCTTCCCTCAGAGCCCATCTGAGCATCATGGGTGACATTAGGCTGTTATTGCTTGCAGAGCTTTAGCTGCCCCCCCAAATCCTTATGCAGGCATCCCACATGTTCTTACGACATACTCCTATGGGTGACATCACTTTATCACTGAATAAATTCCTTAGCCCTGTGTCCATTAGAAGAGCTGTGAACACACACTTAGTGAACAGGCTGTGCTGTGATGTGCAGGAAGCTGCAGAATATGGCAGCTGTTTTAGGACAGCATCCCAGGTGTAGGGAAGCTGATAGACCTCTTTATCCAAGCTTACTGTCTGTATTTCCACATTGCTTTTGTCTCCTTCAACCTGCTGTGGTACTTCTTTTTTTTTTTTTAAACTCTCAAATGTGACACTTCTCTACCCTCTCCCTGTCCACAGAATTGTCCTCCTCAGCAATCACCTGAGAGTGTTGACTTTTAGTTGGCGTCTTGTTCCTTTATTCATGTGACTGTAGTGTCTGCACAATATAAATCATTCAACACACAAACATAATTGTGTATGTATTTTATATCTATTCACTGGGATCGCAGCTTGTTTTTGGTTTTAAATATGCCCATACCCAAACAAAAAGAACTGCGTGCGCGCATCTACTGTGCCTTGGTACAAAGGTGCTGAGAGGGGGAGAGTATTGAAATCAAAATGGACCAGCCTTGCATCCCAAGCATGGATCTGTGGGGATAATAGACCCACCGAATGCAGAGCAGCGAGCAATAAGGTTGTGCACCGCATGAATAGGAATGGAGTGTGCACCGTGGCTCAATCATAACAAGGGCCTCTGTGTGTGTGTGTGTGTGACTGTCTGTCATTCAGCAGCAATTGAAAACTGATCATTTGGGATAATGTTGAAACACAGACGTCCTTTTTTGCCGGGTGTAGTTAAGCAGTGAAACAGAACAAACAGTGGGAATTTGCCTTGACCCCAGCCCATCCAGCAGGGCGCTTCAGGAGAGGACCGGACAGATAAAGCATGTTGTTTTTCCACACTCTCACATTCCTTTGTCTTCCCCATTGGCATGAATAATGAAGGGCATTCACCTTGTTTATCTTTCAATTCAATATTTACTCCTTGTCAGATGCATTTGGGGGCTTTTCATCATCACCGTTCTCCAAGCGCAATATTTCCCTCCACGGTATTCGTCCTCACTGTTAATGTTTGATGAACACCACAATAAAGGGTTGGGGCGAGGTGGGGAGGGTCTACCTGTGTCACACTTGTTTTTTTTATTTTATTTCACCCGCTATTGATGTTTATAGCATCTTCCACATCGCCACGCTTCCTCCTCAGGGATTCCTCCCTTTTCCGGGACTCCCTTTTCTTTGCCTCAAGGTAAATTTGGGCGAGATTGAATTAGGCAAGGGAAAGTAGGTCATTGGCTTTGATCAGTCTATTGTATAGTTAGTGTGAAGGTTAAACATGACACTGGTGCATTCCCACTGGCAGCCTCAGCCGGCCAGACACTCTCTCTCTCTTCCTGTTTATTGCCGCCTCCTTACTTTGCTATGTAAAATGTTTTCTCCACCTTGTGTTGTACAGACACTGGCAGCCAGATAAACACACACTGTTACTAACTTTGTTCCTGAGGGCAGTTTTCATTTTTCCTTTACCGGTTTATTTCATGCATTTCCTTTTATTGCTCTGCCTTCCTCTACTTCTGCTCTCCTGTCACATAATTCGGGTTGTGCTGTATGGTTATATCTCTATTTCTTCTGTGTGTATGTTTGTTTTTATTTACGCTTCAAAAAAGAAAAAGCACGGCAAGAATGTGTTTGTACATGCAGGTGATATTCCTCCACAGTGCATCAGCACAAGAAAAAATATCTACAGTGGATCTAAATTGAGTCCAAATATTAAATAAAGTATTACTAGTTTACTATGAAATGCTGACAAGAGCTCATGTGTGTTTAATCATGGTGTAACAAGTGATTTTGGCTTGTGTCTCCGAGGTCAAATTCCTGGCAAAAACTACATCATCAAGACAAAGGAACAAATCTGTGACAAGGTTGGTGAAAAGTACCAATCAGAGGAGAAGGACGGAGGAACATTCGAGGCAATAAACGTCCCTCCGAGTATAGTAAGGTCAGGCGTTAAAAACGGGGGGGGGAAATATGGCACAGCTGTAAATCTGCCAAGAGCAGCCGCTTGTCTGAGAAGGAAACTACCGAGTTTCCTCAAATAAAAAGCGGCAGTCAATTAAAAGCTGTGTCCACGATAACTGCTGGGGTGTGGTCAACACGAACAAATAAAGGCCCTCCAAATACAGGCTGAGGAAAAACAAGGGCGGACAGACTCCTAGTGCCAGTGTACACTTTCAGTGGGCAGTTACTGGTACTGTTAGTCATCTCCCCAAAATTTCTTGCTAGACTGTCATACACTTTGTTTTAGGGGAATAATTCCTACGGTGACACAGGTGTCACACACCCTTTAAATATCCTGGAAAAGTTCCTAATAGACATTTATTCTTGAATTGACCTGATGAGGTCCCAAAGTGATGTCTACTTAACATACTGGTGAAGTCATGTGACAGGATGTGAATTGCTTTCCACATGACATCACTTCCAAAATGGTGGTGAGCACCTGGGAGAAAACCTGCTCATTTAAAAAGCTTGTTTTTTGACAGCAAAGGTAAATTTCAACCCATGTAACAATTTTAATCCTTCAATAACATGTCCAAGATCACATTTAAGCAGCTCTGATCACATTCTTTACACAAATAGATGTATATCAAGTTTAGTAAAAATCGCAGTGACATATATGTCACATCGGGCCTTCAGCCTAAGAAATATCATGTGACATATTTGTCACAATAAGGACAAACAGCACTGAGTTGCTCAAATAATTAAACTCAATCAGTTAATTTGTATCAATGCATTTTTCTATGGTTAATTTGAAGCAAATATAAACAAAGATAAGTAAAGTCATGACATGGTGTGGATAATAATATTGTTCAGGTTCCCTTCAGTGTTTTGTTTTTGCACTATGTCTTACATTTACTGTATAAATGTGTTGCTCAGTGTTCCACAGCAACAGCAATACTTCTAATATGAGGTTGTTTTATTGGTCAGTTTGCAAGTTTTTTGTGCTGTAAAACAAATTAGAATAATTTTTCTGCTAAATCTTATTAACAAAGAAGTACTTTTGATATTTGAAATGTAAATAAAGGGCAGCTCTGTGTTTCTAAAGAAGAAACTGTCAGGTGAATTTTATTTTCAAATAAAACATATAATCTATAATAAATTTCCTTTTAACACCCAATGTGACATGTATGTAACATTACAGATCTTGGACACTAGGGGGCGCTTTTCTAAAATGACATCAGAAATGTGTTCTATGTACTCCATCTACCGTAGTCTGTTTTATATCCAGCAGAATTTTCCCTTAAATAAAAATGTGTCTGGGTTCTTATGGGTTAAATATACCTGTTAGGTTTAATATTATTCAAACTGACACAATGGTGCCCTTTGATTGATTCATTCTGACCCACTTTGCTTCGTCGACCTTTAATCCTGTCAAACTGTTGCTGCATAACATTCTTGCAAATGATATAGCGTCCAATTCACTACATGTCATCTCTAACCCTAACCCTAACCCTCTCAAGCCAACAAATGTAAAGTTGACATGAACATGCAGTAACTTTAACTAACTTTAACTTTAATAGGGACACTGGGAGAGGATCAAAACAAAGCTTTGTACTAAAACATGAGCAAATATGCCTATCAGATGGAGGGAATCAAAAAATAACAGCCTCTAATATGATCCCGAATCAAATAAAGAGATCCCTCTACAGTTGAGGTAAAAACCCTGGTTGCTATTGGAGGAATACAGTAGTGAGACTGGACTACTAATAGGCCTGTGGACTGTATGAAGGAGCTGCAGAGATTCCTCAACAGCACCACTATTCTGTGTAGCTCTGTGTATTCTTAGTTGAGCTCCGAGATAATGCAAACAAAGATAAATACTAACGGCTAAACTTCAGATGTTGACGCTATCAATCATGTTCACCATCTTAGCCTGATTTAAACAGGACTAGTGTTACCTGTGAACCTCCTGTGGTTTAAAATTCACCTCTCTACATCTGTGTTTCACATGGCGCACTTACAATTTAAGTGTGTGTGTTCTACTCAAATTTACTGACATTATCCGCAGATATGATATTAAAAGTGTGCCACATATGACTGTTGAGCCTGTTGAAACCGCATGCAGCCATGCATATCATCCACTCCTAATCCTTTGAGATTCTGCTCTTCTGGTGGATTTGAGCTCTCTGTGGATGGGTCTCCACGTTTGTGTAGCAACACAAGTCTGTGACTTTGCACACAAAATGTTTCAAACTTTCAATTACAAAAGGCACTGGAGCCTCTGTAACTGTTGCATGGGTAGAAGACATGTGGGGCAAGAACACAGAAACTCTTAAGGAATAAGAAACTTTGGCCAATTTTCAAGTAGGCTCTATCTTATAATTCAACCACTGATTTAAAGTTTATTCTCACCTAAAACAATAAAAAAAACTACATCCTGTGACCCAACAATGAAAGTATTTAAAAAAACTAGGCAAGTTCTGTTTTCACAAGGCAAATACATATTTGGTGATTTGTGTTGGCAAAAACAGTAACCTGGCAAATTGTAGCCCTTTACACAAGGTGTTTTTAATGTCTGTATATGGTTTTTGAGTAATAATGCAGGAAAACCAGAAGACTGACCTTGACCTTAAATACGACCTTGAGCAAAGGTCAAGGTCAAGGTCACACATTGAAAGAAAACATTAATTGCTGTCCAACAGTACCAGTATGTTCTCTGTATCCCAAGTTGTTGCCAAGTTATAGGGGAAATGTAGTTTTTGTATTTTTTGTGACATCATGAACTTTGACCCCTACTGATCTTTTTACCAGTAGGTCTTACAGCTTTGGTCCAATGAAAGAAAATACTCCCCTTGAGATGAGCTGTTCAGAAATGTAAGCATTGAAATTCTATGATACTTATTTGTAAAGATATAGCAAAAAAAAAAAAATCTGACTCTTGACACAACCTTGACCTCGACCTTTGAGCTCCAAAAAGGTCGACTGCACACCCTTGACATTGCCCCTATAAAACGGAATAACTCATTAATGCTGCATTAATAACCTAGAAGGAGTTCCAGGACAAAGGAGTTGCGGAAGAAAAAAAAGAATTCTAACCGATACAATGTATTTGGCAATTTTTCAAATCGTCAGATACAACTATGACTCACATTATTATGACTTACAGTGAGTTTTCTCGGTCATTGCCACTAGTTGGTGTGAAATCCATTATGTCTACAAGAACATGAGTACTGGCATATTTGCATTGTTCCAGGGGCAACCCCTTGTTGACTGCATGGGGTTTCCAATGCATTTTTGCAGGGGCTACTCATACATAATTGAATGAACTTGGAAATCTGTGTTGCCTGAACGACTCTGACTAAACTGGTTAGTTAGTTAAACTGACTGACCAGAAAAATGAGCTGAGGTAGCAAAAAACTCAAATCCTTTTTTTTTTTTAACCAGTACACTGAGATTTCAGATACGCCATCAACATTTTTGCTCAAGTACAGTGTTATTCCATTGTTGGAAGGCCAATTGAGTTCACTGTGCAGCAAATAGGAGGTGACTGTGGTCAGAACCTGTGTTTTGTACTAGTTCAAAACGTAGGTCTCTACCATTATTTTGTGCAACTGCTATGTGGTATCTCAGCAGAAAAATAACACCTTGTGGTTGAGTCAAACCACAGCTAATGGTTATTGCTTTGTCCGACCATCCACCCTTTATACACATAAGACCGTGTCTCCTCCTTTTATCGCCGGCACAGTGATGAAGAAGGGGGGTGGGGAGGGGTTTCGAAGCAGCGACTCCACAGACATGTTGCACACAATTAGCCAGCTGCAGAGGGACCGTATGGCTGTCATGTCTCCTGTTGTTCCGAGGTGAAGACAAGGGCTATTTCTGAAGGCAGCGCTCAGTAAACAGAGGTACCCCACCACTACCGCCACCATCACCCTGTCCACACACGCACAGGCACTCAACTGCACACACACACACACACACACACACCCCTTAAGGAGCCACACTCTGTTTAGTACACTCAAAGCCAACACTAAGCCAAGCAGTCACTGACCAGCTGCTTAACAGTCCTGGTGTTGGGCCCATGTCACATTTGCAGCGCGGTGGCACTGGTTTGGAATAGCTCGCTAATTGGTCTCAATAGCAGCTTTATATTATTTGGCCCATGGCAGTTCAGTCTCCCCATGCTTGTCCACTCCTTATGGAAATAACTGTGGAAACTGATAAATATTCAGAGGCTGCTTATGTACTGTATATTACTGGATAGCCAAAGTCAACCTAATGGTTGTGGTTTGTATTGTGCAACCTGTCCCAGAATCAACGTGATGTTCGTTTAAACTTTCATTTGACAGTCTGATGCTCCAAACAAGCGACAACACAGCAAAATGTTTCAAATTGTACATTGTTCAAAGCAGTCACTGTCCGCTTTGATAACAGCTTTGCTCATTCCTGGCTTTCTCTCAGCCAGCTTCATGAGCCAGCTGAGCACCTGTTGGCTGCTCCTCCATCACTCTGAGGTCCAGCTCATTGCAAACTTTCTCAGCTGGCTTTATGTCGGGTGATTGGAGGCCAGGTCATCTGACGCAGCACTCCATCACTCTCCTTCTTGGTGAAATAGTCCCTCAAGGGCCTGAAAAACAAATGATGGTCCCACTAAACACAAAGTAGATGGGATGTGTCTGTGCCTCACAAAGACACGACAGTTGGAGTCAAAAATCTCAGATTTGGACTCATCAGACCGAAGTCCCAATTTCAAGATTTATTTGGGGCCAAGCAGTTCTCTTCTTGTTATTGGTCTTCCTCAGCAGTGGTTTATTTGCAGCAATCTGACAATGAAGGTCTGATTCACACAGTCTCCTCCTTGCTGTTGAACTCAGATACTTGAACTCTAGGAAGCTTTGATGTGCGCTCTGATTTCATTCTGTTGATTGGTAATTTCTGAAGATGGTAACTGGTGAACTTGTCCACTGCAGCACAGGCAAGTCTTGGTCTTCCTTTCCTGAGGGGGTAATCTTGAGGGCCAGTTTCAGCACAGCATCAGATATTTGTATTTGCGATCTGTCTGACCTTCATGTCCTAAAGAATTGATGGACTGCTGTTTTACCTTTCTCAGTTCTTTCTATAATATGGAGTACATAGTAGTCCAACAGTGCTAAATGCTATATACCAACACTGCCGTGGCACAAGACAGCCGATGGTCTCAAATGCTGCACATTAAGAAGGTAAGAAATTACATCAGTTACTTTATAACAAGGCTCATGTGTTCATTGAAGATACTATTGATAATGTTTAATGTTACCATTAAGGCAAACAGTGGATACTTTTAGGAATAGAAAATTGAAACATCTTTTTGTGTTATTTTATACTTTGATGTCTTTGGTTTTGTTCTATACTGTAGAAAACAGTTAAACATCCTCCAATGCATAGCAGTGAGGTGTGTCCAAGCTTTCCACTGGTACTTCGTGGCTTTTCTCATGAAGCAGCTAGCAGCCATCTTTCTTTCCTTCCTTTGCTGGCACATTTTCGCTACAGTATATACGGCAGGAATATGTCCTTGCATTCTTGTTCATGAGATAAACAAAACGGGGACCTACTAGTTAATGAAAAACAAAACATAAATCGTGTTGCTTGAGTTGTACTATGAGTGTGCATGTTACCATGTCAGCATACTCACAGTCAGTATATTACAAGGCCATAAATACACTGTGTTATATAGCAATGCATCCAATCATTCCAAGGTAGTTAATAGGGGATCAAAGGTTCTTCTAACAGATGGTTGTTCAGCTGTCGATGCCAGTCTTAGTAAGCATATGGAATTATTTATAGAGATGATTTTCTGACTAATCTCTGCAACTTTGATCAAAGGCAGACAAAAAAGGTCAGAGGTTGAACAAAGAAGGTATGCCACAATTACAGAGTTTAGCTCAGAGATACAAAGACACATCAAAACTGCTGTCATCGAGACTGGAAGCTATCAGTGGATACGTCTAAAGGCTGGATCTCAGAAAGAATCGACCCTCAACCAAACTATTCACATCGAGCACAGTAATACTAATCATACCACTGAATCTACACTTGAATGGCTTCTGACAGTGAATATGAAAAGACTTGGAGTTGCTCAGCCAGAACTCCGAGTTAAATCCCTTTGAAAATCTCCAGAATAACTTAAGGACAGATTGTAACAGATGCTCCTCATCCAACTTGAGTAAGCTTTAGCACATCTGCATCTTAAGATGGGAGAAAATTCCAAAGCTTCCATGTGTAGACAGGGATACCTATGAGAAGTGGGGGCTGGTAGTCACTGCCAACTTTGTTTCAACAAAATATCAACTTTAAAGAGTTTAAATAAATGTGGAAATGTCCTTATTTTGTAATTATTTTAGAATTTTTTTGGAATTTTAAACGAAACAATCGCAAATGAACATTATTCAGCAACATTACAGGTTATTATAGTCATTCTAAAGGATATAAAAAGTTAAATCTGTGCAGAGAAGTCTCGGTTGGCACAGATTCTTCCATACAGTTAGAACATCTACAGAGATTTTCATCCGGGCTTAGTTAAAACTGGAACAGATATGTGAATGCCATTGTTTTCCTCTACATATGCATTTGTATGGGCATGGAATTTGTAATGTTTCCCTCTAAGTGCTGCCAAAGTGGTTCTTATTATCCCATGAATAAATACAGCCAAACATAAATCTCCAACCCTCTTCCTCGCTCTCTCTTTTCCATCCCTTTAGTTGAGATGTCAGTGCCGTCTCCGAAGAGACTGAAGAGAGGCAATATGTGGTGTGACAGGCAGCCTGGGTCACAGCCCCCCATTTCAGCAAATGGGCATGACTTATTTGCGGGGTTGGGGGCTGTGGGGTGCGAGGCGAAGGCGATATTGACAGGATCATTTGCATGTCTGCCGAGCTGCAGGCAGGCGAGTGGCTGAAGGGGAGCTACCAAGGAATAGATGGGATGTGATGGCTTCTCTAACCCCAACCCCCACCAACCAGCTCCAGCGGTCAGAGGTGCTATGAAAAATGATTATCTGTTGACTGCAAGATGGACCACGAGCAAGTGACAACTCTCTTGTGACGCTTGTGTCAGTCCAGGAGGAGCTACTCTGTCTGTCGTCTTAACTCGACCAGTTCTTGCTGGGAAACTGGTAAACAATCAGTTTTACATTTTTGCAAATGTAGTCTTGCTCTTCAGTTGTTGTTAGCACAGACAGCCCCTAAACCAGCTGGCGAGTGAAAATAACAAAGGAAATGTCGCCTGCATGTAGCACACAGTTTGTTTTCATTCGGTGTAAAGCCTATGAGAGTTCAGAGTGTTTGACAGACAAGAAAAACTGAGTTTTTATTGGTGACATAAAGCTGCTGCCATATATTGGACACTGCAGTTTGGTTTATCACTTGTAAGACTTTGGTCAGATAACTAGTATGACTGTATATAAATTTATATTACTGGTTCCTTTTGTTGCTACCTCAAGGCCCATCAAATCCAAGGCTGTGACTCCTTTAACAGTCTCTCTGCAAACCTCATTTCTTTGTGGTTGATGTTGCTGTTATTTTGTATCCTAATTCACAGGACTTGTAATCTAATAGTATCATCTTTTGCATTTGTACTTACACTGCTGTACACATTTAAATTCTAAACTGTTTTGTAATTCTAACACCCTCCAGGACTGCTCCATGGCCATCGTTTCTTAACACTCAAGGATAGGTGGTTGCATGGTTAAAGGTGGAAAACTAGGTTCTTTCTGATTATGTTTGTTTTACGTCTTTTTCATTTCATCTGTAAAACTCACCATCTCAATCAAGTCATGATATCTGCAAAATTAGTGCAAAATCAGTATCACAGAATGGGTCACTGGGTGCTTTTTCCTTTTCCAAAGTTCAGGTGACTGCAAAGGGAAATTCCACAACAGTCTGCGATCCTGTTTTGGTTCTTACGAACTTCTGGAGAGCTCTGATGTGTGTTTGGGCTCATTTTCCTGCTGCAGTGTGAATATTTCTTGAACCCAGAGCGTGGAGCATCGTCTGATGAATGGAGTGCTCGTCCCCGGTCAGGGTGGAATGGATTCAGCGTAGGCATCCAATTCCAGAGTAGTAAAACACCCACGGACTTGAATATTCTGGCCATCATGTTTCACTGTGTAGGATTCATCAAGGGTTGTAAAATGTGACCAAGATGTGAACCTCCTGGTGGGGTCTAGGGGAAGAACATTTAAAAAAAATATCAGCTTTACAGTGTTAGGGCAGTGGTGGCCTAGTGGCTTGTGAATCGTACTTGTAACCGGTGGGTCGCTGGTTACCCCGGAGTAGCAAGAGGCTGAGTCACCACCACTGTGGGCCCCTGATCAAGGCCCTTAACCCATGACTGCTCCCCGGGTGCTTTCACAGCAGCCCACTGCTCCTAGTATGGGTGGGTCAAATGCAGAGAACAAATTTTCCCAAGGGGACTAATAAAATATAGTTATTATTATTTAGCATGAGGATATACAGAAGACTCACCCTGGAATTAATGTTAGTTTAATCCGACAAAAGTAATGTTAGAGAGCTCCTTCTTCGTGGTGAAGAAGGAGCTAAGTCAAAAGACGAGGCTCTGTATTTACTGGTCAATCTATGTTCCATCTCTCACCTATGGTCATGAACTTTGGGTCATGACCGAAAGAACGAGATCCCGGATACAAGCGGCTGAAATGAGTTTCCTCTGCAGGTTGGCTTCAAGATCGGGTGAGGAGCTCAGTCACCAGGGAGGAGCTCGGAGTAGAGCCGCTACTTTTCCACATCGAAAGGGGTCAGTTGAGGTGGCTCGGACATCTGTTCTGGATGCCTTCGGGACGCCTCCCTGGGGAGGTGTTCCAGGCATGTCCCACGGGGAGGAGGCCTCGGGGTAGACCTAGGACATGCTGGAGGCACTATGTCTCTCTGCTGGCCTGGGAACGCCTTGGGGTCCCACCGGAAGAGCTGGAGGAGGTTTTTGGGGCGAGGGAAGTCTGGGCCTCTCTGCTTAGACTGCTGCCCCTGTGACCCGGCCCCGGATAAGTGGAAGATAATGGATGGATGGATGGATGGATGGATGGATGTTAGAGAGACATTAATTCAGGGCACTTTAAACAAGTGAAGCTTTGGATACAACTGATCTAGTTTCCTCAAAGTAGTGTGGAACAACGACTACCTACTTAAAAAACATCCCCCTTGACATGGTTTGATGCAGAGGAAGCCCCTCTGAAAGCCAGCGTTACCTCTGACACTTTGACTCAGCTCTGATTCCATGTTTCCCACTATTACAACACACCTTAGCGAGCTATTCTGCAGCCGAACAGTAGCTACAGGTTGATTTGGCTGATCAAGTCTCTGATGAGTCAGTGACATCCATCTTGGTGTCATCCGAGCACTTCTTCAGTGGAAGGATGCAACTGGAGGAAATCTGACCTTTACTATAAAACAGCTGATGCTACAGATGTCCTACTTGCTGTGATTTGAAATGTTTCTAGATCCTGAGACTACTCTGATTGGTTCCAGGTTCGTGTGAAAATATGAGAGATTCTTTGTCGTAGACTTTTAAAGCTTGCTGTATTTACCAAAGGTTGGGTTAACAGAAAGAAACACCTTTGGGTTGCAGCACCAAGCATCAAATGGCACACTGCAGTATCGAACCAAAAACCACCTCTTAATGTCTCCTAAAGGTCTGCAAGTATCAGGGTGAATACAACAAAACTGATGCTGGTTATTACTTTTAGCATACTTAGTAAGTGTTGGTTTACATGCTCAGTAGTAGTTATTTAATTCAGTATCACTTATTGAATCAGTTAATTGGATCAGGTCTGGTTTAGAGCCTGTCCACTACAGGCCAATATAAGCATGCTTATTTAGTTGGCTACAATCTCTGTTTTCATGGTGTAGAATTAGATGCATCCAACTGTCAATAAAAACCCACGTAACTGCACCGTTAGATTTAAAAGGCCCATAGAGCCACTTTATGTTGCAGCAAGATAAGGATTGGTTTCTCCTGGACTTTTACAGATTCTTGCAATACTAAATATTATTGGCCAGACAACAGCACATCGGCTCCTTGGCTTTATCTGCTTTGTTTTTTTGGAGGCTGGCTCACTGTGAAGGGGGGAAACTATGGCGTTCATCTGCCCTATTTCTCATTTTGCTCACTTTTCCTGGAACATATATTTGTCTCCCCAAAGAAGCACTATTGTTATTCCACATTAAGGTTACCAAATCTCAGAAGCCGTCGTCTCATTTTATGACTCCAGCGAATTCCATGCGACTTGCTGGTTAAGCTGCCTTTAAATTGCATACTTTAATGTAATAAATTAGGTAATATATTGATTTCACTACTAATATTAACAGCACCGGGGCAGATAAATGCAGTCAAACAGAAACAATTAATTCCTACTAGCTATGAACTGTAAATAAAAATCTAACTAAAGTGAATTTTCTTGAAATGGAAGAACAGATCTGTCGGTACATGCTGCAGAAGATCAGTGCAGTGTCTGCACATTTTAGGGCTTTCATGGAGTCTGTGGCAATCATTCAGGGTAAATCAAAAAGCATCTCATCTCTTCTTTAAATACACAACAGTTCTGGGTAGGTATTATACTGGTTTTAATCATATTCAGGATGGATTCTTCTCATCTTTACATGATTCTAACACTCTCATGTTCCTGGGTTTCCACTTGACAGACAGCTGTTTCTGTACTGTGGAGCAGATGTTGTCGCTAATATTTATTTTAATGCTGTTTGTTCCCTTCATTATACAACTTACACCAAAGCAACGCAGCATCACAGATCCCCTCTGAAGGAAAGCTAGATATATATAGGTACTTTTTACCTTGTTAATATGTCCATGTGGTGTCTTTTTTATATGCTGGAAGACACATCATGAGTGAACTAAGCAGCCAACACCATGGCTGAGCATCTCCATCCTAAATGGCAGCGACTTCATAGATTCTAAATATGTAACTTATACACAGGGATGAGATTTTAGGGTTTAAACAGACAACAGGAGAGGGTTTTAAAGACAATATAAGAGGCTTGCTCTCTGTGTGTTCCACTGTGTACTCCAGCGTTTTCTCTATGATCCACAGAGACACACATTAGCACTAAGCTTTAACAAAATGTTAAACACCTGCACTGAAATAGAGGCAAAACCACAGATCGCTGGCTTTGTTCACTGCTGTTGTTAATTAACTGAAACTGAAGCTATTTTCATGCATTTTGTGGCTCAGGAGGTCACTCGCTCACAAAGCAGTGGTCTGATTTAGACAGCTGTAATTCCAGGAGCAAACATCTGGGCTTATAGCTCACAGCTGATTCATGGCCTGGTGACATTAGTGACATTACTTTAATTCCAGGTTACGGACCACAGTTTATCATTCCAGGCTGTCTTGTGAAGCCTCCTGCCTCAGTGATTATTACATGACTTGAGTAGAGGACACACCTGCACACATGCAGTATAATCTGTATCCTGATCGTGATTTATGGCGGAGCGGCTGATAGCGCAACGTCTGTGTGGAACATGAGTAACCTGGTTGCTCGTATGTGATTCTTCCTCAGCAGTGTGTTCGGCTGACCTGCAGGGTTGCAAAAGCAGCAGCCAGCAGGTAATATGACAGTGAGAGTTGTCAGCCCCCAGCAGAGTGTCCTCCTACAGCCTGCTCTCAGTGTCAGCTCTTTAGCGCTGTGTGAGCAGGGTTTCACAGTCTGGTTTTTTTTTTAACAAAGTAAGGACTGCATTAGATGTTACTGACTTCTGACAGTAAATAAGGAACAATTGTGAGATTTTTTTTCCCTCTTTTCTTTACTCTGTTGCACATTATCTTATAATTATGAGATTATTTTCTCATAATTGTATAGAAGACTGCTAACAGCTAATTTGATGACCTTGATTTTCCAATATGTAACCAAATGTAGCCTTAAAAAACAAAGCCCACTCGTATAACTCACTGTTTGCAATATAACATGAATCAGTTAAAGTAACTGAGATATACTGTAGTCGTCAGTACATCCTGTGGTATACAGCAAAGAGACCGTTCTTACCATTATTATCATTTGTACTATTAATTGTCCAGAGTGGATCATGTTGCAGGCCCCACTGCATTACAAGTGAAGGCTTATTTTAATTATGAGATCTTTTCTTGTAATGAGAAAATGAGATTGTCCTAATTACAAGACACGCTCTCTGTTTTTCTTTCTTCTGTGAATGGACTGCACTTCCATACAAATATGAGAACAGTGATAAGAAAACATGAAAAATGTGTTCATTAATTATGATGTGCATTTAGTGGGTCATTTCTATGCCAACTTTTCATTTTTAGTATTACTGATGGTGAAGGATGCTGGATTACTGCAGTTCTTAAGGAGTGAAGGAATAAATCTATATTTGAACTGCTCTACAGCTGGATCTAGTGTTGAATGAATGATATTGACTGGGTGACTGTTGCTACATTGTCATATTGGCCTGTAAGTAAAGACCCTTGAGAGGGAGTGTAAATGAGGACGCCACTAGGATGCAGGAGGCGCTCTTCAAGAGCTTCTCCAACATGTGGTGGGCTGAACCCCGTCCAGCTGAAAGGTCAAGTGCCACAGAGAATGCAGGGCAGAAACTGTTTTCATATCAACCCCTCTCTGTGTGTCTGGCCTCTCTACAGTCTGCAGGACACACAGCCAAAGGCTAGTCGGCCTTTTAGTGGTTAATCGATAGAGCCAAGAGTCCCTGGACTGGGCGTCTCGATATTTAGGGGCTGAACCAAAATAATAAGCCAGCATCTATCTGCAGAGGCTGACAAGGAAATGTCAATACTTTTGTACTTGGGTTCCAGATTGATGGCAGCTGACTAGCAGTTAGGTGGTGGGCTTTTTGGGCCAAGTAGAAAAACGCAAAGGAGAAAGGAAAGACACAGCAAAAGAGAGAAAGAGAAGTTGAGACGGCTTTCTAAAGAGCTCACAGTCTCAACATCTGGAGTGTAATATGTGGCAGATCATATCACACCACAAAAAAACACAGTGGTGGTTTTTCAATCCCTCCTTCTGCTCTGGTTCCTGCTCCAGCTTCTCTTCTTTCTTCTATAACACTGCAGGTTTATCCCCCTTATCTCTCACCTTTCTATATTTATCTGTATAGGGCTTTAGATTCTTTAATGGAGGTCACCTGCTTTTCCACAGCGGAGCATCTTTTAAAGGGACAGTTACAGCCTGCTGGTTTAAGGTCTTAAGTCATCTTAAAGTCCCTTCTACCTTTCTGCGCAAGGAAATATAAACTGTAAGCTGAGTCTACTGCTATGTGCTGTAGTGCAGGATGAAACAGTGTGTGATATATTAAAGAAAACAGAATCAGAAACTACAGCTGTCTGTGCAGGTGTCTTCTAGTAATCAGTGTTCCTAACTTCTATATAGAGTACAGCTACTCTATCTAAGCCTGACACTCAATGGACACATTTTTTACTGGATACATTTGTTATTCATACTATGCATAGACAATATGCAATAAACCATTTATTTCTTCACAAAATACAGCATTTTGGAAGAAGCCTATCTTCCAGTAAGAAAGTGAAGCCAAACAGGCCTAGCCTAGCCAACACTGACTCCTGTCACTGTTAGTTTCTGGTTGTGATATAGTGTTATGTGCTGGGGGCACATTTTCCACCTTTTCCTTGTTTTGGTATATTTTTCACTCCTGATTTGGGTTGAATCTAGTTTTGCATATTTTCCTTTGTTAATAAGCTATATTTGCCTTTGGTTATTCCAGTTTTTCTAGTAGGTCTATTTAGTTATGAGGTTTCTGTAGTTTAATTTATGTCACTCTGGCTCCTCCTATAAATAGGCCAGATTTCAGAGCGCTACCTCTCTCACCTCTCCAGCCTCACTGGCTCCACCTCACCACCTGCGGTGCCCCTTGGACCTGTGTGCGTTCCCGTTAGCCGCTCTATGCTGCCGTCTCCAGCCATGCCGGTCTGGTAGCTGGGTTTCCTTTGTTCTAGTTAGCTTTTGTTTCCTGTTTGACCTGGTAGGATCGGCCGTCCTGTTTTCACTCTTTCGTTTGGTTTGGGTTTAGTTTGGGTTTTTCTTTAGCTCGGGTGTCGGCACCGGCTTCTACGGCCCTGTGTAGGGTTGGCACTGGCCCAACCCTATACAGGTTGGCACCTTTTGTTTTGTTTGGCCGACCTGCCAGGTCCACCTCTCAGTTTGACATTTTGATTCTTTTTGGGCACGGGGCTAAGGGTTTTGGTTTTCATGCCACATCTCATCAGCAAGTTTTCTATATTCAACTTAAGTGACAACTAAAAATAAACTAAAAGTTTAAATCCTTGACATTATTGCCTGTGTCCTTTATAAATATGTTTATCCATTCCTGTGGGTCATAACATAGAGCAACTTTCATCACTGGGTGTTGCAAAAGCAGCCTGACGCCAAACCTCAACCACAACTCTCTGACGAATGAATCTCTGTTCTCTACAGATTCCTCACTGATAAGCTCTTCTCCTGTATTCTGTTTTCTAAAAAGCATCCACCACTACTTCTTCAGAACTTTTTACAAATGCTTTGCCGTGCCGATATCCAATGGAAGTCACACATGAGCAGCGTCATGCAACTATTCAGTCCCAGTGAAGTTTGAGATACTATTATTTTGACCAGTCAGAACTGAATTACAAACATCACTAAGAGTCAGAATGATGTTACAGATATTTGAATAAAAACTCTGACCAGTCACAGAGTAATTACAGTTTGTGAAACTGATGTTATTGATATCTGTAATTCTAATTCTGGATAGTCGGACTCAGCTATTAAATAGTGAAGCAGCTTATCATAGACAAGCTACATTTGTAGTGTTGTGTTCACATCACATCATACAATGGAGTGGGTCTGGCCAGCATTACGTATCCAAGTTTCAGGTGTGTTATTACCTCTGCCAAGGCGGTTATGTGATGGCCGGCGTCTGTTTGTTTGTTTCTTTGTGTGCAAAATTGCGCCTGTTCATTAAGTCGCATGGGGTGAAGGCCACACTGACGGTAGGAAATTTCAACTGTCTGTAATTACATTTGTATCTGTAACATTCCATACAAAATATGTGAACTGGGAGATTGTGTTGGGGGTGGACTGAAGCTCCTTGGTGGAGGTATGCGCTCTCTGAGTGCTTTTTTAGTTACTGTAAAGTGACACAAATTTCAAAACTCACAGCAAGTGGTCCTGTGACCTCAGCACCCAGTATTCTGCTGTCATAAAGAAATGATGGAAAGATTATCATGTTTACAACTTGACCAGTGTTTCTGTCATCAGACTGCTACATTTCTTCAAAGAATGATATACTACTGAGCAGGCAAATTGCATGCTAGTAACGCTACTGATGACTATACAAGGCTGTAATTTAAACAAGGTGTAATAATAAGGTGTTGCCAGCTCTTACCCTTTTGGCATGACACACTTGCTTTCAGGGTCTGTTTCACACTCTAGCACTGCCCAAACAGATCCAATGGCGAATCAGAGGAAGCCTCAAAGCTCCCTCATTCATTAACAGAAAACAGGCTGAACAGGCTTATTTACTGTGCTCTCTGGTTTTAAATCTATTACAGACCCTTACAGATGCCAAACATTTGCAGCAGATTTGTAGCAAACTTGTGGATGAGGTGCTGCAGACATTAGTTTGGCAAAAAATGTTATCACACCTTTGCCACTATAGTTATCCACAATGGCAAACAGTTTCAGTAAGAAGAAACTTCTATTTATCGTCTAGGAACAAGTTTGGCAACAGTTGCAAGCTTTAGCTCAGCTGGTTAGGTTTGAAATAGAAAACATTGCTGGTGAATGTTTACCTGAAATCAGATTTACATATAAAAATATGACCTTTCTTCAATTTCACAGCAACATAAATGAATAATGTTAAGAATCAGGCTATGACTGACTATCAGAGAAAACTGCTGTAAAAAAAACCTTCAGAATACACAAAAAAATAAAATGGTTGGTGTGTGTCAGTGCTACTGGAATTAAGATTTATGGCTCAGAGTAAGAGATAAAACTAGGCCTTTAAAATATGTTTTGTAAAATGTTGTGATTCTTTTATTGGACACAGCTTTACATAGGTAGAAAATTTACCCAACAGATATCACCATTCCCCAGATGATCACCTATGTTAAGGCAATTCTTTTTTTTTTCTGACAAATTTTGTTGAAATTTTAGGTTTAACGTGAGAACACTAACATAACAATTAGTAACATCATCACTAACATTGGGTGTATTTTATCCGATATAATATACCTGATAAAAAATACTTCTCATCCAAATATATTAAAGTACAACAGTACATGGCAAACTGAAGTACTCTTCTTTTATTTTCCCCTATACAACGTCTCAAAATGAAAAAAGGTGTCATCGGGAGACCCTTGAAAAGGCTCTAAAATTAGTAAAAAAAAGAGGTATTTATTCAACAAAAATTCCTTTAAAGAATAATAATGGAGCTGGAAACTTTTCTGGTTAAGGCACAGTCTCCCTGCATCACTGACAACTGTGGGAGAGATATATTATATATACATACAGTATATTCCACCCAAAAAATATTTTACTCTCTGTCACTAATGACGGGTGAAAATCACCTAAACACGCCAACCTTCTGTGACGTCAGTGAGCAGCATGAAGCTGTCCAAGGACGCAACTCAGACCATGGCAACACAATGAAAACCACGTGACCACAATCGCATGGGTGAAAATCACCCAGCCCTCGCAGCAGCATCTATCTTGACCTTCCTGCAGCAGCGTGACAAACTAAAAGATGGCTGGATGCATGTTTGCCAATTGGTGGGCTAAGGTGGCTCCTTACTACACTATGGTATACCAGGAGATGTGGGGGGGAGTCGGCATCATGACATACCTGTACTACAAAGTTTCCTATGGGGGCAACAAGGCTGTGAAAGCCAAGCCAGCCTGCCCATTGACTTTTCCTCCATGCGGACCACCCCTCCACCTGCTGTAAAATAATGCCCCAATCCAGAAGTCCAGCTTCATATTTGAATTTTTGTGAATATGGCACAAATGAAGTTGTTATTTTAAACTTAAAAAGAAGAAAATCACCCAGTGCTGGTGTTCTATGGTTAAATATTCACATGCAGCATTATAGCATTGAGTATGTGCTCATTTGTATCCATTTTAAGTGACAAAGTGTCACCCACTAATTGATTGATCATTAAATTACTTCAAATCTAGTGCCTGGACAAACAATGAAAATGTCGAAAACAATTGGAGTCAGCAGGAGATCAGCAGCAAATTTTTAGCCCCCGTGTGTATCAGAAGGTTAATCCAGCCATGAGTCTATGCTGTTCAATAGAACACTATATCTGTTATGCTATAAGTGTGACGATTTAATTACCTTCAGCTACCGACTTTAGTTGATGTGAGGTGTTCATGTTTATTCATATACTTTTTAGCACCAAGTCAGATATATGACACTTCAGAAAGCAGTGATTAGGACTTGGATGTTGACATCAATACTGTGGAAATCCAGTAATTATGGTAACTCACAGAGGGACAAATGCCTTCCTACACTAAATCTGCACCGATCAAATTCCTACTACTGATAGTCTCAGTCCATACAACGAATTTCAGCATCCTGGAGAAATCTAATGTAAAGGGAGCTATCAGCTGAAAAACAATCAATAGAACCTGCATTTTCTTATTTTGCTAGTTACCGTTTTGACAAATTAGGTACCGAAGTCAGAAGAACCACAAACAACACACTATTTATGCAGATGTTTAATGACTGTTCTCTCACTGGCCTCCCGGTGCTGCTTTTCCTAAAATAATTCCAGATTACCGTCCCCTTGTTGTAATATTTAGAACAGAGAACACACCTCCTTATTTGTTTTGAGCGCTGCTCCACAGTCTGCAAACACCACAGAGGCTTCATTATGAGCGGCAGAGATTGTGCGGCTCGTGTTTCGACCAGCTACCGTTGAGGCTGCTGGCTCCTCCAGACTGTCCTATTTGATCTTTCCCAAGAGAGCGCCTTATCTCACCGGCTTGATGTGTATCCGGACACTTGCCATCTCTTTGCCTATCAGCATCATTCTGCAACAATATGGACGACATGCTCTCCGTGAAGAGCCTCTGAAGACGCGCTCAAAGGCCAGGATTGTCGTCAAAAGGCCTAAATAATGGACTCATTTGACTAACGGCTTTTAATGCCCACTTATCCTTGAAAATGACAAATAGGCTGAGGATTAGACTCACACTTAAAGAACTGCATGTTGAGGCCTTTTTTTAAAAAAAAATATGCCATCCTCTTCCTTTCTCCGGTTTTTATTTTTTACTTTCACAGCCGCGCGAGGGTAGCAGGGGATTTGAGGCGTGTTGTCCTCATTTTCAGCAAACTATGCAGCTGCATGAACAAAGGATGAAGCTGAAATTATCAATGCAAAGTAACATGAGACAATGGTGCTTGCGTATCACTCAAAAGACAATTGAAGCACATGTGCACCCACATAAATACTATGTCCATGTCTGCGCATGCACACACAAAGGAATGCACTCACTGAGAGACACACTGTTCCAGCCTCCACACACATACACAGGCATACACTTTCTTACCAAAGCCATTGTTTCTCATTCAACCCAAGTTGTCCAATCAATAAGACCACGCACAACTCTTTGCAGCACATTATTAGGATTGAAAGACGCTACTATCAGCTTTTGTATGCTTCAGCTGATACCTCTCTCACTTCAAAGTCCAAACAAAGAGTCTTGATCGTGTCCAGGAGCCTGGGTTCTCTCTCTCTGGAGCAAAGAAACCAAGGCGGTACACTGCCATCTTGTGAGAGAAAGAAAGGCAGACTAACAAGCAGGAGTAGTGGGCAAATAATAGGAGATTTGCCTGCCTAATGACCATTGCAAATAGCTGCTGGTGAACAGTTGAACATTTTTGTCTTTTAGTCTTTATAGCATTGTCTCCGTCACTGCTAAGCAGCTCAAATGTAGCCTCATTTAGTGGCGCTGTGAAGCCATCTGAGCATGTGATCGGAAACACACACACACACACCGGACACACACACATGCAAAGATCCATTCACTTAAACACACAGACACGCTCACAGGTGAATCAGAAAACGCATTATCTGTTCGCGTTTTAGCAGAATAGAGGGTTTAAGCCTGGATGAAAGGCCCACTCCGAACTCTTTTGATGTGCATTAGCATGCTAATAGCCCGCTCTCTTTGTTACCCCTCTCATCTGCGAGAATGTCAAGGCTAATCTGTGTGATTCCTAATGACGGCAGCGGGGTGATAAACACTGCGCGCCGTGTTTTCCCTTAAGTCTGTCGAGGTGGCAGTGGAGGCAGTGCTGTGGAGGATAAGTGCTTATCAGATTTCTGACTGGCCCAGACACTGAAAAGAGAGCAGCATTTTTCACTCTGCCCTTTGTTGGATTTCTTTTTCTTCCTTAGTTTGTCTTTATTGTCTTCTTTTTTTTCCTCTGTGCTGACCAGACTCTGAACCTCCCCAGTGCTTTATGGTATCTGTTCTATCATTTTCACTATTTCCTCCCCAATATTTACTCCTCTGTCCTCATTTTTGTCCCTTCTATGTGCTCTTATTCGCTCTATTGATAATGAGTAGACCGCACTGTGTCATCTTTGATAGCTGCAGATCTTCTCAGAACTAAATCAAATGAAAGACTCACAGGGTTTATTTGGCAAATACCAGCTAATGTTTGTTGTGGAATGTAGTGTTAAATGCTAAATGGTCTGCACTTAAATAGCACCTTTCTACCTTAGTAGTACTCAAAGCGCTTTATAATGTGTTTCACTTTCACACACCAATGGCGACAGAGCTTCCATACAAGGGGCCTGCCTGCCATTGAGAGCAACTTTGGGTTCAGTGTCTTGCCCAAGGGCACTTCGGCATGCAGAGGGGTTGGGGATCGAACCACCAACCTTGCGTTCATGGACAACCAACTCTACCACCTGAGCCACAGCTCATCTATCTTTTTACAAATAAAGACTAAAAAAGAAGACTAAAGACTTACAAAAGACTAAAAGCTTAGAAACATTGTGTCCATTCAACTCTTACATAGTGTGCAATGCACAGTGATTCATCAACTATGATCTCTGAAAAGCTAAGAAACTCCTATTTTGCTGTGTGCACACTCTAGCAGGGAACTATTGCTGCTGCTGCTGTTGTGATAGGATCTTAAAATGGTCTTCACTGGTTGAATTGTAAGTCTTTTTGCTTACAAACAATGATTCACAATGTGCTGACGCCTTGTTAAAATACAGCTGAAGAATTTTCCCTTGGCCTGTATTTGAGCCAGTGAATGTTAATGCAAACTAAAGGAATTACCAGGTCTTTGGAAATGATTCCTGTGGATGTTAGTTTAAGTCTTTGATTTCAAGAAGTGACACTGACTATTTCTAATTGCAAACACTAAGCAGGCATTTACCAAATCCCTAAAAAGTGAGGTTTTGGAGAACAGTGTGCAGAGTGGATGAATCAGTGGGTAAACCCTAAATTTTATCTGACAAAAAGGGAAAAAAAACTTAGAATTATGGTGCATTTACAGTACATAGAGGAGTAACAGCTTTCTCCAATAACTTTCATGTAAACAGACTGTATATAAAGGATGGACTAGCCGGTCTGAACAGTGAGGCCAGTGCAGAAGTGCCTCAAACCTGCAATTTTGTCTAACAGCCAGTAGGGAGCAACTCCTCTGGTTGTAAAAATAGTTTGCTCGTATAGGAGTCTATAAGAAAATGACTCTACTACTCACTTAATCTGTAGCTTTGGTAAAAATGTTCCGAGTCCATTTATTGTCTCAATCACTAGCTTGAAGTCTCCTTCAACGTAGCATGAAGCCCAGGTTGTAAATTATGGTCCCATTTAGGGTAAAATAGTCAATAAATCAGGGTATGATTTAACGTAATGCTACCTGGTCACTGACAGGTTGGTACCAGATCAGCATGAGGGGTGTCCCCAAGTACTCAATCAGATCCATCCACATCCAGTTTCAAAAGAGCAAGATGTCAACGGCCAAGCTTCATACTCAGTGTTTCTCAACATTTGTCCACAAAGCAATCAGTGACATCAAAGTGGCTATATTCATCTTTTTTCATACAGAATGCTTTATGTAAATGAGAAAGCTGCTGTCCGTACCCAGTGCAAAGCATTAGGCCTGGGATTTCTTCTGGGTGACACAGATTCCTGGCTTTTCTGTACAATAGCTGGGTTTCTACTCAGCTTTTTACAACCAGGTATGTCCATGAAAAAGACTTCAAACAGTAAAAGTAATAGCAGAAGGGATGGATAAAAAGAGAGACTATAAAGAGAGATGCATCCTCAGATTAAAATAATTCCATTCACAGTGCACCTAAAACTAAAACAAAGTACCCTCTGGAAGAAGAAAGGGGTCTATTACTTTTACAGTTGAACATTTCAAACATTTGGGACTGATACCAAAAGAAGGTCGAGTGAAGGGAAAAATCTGATTACTTACGTGCCCTTATGTACTGTATCTTTCCTAAAGTGAGTTTGTAACCTGGTTTCTCTGAGTAACCTGGTTATCAGAGTGAGGTACTATGCAGCAGTCAATGTAAAGGATTCCACATTTGTTCCGCATCAAGGCTCCTTAAACCCTAGGCTATTTTTTTTTTAAATTTCCACCAGAAAAAACATCCCCAAATTCAGTCGGTAACAGCTCCATAACTGTGAGGCCAAAATGAACAGCCTTGGGCTCCATGGATAAAAGACACAGAGGAGAATATTGTACAATAAGTCTCTTTGTCCCCAGCACCAGGCTATGTGAAGGTTGAAAAAGTCAGCAAAATGTGACATTTTTTATTTCTGTCTTATAAAAACTGACTGTATATTAGAGAAAAAACAACATCTGTGTAACAGTGGGTCAGTTAACATGGATGCTGTTGAACCTGCTCGAAAAATTCTCAACTGCAGCTCTGCTGAATGTGATTGAACAGAAATAAAGCACAAAAATACTTGTTACAACCCAGATCATGGGCTGCAACATGAAGTGGAGGCCAGAGTTTACCAAAATAACAGTTTTAAATAAATATCCTAAGTTAATATCTAGGGGACGCATAAGCAGAAACAGTGGTCTAGCTTACTGATCAACTATCAGCCTGTCAGACCTTAATTTTAAAAAGCCTCACTATGTCAACCTAGTCCTTAATGATATAAGGCAGGCGCAGGTAGCAGACCAGAGATATAATCCACGACGCAACCTCTATGCAAACATCTACCCGGGCTAAAGGACAAATACATAAATGCTTTAATTAAAGGGCAGCACAGTCACTAATCTGTAAGACTCAGTAAAGAGAGTTTGTTCAATCACAGCTAACACTTTAAGTCAACCTGAAGACCGAAGTTTAGACTCCACAAAGAGTTTAAAAGATCCCAGACGAGCCCCCATTAATGCTACCACCCACCTTGTTGTCTGCAACATAAAGTGGAGACCAACTCCAGAGTTTACTAAAATTATAGTTTTAATTCAGTAAATAACTACCTTAAGTTAATATCTAGGGGATACAATGCAAAGCAGAGGGTGGTGACCTTAAAAGACTCCCCAGACCTTTTATGGACTCCTCTTGAGGTGTGGACGATTAGGACAGTCCAGCCCATGTAGCACCTAAGAACTGCACTGCCACTGCAAGACCAGTGGGTCCAGATGGGTGTACGTTTTAGTTATAGAAGTACCTGGTAACCTCTTCATTGAATATGTTAATATGATGATATATATGAATGTTAATAGCAAATACAGCCTGGTGTCAGTACGGGAACATCCAGGGCAAAAAATGTTAATATGGCAACTTTATGTCCTTTCAAAGTTTTTGGGGATGACTCCCATGAATGATACCATTAAACTGTCTTTATTTTTAGGATAATGGGATTTCTGCTTCCAGCACAAACCAGTATGGACAACAGAGAGGAGAACTGACACAGGACCCGGAGTCATTTCAGGTTTTTCATCAGTTTTTAATAAAATAATGCATGCATGTGCCACAATCTTCAGCACCCCAGATATTGTGTTGTTTATTTTGCCAGATGACTTTACAATCCTAAAAGCAGTAATCTGATTAATGTCTCAGTGCAGGAATTACTGAACTGAGACGTTGTAAACATTACCTAGGGGTACAGGTAGTATACAGTGTGAGATGCAATCTAATCATTCTTCTTTGTTCTCTTGTTGACAATGAGAACAGAAAAATATGTAAATTGGAATAACTAAATTGTTATTTTGGGTGATGATGGAGAGCCGGTGGAGGAACAGTAAAGTGCAGACTGTGTTTGTCCCACTCCTTATGAGAAGTTGATGCAAGCATGAAAGGAAACAGACAGGGAAAAAGACATTCCCAAAGTCCAGATAGTTCAGTGAGACACATCAATACAAAAGAAGCCATAAAGCATCAGTGTGTGAATCATTTACACATTAGTGCTAATTTGTGTTAAATTCCCGTATGAATAAAGCGACATTGCTACCAGTTGAAAAATTAGGTTCTGCTGAAACTTCAAAAAGAAGATCAGTTCTTTCATGTTCTGTCTCTATGGGTGAATGTCAGGTATTTCCTGCTGTACTAGTCTTTCCGTCACCATACCAGAGCGGTAATCTTTCTGCCCACGCCAGTCTCTCCCTGGCTGTTGTACTGAGCATCCAGCCTCCCTCCCATCACCACCTTGACCTCCAGGATGTCCAGGAAAACTCAGATGAAAGTCTTTATCAACCACTTGCTGGCTCTGCTCCACTGCCAGCAGCGTCTACACTCCAGGGGATCCTGTGCTCCCTCTTATCTAAGATACTTCACATCGTAAACTTCCTCCAAGCTGCTACCTGAGTAAATATTGTTATTTACTCCCAGGTGATCTCTCCTGATTGAAATAGCATGTTGTATGACTGTCACCTAACAGGAATGACTGAGGGACTTTGCTAATTTGTGATTAAGTCCACAACTGCAAGAGTCTGGAATCAAGCCTTTGCCATGTTGTGGAGAAAACTGTCTTCATTCTAATGCCAGATGCTTGGTGCTTCACTTTTCTTTTAACTGGATCCAACAAACAGTATCATCAGGATTTTTCATGCATGTCAGTTTTAATCGCACCTTGCAGGACATAGTCCAACGTGACAGAGGCTACTTTAAAATTTGATCCAGATCTCCAAGCAAATCAGTTCCGTGTGTTTGTTTCTCAAATGTATGACTGATATTTGAATTGACGTGTGACTACTGTCTGCTGTCTCTGACTCTCCGTCTCTCCCTGAGCTTGCCCTTGCCCAAGGTCTGTTGGTATATCAGGCTGCAGAAGCCGTCAAGCTAATGCCCTCTATCAACACCTTATTATCAGACGCGGTCCATGCTCCCTGCAGCAGATGAGAACTATTCCAGTTGTGCCTAATGCCTGTGAGTGGAGGCTATCTACATGGCCAGACAGGCTTAACAGGGACAGGTAGCATTTAACACCCGGCCCACACAAACATTACATCCTGCTCTTTATGGCGACAGTATGCTGTCACATTACGAGCCAAAGAGCGGAGATTGGATCAAAAATTAAAGCCCTTTCAACCCCAGCAGATGGAGCTGAGGAAAAAAAAAGTGAGACACAGTGGGGGTTGCTGGGAAAATGACAAACACCAGTAAGCACTGGCAGGGAGTGTGCATGTATGTGTGTATGTGTGTGGATACTTTAGCTAGGGGGGTTAAATAGGGGATGTTGCTCACAGGCCACCCACCACCGCCTTGATTTTAATGCCAATAAAGATGCGACGGGCTTGAGCACACACAAAGCCAAGGTTAACACAGAGATGGAGAAGGCCGATACGGTCGCTCACACTCAGCTGAAAGGGAACCCTGATGACTTTTCATTTCCAATGTTCATCTTGTTATCAGTAATTGTTGAAGGATGGGGTGCTGCTAGTCGCAGCCTGAGCCTTTATAGTCTGAACGCATAAGCGCCACGCAAATTGATGCTCGAGGTTGGAGGTGGAGTGGGACAGCAGACGTGCGGGAAGATGTGCTGTCTTTTCACACCCTGGAGGACTGTCTGGGATGGGGGGGTGGGTAGGATGGAGGGGGTGGGACATAATTATGAAAATGGTCGCTACGTCATGCTCTCTTCAGCGTGACAGATAGACGTGCTGCCGCGGAGGAGCAGAGACAGAAATGAAGATAGTGGTAAGACGTGAGGGCACGTTTTGGAGACATGTGCTTCTGGACCTACACACACACACACACACACACACACACACACACACAGGCACACATGGCTGCACACACACATAAACAAGATCCTCAGAGCACTGCTGCTAGAAGGTGTGAACACAAGATAGGTAATGAAAAGAGTATCGATTTAAGAATTTACTCAACTGAAATTCTTGCATCTCCCAGCCTGCCCATTAATATCATTATTGCCGATGGGCCGCATGGCCAAATGCTGTTAGCATTAATCTCTAGTGATTTTACCCACCCAATCATTATTCATTATTAACAGGCTGGATTGAGTCAGTACGAGTGAGGAAAATCACCAAAACAGCTTTGTTCAGCTCTTATTCTGCTGTCTGGGCTCTGTGTAAATTTCTCTTAACAACTTTAATTCTAGCTTTAAGCACTTCTCTCTGCATCCGGTGTCACATCCTGCCGCAAGACAATGCTTTAAAGTAAAACTTCATTTGTGGCTCAATTTGTCAAATGCACTGAAGACAAATGAAAGAACTCACTGGTACTTTTAGCGGTTTGTGAAGCATCTGTGATGGAGTGAAGTGGGATTCAGTCGTGTTCAGAGCACACATGAGCAGATCGAATGTTAATGTTCGAACTGTACTGACTGCACAGAGTCACCGCCGACACTGAATCTGTGAGCTCCCTAACAGTGAGTTATTTTCTGGTTAAGAGATCAGCAGAAAACCACAAATAGCCAAATAAATTATCATCATTACAGAGTACAGAGATATTAATCTTAGAAACAGGTCTTGCATTTGCTTATTTTTGGCTTGGAATGGAAACGAACCATTTGAGTCTCCAACAGACTGGGACAGGACCACATTAATGGAATGAAATGCAGGTGATGCAAAATCATATTACACAGTATTTATTTAGAGCGTCACCCTCATACTCAGGCTTTTTGAAAACCTAATCAACAAATGTAACCCAAAACTGACTCAATCAACTTACTGATGTCAATAACTACAAGTACTTGAAACGATCTAATCAAAGCAAAGTTGAACTCAGCAAAGTGATTTTTACAACCAGGAGGATGTGGGTGTTTATGTGGTATGACAGTCAAGAGAATGGCAGCATACTAAAAAAAACAAAGGAGGAGTTTTTAAGTTGAGAAAAAATAAGCGCTTTATTGAAGCCACTGTTGGGAGGAGGAATGAAATGTTTTGACTTCAGTGCCTCGGAGGGCTTACATCAGAAGAAACACTGCGGCGGACACAGTGGTGGCTGCTGCTAACAGTGTTTTGGAGTGGGGGCAAACAAACTGAAAATTGGCAGTAATGCAGGAACACAAGACTTAATGTGAGTGTTACCACCTCGCGGTTGTATACCTCCATCAACTAGTCATGTTGCAATTTACATCTGTGTCTGTCCAATATATGAATTCAAGCCTTTGAAGTGTGTAGGTTCAGTGAGAGAAACAAAAGATGCTCCGTATGTGTTCACATGCTTGGCCAATATGGCTGACAGAACACAAAGCTGAAGCCAAGACAGTAGGTAGTGCGTCAAATATGGATCTTGGTGCAAAGAAGATATAAACTGTAATTCTTCTACCAAGCAGCTCAGAAGATCTACGCAACCAGCACAGTTTCAAGGTGGACACCTAAGATTTGTGTAACCAGTTCAGTATCTGACCAAATGTGAAATATAGTCACAATCTGTCCTTCTGTTCCTGAGTTATGGGCCAGAATAATGATTCTAAAAGGGTTTTTGCAGAACATTAGAATGTCACAGTTAGGCTGACCTTTTGGATATCAAATATCATCACTTCAGAATTTTATCCTATTTGCCATTTGTGTAAAATCCAGTCTTACTTAACAGATTAATACTTGAGTTATGGCAAAAAATGTGTTTGGTGAAGTTACAGTAACCTTCAACCAACAAAATCTAATCAGTTCATCCTTGAATCAATGTGAGCATTTGGGCCAAATTTGAAAAGATCCCCTTGTCCTGTTCTTCCTGCACAGGAGAATGGGGCAAGGGGATCTGTTTGGACGGACCCAGTGATGAAAACATGATGCCTCCAGCCACAACTAAACCAAGCAATTCTGGTTTCTAAACCTGACTTGAAAGCAAGTGAAAACTGAGAGCAAACACCAGTGGAAAACTAAACTCACTGTCCCTTGTTGTTCACAGGAAGTCAACCCCGGTCTTCTGAGTGCAAGCCCACTTGCTGATGTATGATGTTCCTCTCAAAAAGTAAATGAGAATTTAGTTTAGTTGTACAGGAACGTAACTGAGTGGAGACTGGGTTCTCTAATTCCCAGTGGGGTGTAGGATTAGGATGTGAAGCACTGCTAAGCTCAGTTCAAGCTTGTTAAAGTCTGAATTTGAGATGGGTATTTGAGAATTTGAGATGGTTTAATTGTCAACAATATTTGGTTTTGTAAAGACAAAAACTAAATTTCCTTTCGCTCCTGCAGCTGTGTCAACCTGAAACATGGTGGATCCACTTGAACTAGTCCTTCCTGCAGCACCAACAACTGACGGGCTGCAGAGCAGAGCGAGAGGTAATGGTGAGCGTTGAAGAGAGCCATCATTGGGAACTGTCCAATTACATGAGGTCAAAAAAGTATAAACAATACTGAGGCACTACCGATAAAAGTTTGAGTGTCTGAGGTACAGAGACCAGGAAAATCTAAAGATACCAATTATGGACTATTATGGAGGCACACAGTATGACTACGCAAATTTCATGTTATAATTTCACATTTTTTAAAATGTTACTTCTGGGTGGACAGTTACACAAGCTGCAAGGAATAGGCAGAAAGCAACAAATAGTCACTGCCAGTTTTCCCCAGGATTGCCCATAATTGTTACACAGAGAAAAAAACTGATGCCATCAAAACTATTTGACAGAGTTTTTGTTACAATAAATTCATAATAAATATTGAATTCTGGTCTCCTGGATGTGTACTATGTGAGATGTGTAGGTATACACCGATCAGGCAAAACATTATGACCACCTGCCTAATATTGTGTTGGTCCCCTTATGTGCTCAAAAATGCTCTGAACCATTGGGCATGGACCAGAGGACCTCTCAGGGTGTCCTGTGGGGTCTGGAACCAGGATGTTGGCAGTGGATCCTTTGGGTACTCTGTCTTGTGCAGTGGGGCCTCTGTCAATCCAACTTGTTCCACTGCATCCTGTTGATGCTTGATCAGAATGGGGTGTAGGAAGTTTGGAGGTCAAATCAACATGTTGGGTCATTGTCATGTTCCTCAACATGTTCCTGATTGGTTGATGTTGTTTCCATGTGGTGGGGTGCATTTCCCTGCAGAGGTAGGCCAGTGACATTTGGGATTTCCATTTTCATGAGGGA
Organism: Dascyllus trimaculatus; assembly: GCA_024666655.1. Taxonomy (NCBI): domain Eukaryota; kingdom Metazoa; phylum Chordata; class Actinopteri; family Pomacentridae; genus Dascyllus; species Dascyllus trimaculatus. The sequence continues at coordinate 5,512,076 of CM045445.1, read as the reverse complement.
GTGTGTTTGTTGTGGGACAATGTTTATTTGGGTGTCTGAGTCTGATCAACAAGGATGTTAAAATCCAAGGTTTTCCATCAGAACACCACATAGTACCAATATGATCAATGTTGTTCACTTCACCTGTCAGTGGTCAGAATGTGGCTGATCAGTGTATAACACTGCATTGTCTGCAGAGTTTTTAGCCATTTATTACCAAAATGATGTCAAATCAGCCAAATGAACCTAGAAATATAAGACACACTGGCTTATACTATATATATCCACAAGTACACATTTTCCACGACAGTGATTTCTCATCACCATGGTTAAAGATCAGATTTGCTGATGCAAAACATGCCTGCTACAAGATGTGTACAAGATATGTAATCATTTTGATGTGAACAGATTGGCTCTTTGGGCCAGTTTCCTGCGGTTTCGTCAACTCATCTCTTGCACAGATCCATCTGTACATGTCTTTTTACACAGAGTGTTTAAATGCTATCAGCAGAAGTGAAGAAGTGAGCTGAATCACAATGTGCCCTACCCCAGGTCTCAGCTGTGACAGCGGTAGCCATGTGAATGGAAGGGGAAAGGTCGTTCCGAGTGACAAACACACTGCAAAGGTCTCGATGATGGAAGTGCAGGTTAGAAAGAGCGGAAAGGTTTGTGTGTGTGTGTGTGAGAGTTTACAGTTTGTGTGTAAGGTGTGTGTAGGGGGAGCACAGATGTTTGACCTGTTAGCAAGAAAAAGTTGTGTTGTCATATCAAAAACTCCAGACCCCCAAATATAATTCAGTATCTGGAGATTCACTGTGCGTACTCTTCCACGTGCAGCATCTTCAAGTGTTACTATTATTATATTATTCTTTGATACATCACAGAGAGGATTTGATGTCATCTCTTCCACCCTTTGGAAATAGGAAAAAAGTAGCAAAAAATGCTTTTTACTTGTAATTCAGAGGCTCCTAGAGGTCAGGGATTTAATTCTATAGACGTCATCTGTTGTTAGAAGGTTACTTTTAGTCATTTATTTATATGATTTTTGAACTCTGAGCAAAAGTGACATGAAGGATGGCGATCCAAAAACACCAGAGAGGGTGTTTTCGGATCACCAAAGTGAAGTGATGCTTTAACAAAATTACAAAACTAGAACAACAAGAACTTTTTATCATAGAAGCTTTAAATATCTGACCTTCACTGTGTTTACTTTAGTCCTTTGCAGTATAAACTTATAGTTATTTGTTTACATGTTTTAATTATTATTTGCAGAACCTAAATCATGGGTCCAGTTTACTAAATGTTTGATGGATCTTTTACATCAAAAGAAGTCATGTAGAAACACTGTTAGCTTATTTACATGTGCCTCCTAGTATGCACATGTAACGCATGTGGGCTAGACGATTGACTGCGACTGCAACAGACGACGGTTCTTTTAAAGGAGCCTGGGTTGTGAATGAAAACAAGTGATTCAGTCGTGCAGTTAAGGTTGTATGTATTAGGAGAGTATTTACAATATGGACACAAAACAACCAAAGCACCATCCAGAAAATCAAGAATGGGTTACTCAAAATCAGCCAATGTCCAATAACAAAATGTTCAAACGTTCAAAATAAAGCTCTTGAAAAGAAACAAGTTCAGTCCTTGCAAACAGAAAAAGCTAAAATCCCAAAAGGTTTGTTCGGATCAGTAGGTGTGATACAGTTTGTTGTCCTACCAGGTCGTTGTCCTAGCTCGCCACTGGGTGTTGAGATGGGTTGCTCATTCCATGAGATAGGATTCAATGTTGGTCCAAAAAAAAAAAAAAAAAACCTGACCTAAAAGCCCAAAAACACACATCAGTATTTCATTCAAAACAACCAAGTCAGTCTCTAAATGCAATCACAATAAATTCAATGTGCATAACATACACCATAAATGTAAATGCATTATTTATTTAATTAATTAAACATCAATTAATTCTCAAATATTCAATTCAAGCAATTAATTGGTAATCAATAACTCAAAGTTACTATAGTAACCAAAACTGTAATCCTAGTACCTCAGTACTATGTTAATTTTCAAAGTCAAAATCAAAATTAAAATGCACTTTGTCATTCATATTCAAAACATCATTTAGAATATTCATACCAAAACATTCAAACTACTCAAGCAGAGTTCAGGATTCAGGTGTGTTGAGTGTTCAGAGTGTTCAACTGTTTCGCAATGTTCATTCAATTAAATACGTAGCTACGTTTAATTTAAATCAGTGAATGTCAATGCCGACCAACCCTCATCGCCGTTTTGGCGTCAATCAGAAAAGTGGGAAAAACTGTACAAAACAAGAATAATGCTCCAAATTACCGAGCGGGTGAATAACTTAAAATGCTGCCTGCAATTCGGCTTTCTTATTTTGATCAAAGATCATTATTTACCTTTGAAATGAGTAGTTATCACTTAGCCTCCATGCGCGGTCCGACAGGGAATCAGCGGTGATTATCAGGTGTGGTATTGAACGGTACAGGTTCAGTACAGGTTCTGCTGAAAACAGCGCTGCAGTGAGCGACCACACGGACATTTATGACATTAAACGATTTTAAACATGTCGGAAAACGGCTCACCAGTACGTGACGGTTGTGAGCGCAAGATTCAAACAACTCCAGTCAAAAGTTTGACACGCCAACTTGACCATGCCACGGCCACAGTGGAGACGGAGGAGGAAGTGAACTCTTTGACCCGCAACTTAAAGGAGGTCAGGAGGTGAGGGCGCACCGGAAGTGGGCCCGTGGAAAAAATGAATAACTCAATGCGGATTACACACTGCATCAATGGTGAATATATTTATATATTGTTTTAAATCTTTTTTGGGGAGTTTTTTTCATTTATATTGATGGAAAGAGACAAGGTGAAGGGGGTAGAGAGACCTGTAGCAAAGGGTCGTGAGCTGGACTCGAACTCACAATCGCTGCTGTCAGCCTGCGCCTACATGGTAATGCCCAAACTCAGTGGGCTATCCTGGCGGCCATATTTGTATATTCTAAACAGCTGAGTCAAAGGGGTCATATTTATGTGCAATAAGTGAATTGAAATCCAGGCTCATTTGTAAAGTAGACATCTGACATGGATACAGCACATTATTCTAACCTAATACAAAGAAGTAGGAAGTTTGAGATGTGATAATGTAAAATAAAATGTTGCTTCATTTTAAAAAATAAAGTTTTTGGTACAAAGTATGTATTTGACTGAACATAAAGTCTAAACTCGAAACTTTATTGATGTTCGTTGCCTTGAAATTTAGAATTTTCTGGGCTTTGTCTGTAATCTGTCAAATACTACAAAGAACCCACCCACATAAATGATAATTCAAGTTTATTTGTACCTGGCACATTACAGCCAGTTTCTCTGTTTACTTCTGCTCAGACTCAAAAACAAATATTTAAAATGATTCATGCATAAAACACCTTTCTGGAAAGGTTTTTGTTCAGATGTTCACCATTTTGTGTAACTCCTTTTTCCACGAATTTGTAACAGAGGTGCAGAGTACAAAGTTAGTGTGACCCACAGTGCCACAGGCTCCACAACAATGGAAATACTGTAGGTTGAAATAAACCAGAATTATCTCATAATAAAATAATAGCCCAAACAGGCAGAAAACTATCACAGTTCAGATTTGTGATCCCAAATGCACATCACAAGGTGGGATGGTGAAAAATCAAGCTTTACTTGCTGAAAGGTGATACAAGGTTACAAGAGAACAGGCAGGCAAACAGCAGGCAGCGGGAGAATCAAAGGCAAGGTCCAGGAAACAACAAAGAGAGAAGAGAGTAACAAAGCCGGAAAGCAACTGCTTGGAGAATCAGGGCTTTTTCACATTTACATTTTAAATGTAGCTTCCTCTGTTCATTTGGACATTCTGTTGACATGTTAGCTCACTTCTAGGTCACAGAAAATGGAGGTTTGGGAATCTCTTTGTGTAGGAACTCTGTTTGCAGTGTTCCATGCAGACAGGAATGATGGAGTTCTTGGGTCCTAGCGCCACAGTGTGCACTGTTAGCTCCTGTGTTTACACAAGTATATCCAGATGCACCCACAGCATGCTGAGTCGCAGGGGGTGTGTCATCTAGTGAATTTAGTGTGTCGTTTAATCTGAGCTAATTTTGCGCATGTGACAAAAATAACGCTGCTAGTGTTAGTCTTTCCAACGTTGCTTTTTGCATGTTTACACATAAATGTGCAGTCACTCCTCCATGATACTGAGGAACAGGAGCTTCAGAATCCGTCCAACACTGGAGCACTCGGATTCAATTTATTGTATTTCTTCAGCGACAAACTTGTTCCCCGGTAAGGTCTTTTGTAGTTCTGAGAGTGTTTTGAAAGCCGTTACAAGTTGTGTGATGGTGTTCCTTACACCTTGTTCTCTATTTCGAAATCCAGCCGGGGAGTTGTTTTCCTCCCGGAGATGGAAAGTGTGTGACTGCAGCTCATATGAGAGGACTGCAGTGCTCCAGGCCATGAGCAGCTACACAGAGCGCTGCGGCAGCAGATGTCAGCCAGGAAAGGAGACACTTAAACTGCCATGGCCTGTCAGAAATGAACAGCCCACAATGATGAATGATGATCGGGCCTGTACTCATAATATCATAAGCTTTGACATGATTGTGGTTGATTCTTTCAAAGCCAAATGTGATTTTTGTCTAGAGTCAATATATTTTCTTTGGGACCAACTTGCACTTAGAGGAATATGAACATGATGTGGATGAAATTGACTTTTTTTACATTTCAGGATCTGAATTATTACAAGGCCCAATTTGTAATAACCAGAGCTACAAACACACATCGCAGACAAAAAGACCCATTTCAACCAATGATGGCTGAAATATAGTTTAAGTTGAAGTGAATGTATGAGTCTATTGAGGCTGCCATACTTTCGCATAAACATGTTTTAGCCTCTCTAACAGAGAGAGAGAGGAGGTTGATCTGCTCTGCTGGGCTGTAAAAGCCCTCAAACCTTGCCTGATCTCTGACAATGGAATGTATTAATTAGTATAACAGCATCTGGGGCTTTGAATGTTTTCCAAAACTGTAGACTTTTGCCAGCTGATCATATGTGAGTTTTGTGTTTTCCTTTTGCCCTTGTCCTGCTTTTTGTTTGGAAATACATTTGGTTAAGGGTGTTCAGTGGTAACTGGACTTTTCTCCCATTAAGGTTGATAGGAGGCTCTGCCATAGAAGTTGTTCCAGCTTCATGTCTTGGATCTTCTGGGTAGAGCTGCAGTCATGTGAAAAAAAAGTGTTGGCAACCGTTGGCTTTTGACATACATGACAGCAAACAGGTCCTGTGTCCTGCTTGTTCTCTCTGCGGACGTCTCTGATCTGCAGCACCTGCTGTCCTGCCATCCCCACCCCAACCCCTCCTGATAGCCCCACCCCCCTCATCCCCACTCCCACCCCAACCGGTTGAGGCAGATGGCCGCCTTCCCTGAGCCTGGTTCTGTCGGAGGTTCCCGAAAGAACCAGGTTTTCTGTTTTCTGTTCTCTGTGTACGATTTATAAGGTCTGTACCTTTCTATGCTAAGCGCTGTGAGATGACATATGTTGTAAATCTGCATTATATAAATAAAATTGAATTGAATTGAACTGAATGCTCTTTGAAACAGTGCCTATAAATAAAGGTAATATACCCAAACACAGGCAAGAAGTAAGTACACCCCTTAAATGCTTCATATTATGCTCAGGTATTCCAGATTAGGAGTGGATGAATTTCAGCCTACTACTCCACACTGAACAGCTTTAACTGTGGGATGCTGGTAGGTTTCCCACAATAAACTGCTCTTACCCTTCCCGCCAGCATTTCTATTGGGTTAAGATCATTAAGAACATCTTTCTTTAGAATTTGTTGGTATAATTCATACTTCATTGTTCCATCAATAGCAAACTATTGCGGCACAGATGAAGTGAAAAAAGCCTAAACCATGATACTCATGATACTACCACCACCAGATGGCACAGGCTTCTTCCACCAGAATGTGGTGTTTTCCTTTCTCCTAACAAATTGCTTGCCATTTGAACCAGAAAGTTTTATTTTGGTCTCATCTGTCCACAAGACATTAACCAGTAGCCTCCTGGTTTTTCCACGTGACCTTTGTCAAACTGTGGAGCTCTTTAGGGAGATCAGTGGCTTTCTTCTTGTAACCCTCCCGTGCACACCCTTGTTGTTCAGTGTTCTCCTGAGGTTGCACTCATGAACATTAACATCCATCAATGTGAAAGAGGGCTTCAGGATCTAAGAAGTTATCCTGGATTTGTTATAAATATAATATTAATATATAAAATTGTGTTTGCTTTTTTTCTACTTTTAGGACCTGCGTGAAAATTTTGTACTTTTTCTGATTTATCGTGCAAGAGCATAACGTTACCAAATTAAGTCTCCAAGGAAACCAAAATTTCATCACGGGATCTTCAGGTAACTCTTGCAACTGTAGGTGTCACATTCTACCTGCTTGGGAAGTGTGTCAGTAAAAAGCCTTTGCTGTTGAAAAAGAAATTCAGAGCAGTTTCGCAATGTACCAATGAACATACAGACAAAGAACAGGGATTCTGGAATCAAGTACTGTGGATGAGCCCAAAGCAAGGCACCACATGTTAGCATCCTATTCAGATACTCGAACCACTTCAGCCGGTTCCTTTTATTGTGAAGGAGCAGCAACTCTATTCTCTCCAGATGGAACTCACATCCCAAAAACTTGTCTGATGGAAGATCACACATCTTATTGTAAATGAACAGAATAGCAATAGTGGTATATGCAAGTTCTTGACAGTGTCATTTTACACCGATTCAAATGACATTAAATGTTTATGTTGAGTCCATTGCTTCTGCTTGCATACTTTTAATACACACACACACACACACATATATATATATATATGTATATGATGCCACCGTTTTGCCCAGTTTCCCGCTGCATTCAATGGCTCAAGAGAAAGACGGGTACTTGTTCCCCCTAAGCTATATTTGTCTGTCATGTCATATTTCTTATGTACTGACAAACAGGCTGACAAACCATCACGTGTCAGTAGCCCCTGAACATCTGTCCACTAAAGCATGCATTGAATTTGCCTCCTTCACTGACCAAAAAACTCAGAAAGCAACTCAATAGTTGCGTCACAAAATGTATTTCTGGTCTGCTCATATGTTCTGCACCATGCAGGCCACTGCCTTTTTCTAAATCACATCTAATCCTACTTCTCATTGCTCCTGTCTTATCTTCATGTTTTGTTAGTTTTAACTTATGTAGCTTATGTCTTGTTTTCTCCTAATGCCTTTTAGGTTTTATGTAAAGCACTTTGAATTGTGTAGCTGTTGAAAGGTGCTATACAAATCGATGTGCGTTGGCTATATGTTGAACATACCATTGGCTGTTTATCGAATCCGAGACCTTGCCTACCCATTAAAGTGGCTGATGAAAGGACTCACAAGTCATCACCACCTTACCCCTGAGCAACACAACTTCAACTGCTGCTCAGCTTTGCGTGTGTGGAAGTCAAGAATGCCTGTGGGCGTCTCAAGGGTTGTGGAGATGCTTGCTCAAGCACAATGATGTGCTCACAGAACTCATGCCTCATGTCGGTGCTGTATCCTACACAATGTTTGTGTGCAGAACAAAGAGGTTTTCTTCCAGACTTGTCTCGGTTCTGGATTTGTCTCTTTCCAGCATTTGTGTTTCTGCATTTCTCCCTTTTCCTTCTATTGCTTGTTTGTTCCCTGTTCTTCCTCTCTGTGTTGGTGTATGTTTGTCTTGTGTCGTTCCTGCTACCAACTCCCCTGTGCACCTGAAATTCATCAACCAGTCACGCTCCTGCAGCGTTTGGACGGTTGCTCTTCACTCACCAGATCGATCCGTCTGCTTACGCGGTAACAATGCCATAGACAACTGTAATTCCAACAAATGCTGAATTGTGCTATTAGACACTTAAACGAAGTCTCTGCCTCTGTTTGCCTCAGACTCTCTGTCACCTCGTGTTACCTGTCTTTCAGCCTCGCCTGGATCACTAGTCGCCTGCAACCCACTACCAGCCCATCAGCCACACTCTTCTCTCAACAGCATGCTCTGCTCCTTCCACCCATTGCCTGCCTGCAAGCCACTTATAGTTCCATCAGCAACTCCAGAGGATATGAAATGGGGGATGTAAAATAGGCAGAACGTGCAAGAAAACCCTCAAACATCTGCAGCTATAGAAATTTTTGCATACAATTGTGGTCAAAACTTTCAGCAGGCTGAGGTCACACTGGTGGACAATTATGCAAAACACCTGCAGGGAGTTATTTCTGCTAAAGGAGGAAATACTAGTCTCTGAGACCAAGGCTGTACTTACTTTTACCACAGAAGAATATATCATCTATTGATAATGTTTGTTGAATAACTGCTTAAAACTTGCTTAGAGTGATGTACTTGAACGCAATCTCAAGGAAGACTTGCTTTTTTAAAGAACATCAAATGCCCACTTGTTCAAATAAGTCAAAGCTGACAATTTCCATGGGAGGTAGATAAGTCTGTGTCGGAGAAAGTAACTTGATAAATGTATGTGTGCACTCTTCTTTCTCAGTTAGGAACTTTTTTATTCTGCAGTTCACTCCTTAGCGGGTAATTCTTATGTTTGATAAATGCAGGCCCAGGTTATATCTCAACAATCACGATGTACTGTAAATGTATTAAGAGTCACCTCCATTCTCTGTCCCATTTTCATGAATGCAATATTTCAGGAACACTTGTGTTAGAAGAATTGTGCTTATGTTAAGAATTATTCTTATTAGGTAATCATTGAGTGACTGTCAGGACTTTAAAGTCTACATGTCATCAACCATGAATCACCATAAAACATTCTAAGCTGTATGTACTCACAGTAAAGAACACAGAGAACTGACCCATTAAGATTGTGTAAGTGACACTTATCTTATGCTGATTCTTGTACTGATTGTTTACCAAATAAAAGAGCCAAGGACAGAAGGACTACCAGAGAGCTGGAATGCTGTAGCGATGCATACTGCAGAGCTGTAGTGTCCGTTCTCTCCTTGTGCGCAAGTAAAAGACCTGATCTCGTGAGGGCTGTCTTCCTTCCTGTGCTGTGTATTTTCAGGTTTTAAACCTAACAACTTGGAACAACAACTTTGCAGCCATGACAGTAGACAATAAAGTCCCTATTAGCTTTGCTGGCCAAACATAAGAGCGTGTAACAGTTGTTTCTCTCAGTGAACCAACAAACTTAAAAATCTTTGCTCCATATATTATGAGTCTGGACATACTTGAATGTAAACTGGCCCTTGACTGGCTGGTGGAGGCTGGTTCATTACTACTGTTTTTCATCTGCATGCAACAGTTTCTGGCAGTGCTATCCCCTGCAGGTGAAAAAGAAACCCTCGGATTTTACAGCTTTGGCCACAGTCAGGCTTTTGGACCAGATGCAGCTGCATCTTAGATGTTAAGCACACAGTATTGATTTGAATCGCTGAATCATTACACCACTAAAAGGTGCCAACAATAAAAGGCTGCTTGACTGAAACAATCACCTGCAGTTTATCCTTTCAGTGAATAATACTGCATTTGCACTGTCTAATGAAGAGATTATGAAGCATTGTGTAATCAGTATATCGAGTGGCTCTCCTGGTGCTGTCCTCTGTGAAGGAAGTTTTAGTGTTATACAGTAAAGTACACTACTAGCATTGACGGCAATCTTCACCACTTGACTGACTCAGCTGATGAAAAAATATCATTGAATGTTGTTTCTTTTATGATAGTACGTTCACACACTGGATTTACTGCTTGCTAACAGTGGAGAGGTAACATTCACACATAACCACACATAACCATAATGGCATTTTCCCCACCTGAGACGATATGGACTCCATTTCATCTCTATTCACGTCCACTTTGGTGTCATAGCAGACCCATTAAATCCCATTTAGTGAAGAAAGTCAACTTTTTTTTTACTGCTGCCTACATCAAAGGGAAAACTACCTTTATCTTTGACCTAGTTTGTTGCTGTAATTTGCCTCCTGCGAACACCAGCCCTCCAACTTCAGCCGAGCTTTATTTGTGCATTAAGGCAAGCTTTCGACCTACAGCAATGAGTTTGTTGCCCTAGAATACTATATTTCCTCCATCTAAAATCATTACGCTTGACATTTGTTTACTTATAAACCATGCAGCTTTCAGCCAAAGCTCCCAGAGCTGCTAGAAAAGGATTCTACCCATCTGAAATAGTGACTTCAACTTCGTTGCCCTTTAGCATATAACACACTCTATGAACCTAGTCTTTTGAAATAAGCCCTCTTTTGAGCTGCGCCACATTTATCTGGCATTAAAACTGAGCGATTTACAAGCACAACAGTGTTGTTAACACTTGACTTTTGGTGGGTTGCTCTTTTGGATGAAAATGCTATGCTGTCAGAAACATTACGATGTACACATACAACAAGCTTCTCCAGCGGCAATCATGAATTACTTTTGGCAGGAATACAGAAAAGCAAGCATAGAGGGGATGGCAGGGCTCACTGATGTATTTTGATGCTCGTGTATGTGAGAGATACTATAATATCAGGCCTCCGAATTAAGAATTCCTGTAAGTCAGTAAGAATTTGTGCACTTTCTGTTCTGCCCTTCACACCACGAGTTTGTAGATCAGTTCATGAATAGAAAGCAGCTCATTTTTGATGTGGCTCTTTCTTCTAAATGGCCCTCAAATCCAGCACTTCACTTTCTCCCCAGTGAATAAGAATCTATTTCTCTGCTCTTCTCTCTTTCTCTCTTTATCGCTTTCAGCGTCTTCATCCCCCACCCCTCTCTCCCTGATCTCAAACTTGAAATGGAGTGTGTACTTGTGTGTGTGTGTTTGTGCATGCACGTGTGTTACAACCTCTCTCCCACTTTGACACAGTGGTGTGACAGGCCATGTCACATGGTGGACAAGGGGTGGATGGGAGCTCGCCAACACACGATAAAGCCTGTCAATCTCCCAGGCAATGTTACCAGCCATCAGCTGCCTCTTGTGTGGCCTGCTAACACACTCACACACACACACACACACATGGCAGCAGACAGGAACACACAAAGCCTGACTTAACCCCACATCACCCCAACTTGTTTTTCTTAGCCTGCAGGCCTCCTCACGCAAGACTTGGAGGTTTAAGAAAGTTGTCTCCCTGAACACACATAGCTGACACCTTCTCTGCTACATGTCTTTTTTTTCATACTCTCTTCTTTCACTTAAATGATCATTCTGACCCAGCAACAAGCAACAAACAGGCCCAGTGGAAAGCAGTGTACAATCTGCGAGGCTGCAACACTGTGAAACTGTGAAATAGAACTTGGCAATGCAGGAAAAAATCCCAAATAATCTGTGCTAATGTTGGTAAAATCTGACCACTTGCTGTGTAGAAATGCAACTATTTTATTTGACTAGTAAGCTGGGAATTTCACTGCTGTCCCCCACTGTATTAAAAATCAGCGAGTAGCCAATAAATGCAGCGGACATTCTTACCCGACTGAAGAAAGAGTTTGAAGTTATGCTGCATATTCAATTCTGTTTTTATCTCGCTTCTTTACATTTTTTATTCTCTTTATATTCTGCAACCCTTAGACACTATGGAGCACATTAGATTAAAATAATCTATAACAGCCCTAATACCTTATGTGCACATGCGATGTGCTCTTCAGGACCAGCCTCAGTAAGGGATTTTTTCCATTAATCCAGTTTCGAGTTAACTCATCTGTTCAGGTAAACATGGTTCACATGACACAAACATAAAGCAAACAGAAGTCAGATTTTTCATAATCAGCTTACTGTAAACCAAGACTGCAGCAGAGTTATGTATCAGCATCCATCCACACTCTGTTAATGAAAACACAATGCAACAGAGTGACGCTCTAACACACTGCGCAGCTACTTTAATAATTCATTCAGTCACAACGAGCACACAAGCCCAGTGGCAACGCGGGACACAACAAACTTTAACGACAGTTTTAAAGAAAAAAACGACTCGCTAGATTGTTTTAATTCTCTTTGTTCTCTATTCTTTTATTTCGTCTCTGCAGCTCTGAAGAAATTACGGCCAGGACCTAAAGTTGTCCTCCAAAAGTGACATTTGCAGCGTGTTCAACTGTTTAAAAAGTCCCTATCTTCTTCTTGCTGTGGCAGTCTGTCTTCCTCGTGTTATCTGGCCGACTGAAATGTTCAAACATTGAACGTCTTGGCTCAGTTTGCTAACTTCCACCGGACCAGTCATGTTTGTCACCAAGTGAATTGGCCAACCAAATTCTGATTTACATTTTCCCTGCTACTTTATATATAGATAGATATTAAATGTGTTACATTGACGTGGTACATTCTAATCAGTCATTTAATCAGTGATCACCAGTGTGGCTGATTTTCCCTCTGATGTAAACTCCTCTAGTTAAAATGTTCCTCTGAATCACACACACTGTTTGCTGCTACCTTAATGCCTCACACACAGACTGATCAGTGGGTGTATTCATAGTGTTTGACGCTTGTGGATTGCTTGTTCTTGATTTTTTTTTTGAAGTAATGTCAATACCTAAAACATGTTGCTACATTTAGAGATTCCAGGGATGTACTGGATTTTTTCCATCAGGTGAAACAACAGGTGGGCATCTGAAAGGGTTGACATGGGGCAGCTGTGGCTCAGGTGGTGCAACAAGTTGTCCATCAATTGGCAGTTTGATCCCCAGCCCCCCCACCTGCTTAAGTGTGGTCCCGCCACATACTGAGGCACGACGCTGAACTCCAACTTGCACCTTGCACAGCAGTCACTAGTGTGTGTGTGTGTGTGTGTGTGTGTGCACGTACACCTGTGTGTGAATGGGTAAATCACTTTGAAGAACTTTGCTAAGGTTAGAAAGGCTATATAAATGCAACCTATTGGAACAACAGTGCAACAGTGGAACTTGATTTGCAGCATATGAAGGACTGGACGTGAGTAATCAAGTACTGTACAGTGTACACAAGGTAGTGACCGATTATCGACCAGACCGATTACTGAGGCAGATATTTGACATTTTTGTGATTGTTGGTATTGTTATTGTTATTGACCAGTTATCACATAATAAATTAAATGTGCTACTTTGGCTCTGATGCAGCTGTCTCTCTAACTCTCTCTCAAGGTCAAGGTCAAGGTAAACTTTATTATCCCCGAGGGGCAATTTGTTCTACAGCCAGCAGTATCACATGGACAACAATCAACAATAAATACAATAAATAGTAAATTAAAGACAATGGCAACAACATTGCAAAGAGTTATTCAGCAGAACAATGGATGCTGGAACCAAAGAATTCCTCATCCTATTGGTCCTACATTTAGGAACACTGTATCTGCAACCTGATGGAAGCAACCTGAACTCATCATACAGGGGATGACTGGGATCATCAAGGACTGACCGGGCCTTCTTCAGAGTCCGCCTCTGGTACATCACAGTCAGGTCATTGAGTGTGGTGCCAGCAATTTAGTGATGCCCTCTTCCTGTCTCTACAGTCACTCTGTGGGAGCAAAGGAATGTTGGATAGTTTTAGAGGGCTTGAAGCAAGTGCAGGACAAAAAGCCCCAGTGATTACATGGAGAAGTTACCCAGCTAGTTTGAAAAAAGGTCACTGATGAAATGAATGTGGTCCATGTCGGGAAAATTATTGAGAAGAGGAAATATTTGTGCTTCGTGATTGCTTCTGCTTTTTTCTTTATGTAGGAAAACAAGGCTTTTCTTTCTGTGGCCATGGTGAAACCAACTTATGCAGCCATCGGGAGAACTTTTTAGAACTTGGTGGACATTTATCAGTAGTTTGATCCCTTTCTCTATAGCTACAGAACTCCCTTAAATGCTGCCTATCTCTCTCTCTTTCCACACAAAATACGATGAAGTAACAACCAGAATCACTGAAGAGCAGAAGCAGTCAAATTGTACACAGTTAAGGCTGATGAGGCATGTGATGGTCATGTTTCTCAGCCTGCTGTTTGTGTGCTTTGTGCCACTGGTAATGGCTTAGTGAAAGAGCACTTTCTTGACCTTTCTAGCCCCGGTTCTTGTGATGCTGTGTCAGTGTCAGGTGTAACTGAACATGTGCTTGTATCCTTTGGGTTGAATGACATAGTTTATGTGGCTCAAGCATATGATAGAGGTGTTGTGACAAGGGGGAAAGTTAGACATGTTCAAGCTTACATCTGTGACAAACAAAAGCAATCTATGTTCACCACTAAGCCCATGAGCCAAATTTGGTATTGTGCCACACTTGTCTGGCTGTATCAAAGGCAACTGGGTTTTTTTTTAAACTTTGGAGACTGCATTAGTATATTGTCTCTTCAGTCTTTCCTTTATAAATCACCAGAGATTTACTGACATACAGAAACAAATGAGCAGAGACAGGAGTGAACCTGCCCAACTATCCAAGATGGGCGTGTTCTCTGACTTCAGTCAAGGTTTTGTTTAAAAACTCAATGTGCCTGGAAGGAATTTCAACATCTGTGCAGCTAGACTGCAGTTCCAACTTTCAAGGTTTCCCAGTGTCTATATGACAGTGATGTTCAGAACGGCTGTGGCTCAGGTGATAGAGCGGGTTGTCCACTGATCGCAAGGCTGGCGGTTCGATCCCTGGCCTGTCCACATGCTAAAGTGTCCTTGGGCAAGACACTGAACCCAAAGTTGCTCCTGATGACAGGCAGGCACCAAGCATGGAAGTCTGTCACCACTGGTGTGTGAATGTGTGTGAATGGGTGAATGCGAAACGCATTGTAAAGCGCTTTGAGTACCACTAAAGTAGAAAGGCGCTATATAAGTGCAGACTATTTAACTATATTGTCCACTAAAAGGCTGCAGAAATCCTTGCATAAGCAACATTCTGCACAGTTGGAAACACAGAAATCAAAGTAGAGTGAGGAAATGGCAGAGGCCCTAAAAGGAAACAAAAGAAATGATCGAGTGCATCAGTATCACAGAGAACCTGACTAGTCCCAGCACAGTCAACAAAGGATGGCTGACTCTACAGTTCAGTCTTCCTTGGGCACCAGGGCTCTTTTTGCCACAGAGGATGATCTGAAACAAACTTTTTTGCCTTTATTCGATAAGGACAGTGCTCAGAGACAAGCAATGAGGGAAACAGAGTAAGGGAGTGACATGCAGCAAATGGTCCAACCAGCTGTGAATCAAACCAGGGATCCACTGCTCAGGGTGTTTGTGCACATACAATATGTACCCTGACAACACCGCCTTAGGGTTACACAACCAAATCCTTTTTATGTGTGTCTGAACCCTATAATAAATAAAAAAAAATATATATAACTAAACACCAGATTTTTGGATGTAGTGGTTGAGCCTATGAATCACATTAGTGCAGACCACCAGTGGAGGACTTCCTCGGTGAAGATTCCCTGTGTGTTGCATCACTTTGCAACATCAAAATAAAAAATACGAAGAGAAAATCGTGGCAAGGGAGTTCCTTGCAAAGAAAAAAGAAGAAAGAACAATTCCTGGCATGTGTAGTGTACAAATTGCTTGACCCAGACATGTTCTCAAGCTTGAGTGCAGTCTATCAAGCTGGTTTAATGGTACCTGTTAGTAGCAGCAGTTGCGAGGGATCATTCAGTGCACGGCGTCGTCTACATACAATGGGCCTCACACAACCGGCATTTCTTTTAATAGAAAAGGACTGCTTCAGCACTATTGATCCTGACTTGCTCATTGACCACTTTTCCCAAGCTAAAGCCAAGGAGGCATACCCTCAAAGAAGGAAGAAAGAAGAGCAACAAATAGGATAATTTGTCACCGTCCTCCTGTTTGACTTCTGCTTTTAATTCAGAGGACAAACAGGGTGATGTTGACAAAACAAAAAAAACGGAGTAAAAAGAAGATATGGAAATCTGAAAATTAACAGAAAATCTGGTAAAAACATCTGGTTGCATTTTAAGACAACAATAAAGGAGCAAAGAGCGGTGACAGACGGCTGCACAGGCAAACAAACAAAGATAACAGGATGGAAGCAGAACATGAAGAGCAAGGAGAAGGGAGGGAGAGAGGGGGAGGAGGGGAGCAATGCCACCTAGGAGAAAGAAAACCTCCATGTAGGGAGAGAAAAGCAGAAAGGACAGATCCAGAGATGATCTGTGCTCGTCTTGCAGTGGATAAACTGTGCCATCATGGTATTAGCAGGGTTAGTGCAATAGGTGTGTGTGTTGTAAGAATGCTGGTAAGGGTAACCATAAGTGTCATAGAGACTGAAGTAAACTCCAGTTATTGCCAGAACAGAATAGTGAGTAGTGCATAAATTAACAGTAAGATAAATGGTAAATGGTCTGCACTTACATAGCGCCTTTCTACCTTTATGGTACTCAAAGTGCTTTACAGTGTTTTCCCATTCATCCGTTCACACACACACATTCACACACCAATGGTGACAGAGTTGCCATGCAAAGTGCCTGTCTGCCATTGGGAGCAACATTGGGGTTCAGTGCCTTACCCAAGGACACTTCAGCATGCGGAGGGGCCGGGGATTGAACCACCAACCTTGCAATCAGTGGACAACCCGCTCTAGGTTTTAGACACACACTCTTTTTCTGTTAAAAACAGGAAATTCTTCAATAAAAGCAAGAAATAACACATCCACCAACTTAAAAGGGGAACACATCCTACATATGTGGGTGGTCAGTGCTGCTGCGTTATCCATGCTTCATTATGTTGGCTCATGTTAGTGTGTCTCAGGTTTTTAGCTGCAGTTACAGTTTGCAGATGTTCCTGAAGCACCTGACATGCAGGCTACCAGTAGACACCATCTGGGCAGCTAGCCACCCCCCTAACAACCAACCTCCTCTACAGAGACATTTAGAGTCTGTAACTGAGACATTCTTGTAACAGACTTTCATACCTGCATCCAAAAAACACTACCTGGTCATGATGCAACAAATGGAGCTTCGTGTTAGTTCAGTCCTCCCTATTAGCTTGCCTTATAACTGAAGCAGTGGTCATTCATTCTGCCTACTCTGTGCTCGCCACATCGCTGCTAACCCTAACCCTCATGATCGCCAGCCTCCTCCTCGTTATAAGAAAGATCTGCACATGTATAGATATGCTGCCTATTCAGACTGTTCCATTCTGTATTATTTCAAACATTGTTAATATCAGCCTCAGGGGGTTGTGATCTGGGGGACTGTCTGCGTCATGCTTGCGCAGATGGTTCCAAAGCATCACTCGAGCAGAGTCACTGCCCAACACAACATGCATGTCAGTCTGAAATGAATGGTTAAAATCTGATGAAGTGTCCTGTCTGAAATGAGAGAGCAAAAAATGTACATTCATTTGTGAGGAGAACCAACAGAGAACTGGGCAGATGCTGTGGTGCAACCCTGTCTCCACTAATCATGTTCCTGTACAACTAAACTACACTCTCAGTTATGTTTTGATAGAATGGAACATGCTCTGCAGGATTACGTTTGTTCCTAACATATCTTCTCAATTAACTTTTGCTGCCTTTTTAGCTAACCAAACATGTAACAGATGGGGAGCTAAGTGTCATCCTGTAACCCTGAAAATGGAGGTGAACAGGGTTGTATTTTAACCCAAACCGTGACATTTTGTAATATCAAAGGGGATGTTTACCTCACCTTTACCAGCAGTTTAGTGCCCAAAGTTAACCAGAGCGCAAATGAAAATGAAAAGCAAAAAACAGGAAACAAAATTTTTTATTTTTTTAAGAAATATTTTCTGGAGGGGAGTTTTTTTTTATTTTTATTTTAATGATAGGGAGAGAGACAGAGTGAAAGGGGGTATAGAGAGAGAGACATGCAGCAAAGGGTCGTGAGCCGGACTCAAACTCACGACCGCTGCTGGCAACCTGCACCTATATGGTAACGGCCTAACTCAGTGAGCTATATATGGTGGCCCAATAAAACAAAATTTAAGTGAAAGACTGATGCTCCTTCGTCCTCTCATACCTGATTATGTGAACTGAACATCTGTCCGACCACATCACAGCTGAGAAAATGTTTATTTCAAATGAGAAGATTGCAGAGAAGATTTTCACACAGCAAATTTGATTAAACTTATAATATGCAGTAATTTTGTTTTGCTTTGTCACTGACCTCTCCGATTCAGTTTGCTGACTTCACTGCTTTTTCTCCAATTATGCTGCTGTTACATTTGTTGTCATAGCATTTGCCATTACCTTGCAGCAGTCAGTGAATGCTCACCACAAGTCGCATCGGCCTACTTTAACGTAGTTTCATGTTGAAAGTGAAGCACCCGGCCACAACACCACTTTCCTTGATGGCTGAAATTTTTCCAGAGGTGACCTGAAACTGAGTTAGCATGATTCTCCTGTGAAGGTCAGAAGTTTTGAATTTGGGGGGGTAAGTGAACAAATTAATGCACTTCCTCTCCTCTATAACTACCAGTGAAATGCCTTCAGGCAGTGGGGCAGCCGGCAGAAGCAGACACGGCGTTGAGTGTGAAGTCTAAGGTTTGCTGAGAAAGAGTAGGCTCACTCTGTCAGCCTTCCCTGCATAAATAAAGGTTAAAACTTGCAAACTGTTTTTTTTCTTTCCCTCTCGTTGCCCTCTCTCTGCTCTTGCACCTTTATGCCTTCCTCCTTCTGTGCTTAAAGACAGCAGTGCGCCCATTAACATTTAACTATAAGCAGTTAATGATGCTGTCCTCCTGTAAGTTTAATCTTCTGCTTGTTTCATGGGTGTATCATCGTACGGCTGGTCTGCAATGCAATAGACAGAAAATACCCACACACACACACACACACACACACACACACACACACAAAAGCACACCGTTTTGACAAGAGTCCTATTAAACAGGCTTGTGAAATTATCTCTGGACCCTCCCTGTCCTGCTTTCAGCCCGCTTCCATTCACTGAATCTTCACAAATGAGAAGGGTGGCAAGTGAGAGTGCAGTTTATGTCTACACTTAGTCTTAATTCATTAAGTCTGCGAATGCACTGTGAATGTCACTCACTGCGCTATAGTTGTCCATGTAATTGGGACAAATAAAGCAATCCGGAATCTCGAACCACACACTCATGGGCACGCACGAGTGTGGGCTCCCCGCTGACAGACATTCAAGGCCGTTTAATATTCGCAGAGGAAAACAGACAACAAGGACGACAGCGAGAGACAATAAGAGACAGAGGGGAAGTGGGAGACGAAGACAAGAGGGAGGCAAAAACACAGAAACAAAAGCTCTGTAAAGGCTGAAGCTTGTGTGTGTGTGTGTGCTTTTGTGTCCAGGCTTCTCCTCCTTGACAAGTGACGGCAGAAGAATTTGCAAAAGTCTGACAACATTTCCTGGCTGTGACGGTACCTACTGACACCAGGCATTCACCCCTCCAGGGAGTCTGACACGGAGCAGAAACACTTTCACCAATTAGAGACCCTCCTACCTACCAGTCAACACACACGTACGCACTAAACCCCCTGTTCTCACCTCCTACTTCATCCTCGTCCCTCCAACACTCTGAACTGTCACACTGCACCCGTTGTCAATCGGTGAAATGCTGCCTAAATGGGAGAAAACTACTTTGCAATTTCAACTGGGAATATTATAGTGTTGAATTGCAGCAGTGTAATTATCACCACTTTCTCAGTAATACTGTTAGTGGCAAGAGGAATTGTGTGTCATGAACGTTTTCATGAATATGGGTATTGACAGTGGTCCATTGAATTTTAAATCTTGCATTCAGAATTTCACTGTCAGTCCATAATTGTCACCAGCACAATACACTTCATAACAAGCTGTTAGACACATACAGTAGAACTAACTGAAGTAGCAGAAGTCACATGGAAATATTCACAAGTCTTGTGTACCTCCACACTGCAATCAAGCATAATCCTATGTGTAAATGTACTTTATGTACTGGCAATAGTTGTACATGGATGAGGTACGCATCCTTTACTTACTATTTTCATTTATACCTGCTTCATATTTCAACTTCTACATATTTTAGATGGCATGTTTCTAAATGAGACATCACAAAATGTTCCACAATAAAAGATTAAACCAAAGGCAAGGCGAGCGGTATTAATATTAAACGTAAGTAACAATAAATGAAATTTTAAAAACACTAATCAAAGTCTAAGGAGACAGGCTCTGACCTGCTTTTTAGAAGTATCCACAGTGTTCACAGAGCAGCAGAGGGTTCCAGAGTTTAGGTGCCACCACTTCAAAGGCACGGTCTTTAGTTTCGAGTCTGGATTGAGGAATAAGTGACTCTGGGACCCGGTGGTGACACAAGGTTGATGCAGACATCCAATGCAGAGCTCTAAAAGCAATCACAAGAATGAATTCTGAATGTGATGGGGCGCCATTGCAAAACGACCAGGAAGGGAGCTACTTGAGACCTCTTTGAAGACCCAATCAAGAGCTCAGCAGCCGCATTCTGGACCATTTGCAAACGATCCAGGCAGGATTTATCCATCTCAGCAGGGCACACGGTAGACCCGAGCTTAGCAATATTCCCCTGCTGGAAAAAAGCAGGGAAGAATCCCATCTGCCATGTGGTCCAGAGTGAAGGCCTGGTCAGCAGTGACACCAAGATTTCTGGCGGAGGATTTTACAGAAGAAGAAAATGAACCAAAGCTTTGCTGCTCTGAAGGGACCAGAAGGCTGACATGGGCTTAAAAATCAGCTTTAGATTAGGAAAGCACTAGCAATGATTACATATTATGGCTGTTATGGAGTATTCGCATGGTGTAAATGGTGTGACCTGAACAGGTATTGCTTTACTCATCAAACTCATCAAAAGTAGGCTTTGATTTTATGAAAGGAGGGAAAGGAAACCTAATGTATTCCTCATGAGGTTAGTGCTAAACATGTGCCTGTGCCCCTGGCATATGCCCATGACGGCAAAACCAACCGCGCATTTTCTCCTTCTGATTTGTGTCTTTATCTTTCCTCTGTTGGTTCTCTGTCTGTTTAAATAAGCAGACATCTTATGAAACAATTTTCAAAACTTTCTCCTCACCTACCATCCTCAGTAAATTACAGGAGTGAGAAACTATTTCTGTCTGCGCTTCAGGGTCTTTAATAGCAGTTGATATCTGCTGTCTTGTCAGCCTTTTGTCATACCATTGTTTCCTTTGTCGCTCCCAGTAATCCACATCAAAAAAAGAAAGCCCTCCAAGCATTGTGTCATTACTCTGCCTGTCATGCACTGCTTCGGAATCCGTTTTATTCCTCAGTGTCGCTCATTCGTACCATCCGTCGCTTTGCAAAATTGGACACTTCAATCCATTAGGCTGTTTACAAGTACACACAAGTTTTCTGTTTGCTTTAGTCAAAGCGGTGCCATAAATTGAATATACTTGTCTCCTTCAAACAGAAGAGGGTGTTGACAAAATTGTCAACGAAATCTTTGTGAAACGAGATCTTATAAAGACACCAATCAATGCTCCCCATTGATTCTTCAAAGAGGAGGGGGCAGTGTTTGATGGGGCTGCAGACAGTGAATGCTGGCAGAGGAGGAGATTTGATGGGATAACTGCGACTCGGGTCATATTCATTTCGTGATAACAAGGTAGACACATGATTTAGATAGATAAATGCTCTGCAATGTGAATGTGTGTGCATATATTTATACACACACACACACGTGCGCTGCCTTATCTGAATTATGTGTGCACGTGTTCCTGCTCGGTATCGACTGCGAGCGCCTGCTGCCTCTTGTCCAACCGTGTGCTCTTTGCAGTCACTGTCAACAGCGCAGTTCAACCAAACAGCAGTGTCCAATTCTCTCTCCTGCAGCTTCAGGGTGGCTGTTACACCGTTTCTCCCCGTAATCTTGGCCACACTTTCATTCTCCGGCGTTCCCCTCATCTCCTCATCTCCTCCCATCCCGTGTTTCTCTCCATAGGGTTTGTGACAGCTGTAAAACCTCGTATCAAGGTGCTGACCCACGATGTGCTGCCCCGTCCTCCCCCTTTCTCCTCCCCTTCATCTCTCCCTCCCTCCCTGATTCTCCCCTTCGACACTTTGTTGAAGTCTGCCCCCCCCCCGCCTCTTCTTTTCCTTCTCAGCTCCATTGGCCCGCTCTGCCACTGCAACGTAGCTATCTGCAGCCGATGCTGTGGAGCTGATAACAGTCTCTTTTATCTGTCGCTTAGCAGCACAAAGGGACCTGGGCATTGATCAAATGCCAGCAGACTGATGGCTGCTCAACAGGCTGCTTTTTACACCCGCGACACTGCCTGGGGGATGGAGTGAGGAAGGGGGGAGGATTCAACACTGACTAAAAATACAAGGCCTAAACTGACAGCCAGATTCTATGGTAACAGAGTAAAACAGCACAAAGAATTTACTAGTTTTGTGAGCCCTCTCTGCAATGTGAGCCAAAGACAAAAAAAAACACTGGCTGGCCTAGCTGATGGTAACAACTGATGCTGGCCCATTTAAAAGTAGTTTTGCTTTTGATTTCATGCTAAAACCACAAGTCTATCATACATAGTGAGGCTGGCCCATTTACTTACAACCTGTCCGCTCACCTCTATTGTGGCTGATTATTAATGAATCTGGCTTGAAATTTAAGTGTTGAACAATTTGTTGGACAAAATAATGCTGTCCATGTTGCTGAGAAGCAGCTCCATAGCATGATGCTGCTGCCACCATGCTTCACCTTGGGATGTTAGTGGCCAAGTGATAGTCTAACACACAGGTGTCAAACTCCGGTCCTTGAGGGCCACTGTCCTGCTTGATTTAGGTGTTTCCCTCTTCCGACACACCTGATTCAAATGATCAGCTCATCATCAAGCTCTGCAGAAGCCTGATAACAATCCTGATGATCCTGATGATCTGATCCTGCCATTTCTGCCACACATTCTATGCAGATTGTTCTTCCCCTTCCAGTATTGACGTGTTACCATTTTCAAATGACCCTTTTCTATGGGACACAACCTTCGAGCAGCAGCCTATGAGGATTGGAATCATGTAATAAGCCATTCCTCCATTACAAGAGTGCTGGGGCAGCATTGCTGTATCCTGGGCTAAAGACTGCCCCAGATGATTGTAACTGGTTTAAAGAAATACAGACACAATCCAGAGTTTTTTTCCTCCTATTGCAAAAACATAATGAGGTAGAGCCAGACTATATCTCCAGCACTGACTGGATAAGTGTGGCTATGTGAGACTCGCCAGGTGATGAGCAGTGCCTGGCATTCAACAAATACAAATTCAATTATCTTCCATCCATCATTTTTTTTCAAATAAATCCTCGGTTTACCTCATTGTTCCCATCCCTGAAAAGGAAGGGAATGTTTAGCGAATCAAACTGAGAAGCAACAATACTGTGTCGCTAGCACAAAACCTGTTTTGTTGAAGCTGTCCATGCTCAGTCATTTTTACTGCATGGCACAAACATTAGTTCGGCAACTGATGTGTGGACCTAAAAACATGAAATTCACCACAAATTTCTGTTTCAACTACAAGTTGGTTCGTGGCATTTCCAAAATCGTCCCATCTTCAGACACCAGAGCATTGCACAAGTTCAATAAAAATATCACTTTTAAGTTATTAAAGCCGACACTGACATCTCAATACCTCTCTGTTATCTTGTCTAGATAATCCTTTTCACAGCTCTAACTATTATTAGAGGGTGTTGCCTGTTCATTCATGTGTGTTACATTCTGAGAACACAATATTAAAATCCGGTTAGACAATAGCACATTAGTCCCTTTTGGGATTTACATGAAATTGTGAACTTTTGCGAAGCCACATGCCAGCTCTCTGAACAAAGCCAGAGATGCGGGAGATCCCTGCAGCAGTCTCAGCTAAGAATAGAGACACATAATGACATTTTAATTTTGTGCTGTTAACAAACCCGCTGCTTCTCTTCCCCTAATTTTTTTTTTTTGTGTGAACTGCCAAAACCCTCCGCATCAGTGCTTTCAGAACAAAACAGAGGGTGTCAAACAGGAAACAGTGAGAGTGGCATTATTCTTAGACACCACTGTGACAGAGGCCACCTTTGGATTGTTTTGAGGCTGATGCTCAAGAAGATTTATGCCAGCATTTAATTATGGCGGAACAGTCATGAGTCATTGGCTTGTTTCTTTGTATTATTTATTTATTTTGTGAAAGAGGAAGCCTTGATTACTCGTTGACACTTATCTGGTGTTTTTGAAGTAATGAACAGAATTCGGTCATTTCGCTCAAACACTTGAAGTCAGGCAGATGGTTTCAGTTTTATCTGCTCAGGTTCGGAGATATCAGTCTCTCAGTTTTCTGCTGCCACCCGAGCACAAAAGGGGCTGAAATTGAATCAAATGGACTTTTTCGAAGCTTTCAGCAACACAAATAAAATCCTATTCACCTCAGTCGGAGTGGCAGCAGATGTAGATAACAGGAAACCATTGTATTCAACGCTAAAACTCTGGACATTCAGATACCCCAAGGCTTAAGTGTAAATGTGTTCTATGTGATTGTAGTCTGGGTTTCATACTTTAAAACGTCATTTCTCAATATGTTTATATTAACAGCAGATGCCATGACTACATGTAATGTGAAAAGGGCTGTGTATAGTTACAAATCCACAAAGAACTGTCACCTGACTCTGCAGTTCCCCTCATGTCAGCAGGACATTTAGCATCTTTCAGCTCATTGCTCTGGTTTAACATTCTGTAACTTCACTGTTTCAGTTTGAACAGCATTGTTTGCAGTCAGAGCAGGTAGCCGTTTTCAGTGAGACAGCTAGAAAACCCCAGTGTATGCTACTTTCAAACAACAGGCAGACCGCATTAGCAACTCGCTGGTTACAGTGGAGCATTTAGCAGCTAAAGTGCCAAATGTTTGCTTCTGGAGACAGAGCTAAAGGCAGAGTCACTGGTAGACATATATTTGTCAGATTGATGAATGCAGATGTTGTCCTGTGTCAACTTTATACACTTCACACCAATACAGCCTCGGTTCTTGGTGTCATTGGTTCCACAAGATGTTGGAGACCTACCTTCTTCTGCAGAGCTCCCTTTACTGGAGTCACACCTGGCAACTGCCGAGGCCCCAGAAGTCCAGTGAATTCAAGAAACCAGTCTGAGATGACTTTTGCTCTGTGACATGGTGCATGATGCTAAAAGTAGCAATTAGAGACAGGTAAATTGTGGCGCACATAGTCAGCAAAAAGGCTATTGCATCAAACTATGATTCATTGCTATTAAGGGGCTAAAAGTGAGCCAAGAAAACCAATCTGCATACAACTACATCTGCACCACCACCACCAGCCTGGACTGCTGACACAAAGTATGTCAGGTCCATGATTCATATTGTTGACCCCAAGTTCTGCCATCTGTAGCCATAGTAGGAACTGAGATTCATCAGACCAGACTGTGTTTTTTCAGTCATCAGTTTTGATGAACCTGTGGGACACGACCTGGTGCTCGATTTTGTAGTTGTTTGAGTTACCGTAGACTTTCCGTCAGCTCAAACTTGTCTGGCCAGTCTCCTTTGACCCGTCTCATCAACAATTCCAAATAAACTCTACATACTCATGAGAAAAACTCAAACCAGCCCACCTGACACCATCAATCACGCCATGGTCAAAGTCAAAAAAGTTTGATGAGAACACCAACTGAAGCTTCTGACCTGTATCGGCATGATTTTATGCTTCACTCTGCCATCATGTGATTGACTGATCAGATAATTGCTTGAATGAGCAGGTGTGCACTTGTTCCTAAGAAGTTTATCCTGTCTTTGGTGTTGGCACTCCGGTGCGTTTAGATGCATATTTCATGCATCCCGAAAGTAACTCACTCATACATTGACTCATTTATTAACTCTCACAGTCCCTCTGCTTCAAGAAAAACTCATCTTTCTCATGCATTCTAATGGAACTACAGCACTGGTGCCAACACAGAGGATGCTAACAAAGAAAGGTCATCTTAAGTCATGACACACGGAAACACCTTCTGGCAAGATGCTGCACTGGCTGATCATTTATGTATCAACACTTGCTCCAGGTGGATTACTTCATCATGATTCTGATGAGCTTTTAAATAGGATAGATTTTAAGATTTTACCGATTACTTTAAAGACCCTTCATGGCTTCCTTGCTAATTACATCTCCGACCTCCTATTACCCTGCCCACTTTGACATCAGCAGGGGACTTTGGTCTGTTTCAGGGGCTCTGCTAAAAAGGAGAGAAATAGTTAGCAGTCAGGGCTCTGGAACAGTATGCCAGAAGAAATCAGGTAGGCTGAGGAGGTGATCTCTTTTGAGCCTCAAGTCTTAAAGCATGCTTTCATCCAAGAGAATCTCCTGATTTTACTAGAGTTCTAATTTCCTTTGAACTGTCTCGTATAGGGATGGGAATCGAAAACCGGTTTTTGTTGAGAACCGGTTCCCAGTGTTTCAGTTCCTTGTAATCATTTGGTAATTTTGCAAATGGTTCGCTTATCGATTCCAGTGAGTGCGAACGATGTCACCACGCACGTTACGTAGCGACATCATTCACCAGTGCAGTCAGCAGAAAACATGGCACCCAGGCAGCACAAACGCTTGAAAGTTTGGTTACATTTCATTAGAAAGGATGACAACAGGGCTTCTAGACTTCTAAACTAAACAAAGCTGATACTAATCGACCTTTTTGTTCTCCTTTTTTCCCAAATGAGAATCGATGAGAGAATCGATAAAGAACCGAATCATTAAGCAGAATCGAAAATGGAATTGGAATTGTAAAAATCTTATCAATTCCCATCCCTAGTCTCCTATGTGTTGTTTTTACCTCTCCTAATACTAGTAAGTTTTTATACACCATGCTGTGTTTTTATCTGCCTTTTAAACCTGGTGATTGTATGACTTGTCTTATTTTACTGCCTTGTGAACCATGTTCCACACTGGCACCGTGACAAATTCATAGTGCCATTACTTTTTATAGGTTTTTAAGGAACTATATTGACACTCCATTAATGCCATTATTTACAACTGTTTATGACAAAATGTGAACAAGAACATAACATGAAAGACTATACGTTGAATGGTCTGCATTAAGCAGAAGAATTAACATTAAATAAACACAGTGCCATCCAGTTTTCTTTTGATTTGTGCCCTGATTGGCAGGACACAAACCTGAGCTAGTATCTTTTGACAGTCTGCTGTACACATACTCACATAGCCATTACATGTATTTCTACCTTGATGTATTGCCATGCCTATAGTCACACAACAGCTGTTGTTTTTCTTGCTGTCTCTGTCCATCATTCATCGGTGAACGTGGTGATAATTCACACATGCATGCAGGCGTTCACACAAACATGCACTCAGACACCCTGTATGTATGCCGACATGTGTCCTGCAATGCTTGCTCTGACATGAATCAAAACTTGCCAATATGCGTTTAAGCAGGGGTCAGTGGGTCGATGGAAGCTTAAAAAATGGCCTCAATTGATCTGGTATTGTCCTGACACTCCCCCCTTTTCACCCCGAATGCTCTTTCATCCCCCACTGGTCTCTTTTCAACGTATATCCATCCATCTTTGATTTCCCTTTCCCCTTTTCCTCAAAAATGACAATGCTGCTCATTTCTCATGCCATCATTGACGCCGCTGTAAATCTGAGCTCAGAGAAGATTGGAAAAAAACTTGTCTCAGCTGATTTATGAAACCTCCCTAACTATTGATACAAAATGCAAAATCCAATGTGGAAGGTAGCCTGGTGACATTTGTCAGAGTCTTGCAGTGGATACAGTCTGCATGCGGTTTCCAGTCAAAGAAAAATAGGCCATCTCTGCTGTTTGTGAGGCTGGAACTGAGCCTCTCCTTTGAAATAATGTTGTTAATTTACCAAAGGCTCTTCTATTCAAGGAGAATAGGAGCTGTGACAGTAAAAATACGACCTCAGAATACAAGTTTGCATTGCTGATGGTTGACATCTCTTAAGGAGTACACATAAGTTAGTTAGCTTCATAGCTTGCTTGTATCTTGACCATTTAGAGATGATGAGGTAGATGCAAACAGTACCAGAAAAATTGCTTTCATGGACGCCACCCCCTCACTCCTCTCCTTCTGTCTTTTCAGAAGTGAAATGTAAAAATAACATAAGGAGATGTGTACCCACTTGCCTTTTAGAGTATTCAGCTATTTCTGCTAATTCCAGAATATTGCAGCCACTTCAGCCCGCTGCTGTTCCCCTGCCACAAGTGGCTCTTATGGGCTTTTTCACAGAAATTCAAGGAGGGTGTTCTGGGTTTTCTGCATCACACAGGTGCAGAGACAAAGAGCAATTATTCCAACCTTTTCACAAAAAGCCAGGTTGAGACGTGGGTTGTGGAAACAGGGTGTGTAATTTTCTGCCCTCCCAAATAAAGAATGCATATCAAACCATCAGGAGCTTCAGGCCCAATGAGGACACAAGTGTGGGTTCAGTGGATGCCTCATTTCCAGATACAGTTGCTCGTGAGTATCTATTTCTGTATAGTCAGTGGAATATACGGCGTAAAGCTATCACTGGGATGAATTAAATTTTGGATTGTACATTTATTTCCCTTGGCAGATAGGAGATGAACAATTCAGGGTCAAATGCAAACACAAGATTGGAAGTCTTCACTTCTCTGGAGTAAGTAAAGAGTGAAGGAAACATGTTAGAGTTTTAAATTATTCACCACCACTTCAGCTATTGACATATCCATATAAGTATGTTGTTAACATTACTGGACATATTCCAGAATACTCTAGCCTCTACAGCATGTTTTTTATAGACATGCAGTCACTTCAGAAAGTATTCAGACCACTTCTCTCTTTGCAAGCTATTATGTTATGGATTTTATTTCCACACACATCTGTTTTGGGGTATTTTACCCTGTTCTTCCAAACAGATCCTCTACCTTGTCTTGGCTGCTTCAGGTCATTGTTTGGCTGGAAGCACAACTGCAGTCCTGGTCTCAGGCTGCTGTGCTCTGGAGAGGGTTTTCTTCAAGGTCCCTCTCTGTACTTGGCTGCATCCATCCTTCCCTGTATTCTGACCAGTTTCACCGTCACTGCTGCAAACAAGCACTTCCACAGCATGATGCTGCCACCACCATGCTTCAGCGTAGAGGTGGCCTCAGACAGACGATGAGTAGTGCTTGACATTCTTTCCAAAGAGTAAGAAATTTTAAATGTTGTTTAGCAAAATTCATGTGAGCTAAACAACCCTAGGCACAGGTCTGGTGGTTCCAC
Organism: Dascyllus trimaculatus; assembly: GCA_024666655.1. NCBI lineage: Eukaryota > Metazoa > Chordata > Actinopteri > Pomacentridae > Dascyllus > Dascyllus trimaculatus. The sequence goes on along the minus strand of CM045445.1, from coordinate 5,482,924 downwards.
ACTTCCTCCATGTAACCCCTGTATTGTCCTGGGATCATTTCTGACCCCAAATGAAATGTTTTGCCATCAATTTTTTTTTTCATCAAATAATCCCAAAATAATGAGGTTTGTTTGATACTACGCTCTTCATGATTAAAATAAATTTGAAGTAATTTGATTGAATTATGTTGTTTAATTGAACCTATTAACTTGTATTTATACTATATACTTTAAGTAACAGTCAAACCAGGTGGGGTCACTTTGACCCCAGAGGACAAAAGGTGTGTGGCAATCAGGAGGACATTACGAGGGTAAATTGAAATGGTGGTATACTGAGGTGCTTTCTGGGAAACTGTCTCATGCTCTTGTCCTGATCTAAGGCTGGCCACGGTTCCATGGTGTGGGCCTCCACAGAGAGGCTATGTGCACAGATGTGAGCCCTCTAAGCTCTAAGCCAATCAATATGCATGCAGAAAATGAAGAGGCTGGAATACTCTCTAAAATTACTGAATTATTTGCATTTGACATGCAACAAATACGGTAGTGGATCAATCACAACATCAAAACCAGACTTCATACCTAAATGATGGAAGTTCACGACCATAAACACTGAGTAAAGGCACCAGATTTGGTTCTACACTTGGAACAGCAGTGATAGTTTGTCTTGAACTTACTGGACTCTGGAGCAGATGAGCCCTACGAAGAATCTTAACTTATTTCTTTAGACTTTTATGCACATGTTGATGGACTGTAGATTGTGACAACAGTAAGAATAAGGTTTGAAATAATAATACTGAAAGGTCATAGCTTGAATTTAAATAGGATTTGCATGTAGTATGAAATACTGAATGGGTTTCAAAACATAACAATGGAGAAACCATGAGCAGTTGGGCATGATGAAAAATGAAGATGGAAAAACCTGTCAACTACTTTTTACAAGGCTTGTAAAAACTATAACAAAACAAGGCCTCGAAACTTTTTTTTCCACAGCTGTGTTGTTTCGGCATTAAAAAAAGGAAAAGACTCCTCTCTCCCTGGACTTGTTGTAGGCAGCGGGATAAGAAAGTGAAAAAATTACTGTGACACTTGTAGCTCTGCACCATTGTATCAACTAAATAACTAATCTGCATCTGCCTGCTGATTTCAACAAAGCTGAATTCCAGACACCCCCGAATAGGGCTGGTGGAGGGGGGGTGGATGGGAGATGTCTTGCCTTGCAATCAGTCCCCAGCAGCACATGGAGAGCTGCTGTAATTAAGGAGCAGCGTCCCCCATGAATCCTATCCGTGAAGCAGGACTTTAATTCCCCACTAATTGAGGCCAACGCGGGGAGGACGGAGGGAGGGTGAGGTATTTGAGTCTCCTGCCGGGTGGACCGACCACTGAGTTAGATGATTAGCTGAGGTGTAGCAAAGGTAACAAGGAAACTAGACCTCGCCAGCACAGCCAGACACACCTGCCCACCTCTCCCTGCTTCCCCTCTCGCATCCCACTGCTCTACAAGGGAAACCCGACCCAAATGGAAAGCAACTTTCCCATCTGAGCTCCACTTTTATGGGAGCAGTTTTCCCTGTATGTGGGAGGAAGGTGGGGGAGGGGAAGGCAGGCGGTTAGATTGATTGGCTTCATTTGGATTCGTATCTATTGCGGATGTGATTGCCGTCGACAGAAGTTCATACAACCCCAGAGAGAACAAAAGAGAGGTGGAGGTATATTTAGAGAAGGCTCCAGGCTGCTACAAGTGTTACGTCTAATAAAGGGAATCATTTGTAAAACGAGATTTATTTATTCATCGCGCGCATATTGCAGTTGCACGGACGTTTGTCAGAGAGCTTTTCCGGTTTCGCGCTTGTCACATTTTCACCATTTAAGTTCACTGTAAACAAACTGCTGAAGGTGGGGCGAGGTAAGCCGTCAAATGCGCTGACTGCGGCTTCAGGTGACAGTTGTTTTGTATCTGTAATGGTGCCGTTCGCTGTTTTGGCTGCATGCAATGCCTCTTCCACTTTCATGTGTATAGTTCACCAGAGGCACTGGGTAAAAAGCACTGAGGAAGTGGCTGTGAGGCACATTGTCACTGAAATCTGTCAGACTCCTCTCTCTCACTCCATCTCTGTCTGTCTCTCTTTCTCTTTCGCTCTGCCTGTATATATATAAAAATCTCTCCATTTCAGAGCTGCTTCTGACAACCATAGACGCTTCAGCGGGCGGAGATTTACTTGCAATTGTCACTATTGTCTCAGAGAAAGTTATGATTTATTCCTATGCAACTTTGCCGTCTGCACAGACATGAAATCATGCACGCTTGCACACACAACAAAAGGACGCTCATGCACACACACACACACACACACATGCAGTGTTAACTGCTGTAAATAGCTTCTAGTTGTGCCGTTTGGAACGTCGCAAAAGACCTCCACCAATACCGCTCTTTACCGATTTAAAGACGCAAGCTTTACTGTACACCACACAGAATGCACAATACAAGCAACTGTTCTGGCACCTCTTTATGCCAATTTTCTGAAGCTTTCTGTGGATGTTGAAGTCTTTCCTGATTTGAAGGACACATCAGACGCCCTACAAAGAATGCAGCTGAGTATTTAAACACTGTGGAGCTGACATGGGATGAGACACAGCAGCAATTTAACTTTGTCCAAACTTGCCTGTTGTTTGTGGTATACTATTTTAGCTCAACTTTTGAGGTGTTCTCAAGTTATTCTGATCCATTAAACTGATCGGGGCTGCCAAAGAAAAACTTCAGGCAGCAGCAATGGGAGGATTTGTCCTTTCAGAAAGACTCAATTCATCTAGAAATGGTCTCTATTTAGTTGAAATAGCAGCGACTAAAGCAAATCTCCCTCTGAATGTAATGTTTTGTTCAAGGGCCTTTCACTTTCATCACACAATCTGTTCAATCTCATAAAGGCCTCAATAAGATGAAAGTCCTGATGTGGAGGCTCTTCATCTTCTATGTGTGCCACTCAAAACAACAGAACATACAGTGAGAGGTCAAGTGACGGAGAGTGCTGCTAGCTGGTGGTGGGAAGAAGAGTCATTAGGTATGAAGATGTCGGAAACTAAAATGTGTGTCTGAAAATAATGCATCTTCTGTAATGCGACCCCTGCTGTGTCCTTGTTTGAAGCACTAGCATGGCTTTGATTTATCGAGGTTTGTAACCTTGGCCAATTACCTGAAAACACACTCTCCTAGCTGTTTTTCCACAGTGAAGGAGAACGCTTCAGCCCCCCCGCCTCCACTGCCCACCCTTCCTTTACACTTTTGTTGCTTGCCTTGCACAAAAAAGTAATAGTTAATTGGTAATAGTTCTGACCTTGTTTCTTTCCGTCTGATGATGTTTCCCCCTGATTATTTGTAATTCAGCTTTGCCCTCAACGTGCTGGAGAGTACTTCATTTACTCTAGGAAATCACTGGTGGTCTAAAAATCAAGCCTGGCTTGTTTTCGCCTATTCATCTTTTTATCCGCAAGGGGCAAAAATGAAGGATGGCCTCAGAGATTCAGCTGGCATTCCGGACCAAAAGGTCTGAAAAATTGATAGGTTTGGAATTTACATATCTGTTGTGCAATTGTATTCCCCGTGGCCAGCTTGAGCGCACAGTTCATCAATAAAATATGACTGTCTGAGCAGCAAATATTGAAATGATGCCTGTCGAAATGAAGTTTGGGAATGTGCATATAGTAACGGCGTGTTTAACTAGGTGGCAGAGGTCAGACAAGTCAATGCTTTTGTTTGAGATACAAGGAAGTCAAGGGAAGACTATTTGCATAGCTCTGCCATCGAGGTGTGAGAGAGTATGATTTATTTTGCAGTTGTTGTTCTTTGTTTATGTTGTTGTTTGCAATTTGCATTTAAAATGTGGAGAGAGGGGAAGACACAAAGTACTTTGCTTTGGAATTACTGAGTGGGCACTGCCCTCTGGTGGTCAGGGAAGGTACTGATCAGTGTTACATCCCCGACAAACATTCCATTTGCAGCTCTTTCAAACAGAACAGGCGATCATTTCAAAGGCAGTCTTTGTATACATGTGTACATATCTGTGAGCCTTTACTGTATACGGCTCTCTTTCTCTAAACACACACACACACACACACACACACACATAAGATGATGGCACAGAAAGCAATGCATCTCCAGGGAGGAGGAAGAGGAAAAGGAGGAGGAGGTGGGACAAGCATCATCTCCACTGAGAACGAAATGGATGAGCTGTGCATTGATTAATTCACATACAAACACAACAGGAGCAAATCTGAACAGGGCAAGGACACAAAAGGAGCACAGTCCGTTTGCAGCTGCTCGGATGCTGTTTCCTCAAGGTCGCAGGGTTAACAGGCAGGTGGGCACTGCTGCAGCTGGTGCCTACAGGGCCCCGAGGATCCTAATCAATTCTTACATTTCAGGGGAAAATGATGAGAAACCGGCCGCTCAAAGGAAGATAGATGAGAGAGAGTTGCAGCAAACACACAGATCAATAATATTCATAGCCTCAAGGAGAAAATACGTTAAGTAAAAGCTTTTTACTCAATGGATCTGAGCGGGGATGCTCAGAAAAGCACCTCTATGCTCCAGAGAAAGCGAGCAAGGGAATCAGCTTGTATGAGCAAAAAACTAAGAAAACGTCCACTCTCAAGGTTTTATGTGTTCAGGGAGGATGAGAGAAAAATGCTCAGTAATGCTACTTAGTATATCATATGGTCGACACAGTCCCAAAAAAAAGCGAACAGATGGACTATATTTCGTAAGAGTGGTGCTCGAGCAAGCACAGCGAATGAGTGCTGCCTCTGCTGCAGTATGACAAACAGGGATAGTGCAGTGTGTTTAGTGCAAACTGCTCAAGTAATCATTGATTCTTCATCAAGCCGGGTCACAGGAGACCGAGTTTTACCTTTAAATTGATAAGCTCCAGAAGATTCTCAAAAGAAGGAGGCACTTCTTTTTAAAAGTGAATTTGAAGACTTGCACAGATGCCAGTTGCGGCTGATTCCCGCATGACACCCACTGCAGACAGACAGCACACAGCAGGTGGGGTTATAAAGTGATTTGGGTGCTCCAAAAGCCAAACACTACAAACTTAGCAGAGTTTACAAAAGCATAAGCGAGGGTAATGAGATGAAAGGAGGCGAGCGAGAGGTGAGACGGTGATGAGGGGTTAGAGGAATCTATGTGGAGAAGCGTGGGGAGGGAGGAAGGGAGTGTTGAGGTGAGGTGAAAATGTAAAAACAAAAACAGGAGATGGATAGAGGAGGAGACTAATGAGAAGCAGGCTGGGAGTGTGTGACGGGCAAGGATCGGGGCGAGAGTTCACCAGAGCCGAGGAGGTTTAGTTAGGCCCGAGTGAGATATCCACGGGTCTTTACCCAACTCTTAAATCATCCAGCGTGACAGAGACACAAAGGCTTGGCTTGACGCGGAGCTGCCAGTCGTCTTTGAGCTCTTAATCACGGAGATCTACGAGGGGCAGATCTCTTAGCGTTGGAGGAGACGCCTGGCAGCAACAAATGAGCCCCACACTGCGACTCCCACGCAACCGCACACCTCTAAACCCCTGCCAATGCCGTGATCCACCTGCAATCACCCTGCAGCAAATACCAGGCGCTCCCCTGTGCAGGCAGCCACATTGTCTGTGTGTATGTGTGTGTGTGTGTGTGTGTGTGTGTGTGAGAGAGAGAGAGAGAGGGATGAGAGAAAGCCAAAGGGGGGAAAAAATGAAGAAAGTGGTAACAGTCTGTGGCTGCTATCTTTTTGTATGTGTGGGCACGCGCTCGGTGAACTCTGCCTGATACAGAGGTACTGATGGGAGAGGTGGCGTTGAAATATGACAGCTCTCACTTGTTGTGAAGCCTGCCCTCGGAGTAAGCCCTGCAAGAAATAGAGAGATCGCTCTCACTTTCTCTCAATCCACACAATCACACACACACACACACACACACTAAGATGGAACTCTGTTAAGATGTGATTAGGCTGACTGTCAGTTGTGAGGGGTCCGATCAAGGTTCACTGCACGCCAAGAGCACACAAACGACGGTCTTAGCCGGCCTGCCTGACAGTCTGCTAGCAGAGGAATGTCGGAGCTGGAAATAACAGCCGGCCCTGACTTACAGCTGGACCGACAACGACTGGTGCTTTGCCAGCTGGAAGAAAAAAGATGGACCTTGAGAGCATGTTGAAAACAGGAAAGAAATACCTGCATCGATCAGCCTGGGTAAGGAAAGTATTAAGAGAGACAGGCCTATTTTGGAGTTGACAGACCAGGGCATCTACTTTGGCTCAGTGTGCACATTGTGAACCAGCTTTCCAAAAAGGTTGAGCTGCTGCACTTATATAGCTTTGAACAAGGTTTCTCATAGAGGCAGGCTGTTACGGCAGAAAACAGAGGTGATGAATTTTAAACGAGGCTGCAGCCGTGCTAGTAGCTCTGAGAGGCTGTACTACGACACAGCAGCGCTTTCTAAATGCTAATATTAGCATGCTATAATGCTCAGAGCGACAATGCTAATATGCTGATGCTCAGCAGGTGTATTGTTTACTATGTTCACCATTGTAGCTTAGCATATTAGCATGCTAACATTTGCTAAGTAGCACTGCTGGAATGTTGTTACAAAGACTTGCTCATAAACCAAAGTACTGATTTTTTAAAACACAATAATGTTGCCATAATTACAGTTTGTAATAACAATATTAATAAACTCATAAATAAAAGTAATAAAAGTTGCCGCCTTATAAAATGCTCAGCACACCTTACAAAACATCAGGCATAATGAGACAACGATTAAGCAACAAGATGACGATAAGAGTGAAAATGATGTGTTAGTTAATCTAAACAAACGTGTTGTGAGTTGTGATTCGACATGCTGACAGATGTATAGTGGTAGTCAGCTCCAGAGACGTGGTGCAAAGCAGCTGGAGGCTCTGGCATCCGGCTCAGTCTAAAATGTGTAAGGAAGGAGAGAGTCTGAAAAAGAACTGTAGAATTATCTTCCATGCGATCGCCAAAGTTATCATAATCCCTGTTATTTTACTGAAACACAAACATGTCAACTTCTTAGTAAAAAAAAAAAAAAACCTACCCGGGGCATCATTGTCATATATTAAAAAACATACAATCTTATGAGTTTTGACAGTTTTGTACACTTGTGTTTTCTTAAGTTAGTATTCAAATGTATAAATAATCTTGCACCTGAACCTCTTCATAAATATATTCAAAGACAGGACAGTAGGAGAGTGACAAGAAGCACAGTGAATGTACAAAGCTGTTAAGAAGGGCACCAACTAACAATTATTTTTATTGTTGATTAATCTGTTTATTATTTTCAAGGTTTATCAGCTTCCCAAAGCTCTGAATGATGTCCTGAAATGTCTCGTTCTGTCCACAAGACAAAGGTAAAGCTTATTATCAACGAGGAGAACAGAAACATTTGAGAAGCTGCAATCACACAACTGACTTTCTCATAGAGAATTTAGCGATTGAACAGTTATTTGTTGCAGCTATACTGTCAAACCATGCATGAGTTTACCTTCAGTGCAAATAAAACCTGAGATACGTCACACTGAGAAATACAAGCACTTGTTTTCTTTATTTTGTATTCACCACACTATGCTAAACCTGTCAGTTTCAGTTCTTTTTAAGCGTGGTTGGTTTTAACCACTTGATGCTGTGGACATGTTTCCCTAACAAGTCCAGATCCACATTCCAGTGAGAAATAAAGATCCTCAGAGGAGGAGGATCTTTATTTGGTAATAAAGATATGCCTCCATTTCTGTGTCTTTATTCGAGTCTTGGTAGCTTTATTTCTCTGCTGCAGTAGTGCTGAGGGGGAATGTGGCTCCCCATGCTAAGATAATCAAAATATGTCATTATGAACCAATATGGACGGGGGAAATTGAGTCCCATCTGGAACTGAAAGCAGGATGGAGAAATAGAAATTCTCACATCAGCTCAGCAGTAAAATTGCAGCCCCGCTGAGACGCAGACATCACAAGCTGGGATGTAGGAACATACATATGTATCGTACAAACACTCTCTCTCCCTTTAAGACACAGGCACATACTTGTAAATGCATAAATTCGAGCGGCAAACGCGGGCATGCGGCCGAGAAAGCATGTAAAATGTGCATGCACGGCCAAATTACACAAGCGTGCTGTCACCCACATACCTCCACAGTCAGTCTGACGCTCAGTGAACACGTTACAATTGTGTACGTTAGCCAAGCCGTCATACTTTGTGTGTCTGTGCATCGGCCCCAGCTTGTGGTGTCTGGCTCACAGCGTGCCGGTAAACAGCATGCAGCCGAGACGATGTGAGGACTCCAGGCTCCGTGATTCATGCAGACGGTTTGATTAAAGAGCAATCGCAGCCCCCGCAGTGCGAGAAAGGGTGGCATAATCACCGTAAGAAAAACACTGTTTGGTAGCATAAATCTCAGCATGCTTCTAGTTATGAAAGTTTTGAGAGGGGCAAAAAGTTATCAAATGTCTAAAGTTACCAAGAGGCCAATAATAGTGCACGCAGATTCCCACTGAGTGTCCAGACAAATAACTGGCACAGAGTGTCTAAACTGGGCGCGATAATCATGGTGCTCATAGGGAGGCCAAGGCAGTTTAGCATAGCAGACAGCACTTAATGCTATGCAAACTTTAAAGCTCCCCCATCAAAAAAAAGATTAAATTGTCATATTTTGTGTGAAATGGCTCTTCTGTATTGATAAAACCAAAAGAGATTTATCAGCAAACTCTGTGGTTCCTATCAGCTCTGGGGAGCGTTTTAGCATCTTTAAGCCCCTTGTTTTGCTTTGAATGGCCTGCAGCTTTAATGTTTTCATTCACTCTCACAGCTCTGATAAGTATGTTTAGCTGTTTACAGCCTACCCTGCACGAATTAGCAGACATTCAAAGCTGCTGGAAGTGGAGGATTTATCAGTTAAAGAGCAGTATTTATGCCTCAGAAGTTGCTAGAGGCGAGAGAAATTTTGGAGTTGCATTTGTCAGGTCTTTCGCTGCCCTCAAGTGGCCGAAACGTAAATGAATGCAGGTTTTCAAGGAACAATACACAAGAGAGAATCATTCGGCTTTTTATTGGCTGAGAACTTCAGTATGTTTATGGCTAGTTGCTAACTTTGCAATGAAATGCAAATGTGCCATGTATTTGTTAAAATACTTCCTAAAGTTTAAAGGAACTTTGATCTGGATGAGAATCCTCTGTTGGTTTGTCTCTACAAGCAACACTGTCACATTACACAGACGTAGTTATCCACCATCGTTAGAAGCCCTGGTGTCATGCTAGTTTCTTAATTATGGAATTGTTCGTGTTTCAGAAGGGGTCTTAATTTCAGTTTGAAAAAACAAAAGGAAAGAGCTGCACTTGTGGTTTGGAAATGTGGTCCTTGGGTGTAAGGAGTTTGTTTGTTGAGGAGGAGAGTCTTGGGTGTTGTTGGAGTCAGAATGTGTGAGCTGTGAATAAGAGGCAGACTGGGCTGTGATGAAAGAGTCTTTGTGCTGTTGAAGGTAGTGTGAGGAGGAACCAAGATTCATGGTCACAGAAGTTTTTAGCCGAGCCTTTCAGTCTGGTGCTTAAGGGATTTCATCTGGTAAAGTTCAGGTGTATACCTGCAAGCTGAGTGTGTGAATGAGACTGCTTTGTTTTTAGTAGGGGCCAGGTGATCAAGACTGCTGACAAGATCAGAGGGGTCAACAGATAGTGGAGGAAGAGATGCAGACCTTTTACAATAGAACTGAGGGAGAATAGATCTGAGATTTCTGGGGGATATTTTGCTTTTATCGTTTAGGATAGATGTCATTGTCCAAAGTCTCTGTCCGGTGGTCACAGCTGATGTATTGTAAGACCAGTAGAGCAGACCAAATCCAGGACGTGACACTGGCTGTGAGTGGGCGACAACCACTCATCTTTAAATTCACACCATTTTGAATCACCATTTATCCCATAATGCACGTCTTTGGGACTGTGGGAGAAGGTCAAAACATCAAGAGGAAACCCACACAGGCATAAGGAGAACAGCCAACCAGCAAATTTGAACCCACAACCTTCTTGTCATGTGGAACCACCATTCATGTACCACGGAAATCAATTTGGATATACAATTTAAAAACTTGGAATTTTCAGCAAACTTGCTGCAAACCTGCCCTAAGTTTTCCACAAGTTAACCAGAAGTTCACCACAAATTTGCCACAGATATAATTTGCATATGAATACAAGACCTTGTTCATAAAACTTGTTACCCAAAGATGACCAGAAGCTTAGCACCTCTGACAAACTTTACTTCCAAGCCACTGGTAAACATATTTGCCAGCAGTGGCAAACTTCTCAGTGTTAACAGAAAAGAACTGGAAGGTTGCCACTAGTGGTCAATACTAGCAAACCCATGGCAACATTTTCTGGAAAAATAATTTCTCTGCTGCAAATCAACCTCTAGTTTGATTTAAATCTTTCCAAAACATTTTGATTTTGTAAAGGAAGCACTAGCACAGAGCTTGTGAACAAGAGCCAAGAGGCTAGGGAAGTAAGAGCTCCAGGACTATGGAAAAATGTACATCATTTCATTAAGCTGCATTAAACACTCTGAAATGTGTGAGTAGTTCTAGTTTTGGTTTTCTATGTTTGGTTTGGCTGAACCCTTGGTGGTCAGAATGCCTACCTAGTGAGTTACCTACTTAGCCAAATTGCTAGCTGATTCAGATTAGCCTGTTAGCACTGTCAGCGTAGTAGCTAGCTTGCTAAGCAATTCTAACTAGCAAACAAACCACTAAGCAGAGACCTGACAACTTACAATGTACAATGTTTACTATGTAGTTGGGCAATGATTTCTATCCAATAACTGATATGTCTACTTAAATGTCTGTAAACTTTTAAACAACCAGTTGAGGTCTAGAGCTGCTCAGAGACACTGAAAGACTCACCACTTAAAGAATCATGAACAGAAATCTATGGGAGAATTCTGTGACGTAGAAGATGGTGGTTACATGATACGTTTCCCGCCCTTTTGCTTTGTAACAGCCAAACTGAAAAACATCCAGCCACTTGCTTTGTTGCAGATCTACTGTGGGGTCATGAGACTGTGTGCATGTGTGGTAGAAGTATTACTTGGTGGGGAAAATACTAATAAAGCTTTATTTTGCGGAAAAGTCACCGAACCTTTTAAGCTGTTTTTTTATTGGATTTGACTGGTGATTCTGTAGCTTTGACGTCCCAGTAATCATTGAAATTACAGTTATGGTCCTCTTGCCATTCATTTAGACAGGAGTCTGGTCTTGTTGACCCAAAAAAAACTGGCAGATTTTCATTTTCGGTGTTTATATCTTTTTCATCTGCTATGCTGTGGAAAACAGAGATGGTAAAAACTGTCTTTTTTAGTGCTGTTTTATTTGCAAGACAACAAAATGAAAAGAGAATACGGTGGAACTATAAAGTCCCATAGATTTATTTTCATCTTTGTTTACTGGTTTTCGTTCTCACTTGATGCTATGGAAAATAAAGGCTCAAGGAAAAATTGGGTCTTCATCTTTTTTGACAGGCAACACATCACCATCAGAGTGACATCTGGGTTCACTCTATTTTAGGTAACAGTGCTGTGTGTATGCCACATTCATCCACAGGGTAACATGCAATAATAATGTACGGCCACGTAGAAGTAATCCAAATCATTTAAAATATGCTACCCACGTTGGGTAATCTAATGGAATATGATACACTGCAAAAAAGTTGAAATGTCAAGAATTAAATCGAAAAGTCGAGAATAAAGTCGACCTAGTTCGGTAAAGTTGGAAAGATATTCACAGATTTGGACTTCCGGCATCAATAACTCATTAGCGATACATTGTCGAAACATAATTGATGCCTCTTTCCCATCGTTGTCAGGTAGACAATGTGCTACAAGCCCAGTTTTATCAACAGTAGCTGTCTTTCAAGCTGCAGAAATAACACTGGTGTCTATGAGCAGCCGTTTGTGCGACGAGTGCACAGGGACCGTCTGCAAATTGCAAAACTGCTGCAACGGTGAAGAGAGACGCTACACAAATATTCAATAACTTCACTCTTAGACACTGTAGTGTCACCAGAATCACTGCAGACATCAACTGGCTCCTGCTGGTCGGACTACAACACCAGCAGGAGCCAGTCGATGGCTGCTGTGGTTTTGGTGACAAAAATTTGCAGACGGTCCTTGTGCACTCGCTTCTGTTTTTACATATCAACTGGCACATTTCTTTTTCTGTTCATAGTAGTTTCGAGATATTTAAGTCGATGTTCCAAAGTTTTCTCAATCAGCCGGGTGCCAAGCAGAAAGCCTCAGTTTGTCTTAAGAGTTGTTTCGTTTAAATGTGTCCACGCCATGGAATAATATTTTTTGAGATTATGAATTTAAAAAATACTTTTGTTTGTGGGCAATCGATTTCTACAAAACAAACATGTCCTCCTCATTTCAGTCTGATTTGATGTTTGGTATCTTTCAAAGAATTGGAGCCCTTGCAGTTCATGTTCACCAAACCACCCCAACCACCTTCCACTCTGTATGAAAACAGGCTGAATATAAAGAAAAGGTAATGGTGATGGAATTTTTTAGACATGTAGGTTAAATATAACCTTTTCAAATATCATTTCAGTGATTACATTTCAATGTCAAGTGCACCACAGTGAAGTACATTCATCTGTAAAGTTTTTTGACATCTGCATGTTTTCTGACCTGTAAACCACTCGCTCAGTGCTCACTGGGTACGAGTGCCATGGTTCAAAGTGAGGAGCATAATCTCAAGTTGTCTCTTGATTTCTTTTTATGATTAGAGTGCAGGACACGTGTTTGCTTCTATGAGTGAAGTGAAGCATTCATACTATTTTCTGCTGCGAGCCGATCAACACCGAGCCGAAAAGAGTGCACCGTCTCTTATGTGGAGCTCCACCTGCCACTTCTCTTCATTTTGACCAGACATCTGTGGTGAGCACACCTACACTGTTCTCTCTCTCAACAAGCAAAACCTCTTGCTATGTAGACTGCACCCACGCTCACCCGGCAATCATCCTCTTCTCTCCCTCTTCACCCTCCCCTCCTCTCCTCCGGGCCTGCAGACAGCCTCACTCATTATTCACCTCATTGTGGCGGTAATCGATAGAGAGAATGCAAGGAAGAAAAGAACCACAGAGAGATGTTCAAGTTATTTACCATAGCGATACAGGAGAGATAAAGACGACCACTTACAACGCAGCTGAATAAAATGTTTTACGTACACAGATAGGCATGTTTTCATAGAGTTAACAAGAATGGAATGCACAGGAGAAATGTGTTGTGGTGGATCCAGCAGTAGTAAACATGGCAAGCGGAGAGCATGTGAAGGAGAGGTGCAGATCACTGATTACTAACGCCTCAAATAAAATCTCATAACATGGATCCAAGGGTGACTGGCACACACCTGTGGTATATCCAAACACAGAAAAAACATGTCACAGATCCACTGTACACCTGACAAAATGTAAAATCATATATTACGACCCATAATAACTTAAATAAAGGCATATGAAACCAGACGCCTTTAAATATACAACATATAAGCAAGCTAAAAACACTATTGTCCTTTCCTGTTCTCCTGATGGCTTTCTAGTTTCAGAGGTTGCAAAAGGAAAATACTCAACAAAATGACAACACATATATTACATCAACAAGTCTTCAGATGGGATTTTCACCGTCTTTCCAGCTCCAATGTGATCAGCGACCTGATGAAACCGCTTTGGCAGAAGAGCATCAGCAGCCACGTTGCCTTCTTCAGGACAGTCCACGTGTCCTCTCTTTTACCGCTTTACAAAATGCATTAGTCAAGTACTCCAGGAAGAAAACACACTGCTGAGCGCAGTTCTGTGTGTAGTAAGTAATCGCCCACGACTGGCCTCTGCAGGTGGTGCTTCCTTTAGAGGCTGGGTACCCGGAAGTGTCTGAGCTCTATGGCTTCTTGCTGGAGCAGGACTTGCAGCACTGCTGTCCATAGAACTTGTGGTTACACACGCCGTGTTGGGGAACCAAGTGGCACCAGCTGAAGTGGTCCACACAGTGTTCAGCTGCAGAGGAAACCAAAAATATGAGACGGGTCAAACTAGCTGCAACTCCTCATTATGATTAATAATAATAATGCATTGTTTTATATAATGTTTTTCTGTCTTTTGCAAAGATGCTTTACATTGCATTATTCATTCACTCCATACTCAACGGTGGTAAGCTACATATGTAGGGGTCAGCCCTATGTTCCCACATCCCAATGGTCCCACAGCCCTATGTTCCCACATGTCTCACATTTCTAAGACCAAGTTGACACAAAGGGCCCTAATTTTGAAAAATATCTTAGGAATGTGGGAACATAGGCACCCTCCCCAAATGTAGCCACAGCTGCCCTGGGGTAGACTGACGGAGGTGAGGCTACCAGTCTGCTCCATCCAGGTCGGCCCCTCCGACCACCACCAACCACTCACTCTCACACTGCATCCACCCAGGCTTCCTGGTGTTCCCTCACGGTCTCCCACCCAACTACTAACCAGGCCTAACCTCGCTTAGCTTCCGAGATCTGATGGCACTGGGCATCCACAAGGCAGTATGGCCAAATTATATATTGACTATCAAATATCACAGAAACAAGTATTTTCCAGGAAAAGAATCACTTCCTATTTCAAATGCCTTAGATATCACTTCACATGTCTATTAAGTCCCCTCCTTTATCTCCACTCACCCCTCTCTGCAGGTGAAGCACACCAGCTCACCTACAACTCTGCTCAAGTACTGCAAAACCATTGCACACTACACAATGGCAAGTTGTAATACTGGAGTAACTCAACCATACGTGTTCAGACTGAAAAAAAATTCTGGAAAATAATGAATGATGCAGAAAGTCTCCTTTGCAATTCGACAGGATTGGTTATTTTAGTTTGTTATTCGTGAAACGCTGGAAGTCTGTTTATGAGTCTGTCATCGATACACTGCAGTTTCAAGGTGGAAATGCTCAGCCACAGTTTTGACTGCCTATTTTGCTCATGATGTGCTTTCCAGAATATAAGTAAACACTGTATCAAGGTAACAAAAAAAAAACAGATTTTTACCAGAGGAGGTCTTGAAGCGACCTCATAGTTCTACTTCTCCAACAAGTAAATAATTTGAGCAAGCCCCCTTCTAGACGAGACATTAAAAAGTGCTTCAAAATTAAAAGGTGAAAAGAAACACAAAGCAAACAGCACAAGTTCAATAATTAAAATAGATAGTGGTAAAAATAAATGACAAGAACATATCTTAAAGCTGCATGAAATGGGCCTTCGGCTGCTTTTCGAGGTTATCCAGTGTCCAAGTTCAGTGGCAGAGAGTTCCAAAGTTTCGGGGCCACCACTTCAAAGCCTCAGACTTCTGCAGTTTTGAGTCTGGTTTAAGGAATGACCAACTCTAATCTAAAGACCTCAAAGACCTGCTGGTGACATGCGGCTGTCGTAGATATCCAATGCAGAGCTCTAAAAGTAATCACATGAATTGAATGGAATTTGAAATGAGATGGGGCGCCATTGTGAAGAGGTCAGGAACGGAGTTACAGGAGACCTCTTTGAAGACCTTGTTGAAAGCTCAGCAGCCGAATTCTGAATCATTTGCAAACGATTCAGGGATGATTTATCCATCGCACCATGACACACAGTCGACCTGAGCTTAGCAATATTCCTCTGCTGGGAAAAGCAGTGACGAATCCCATCCATGCCCTTACCTGTTGGTCCAGAGTGAGTGTCTGGACAGAAGTTACACCAAGACTTCTGAGTGATTTACAGATGAGGGAAATAAACTAAGGCTTTCCAGCACCATAGACAGTGACTTTAGGATGGTTGACCAATAGTCGAAACCCCAAAGATATTTATGATGATAGTAAATGAATGAAGGAAAGTAGAACCAGAAACTGTTAACAAATACACAGAAAAAGGGAGGTATTGTCTTTCGGTTGATCATGCCAGCATGCCAGTATGCTAGCATGCTGTTTTTAATGAGTATGTTTGGTACCTTAGGTCAATGTGCTAGCATGCTAAGGCTGTGAATGGTTTTGTACGTGAGTATACTACGTCCTAATCTGTTGACCATCTTAGTTTGATGTGTGAGCATGCCAACGTTTGCAAATGAAAACGAAGCAATAAGTACAGCAAAGGATCAGCTCTGTGCCAACATGAGCTGCTTGTTTTAAGAGGAATTCTTGAGTTAAAGCAGAAATCTCCACCCAGCAGTGGTGTTTTATAGTTAGCATGAAATGAAGCTCGATAAATTTGTCTTTCACCCTCAAAGGATTTTACCTTTCAGTGTCGGTCCAGCAGCTGTGACCCGGCTGCCGGGGCGTTGTCCCGGAGCAGGGGGAGCAGCAGGGCAGAAGTGTGTGTTACATGCCCTAGAAGTGACAGGCCTCTGGTGGGGCAGGCAGCCAGCTGCAGGGCGACCTTGTCTGAGACACTGGATGGATCGAGTCTGGACCCCTCCGCCACAGGACACAGAGCACTGAGGGAGAGGAGGGAGGGGAACAGCAGAAAGACAGAAACAAAAAGAAAGGCAGGATGAGAAGGAGAGGAGGGGGCACGGAGATACATAAATAGGAGAAGGAGATGAAAGTTTGAAGCACACAGAGTAAAACAGTTGTCATAAAGGGAGCAGAGGAGGGAGGGAAAAGGATGGAGGAAAAGTCTATGTAGAGACAAAGAACAGATGAAGAAAACAAACATCCCAACTAGCATGTACTCGCCCTCTGGCGAACTGTCAGGAGATATCTTCTCTAGTGGAAACATACAGGGATCACAAGCTGGAGATCAAGCAGAATAAGACACTGTGCTATAAGAGGTTGCCCTTAAGACTTTTTGCATAATAGATGATGTAACGCATAGCCTACACAACCTTCCCCCAAAAGGCTGAAAGAGAGTGGAGCTTTCTCATTTCATCTAAGGCCCATTCCACACAAGCTCTGTTCCACTGCTGGCTAACAACTCCACTACATCTGTGAGTTTACACCACCTACACTGTACAGTCTGTCTCTGAGGTTTGTGGGGAAACAGAGATATTGGAGCAGTGCAGCCACTCACGGTCTCCTGTCTTGTAGTGATCAGAGTTTTGGCTGAGACATAATGTTGCCTTCTTCATGAGAGAGCCTCCCAGAGAAGGTCTGGCAAACAGAAATCAGTCGAGTGAGAGATGGTGAGCTGGGAAATAAATGTTGTGAATCCCTGTAGATTTTTTTGTTCCACTGTGACAGAGCTGGAAGACATACATTTAACAATATGTGTTGAACCTGTGCTGGACCCAGTCA
Organism: Dascyllus trimaculatus; assembly: GCA_024666655.1. Taxonomy (NCBI): domain Eukaryota; kingdom Metazoa; phylum Chordata; class Actinopteri; family Pomacentridae; genus Dascyllus; species Dascyllus trimaculatus. The sequence goes on along the minus strand of CM045445.1, from coordinate 5,465,631 downwards.
TGTCATAGTGGACAACGCTAAACTCCAGGCAGTTTCTGGGCTTTTTTTTGTTTTGTTTTGTTTGCTATTGTCACATTTTTACTCACTTTGGCCTCATTTTTCTCTGCAATATTAAATCCTACACCAAACATAGAGGTTGAATTTCTTTGATTACTCATTTTACAAAAAATGTGATCAACATTTTCCCAAAATACTGGTAAAACAATGGCTCCACATGTTGTAGAGAATTTTACTAGTTTTACTTGTGATTTTCATTCGTTTACATACATGTCTGTCTTAAAACCCTCTAGCTTACACAAAATGCTGCAGCCAGAGTTCTGACAGGAACCAGTAACAGAGATCATATTTCTCCTGTATTGGCTTCTCTTCATTGGCTCCCTGTAAAATCCAGGATAGAATTTAAAATCCTGCTTCTAACATATAAACTCTTCATGACCAAGCTCCATCGTATCTTAAAGACCTTATTGTACCTTATCATCCTAACAGAGCCCTTCACTCTCAGACTGCAGGTTTACTTGTGGTTCCCAGAGTTTCCAGAAGCAGAATGGGAGGCAGAGCCTTCAGTTATCAGCTCCTCTGTTCTGGAATCAGCTCCTAGTTTGGGTTCAGGAGGCAGACACCCTCTCTACTTTAAGATTAGGATTAAAACTTTCCTCTTTGATAAAGCTTATAGTTAGGGCTGCTCAGGATCACCTGAGCTGTCTCTTAGTTATGATGCTGTAGGTTTAGACTGCTGGAGGATTCCCATGATGCACTGGGCTCCTCTCCTCTCTTCTCTCTATACTGTTATATATCACCATTACATGTCACTAACTCTGTGTTTCGAGGTCCTGCGTCATGTGCTGGTTCTCTCTGCGATGTCTCTGGATCTGGAGCTCCATGTCTCTGATCTGCAGCCACTGGCCTCACCACCAGCTGTCCTGCCCTCCGCACCCCAACCTCTCCTGCTAGCCCCTCCCCCCTCAATCCCACTCCCAACCCAACCAGTTGAGGCAGATGGCTGCCTTCCCTGAGCCTGGTTCTGTCGAAGTTTATTTCCCCCTCACCTCCCTATCTTAGGGGTTTTTTGAGTTCCTTCCCACTGTTGCTGACTGCTTGCTCATAGGGAATCCAAAAGCAACTTTGGATTGTTGGGTTTTCTGTTTTCTGTTCTCTCTGCTATGTAAAGTGCTATGTGATGACATGTGTTGTAAATATGCACTATTCAAATAAAATAGAACTGAACTGAATGTCTGTTCTCTGCTCTGTGTGAACACAGCCTGCATTTTAGCTGAAAGGTCCCTGAATTTTTGCCACCGACTGTGCACAGGATTTTTTTTTTTTTTACAGGATCTGGTGCAAACCATTTATGCTTGGTAGTTTTTAAAAAGGAACTTTGGAATAATGTGATTTTGTTGGAATGTTATGATTTTAAGCTTAGATTTGGTTAATTTTCTCAATGGAAGCAGACGTAGAAAATCCAAGGATCTCTTCTGTTTTTACTATTTCTGGCTCTAATACATGATGTAAAGTTGCAGATGTTTTAAACAAAACCTCTGAGGCATACTTGTGGGTTTGGGGGTTCAGACGGTTAACCTGGAAAGCCATTAAAAAACAAGTTCTTATTTACAATGACAGCCTGGCAAAAGAGAATAAGATTGTGGATGAAGTGTGGAGCTGAGGTGAGCTGTGCATGTGAGATAAGTGTTTATGTCAGCCTAACACATCTCAGCACCAACAATCTGATTCCACATTTATGCAAAAATCAACCCACATCCAACCCTGGTGGAGGGCTGGCTGACACACAGAGAGGCAGACCCCCGACATGGATTGAACCTGTGTCAGTCTGGATGGGATTTAAGCTTCGAAGCTGCTGATGACACAATAGGATGATTTTGCTAGTGGCTAGTAGTACACCAAAACCCCGACATCCCACTACTTCCTGACCTGATTTTGAACAAAGTGACAAAAATTGACTCTTTGCAGCTTTTGGCAGTACGATCTGAACACAGCCCACTTGTAATCACTGGGTGTCACATGTGGGAGAAAAGCTTCAAACTGGAGGACTTTCAGCTGGAATGCACACGGAGAACTAAAAGTCTCTCATGCTGGCAGTTTTGGATCTAAGCACGAGCAAATGTACCTGCTGCCAAGGAGAGGAGTACCAGCCTAAGACCACAGCACTGGAGGTGGTTCTGCCAGGGACCACCCGGGGGGGCTCTGGGCACGGACCTCGGTTGCAGACCTGCTGAAGATCCATCAAAGGCTTGGCCATATTCCTGCACCTCCGTACGGGGAACTCCACATACCTGTGTGGGAGACGACAGGCTCTCTGCTCAAAATGACTGTTCCAACAGAGCTTCCCATTTTGAAAACATTGAAATTCTGACTCAGAGAACAGTACACAGATGCCACAGTGGGGTCTCAAGCATCTGTGCAGATCTATTAAAGTGTGGAGGATGTCTTGGTGTGTACTTGAAGTCACATACCCTCCCTGTGAGTCCCTCTCCCCGCAGCGAAGCTCTCTCTTCTGGATGCCTGAGCCACAAGACCTGGAACACTGAAACAGAGTGCAGGCAGGAGGGACAATTTTAGAAAATGAACTCTGTGAGTGTGTGTAAGTGATGTAGAGGATTCCTTTAGCTGCAGACACCACAAGCTCACTTATAGTTGAAGTACTGAATATGAATATCTTGCAGTCATTAAACACGATGAGCAGAGAGTGTGTGTGTGTATGCGTGTGTGTTCACTGTGTTTTATCTTTTGCTTCAACCCTAACACTGACCTTTTTCATTTCATATTCAGCCACATGAAGCACGTAGCCCCCGCTTCTCTCACTCAAACTACTGCACTTAACATTAATGAGAACAAAGAGGACTTTACAGCAACAAAGCAGGTAAGAATGCACTCATTTGTGGCACAAATTTAATATGCTATTGGAACTAATACTTGAACGGATTCACAAAAAGGTGACCTACCAAGTATAAAAACAATTCATCAAAAATGGATGCAACACTTCTGTGTTTTTAGGAAGCTAATAAGCTTTGGATAGACAGCACATTGTGGAAATCACAGGTAAATCTACAGTGCAGCGTATTGTCTAACAGCATAATTTGTTAGCAATGTGCTCTTCACAGTCCCAGGAGTAAAGTGACAAGATTGCAGGTAAGAGCAATGCACTCCTTAAAAGGGTAAAAGACACAGTAGCGTTTAAAAGTCTGTGATCACCTAAAAAATCTATCTTATTTTCATCCATCCATCCATCCATTATCTATACACCGCTTAATCCTCTGTAGGGTCGCAGGGGGCTGGAGTCTATCCCAGCTGACTCTGGCAAAGGCAGGGTACAGCTAGCCTATCGCAGGGCTACACATAGAAACAGACAACCAAGGACACTCACATCCACACCTATGGTCAATTTAGAATAGTCAGTTAACCTCATCATGTTTTTGGACTGTGGGAGGAAGCTGAAGAACCCAGTGAAAACCCACGCTGCACAGGGAGAACATGCAAACTCCACACAGAAAGATCCCAGGCGTCCTAACAGGGACGCGAACCCGGGATCTTCTAGCAGTGAGGCGACGCTGCTAACCACCGAGCCACCGTGCAGCCCATCTTATTTTCATGTAAACCTAAAAATAATAAGGAAGTTAAGGAATTTAGAAAACACAAGATGTTCTGAAGTGTCAAATAAATAATAAATATGTCAAAGTCTGCTCTGTTTCTGGGTCAACAATCCAACTGAAATAGATCAGTGCCATTAACCACGTTAAGTCCTCTGAACAAAGGTCAGACTTCCTTGAGTCCCTTTGATCGAGGTTTGTTAAGGACAACCAATTTGTAGCCATCGATTATCTGTTATAAATATGGCAGTGTCTTATTTTTTCAGTCGAACTTCACTCACCAATTAGCACTGTTATAGTGGGACACATCGAATCATAACTAAGTGACAGTGTCAGAAGGCAAATTGTTATTCTGGAGCATTCGGTTCTTTCTCAGTGTCGAATCAGGGCTGGACTGAAGGTTTCTAAGGGGGCAGTGAACTTAGTGAGGCCTTGTGAAAACTGGATCAGTTGTATCTGAACATGATCAGGCAGAACAAAAGCAGACACGCCATCAGAAAAAGCAAAACATTAAGCTTTGTTCATGGAGAGGTAGAAGAGCAGCTTCATCACAGATACAGAGTTTGCAAAATAAAGATGACGGTTCTCCAATCAGTGAAGGTCTGTCTAGTAGTGGTCTGAGAGAAGTGTGACTACAACAGTTCTTGGAGGGGAAACAAGGCCAGTGATCAATGGTTAAGACATGCAGGTATTTCCCAGCAGGTGATGGATGATATTTACTGGCAAACCCAAGTTAGAGATTTATGGCATTAGAACATTTATGTTATACTTATGTTGTACAAAGACAAACACTCCTGATAACACAAGAAGCTCTTTGGAAGATTGTCAGATCATGCTGGGACAACATGACTGATCAGTTAACAAACTTGTGGAGCTACGAATATTATTTAATGAAATTGTTTGCATTGAAATGAGTTATCGTTAGTACAATGACATTTTGTATTAAATTTAAAAGAAATGCCAAAGCACTGTCTTTACTCCTGGTCTCAGACGTTTGGAACCCACCAGATGTGGTTGTCAACAGCCTGACTTTTGAGCATGTCACTGAGTGTAGGTGGTCTACAGATGTTGTTTTGTTTGTTTGTTTGTTTGTTTTGCGCAGTTCAATTATTAAAATATAGCGATCAGGGTTCACATGTTGTAAATAATACTTAAAAAAATTCAATAACTTAGAAAAATTGCCAGATGCTTCCATAAACATTGCTCATATACCTATATGTTGTAAAACAAGACAAAAGGAAATGGTGTTGGAAAAGTTTCAGTAAGTCAGTCATTGTGAATAAGATCATTCCAGTTTTGCAAACCAGCAGCACATTTATAGCTTCAGACCAGACCTGCAGTTATCTCTAAATTGACTCTGAGTCCGACCCAGCATGACACATCACTATAGGATGCTGGACGGTAGGCAAACATCTTCCAATGGGACATCAAGATGTAGCTGTTCTGAAAAGATGCACTGTGACAACAACAAACTAGCCAATTTCCACCCCATGTTTTTTGACTTTGTTTTAAGAGTTAAGATTTTTTTCTGCTGGTCAGTCAGGATATATGACAGGATATATGTTTCAAAGACGGACGAGTGTAGCAGAACTGCAGTGTTTACAATGTATTAGTTCGTCCATACTACATTACATCACTATTTAATAACAGTTAAATATGAAAATAAACAATTATCTTCATTTTAAATTATGTTTAGGATCCAATTCAGTTCTGCAGGTATTAATTAGGGGGTCAGAGACCTCCTGTTTTTCACACACTGTTCTGTTTATCATAAATATATAATACATTATATTAAGTGTTGAGCATTTAGGGACAGAAATTACTGATTACTTCCATCATTAGTTTTGACATGTCATGTTATTACAGCAGTGTAGAGTAAAAATGTATTTAATTGGCATTCAATTTACAATGGTATAAAAGGGGAAGGGTGGGAACTCTTTTTTCACTGATAAAACTACTTAAAAATTACAACTACCAAACACTGCAGTCCATTTAAACCACTCATAGTTTTAGCTGCTTTGATCTGAGTTTCCATCTTGCTCAGGTCACAAAAAAGTTAGACACAGACGAACAGGCACTTTTTCGTTTTCCCCAACCTGCCTCCTCTCCTCCCAGTTCAGTTTGTGTTTTTGCCCGTATTATGTTCAACAAGCTCAGCGTGGGGATGAGAAACGGAGCAGTAATGACAGTTCCAGATGATGTGTGTTGCATTCTAGTCTATTGAGACTGCTGGCTGTGAAACTGCTCTCTCTGTTCTATGATGGATTTCTCCCTGTATGATTGTTAAATGTTTTTGAAAAATGGGAGAGCCAGAAAGAGACCGTTGTATTCTTAATTCTGAGGGACTGGCATCAAAGCTTGCTGTTTGCTCTTGATGTTTCATAGATTTCCAAGTCATACTTTAGCTGGGACTGTTTCAAGCTGCATCTGCATCTGGAGTGAGACGCTCACACCACAAATCAATTAAACACACCACAAACTGAAGTGCTTTGCTGTGACTCTTGCCTTGAAATTCACTTCACTTCTACTTTCCTCAAGTTTCATGTCTCCTTTGTCCTCACCTCTCCCCAGGGAGTGGGGTTCCACTGCAGCTTCTCGTTCCTGGGGCATCGCCGCTGGACGCAGGTCTCCTGGGCTTTGGGTCTGTGGTGCTGTCTGCACATGCTGTCGGGCACCACTACAGCTTTGGCCCCCGGATCAGTGCTGCGGCAGAACACGCTTCGCTTCCTCAGTCCACGACCGCAGGACTTGGAGCACTGAGAGCAGGCAAGGAGAAAGTAAGAGAAGTTCTTATGGAGCAAAAGTCCAATGCATAGATGATCCTCCCAATATTAATAATTGCATCAGCACAGGTTTAATGACTATATGCAGATGAAATCATTTGTGCGCGCACACACTGCAACCTCAAGATTGTTTTAACCTTCAGCTTCCATCACATTTAAAAATTAGGGCACATTAACAGAGGTTAAATCCTTGGCACAGCCACTGTTAATGCATTCGTAATTCACCACATGGTGGACAAGCAAACAGAAGGTCATTGGCTTTGATGGCAGCACATTATGGCCTATCATTAAATACAATAAACCAATAACTCCGGGATGAATGTGACCCCAACCCATCAACGTCTCCACCAACAGCCGACAATGCTGCTGTAAACTCCACATGAACTGCAGAGATGGACATCGCAGTCGAACTGTTCCACCGGGACTGACGACCGCAGCCGTCAGGGCAGTTTATCCGACAACACTGCATTAATTTATTACACAAAAAACACAGACACACACACATCTGTACATCTACACACACACATCCCAGTTGTCCTCTTGTCACTGAGAGTGTCGATTGATCTTTTCAGGGAGACTGGCCTCGTCTCTGCATGACCGCAGACTGAACTCAGACTGGTGTTACAAAACAGTCCAAACACACAGAGTGCCCTAAAGAATGATGGCTGGATGACAGCTGAGTGTCTGAGCTGCACAGGTCACACCAGCTAATCATCCGACAAACTATCAGATCTGTTGCCAAGCTATTAATATTGTACACAGGAAGCAAAGAATGGCTCGGTCTAATGTGTGATGCACTGTGGTTGATGAGGAGCCAGCCAAACCTTTAAAGACTTGGTTGATAGCCAGGGCATTAAATTGTCTAATCAAATGTTGGCCTTACAAGAAAAACACATTTCTATGCAGCAAATAAATCATCTGAAAGGGAACAACTGAAAACCAGACAACAATAAAGTGTGGATGCTTTGTGCGACTGTTTTATTGATTAATGTGTTTATCTGGTTGTAAATGCAGGTAGAGTTCATTTTGAGTCAGGATAAAAGGAAAGCATTTCTTCGAGGCTGTCATGAAAATATAAGAATAAGGAGGTTTTTTCAAATATAAAAGCCTGACAAGTGGCTCATCTGTATTTTGACTGTTAAATACAGGAATTTTCTTTCAGTGTCTTTCACATGTCCAAAAGAGGGCAGCAGAGCATTTGTTTTAGCTTGACTGAAACATCTGAAAGCTTCGTGTGTGTGTGTGTGTGTGTGTGTGTGTGTGTGTGTGTGTGTGTGTGTGTGTGGGTGTGTGTGTGTTTGTGTGTGTGTGTGTGTCTCCTATTATGCTGTGATGGGTTTCCGTCATGCGGATGTGTGATCATGTCGCTGTGTTTTAACCTAAGCTCAGCCAACAGAAATCACACATACCACTGACATTACCTACAAGGATCTTATAACAGAGGATGAGCCAGAGGTAGAGTAGCATTATCTTAATTAGAACACATTCTTGTAAACCTACTGAAAACAATCTTTTTGCACGTCACAGCAGGAGAAGACACACAGGAGGAACAAATACGATTAATGATGGCCAGATTCTATTTTTGTGCTCCAGTCTGAGGGTCCTGGTATGTGTTTTATTGGGCTCATGTAGAATGTTGTTAATGTTATTATCTCAGCATCTGTCTTTTGCTAAGTGGCATTAAACACAAAGTATAGCTGAGATTAATGAGAATGTCATTAAATATTTAGTTATAAATCAAAATTTTGCCATAATGAAAT